>OY735208.1:54014577-54159577 GCA_963457665.1 Thysanoteuthis rhombus | reverse complement strand
CATGATTCATTCATTCGGCTTCATCAGAAAAAAAGTTGAAAAACGAAAGTTTCAAAAATTTGCGTTCAGCTTACGTTCAGCATCTTGTCTTTAAGGACAAAGCAGGTATTATTCAGGTGTTCTTTCCGTCATCTTTGTTATTCTTAATGCCTATTTCTATGTGTAAAATATACACCGCATAAATGTTATAATTATTCATGTATCCTATTGTCGCAATATCAAGCAGTTGGATTTGTGCTCAATTATACGGCCAAATCTGAGGCAAGCAAGCAGACAGGCGTTTACAAACTATATTGATATTATTATTATCATTATTATTATTATTATTATTACTTTTTGACTCGTTTTTACCTTCATTCTAACTTCCAATTGCTTTTCATCACGACATTGACTTGGACCGTAATTCTACGACAACGATAAAACAACGTGATCGGGGATAGTAAGCTTCCGGTGAGAATCGAACTGCAAACCGTCGTGCCAAAGGGAGTCCAGTGTACGCCTGGTTGCTTTCAACCTCTCGACCACAGAGACTACATAGTTACAGATTTTTACAACATAAACTTGACTCCTCACAGCTGATATTCGATGCTTGTAGATAGTTTACATTTGAGGCCTATTAGTTTTTAAAACAACGATATTATTATTGAATGAAGATTTGTAATATTATCATGAATTTTCGTCCGTTTTTCATCTTCATCGTAACGTTCAGTTGCTTTTTATCACAACTTTGACTCAGACCGTAATTCTTGATAAAAAGCTACAGAAAGTGAGGATGAATGTAAAAACTAGTCAAATTAATCGTAGAAAGTTTCGTTCAATTATTATAATTTTTTTTTTTTTTAAATCGTTATATTGATAGTTTCCTGCCTAAATAGTGACTGAGGTGACTTTTTCCATACCAGTGTCAATAGTTTGGAGTTCGAATACGAGTAAAAGCTTGGATTTTGTTTGCAGATTTTCAAGGTAAAAATGCATTACCCACAAAGAAGACTGACTCCACACAATATTCATACACAGTATTACTTTAGACGTTGCATTTTACTGTTTCAAGCTTATACAAGTCCAGTAAAATTATTGATAATGACCTTGACCGTCATTGTGAGTCCAATAATTAAGCTAAACTGAGGAAATGCCTATATTCAGTTTCGCTGATCTACGAACTACAATGAATCTGGAGATTAAAGGCAACATTTACGTCCAGCTTATATAGATAAACCTACTTGAAATTTAATTGATTGAGCTACTTCTTGTTGTTTGCGTTATTAAAACGACCTTTCGACCCATCCCTACGGACTTTTTCAGGTATACTCTCTGAATGTAATGATGGTAAACAGAATTTTTCCAATGATAGCATATAGTGCACCTGAAGAAGGCCGTGAAATGGATCAACTGGAATGTTTCGGTACCACAACAAACAACAGGAAGGGGCTCAATTGTCTGGAAACAAATTTGAAATTCAAATGTTAACGTTAGTGTGAAAAGTTCTTGGTTTGTCAGAAATTAAATCATTGACTTCATAACATTGGATTGAAACACAGTGATCGGAAATGAACATCAGAAAGTCGTTAATATATAACAGTTGTCAGCTTGGCTTTGAAGTAAACCAACGGTTTAATCGCGTACAGATGCAGACGATAATCTTTTCTCCTAGTTTAAAGTTTGAACCTAAAAGAAACTCACTTGATTTAGCATTGTTATTTCATTTATCATTAGTCTTTTTAGCGCCCATCGTTGAACATGGACCTCTCAAAAGATTCGCCCGACCTCTATACCTATACGGAGCCGGTTCTTTCTGAATTTGTCTACTTCGTCACACAATCCTTTTTTCTCATGGCTTCAGTTTAGCATTATCTCTGGGGATCTAAGCTGTGGGTCGTGATATCCAGCAGTTGTCTGCAATTCTTACAACATGACCAGCCCATTGGTATTTTGTAATAGGTTTTAATGATAGCTTCGAGCCCTGTTTTTTTTCTGATACAGAATGATATCTGTTAATCTCTCCATGTGATATTAAGCGTGATTTTTTCCTGTGCAAATTGCATGATTCTCAGTTTGAATGTAAATCTTTTGGTTAGGTTCTATATTTCAGCTCCATAGGTGACCATCGGGATGGTGCATTGGTTATGGATCCTCCTTTCTTAGCATGAATTGGATTTTTTTTTCCTTGAAAGTTGGGCTTGCTCTAGCGAAAGTTTGCTAACTTACAGTGATTCTTCTCTTGATTTATTCTTCTTAGAATCTCGTGGAGATTTGATGTCCTAGATAGATGTAGTGGTCTGCTTTTTTTTTCAGCTCTGTGTTTTCGATTTTTGTTGTGTCTTTGTCCTCCACAGGGTTGTTGTGCATGGTTGAGTGACTAGATAACCGACACCACCAAAATGTATACTTATTGTGCTGGAGGCACGTGCCAAGGAGAAAATATGGATAATAAGTATAATTTATTTTTTTCAGTAGATTGAGGGTTGTCAACCATTACAAATTTTCCTTTGATCTTTATTCTTGATACTTTTCAGCCCAGCAACTCAGACCTTTTATTTACGACTGCAAATAAACAGCGTGGATTGGGAAATATATAAAAATCTCTTGGAAAGATTCGAAGTTGAAAATGAGAATGGCCACCGAGTTCAAATCCTGCGCTCGGCTTTTTTTTCTTTATTTTCTTCTCTGCCTTGTCCACTCACTATCGGTCAGAGTAGTTGCAATGCAAACCCAACAATAATAAAGACCCGTTTAACATTCATGAAGCCAACATCTATTGACAGAATGTTGTATTGTGGGTAATTGATAAAAAAAACTTCGAATAAGGGCCCATCCATGAATAGGTTACTTCTCTCACCTTTTGTTGGGACGTTAAAAAGTTCAGATTTCCATTAGAAAAAGTGAGCACAAATTAGTGAAAAATTTAGCATGAACTTAGATTGTAAATTGACCCCCCCACACACACACACTAAAAGCCAATCAAAACTTTTTTTCTAGACATGATAAGAATTAACAGTTTAAATATCAGTCTTCAAGCTCCATTGGTGCGATGCATAACCAACCGGCCAGCCAGCCAGCCAGCCAAACCAATTTAGAAAAAACCTGGAGAAACCCATTTAAAAGTTTTGGTAACAATATTAGTTGACGGTTTCTGATACATACTTGTGAAAATCGATCATGATTGAATACGTACATTTATTCTCTAAACAATACCTTCGATGCATAGAAACGTCCTGAAATGTTTATGGAACTTCTATGATCGATTGTTTTTAGATCTTTGATTATTTTTAGTATCTAATTGCATCAACTTAGACCAATCGAGCTAATTCTCATTTTTAACATTGGAATATCTTTGTCAACTGCGTCTATTATTTACAAAGATTAATCTATAACAAGTCAATGATAAAATTGAGTCCACTATACGGGCAATTCGAGCTTGTTTATCTGTCTGGCCATTACTCTGCAATAAGCGCTGAGCATTCAATACTGGTTATTCAAACACTTTGAGGTAGAGATTACTTCTCCGAACTAGACATTTGCTAATATTCAACATACTATATTTTGGAGGTTCAATTGGCTCAGATGGTTTTGGTATGGACAATGACATTGGCACCCCTATTTCAAACTGTTCATGGGGTTGCTCCTGATCACTACACACTAATGCCCTTTGGAAAGGAGTGAATCCATCTCTTCTCTCAAAGCTATTGGTAAAATTGTCGGGTCGATCGGGCTCTGTAGCCATCGAAAGATAACCAGTCTGATTTCACACCAGAGAAAAGAGCCCCCCCTTCCTTAGACGTTCAGCAGTTTCTGCATCCAAGCTGATGTCGGACGTATTGCTTTCCTCTGGACTACATCAGTCAGGGAGGTTTTTAGTGGATGGGTATACAAGGACCTACCATACGCTTTGCCCAGGCACGTTCCATTTTGTGTAGTGACAGAGCAGACTCCATTTATATATAAGATTTACTAACCTTTGGTCCTCCTTAATACACGCTTAAATCATCGAAAAATGCATTGATTAAGACAGAGTGATCTAATCATCTGCTATTTAACTCTGTATCTTTTTAACGATTAGATGTATGTTTCAGGGATACAAGAGTCTGAGATTAAGATTTATTGGAGTATCAACAGAGATCTTTGGTTAATCACTGATTTCTGAGAATGAGGTGATTGGAAACATGAAGAATTCCGAAATTTTGAGAAAGCAATCTTCTTTCACGTAGTCATCGGCACCATCACGAAAAAATCAATACTCTTCCACTTATTATTTATCGAATCAGTGAAGAAATATCCACACTTTCCCTGATCAATTAATTTATATTATATTCGTATGCGCTAATGTAAAAGTGATATTTTAGAACACTGATTAAATTGAAGTATTCGAATATATCAGTTTTGTTCTGTTTGGAAATTAGAAATTTTCAAAGATCATGAAGTATTCATTAATCTATCTATTTATGGAAATATTTATACTGTATCTTTATAGAAGAAATCGAAAGTGCCGACTGCTGTAGTCATATAAAGATTGTGTTGCGCCGATTTACTACGGTGGAAGGCCAACCTACTTCAATCTTTTTTCATATATATTTATATATATATATATAAACTATTACGTCACCAACTTTTTGGTCCGATATTGTGTTGGGGCTAAGCAATTAAAAAGCTGGAAAATGGGTTATCACTGAATAAGCTAATTTTGTCACCTCTAGTTGGGCAGTGATCACTCAAAAAGTCTGAATTATCAGAAAAGAAGCGTGAATACTGCTGAGAACAAACTAAAAGGCCGATTTAGCATAAACTTAGATTGTATGTTGAACCCCCACTAAAAAGAAAAGGGGCGGAATTCTGAACAAAAAAAATTTAAAAACGGTTGTTCCTCGACATAGCGGGGAGTACATGGGTGAAATACAATTGTTTGAGATACATTGGTGCGACCGGTTGCCTGATACGTAGCCACTAGGCCATCCAGCCAGAACAACTTGAAAATAGGAGAAACTTATGTTGATAATTTTGGTTGTCAGTTCCTAATAAATAGATAGAGGCAAAGAGAGAGAGGGAGAATTTTTCACGAATATCATCTTACTTTTTCAGACATTGGTTCCCCTTTTTTCGCATTGTCATCAACTTATTTCTCATTTGCCCCCACCTTTTCCAACAGAAGCCCCATTTGTTAATACTAGCCCCATTTTTTTCAACAGGTAGCGAAATTCACAGTAAATGAATAATGGCAAATATAGAAAACAATTATTCATTAGATTATCTGATCTGAATTTATTTCATGATTATTTTTTACTTCAAATTTCACTGCCTATTAAGGTGGGTATCTAGTCTTGTTAATTAGTCAATACCTACTTTTCTCTCTTTTATTTGTTTATTTGTCAGATGATCTTCCTCTCATTACTTACATACCAAACAACTTATCTTGTTATCAGTGTGTCTACCTCTTCCTCCATTGATATATCTATTAAACTCGTGAATCCAACGTACATAGAAACATATCTATGTGTTTGTGTGTGCGGGTTTGTGTGAATATGCATGTGTGCGTGTGTGTGTGTGTGCGTGTGTGTGTGGGTCAGTGTGTACATTGACTTGTAAATGGATATTTCCAATCATTAATAATTCTGCCCTCTGTCTTAACTTCCGGCGAATTTCGAGTCTTTAGTTTTAATTTTATTCAGTTTCTACTCTTCTGACAGCTAATATTCATATGGAAATAGGGACAATTACACTTATGTATAATAACACGCTCATATGAATACGACAGCCAAAATTTCTATAGGAATGGGAAAATAGCCTCATACGCTATAAATTATCGGACATGAAAATACTGAGAAATATAAACTAATTTATGTACATACGCGTGCGCGCACATGCGTGTATGTACGCCTGTGTGCATGTATTTGTCTGTGTATTTATGTGTGTCTTAATGTCTCTGTACGTGTGTGTGTACATGAATAAATGTATTATCATGTATAAAGATGGATTCATATCATCATGTATTTATATATATATATATATATATATATATATATATATATATATATATATATATAAAGATAAACGGAGAAACAAAGCTTTGGTCGATCTGACCATTAGAATTACCCACGGAAACACGTAGTTTCCACCTCATCCTTCGAACGATCCCATCCGTTTCTTCAAGGTCCCATGTATTACCTGAAAGCACAACCATCCGTTCGTTAAAATTCCCAGGACTTTTAGGTAACACCAAATATATATATATATGTGTGTCTGTGTGTGTGTGTGTGTGTGTGTGTGTGTGTGTGTGTGTTTATGTGTTTGTATTATGCATAAAGTGCAACACAAAACTCAAGTGAATATTTTGAATAAATGTACTACTATAGCTGTCAATATAGATTTCTCCAGTTTTAAGTTGGTCTAGATGGCTAGCTATGTATCAACCGCACAGGTCGCACCAATAAAGACGAGGGCTGAAAATTGAACATTCAATCCTCATCATAAATCCTGATTTAGTATCTGAAGGTGTTTCAAAATTCACCTAGGTTAGATGATGAAGTTAGAGAATGTCAATGAAAGCGAAATACAACGACGCACAACGATTGGTTGGAAAGCACTTGGTATGAACAGTCATATTGAAAAACAGTTTGCTAATGTACTTAAATTATAAAATATAATCATGCAATTAATGCATAATACCAGTTATGAGTTACAGATAAGAAAGATAGAAGCTGAGAAGAAGAGCCATGGAAAGGGCGATTCTAAGTTTAAGAGATGGGAGATGATGGAAATTAATTTAATGGACGTTATATGAATTATCAAGCAATGATGACGAAAAATTATACATGAAAATCTTTCTGTTTATTTTTATTTGTTTGTGCCCAAAATGGATGATCTCACTGGTTTATTCATTTTCTTATTATGAGATAACGATAATAATTACGACGTAAAATCTCATAAAACTTCATGTGTGATCATGCATTGGAACAGCTTGAGTTGAGTTGAGATTTCATGATCTCAGAACGTGGAAACGCAACTATAGTCTAACCTACCATTGGCACTATGATTACTCCACTCGTTATTTGTTTTGTTTATTGTCTTAGTTAGTTATGAGAATGCTTTGACTTGCATAGCAGTGATATTTTGTACCTGAAAATATCCGGATCTTGTAATCATATCGATTAAGTATTAGCCGTGATTCTCCAGTAACAAATAAATTTAAATTCATTATTCAATTGTCTAAGGCATATCAATAATTCATTTTTTCTTTTAAAAAAATTACTTGCCTCTTGGTTAGATTCTCTTTGTCTCTTTAAATAATCTTTTCCAGCTTTGGGACAAAGTTCCTGTCTTGTCCCTAGCACCCTTTAAATATTTCATCTCAAAATATCCATCTATTAGTGCGACGTGAAGTCTTTTTTCTAATTCCGTTGTCTCTTTTTTCCAACAAAAATCTTTCTGTTTTATATATAAAAAATTCAAACATGTCCAATGTCTTCATGTTTCACATTGTCCATTAAGTTTGGGTAATTCTTAGGAATAGATTTTATTTTATAAGTTTCCTTAACTACCAGAGAGAGTTTGCAAAACTTCATGTAAACAAGATCAGGGAAATGAAAGAGACAGTGAATAATCTCGGACAAATAGAGATTTAAAGTTGATGGAAAAATCCCATCTAATTAGGTAAATCTTGGAGGCTCTGTAGCTGTAAACGGAACGAAAATGTCACATTTTAAAGAATGGTTCGTTTGGACACTTATCATGTGCGCCCATTCGATTCTTATTTTAAATTGAAGATTTCATTTTTCGAGATTAAGGTTTATGATTGAGCATGAGAAATATACAACCAGTGACAACTAGAGGAAGGAACCAATCTGAAATCAAGACTGTTCTGCAAGAAGAGACTTAATTTCAAAACTGTCTGCCTTACTTCCGTACGAACAGCACGGGTTCTTGGATTTATTGTGGTTATGGCCTTATCAGACACAAAGGAAGCTGAAGAACATATTCCAAATTTGGAACCGAGTAAAAAGGCGTATGACATTGTCAGAATCTCTGAAGGAGATGGATCATACAAACAGCTAAGTTTATCTTGGAGGCTGTTGAAGAGGATTAAATATCGTAAACTTAATACAAAAGACGCATGTATTTCATTCCTAAAAACAAATTAATGAGACTTTTAGGACAATATGATTTGTTTTATAAAAGCAGATTGACAGACACAGAGAGAAGTACATGAGATTAACTGATAGAATAGGAAAAGATAGATCAATAAACTGACTAGACTGGCTGCTGAAGGATCAGAGTCCACTCCAACTTCTATTCAAACTGAAGATGATTACTGCAACGTTTTTACAGTATGAAATTATCAAAAATATTTTTCCGGTCGAAATGTATCAAATAATTAATAAGAAATTAGCCGGTGTGCATTTGTATAATACATTTTAGCTAAATTTTTTTGTATTCCAGTAAGACAATCAACTGGCCATCAATTGGTCATGAGTTCAATTCTCGTCGATTTTATGTTGATTTTATGTATTGATTTAATTTCGTAACTTTGGCGAGGATTGTTCTTATCATTCTTGTTACGCTAGGAAGATGAGGTCAGCTCACTTTCTGTAATGAAAGATAGATGCAGAGATTGATAGCCAAATAGATAGATATGGAATGATCTGATAGAATAGGAAAAGATAGATAGATAGATAGATAGATAGAGGGAGGAGACTGGCTGGTGCAGGGTCAAACTCCACTCCGACTTTTATTCCGATTGAAGATGATTACTATAACTTTTGCACTGTACATACATATATATATATATATATATATATATATATATATATATATATATATATATAGAGAGAGAGAGAGAGAGAGAGAGAGAGAGAGAGAGAGATGGATAGATAGATATAGATATAGATATATAGATAGATAGAGAGAGAGAGAGGGGGAGAGAGATGAAATAAGAAAAAATATTTTTAGTAAATCAATAAAGTAGAATGAAATAAGTCCCTGTGTATCTGTTTGATACACTTTTTTTTATATGTAAGACCTGTCAATTTTGCTCAGTCAGTAAGACAGCCTGCTGGCAATTAGTTCAAATCGATGTAGGGGGTGAATGATTCAAGTATCATTTCTGTTGTTCTTGTCACGGTGTAAGGAGAGAAAATCAATTCCAGGCTTAATACTGAAGTTTGACAATAGATAGGTTGATAGATAGATAGATGGCTAGATCGATAGATTGACTGATAGCAAATAGCAAAGTAAGAAGCAGCACAGAATGATGAAATATAGAAGAAACGAAAAAGAAAAGTAATCACCGAAAAAGAGAAGGTAAGGGAAAGTGAGATCGATCCTATTTTTAGTTGAGAAACTGATTAAGTTTCTTACTGATCACTTTCGATAACCAATCAGTGATCTATTTGCGGCTGAGGTTAGCTGCTATTCTCGAACAAACTCACATTCCCCGAAGCTCGACTCCTAATTACGCTTTCTCTTGCCGCACTACGGTGGACCCGATATTAGAACTTTTGAGATCTGAGACCAAAATATACGAATAGCGAACGTAACGACAGCCAGAATAAGAGTTGGTCGATGATTTCAACACTGCACACCTTTCTGCTACCCATTCTCCCTTTCGACACGGATGAAATATATATTTAGGAATTCGAACATCACGTTTATATTTTGTCAATCCTTGACTTCTAAGTAGGCTCCGACAGCATCAGAATTTCCCTCACGAATGAAATAATAGCATGAATTATTTGAACTAATATTCAGTGTTCATGGTTTTGTTACTTTCGATACGTTACGGCTGATATATACCCTGGCTTTCCTTAGGTGCATGTTGCACCCAATTTACGCTTAGTACCCCAAGTCTCAAGCAAGTGTTGAAATAGGAAATAAAGTTTAGACTGTGTATATTACACAAATAATAAATGATAATTCAGTTACCACGGGATTTTGCCTTGAACTATTGCAAAAAAATTGAGAGAAAATGTGTGAGGCTTGCTTCATTTGTATGCAAAAGAACCAAGCAAAAATGATGTTTGATCCATTGAGCAACTGGCATTTGGAGATGCTGACGTCAAAGAAGTTGGTGCAGATGAAACTACGGCTAAAGAATTCGCCATAAAAAAACTTGAAAAAGGATTCAAACTGGTTGAAACCTCCAGGCATAGGGTTTTTTCTCGTACTCAGTCACCCAATATAAAACCCAGGTATTTTTATAGGGTTAAAGTAATGTCATGATAGATTTGAAAGACTTTTATTGACTCTGGATTTGAAGAGATGGATATTATATCCCTAGGGAAAGCACTCTCGGGGAAACTTGTTCCACAGAATAGCAAGTCAGAGTAAGAAGCTGTTCGAGTTGAAACTGCAACGGGTACGTGGAATGGCCACAAATTGTAGACGGGAATCATTAGAGACAACAAATCGAGTTCTTACTGGGAAATATCGTATTGGGGGAACCAGGTAATGGACCTCTTCCGATCATTTCACGTGAATATAACGATGTAGAAGTATCAGGTTCACAACATCATATTTATCATATGCTGATCTTAACATGGTGGAAATCAGCGGGGAAAGGTATCGTTTGCAAGGGGAAGATCAAATGAGAAAAAGTCAAATTCTCTGCAAATTTGGACAAAGATCAAGATGTAATAGAAATATGATCCATACTTTAAACGGCATGAAACCAGCAAACTTAATCGTGTTCATGTATATAGTTCTAGACATGTTTTCCTGGATTACTGTCTCCTGTTCTAACTTGAATTCTTTCAATGTGTATGTATGTTTGTATTGTTCAACTAGGAGATCAAATAGTTTCTCACTATTTGGAAGAGTTACTTGTACCGAGACTGAAAACTTAATGCTGTTATATTGAAATCTGCAATAGTTTTATTTATATGATAAATATATCATTAGAGGAAGAAAGACCGACACGCATCTATGCACATATACACGTGTGTGTGTGTGTGTGTGTGTGTGTATGTGTGTGTGTTTTCCTATCATTCATTATTATTCCAACTCACTGTCTGTATAGACAAAAATTAAGCAAATTACCTGCCCTTTGATGTTTGCCAATAACTCAAATAACGGCGTTATCGAGCCAGTACCGAATTACTTGTTGCTAGGGAATAGGCAAGCTTTAATATGATCAAAAGATTTGAATATATTTTTCTGTTAACTTACGGTAACTAGGGGATTTTTTTTTGTGCTGGTTGCTAGCTTTTGAATTCCACTCTGGAGACTGGCTACTGCTTTCATTTTGAAGATGAATCCAGAACTATATTTATGTATATATGTTTTTATTCACGCTTGTCTATAAGGATTCTATATCAATTTTCCATAAATTTCATGCACTCATGTTCTCAATAATTTATGTGGCCACACACACATACACGTGCATATATATATATATATATATATATATATATATATATATATATATATATATATATATATATATATATATAAATGGTTATATATGATCCGACAGAAGGATTATGAATCACTTTATATTATACAGAAATTCCCAGCTCTACTCTAAAACAACTTAACTTCAAGAGTAAAAAGTTGTATGTATCGAGCACTCTATGAAATAAATCCATTGCATTTCAGAAGTGGCTTTGTATTATTGATATATTATCCTATTATGTTATATCGCTTGCCTGATTTATTTACTCATTTATTCATTAGAGTTTAACTGGTGAAATGAATGGTAATCTAAGTTTGCAGAGCTCTTCAATTGTGCCCCACTACTGCGACCTTTTGCCAGACTAGACTAATTTTAGTAAATAACTAACACACAGGCATTCATATTTAACTTCCCGCCATGCAAAATGTATTTGTCAACCAGAGCATGAACGGCTAATTCAGATCTTATTTGCAACTTTTGAATTGAAGTAGCATTCAACCAAATCTAAATCATAGAAAAATTGATTCATCTTGAAATACTCACGTTCAGTACACACGCAGTATTTAGTTCGCAAATACGCAAATGTCATGAAAAATCAAGCCAAATAATCATAATATAAAATTCATTACATGCACGATGTATATTCACGTGAGATACAGTTTTGATATTTTGGATATTGTTCTATATGCAAAATATCTGAGCCTCATTGAAAAATTACTGAACTCATCCAATATCCGAAATATATATTAAAACATTTTTTTGTTTAAACGCCACAAAAAATATAAATATAAATTACCTTGGTTAGAGATGTTGACTATGATGACTTTGATCTCTCTTGTCCGTACTCCGTTCCCCTACACGTTGAATGAAGACCTTTCAAGGTCAGGAAAGTAATTTGCAAAGATAAAAAAGTTACGTGCAGTGATACATTAATTTTGTCACCTTTGTTCGTCTATGATTATGATTCAGTTGAATGTTTTTAATTAAGAAAAATATGAGACTGTGATAAATTATCTTATTTCAACTCAGCCAGCCGTCGAAAAAGCTGACAAACATGCCAGAGAGAGAGAGAGAGAGAGTTGAGTGGTCGAAGTAAATCTTACGGAATATGTATATATATATATATATATATATATATATATATATATATATATATATATATATAAAGAAATGGACCTATACGATTCGAAAGAATTATCATTAATTGCGTAGTATTATATCAAAAGGCCAGCAAGATGAGAATTTGGCGTTGAAAAGGTTATTTGGGCTTTTGCATTACCGGCGACTTTATTGCTAAAGTGGCAAGAGCAATGCTACGTTGAAGCGACTACCCTATCGGTGGCAGGTGCGATTCCTGCAGCAGCTCCATCTCTTCAATTATTTATTCTATTTACGCTGTCTAGGCCGGGTGATATATCACGAGAGATCATTTGAAATGAAAGTTTCCGTATAATATAACGCAATATATAATCACACACATATACATATTCATATATATATATATATATATATATATACATTTATGCATATATATATATATATATATATATACATATATATATGAGTGCATTTCCAAGGGGTGGCCAGGGGAAAGTTTTCAATTGCACGAGTCAACAATACTGTCGGAACACTCTCTCAAGGGGGCTGCAGAACCCTTTTGCTAGCTTGGGCATCTAACAGGAAAAAGAAAATCCAATATAACCAACGGCCTAGAGACTTCGGAGCTCTCTCTCGACTGGTGGATACAACATACACAACTATGATTTAAAGGGTGAAATCAGTAGTGTAAACGCTGCACCTAACTACTAAATTCCATTGTACCAACCTCTGGATAATTTTGCACAAATCCCCATGAACCTAGGACCTGGAAAGACGTCGACCCTGCCCGCCCCGGATCTCTAATCGTGGAGCCAAAGAAGCTTTGATACTCAATAGCTTGAACATATATTTATGCATACAAAGAGTCAAAACATAAGTAAAAGGACTCATTTATTTCTTTTCGATCAATGGATAACTGAACATATGTACTAATCTATTTAAATTCACAGACTAAAATATCAATTGTTGTACTTGAGTTTTCGTTGACTTCTGAGAAAATATATGTATGAATGCAAATACAGAGAGATTCATACGTACAAAAACACATGAATACTTATATTCATAGTTTCAACACAAAAATACATACAATCAGAATATTTCGATTATAACGACGCCTCGGGGATAAGTGCTGTTTTAGAGAATTTGACGTTATAACGGATGGAAATTGTACGATATGTGTTATGAATGAGAAAGGTCTGTAAATCAAACGCATTAACCTATAGATGATTATCGTCCGAGAATATGAAAACAAACGTGTCATTAGAACGCGTATGTCATCGAATAGTGTCGTTAGCGCGAGAGTTTGCTTTATATATAGAAAGAAGTAAAGTCTGAGAAACATCAGCCACGAATGTACACACACACACATATATATGGAAGCATGCAAACATTCACTCAAACACACACATATATATGTGTGTGTGTGTGTATGTGAGTGTTTGAGTGAATGTGTGCGTGCTTCCAGAATGAAAAAGCCCTTTGTTTTTTATGTCCAAATCTTCATATACAAGACTTCCAATGGCTACATATCTCTTTTAATGAGTATCCACACAACACAACATAACAATTCGTTCTTTCCACCCGATTTTTCTTTTGACCTGTACCCAAATATTGTTCCCCTTTTCGAGGGTTGTCTCAACACTCATCGTGTCCACCCGCTCAGCTGTATTCGATCATCATATCCTTAACTTCCTAATCTCCAATTGATATGTTCAGATTTCCATCCGAACCAAGCACCCCCATTTCGACTTATAAGGCCCAACTTCTTGCGATGATTGTTTCTTTGCAATACATTTTGGTCCATCTTGAAATATCGATCATTAGAAATTATTGGCTCCACGATGCCCACGATAGAGAGGAGTGTCGAATCCTGGGAAAGGTCTATGTCCGACAACATACGTTAAAAGACTACTCATGATGATGATGATGATGATGGTGGTGGTGGTGGTGGTGGTGGTGGTGGTGATGATGATGATGATGATGATGATGATGATATCATACGTATAGTCATGACTGGGTTTTTTTGTCCGTTCGTTTTTCTCTGGGGCAAAATTTAGCAAGTAAATTTCGTCAAGTACTTCTTGGATTATTTCCTTTTTCTACACGGTTATTAAAACAGGAGAAAGGGGAAAATATCTTTTGTTTCATAGTAAGATAATGAATTGATATTAATATTTATTGATCAATTCAAGTTTGATAAAAGACTTTAGACACATAGGCGTAGCCAAGGGGTGAATGGAGCTGTTTTTGAAACAATCCCTGCCCCGAATTGGAGAAGGGGTAAATCATTTATAAATTATAATCTACCTACTGCATTTCAAATGATATTACACAATAACAAGGATATATTTGTACATAAATTAATTGCATGAATAATTATTAATCCTTGCGCTTGTTTTTCACCGATTCGGTAATAGTGTTTGTCTATTCATTGTGAATTTCTATTTTTTCATCTTATCTCACTAAATATTGGAGGGGGAGACTGAAAAAGCCAAGCCCCAGACCCCCAAATCTCTAGCTATCTTTGGCCACGTCTCTGCGTAGAGGAGTAATTTTTCATTTTTCATTTCAACTTATCTTTAGTCTTTTACGCACAAGAGAAAGCTTTGTTTGGGGAACATAAGATTCATACTGTGTTGCTCTGATCTCAATCCGATTGTCCATTTACTGGATGTGTTGAACCAACAAGTCCCATTTGCAGAACCCTAAGCAGTTAAAAGACCTATTGCTAACATCCTGGCAAATGATCCTTGAGGAAACCTATGGAAGTCTTTTAGATTCCATGCCTGATCGGATAAGAGCTGTATTATAGGCATATAAAGGAAGACCACCTTTTTTAGGTAGGTGGTCTTAATGTTTTAACTCATCAGATTCTATGTTGAGGAAATATATGCAAACTCGTTATATTGACTCAGCTGGGAGTAGATTTGCATATATTAAATGACATACAACGGTAAAACTGTTATTCATAGATAGAGACTATTATTTGTTGTAGGAGTTCTTGCTTTAACCTTAATAATAGTTATCAACCTTAGGTGTTTTTTCCAAGGAAATGAAGAGAAAATGCGTCTTAGTGTATAAATTATCTTAACAATTCTACTTTGTTCAAATGAGTAGACATTCAGCTCTTTTTTTGTGTCAATGAACGGAAACAGATTTTCAAGTCTATTATTTATTTATATGAATTTTTGTCACACATTTTCCAGCGTTTTGACAGAATATTTTATTCATATACAGTTATAGCTCTATTTTAGATTGATCAAATTATTTTTCCCTAGCTTTCTAAGATCTTATGCAACATTTCGGCTAAATTACGTATTACAACACAAAGAAAACGATTCCGATTTCGATTTCAATTCGATGAATCCTTCGCAGACTTTGGTTGGAATCAGTTAATAGACAAGGTTGATGTTGTATTGTGTAGAACCATCGATATTCTGACGGTGGTAAATCTAGAGAATACATTGTACCGGCTCAGTGATTGTTTGTTGTGTCACATTTGAAACGAAATCTCCAGTTGGTTTCTTTGCCCAGAAAGAAGGTATTTTAAATTCCAATGCAGAATTCGAAGGAGCCAATCGCCTTTCAAAACGACACACAAATACAGTTTGTTCAAGTCCCAGCAATTCATTTTCAATTCCAACAATTTCTTTTTTGTTTTGGTTGTTGTAATAACTCAGTGTTATCATATCATTATGAAATATCATCGTGAATAACGTAAACGTCAATACCATAATCAGTAATCAATATTATTATATTATCACATTATATAAAGTATTATCAATGGACTTTCATCGTCATTGATAATCTTGCGTCAAAATAACTTCTATTCTCTATTGGATACGAAAAATATTCATATTCGTTTCCGTGAATTCATATAAAAATCATTGTCTTGACTGAAGATGTTTAACTAAAGACTGTAAACGAGGTTCAAAGATTGGATGATTGCATACACGAAGTGAAGAATTGCCTAAACTTCAAATATACTTCTAGCATTTCGTCACCATAGTACAAAACTATCAGAGGGTATTTCTGCATCAATCAAACATATTATGACTAAGGTACAATTTTATCAATGAATCTGCTCCCCTTTGGTTGCTCCATTAATTCGGCCTTGAGTCAAACTTGTCCTCATTCAACTGCTTACATAAGTCATCCAATGGCAACAATATGTATATATATACATCAAAATAAAGGCACCAAAATATATACCGAAAAAAAGACTCCAAAAATATACATTGGATAACAGGCCCCAAGAATATATATCAAAATAGAGGCCCCTAAAATATATATCGGAATAAAGGCCTAAAATATATATTGGAATAAAAGCCCAGAAAATATATTGCTAAATAAAGCCCACAAAATATTCATCAGAATCATTGCCCCCAAAATATATATAATTCGGAATAGAGGCAAAAAATATATCTATCAAATTGAAAGTCCCAAAATAAGTGTGGGAAAAGACCCCAAAATATAAATCGGAATAAAGGCCCAAGAAATGAGTATCGGAAAAAAGGCTCCCCCAAAATATATCGAAATAAAGGCCCAAATAACTATTTGAACTCCAAAAGTAAAACAGTTTCTTTGGCCTCTGCATTACCAGCAGCTGTTTAGCTCAGTGGTAAGAGCAAGAGTACGTTGAAGCTGCTACCCTACCGGTCACGGGAGATCATTCTAAATAAAGAATTTTACAGACACACACACATACATACATATATATATATATATATATATATATATATATATATATATATATATATATATATATGTATATGTATATATATATATATATGAAATGGTGCTTGTTGAAAATCAATGACGATGATTTTCAACTGATGAAATATTTATCCCAGATTCTGAACAATTTGAATTCTTTGAATGATTTTAAATATCTATCCAGATAGATTGACGAATAATGAATATGCATATATTTTTGGAGGCATGAAAGTACGTATGTGCAATGATACATACATGTTTATTCTCATGAAACGAAAAAGGTCAGGCAAAGTTCAAGGAATTTGATACAAGGAAGTTTTTTTCAAGATGCAAAAACGTCTCATATTCTGTTATTGCACGCCACATGAGGCTCTATAAGTTAGAATGCTGTATATTTTTCCCCTTTAATTATTTCGTCCCGGGTAATTCTTTTCTACGACTGCATATAAGAACATAGTGCGTAAAAAAGCAGTCGGCAAACGAGACATCACTCAGCTGTTTACCACAGACAAATAATATGCAACAATTTTCCGTAATATTACATCTTGTTGAAATAAACCAGTTTCTTTTCTCGGTTTGATTCATATTTTTCAATTCTTTTTTTTTTTCTTTTTCGGTAGTTTGGATTTTCGAATCTGTTTTGAAGAGATACAATCATATAAGAGAAGAAAATAGGAAGAGTAAAGTCCTGAAGTATGAAGATAAGCCAACGAATGGATATAATCTAGAAAAATGAAACGTACGACAATGAGAAAGGAGGGGAGGACAGAATTTCGAGCATTTATCATCAGGAAGCATCGACGCAGTGCTGAAGTACAACCTTCAGATAGAAAAAACCCTTAGAATTATGCTTCACTAGGCATCCGTAAGCCCGTCCGCCTCACTTACTTGATAAGCCGGTGGCTCTTCTGGAATAACAAACTTGATTTAATCGGGAGGAAGTAGAAAGCGTAAACAACAAATCATCATCATCATCAATATCATCGTCATCAATATCATCATTCTTTGAGCTTCCATTGTTGGACATGTATTTACCCCAAGATTCGCCAGACCTCTCTAGCATGAGCATTACGGAGCCAATACTCTCCGTACTCGTCTAGTCTGTCACATCATCTTATTTTTTGCCAAACACAGTTTCTCCTATGATCTCTCAAGGTCTACATCGTAACATCTAGTGCTTGTTTGTCAGGTTCTTGCAGCATGTTAACCCCATTGGCATTTGAGTTTTTATTTATTGCTTCTATAATATCTCTGGTTCCTGCTTATTTTTTGGTACAACGTGCTGTCTTGCAATCCTCCTGTGTGATGTTGGATATGATTTTCTCCTGTCCACATTGCATGGCTCTCGGTCTGAAGCTCAATCTTTTGGTTGACTTCCATGTTTCAGCCCCCTTAGTGACTATCGGAAATATGAATTGGTGGAAAGCCTTTTTTTAGAACTTATAGGATTGTCCTGTTCTTGAAGGTTGAGCTTGCTCTACCGGAACATTGCCAAAGGTATCATCAATCAGCATTGTCTCCTTCAGGGCCATTGTTCTCATTAACTACTGCAACAGCTATGCATACCAGCTTGTCCAACATAAAATTGACGATTTTGCTTCAAGTTCGACATTTTTCAGAAGTGATAGTAGGGTGACTTGGGATGGTTGCAACAAGGGGTGGTTGTGACAAGTTTTATTCCTCCAGTCAGAAACATGCTAGAGTAATGACACTTATACTGCACATACTCAGTTAACACACTTCTCTCCTGAAGGATAGAACATACATGCAACAAGCAGCCGCAGTTATGAAAAAAATGAGTGTTTTGGAGGTATTAAAGGAATTTTCTCCATGAACCGTGTTCTGTCATACTGTCCTAGCCGATTGCATGGATTTATCAAAACATTATCATCATCATCATCGTCCTGTTAACGGTCTCCGTTGGACATTGACTTTCCCCAAGATTCGCCAGACCTCTCTATCATGGGCATCGCAGTGCCAGTTCTTCCTGAATTTATTTTGCTCGTCAGGCTATCTTTCTTTCTGTCGACCACAGTTTAGCATATGATCTCTTGGGATCAACGTTGTGAGTCGTGATTTCCAGCTGTTGTCTGACATTCTTGCAGCATGTCCAGCCCATTGACATTCTAACACTTTCTATGATGTTTCAAACTCCTGTCTTTTCACTGATATACTATGCTGTCTTATGATCTCTCCATGTGAGTTTGAGCACGATTCTCTCTTGTGCATGTTCCATGGTTCTTGGTTTGAGGGTCAATCTTTTGGTCAGATTCCATGTTCCAGGTCCATAGGTGACTGTCGGTAGGATACATTGATTCTATACCATTTTTTCTGGGACAACAGTTTCAATCATTATCTTGTTGACTTCAAAGTGATGTGGTTAACATATTCAAAAATCAGTGTTTCTATGTAGCAGTTTGTGTTCTGTAATGTCTGATAGGGTTCTGGACGGTCGCAACAAGTTGTTGAAATTCAGTTTTTAAAAAGGTTTGAAATAGTTCATTAGCTGTGTCATTTTTAGATATTTCTGTTTTAAAAATGTTTAAAAAAGCCTTTCATGGAATCTACGGTCAACACTTACATTCACTGGTTTGTGACAAAAATCAGTCTTTAAAACTGTTGCAGTTTTGTACAATAAATACATATTCAATAAGTTATATTGTTAATTATTCTTTTTTCTTGTCTATCACTGATGTACGGATAAATTGAATGGCATCTATAACATCCACTGATTGAATCACGGTAGGCCTATGTTCTATGCTTAAAAGACTCAACTGCTGTTATTTCATGAATAAATACTATTATATTACTGTGAATAGATGAATGATACTATATTTTTATTATAAAATAATTCATAGTTTCAGAATACTATGATCATTGAGACAAAGGGTAAAATTAGATTACTGAAATTTAATGTATTTTTAACATGTTGAAACTGTCCCTGATTAGTGCTGCAACTGACCCCAAGGTCGGCGTAAGTCGCAACATTTGACATCTTCCATTAAAATAAATACTGTGAACAATATGGCGTATTGAATAATCTCTAAATGGTATGAGTAATTAACAGACAGATAATGGTTTGATGTATAAAAATCTTTTTGGTCTAATCCGAATAGTCACTGAGTAACTGTGAGAAGTGCAAAAAAATATTGCAACCGTCATCAGCCCTCAACCCTTATTTCATTTTAATCTTTCCGTGAATAGGAGCCATGGTGTATGTATATATATATATATATATATATATATATATATATATATATACATATATATATATATATATATATATATATATATATATATATATATATATATATATATATATATATCATCACTTTAAAACTTTCTTATGATTACGTATGCAATGACTTGAAAAATTCTGAAAGTAGTGAGGAAAACAAAATCGCACGTATTTTAGCTGGTGGTGAATTTAAACCCCTGAATGGGCATCCCTTTCAACTGACCTTATCTCTAATCTAATGCTCACCCAGTAGCTGTAAGTCATTTTCTGCACTTTAAGGAACTGGATATTTCTGACGTTATGGAAGCAGAACTTGATCATTAAATATCGTTTTTCAGAATATTTTACCTTCGTACTCAATCTGTTTATTGTGCATTGGATCCAGGGAAAGGGCATTCCATTGGCCCGGAATTAAGTGCAACTGGCAAATTAGGTTTAGATCTTTAGACGACGACATCCTGTAGAAAACCATCGGGTCCTCCAAACTAATGCTAGACGACTGAATGTAGAAAGCAAGAAAGTAAGCCTTCAAATGAACTTAGGCAAAATAAAGATCATGTACAACAGATGTATCAGAAACAAACACAAAACGATCAAAATTGACAGTTTAAAGCTGAAGAAGGTAGACCACTACGTCCTCCTAGGACAACGAATCTCCATGAAATCCTCAAAAGGATAGAAAATCAATCTAATTATAATTCTGGGATGGAAAGTCTTTCGAAGAGCAAGCTCAATCTTCTAGAACAAGTAGACTCCCTTAGTCCTAAAAAGAAAGCTACACAACCAATGCATTCTCCCGACAGTTACCTGGGGAGTTAAAACATGGGAGCTTACCAAAAGATTGACAATTGATCTTGGAACCATGCAACGTGCACATGAGCGAACCATGCTTAATATATCATCTGGTGATCACAAGACTGCAAAATAGACGGAAAACCAGGAGTCCGAGATATCATAGAATCCATTAAAAACTCATCTGAAAATGGGTTGGTTATGCTGCAATAATGGCTGACAACGGCTGAACATCATGACTCACAACATGGACCTTTGGATATCACATCCAAAACTGAGGTCAGCAGAATATAAAATGGCAAGACGAACTAGACAAGTTCAGAAAGTGCAGGCTATGCGACCCTCATGATAGAAGAGTGTGGCGAATCCCGAAGGAAGTCTATGTCCAACAACGGACGATAAAAGACCGATGATTATATGTGTAACAATGTACTATTGACGATTATCTATTCTATTCCATT
The DNA here is from genome assembly GCA_963457665.1 of Thysanoteuthis rhombus. Classification (NCBI taxonomy): domain Eukaryota; kingdom Metazoa; phylum Mollusca; class Cephalopoda; order Oegopsida; family Thysanoteuthidae; genus Thysanoteuthis; species Thysanoteuthis major. The sequence goes on along the minus strand of OY735208.1, from coordinate 54,137,895 downwards.
AATTTATGATACATCATCGGAAATATGGAGAGCCTTTGGTATCATCATTTTCATTATTTATTTTAGTTTAATCCTGGCATTCTGGAGCTAAGGCCACAAGGTACAAAAATTTCTATTTAGAGACCATGCTATTACTGAATGAATTGTGAGGTTTTTTATTGCAAAAATTCAAAAATAGTGATTATTGCTTCATAAACCAGTCGACCCAAAGCACCAATCAATTATTTAGATTTAATAGCTATGTTAGAATATGAAAAAATATAACCTCAGTCCGAGAACTGTGTATGCAAGCACAAAAGTATACACAAATATATACATACACAAACAGAGACAAATATATGCTCACTCATTCTCTCTCTATATATATATACATATATATATATATATATATATATATAGTTCATTGTAGATTATACACTCTGTTTCACTTGAACGCTATTTTGAGTCAACCTATATCACTTAATTGTATCGAGCACTTTCTTTGAATAAAGATCGACTTAATACACTGATAAGCATACACACGCTTGTTGTATACGTACCTTTGTTCTCTTATATATACATGAGAAAATCAGTGCTAATGATGACAAAGGCATTTATTTCACGCAGTAAGTATTTTCCAACATAATCTTCTTCCTTGCCAATGCACTTAATTCAGTGGTGGGTTATAATTACATCAGATAAGTTCATACGATTGAATGTAAAAAGATCATAAAAAACGAATCATACTAACAAATAAACTGACAGTCCGTAGCGGTGGAATTAAATTATGGAAAGTGATTTGATTCAATATTTCCTTTTTCCTAAAAATAGAACTTATAGTAAAATTTGACACCCAATAAAGCATAATGTACAAGATAATGACTCCATTCTTGCAGGAATCAGGGTTTTTAAGTGCCATCAGAATCAAGTAACCAAAATAAAAGCCGAAAAGGCAAGGTTTAAAATCTCAAAGACAAACAAATAAAAACTAGGGAATGCAAGTTGGAAGTACTGGCTCCAACCTCTAATATTCTGTCTAGTGATCTTTGTCTCGATAATTATATTACATATAACTTTATCTATTTTCATGGATTTATTCATTCATGTAATATCGGGCTTTTTGTTTATTGCTTATTTTATTCGTCTACTTTTCATTTTTTGACTTCCTCGTAAAAATATTATTGGTTTTAATAGATTTATAAGCACAAGGTACTAAAAAGAAAAAAGGAATCGTCGCCGCTTGAAGAATAGCGACTTTTCCTACAATCGGATGTCACAGGCGCTGAGAGTGCATCGTCTGTTAAATGTCATAAGTTGTATAATTATTCTAGGTGTGTTGAGGAAGAGAGAAGCGAACGGTTAGTATTCAGACGGGATGGTGTCAACTGGTGCATTCTTGCTAATAAGAAAAAGAATGTATAACAAATAAATATGCTAATCTACACTAAAAAGGCGTGCACATATTTGAATTTGCGTGTATATAAACAGGCGTAGTTTTCTATCACACATTTATATATATATGTATCTGTACCGATATCATTATGTGTGTATGAAACTTGATTTTTGCAATGGATTTTTTCCTGTATATATTCATGGGAGATATACGCCTATACTTAGATATGTCTTCTTCATATATAACACTCTTTCTATATATATATGTACGGCTCTCTCCATGTGCGTGTTATTATTATTTTTCATCGAATATAGCAAAGGTATAGAAATATCTAATTGAACGGTTTAGTCACCCTATAAAAACCGTCACGTAACCAACGTCTTTTGGCAGCATATAGTATTGGGAATGATCAATTAAAAATTGAAAAATAAGATGATCAATTGATAAGTTACTTACCTCATCTATTTTTGGGAAATGATGGCTAAAAAGTATTAACTTTCATCAAAAAAACACGTTAAACAAACACAAACTAAGTGACCAATTTAGCAGAAACTTACAGTGCAAACTCGTCACTTCACTAAAAACCTATCTAAGAGGAAATATGAAAGAAACAGACCTACCAAGGAGTAAATGTTAACATTTTCAGTCCTGCATGCATAGCAAACCAGATAAACAGACAGGCGGACAGACCAACTTGAAAACTGAAGAAACCTTTGTTGACAGTTACGGTGACGGTTTGTAATATTCGTCCAAATGGCAGTCAGTAAAATTACATTAAATCAATCTTCCCAGTGGGAAAGGCCTTGTATTTTTATGTTCAAAATCATTCATTTTTACTTGACTTCTAGCACTGACCACTGGCGCCAATGAGAAATACATAACTCTCTTATCCATCAAGTAGGTCTACTGAAAGTATGAAAAAATTCAGCTTTGTGAAATTTCCTAAAGACCAATCGCACAATCTTTTATGTAACTTGACAACCGATCGGACGCTCTCCTGTGGTGTTATTCAATCAGTAGGGAGACCATTGGGTTAAGCATGTGTACTATGAAACGAGTAAGTAAATCAGCTATTATGCATCAAAGTTTTTTCGGGGTGCAAAAAAAAAAGATTGTCAGTCAGCCAGCACACCAATTTTATAGATTCGACACCCTGTGACTTCTGTCGCATCCCCCCCGCCCCAAGTGATTTTTGGGTATGGGCGAAATATTGTGATTTGGCTGCTGATGGCGAACCTGAAAGATGACTTTTAAAAAGTGAGAGAGACTCTTCGTTGAGTGTCCAAGGAGTATTTTAATGAGGACAGTACCGCTATTCCTCAAGGTAGGCTTTTCTTTTTTTTCTTTTTTTTTTTTAACTTGAATTTCGTATATATGATAAACTTTAACATAAGTAGATAAATAGGTAAATAGATGGGGATGCTTTATCACACAATAGAAGCCGACACCTGATCTGCATCTTTTGACAGTAGGCCATGTTGAACTGATCAATTAAAACTGGAAAAAAAGAGATAATCAATGAATAAGTTACTTCTCCCGCCTTCTGTTGGATCACTGAAAAGTCCGAATTTCCCAAAAACATGCGTGAATGCAGCCGGGCAAAAACTAGGGACCAATTTAGCATAAATGTGTAATGTTAATATAACCCCTGACTAGGAAAAAAACTATTTTTAGGAGAAATTTAAAAGAAAAAAGTTTTTTTCTGGATATCATGAGTAAATGTTAAAATTTTCATCCTTCTAGCTACATTGGCGTAGTCTGTATGCATGATACATACAGCAATCTAGCTAGCTTAAACAGCCTGAAAATTGATGAGACCTATGTTAGATAGATAGATAAATTTGTAGTCTGATGCATATCTATGTGCAAGTGCAGTTCAAAATTTGTCAATAAAACATTGGTAATATAAGATATGTATTTGGAGTGAAGTAATGAACAATTTTTGTCTCAATCCCTGAGATGAATGACTGTTAATATAAAATGAATTTTCTTGTTTTCATCAAAATATTTCAACTGAAGTAAACTTCGGCATTTTTCTTCTTTACTTATCATTTGAGACCTTCCGGTAATTTTGACTGGAACCCTTTATTTTGCCCCTTGAGATGATATCACACTTTGTTCTTTCTCTTGCTCAGCGTTTTTTGTTGGGTTCGAACTCTCTTCTACGTCAATCGGCCAATCTATAGGTTACAGCAGCATATCCCCACTTGAAGTTTTAAAGGGGTTCGTTTATTTTCCATTCAAAAGGAAATATTACAGTCTCAGATCCTAATACTGAAGATGAGTTTGGAACCATATACTGATACAATTTTTGAAAATCTGGAGAAATGATAACAAATATGAATAGGGGGATACCTTTAATAATACGATTTTGATTAGTGTGCGTTTTGATGTAGTACGGTAAATCACTGTTGTAGAAACGATTGTAACTTAGTATAAGCTGAAAAGGAACACATTAGATTAGAATAAGCTAAGACCATTCCACAAAGTTTCATAAAAATTCATTAGGAACTTTTGAAGGTATCATGTGGACGGATGTTAAATTTTGGTGATGTTTTGGAGGGCAATTATAATTACTATTTAGTGGCAGTAATTGTGTATGGATCCGCCCCAGAATGTGATCACTTCTTTTGTAACCTATTGTCAAACTCTTACACCCAAAATTGATAGAAATTTACCGGGAACTTTTGGAGAAACAAAGGCCTATACTTAGTGTTGAAAGACGTGAGTGTATACATTTTTAAAAAAAGATCTCAGTCGATCTGCACAAAAATGGAACCACTTCTTCTTCCCCCAGTTCCACGAAATTTCTCTGCGATGTACCATCGTGCACTTTTGTGGATATTGTACGGAGGGACAAGAGAGACAGACGGAGAAAAAGACGAAGAGACTGAAAGAGGGGCGCAAATACATATACCTTTCCAATTTTTGTAGTTTGGGGTAATTATGATAACACCTTGAATAGTGAGGTTTTAAAGAGTATAATGTACTTTGGAACGAATTAACAGTACAAACCAAGTTATGCATGTAATACTACTGGGTGCCTCTTGATGTGCGATGGCCAATAAGCCACAGTCCCCGATCATCCTCGTGCACAATTAGCTTATTCTTGTTCACTAGCCCAATGCAGTGGTCTCTCTAATCTGCAGTTTCGTTTTCGCGGTAGCAGTTACTTTCAATCGACGCCAGAAATAATGAATCCATAAGTATTACTTAGTAATGGTCTTAAAGTGCAAAAGTTGTAGCGATTCGAATACGCCTCGGAGAAATTTTTTTGAAGTGAAATACTGAAGTTTCCTGACTCTATATCTGCAAGAAAAAAATGTATCCTGGGGTTGCTAAACTCGGATGTTTAATCCGTCGTATTATTTATTTCATTTTATCATTAGAATTGTTTCATTCCATTATTAGTAATCACTCTTAATCTGTTTTGCTTATTTATATATTAGAGTTTCAAAATTGTCACACGGTATGTATATGTATGTAAAATGTACATAGGGTTTAGTGCTATCGCTGGTTTTGTGATCCACTGGGGGCCTTGAAACATATACTGCTAGGTGAAAGAGACCACTGTATCGTGAACACGTGTATACCCTTCTTTTTGAAGTAATGTGATTCTTTTATTTTTAAGGCTGTGCTTGCTCAACCAAAATCTTGTGAACCTACACTTATTCTCAGCCTGATTTCTTCCTTAGTATTCCATGTATATTCATTATTCTAAGTAGATATGGGGGTTTACTTTCTTCAGTTCGATGTTTTCGATAGAGATAGATATCTTTCTTCTATAAGACAAATGCCGTCCATTTTGAGTCGTGAACAAGAAATTTCTCATCTGTCACACATAATAATCCAAAATTGAGGCACATCTTGATACATTGGGTCAGATAGGATCAATTCGGTTGCAGTGACATGTCCGTAGAGCCCCTCCCTATTCAAAGAAAAATCAAATCAGATCCATTTTAAAAGACGCCTAATACGTGACTTTACGCGAACCAGATATATTGTCTGATGACTGGCGAGACGCTTAAAACACTTGGAAAAAATTATATTAGAAAGAAAATGAAATGATCGGTCTACGCTATGTTTGGTGTAAGGAGAAGCAATCAAATATAAACAGTAAAAATGTGTAATAAAATAAACAAAAAAAAATGAAGATGGAATACAAGGAGGGAAAAGTTAGAAAATCCAATTTTTAGCCTACGTCGATCTCTACTCACCACCAGTCCGCTAAAATAAAATTCAATATGGCGTACAGTGATTGCGTAACAAAGTCCATCAAAACGACGGCTTCTAATCTAATGTGGTTATATATCATTAGATTAAATCTCTGTTAAACTCGTTTGAAGCCAAAATTTGATTCCAACCACGGCACACTTAAAAAGCTACCCACAGCTTTTATTAATTACATTCCCAAATAAAGAAATAAAATAGCCGACGCCGATAAAAGCCCTGCTTCATAAAAGAAATGTCCAAGCTAAGAAGATAAAAAAAAAACTGTTGTTAGTAATATGAGAAGGAAATAAATATCGTGAAGTTATTTTTAGCTCGACTTTATGAAGAGGAAAATACGCAAGCTAATTAATGAATTTCAATGTGTCCTTTTTATGCCTGCTCTGCATTACTGTACATTTTTAATACTTAATAACAAACGCTTTAATGATTCCCTTCAAGTTTTTCTCATAAAATAAAGTAGATTATCTCAGAATCCTTCATTTCTGCAAGACTGGGATGGTTCCCTTAAAAATGGAAGAACCCTCTACTTTTTTCTTTGTATTTTTTTAATTAAATTACTTTCCTAGACGAAAATTATTCCTACCCATAAAATCACATTCATTTTGAAGGTTTTACCCGCTATCTGAGTTCGTAAACCGAAAAGGCGTCAAGTAAAGAACAAGATACAATTGATTCATTTGGGAATTATTTTTAGCGTTTTTAGATCCCAAGAATAACTTTCTTCTATATCTGTTTAATTAGCAAGCTCTCTCAAGATTTTTTGAAACCTCAAAAATGCAAATGCTCCACGACACAGGGCAACTCTATGGTGCTTTGGGGTTTTTCGTAAAATCATAAGGGCGTAAAGCGAAAGGGTGTAAAGTGAATTCCTGTAAAGCAAAGGATACCTGTACAGGTTAAAACGTGCGTGCAATAAAAAGCCTGTGAGAAGCCCCCATCGTTCGGAATAATAAAGACAATCGAGTATTTTTATGATCTTATGTACAATTTGCAATCAATGCATAATACCAGCTGTGACGTACGGATGCAGAACACAGAAACTAACAAAACCACTAAAAAACAGACTCAGAATTTAAAAAAGAGCAATGGAAAGAGCAATGTTAGGATTAACTCTAAGCGATAGAACAAGATCAACGGGGATCTGAGAGGGGACCTGAGTGAAGTATTTTGTACTTGAGTGATTAAACAACAAAAATGGAGATTGGCAGGGCATATAGCGAGATGAAGGATCAAGTGATGGAACAAAATGCTAACCGATTTGTGTCTGTGGGGCAGTAAACAGAAATGACCAGACACAAGATTGAGAGATGAGATAGAAAATTTTGCTGGTAAGACGTGGAAGAGGTTAGTGTGATTACGCTCGTCATGGAAGGAGATGAGAAAGGCTTCTCTTCAGCACTGGACTTATAACGGATGATGATTCACCAGTACATAACATGTATATTAGTTATGCGTACATACAGATGTAATAGCATAAGTTCAGCTTAATCCGGCACATGAACAAATAAGTGGATGGGGGTAATAAGAGTGTGTTGCCAAACTATTCTAAGTGGGGAGGGCAATAAGCATTCCAATTTCTGGGTTTTCTACGAACTCGAACACCTATTGCTAGCACCAAAGTCGCAATTACTTCATCCACAAAACAGGCCCACCGGACTAGATATTTGATAAGCTTAAAGATTAACATTGGATGAAATGTGGTTATCTTCATACGCATGAATTCGTGCAGACGTACACAGAACACATACACACACGTACACACACGCACACGCACCCACACACCAAACGTAATGGCTGTACATCAAATATATATATATATATATATATATATGGATATGGGCATTTACACTCTCAAAAATTTATTTGTATGTATCGAACAAATAGAAAGAGAGAGACGGGATCAACTGACTTACAAAGATATAAGCAAAGTAACGCGTTTATCTTAGTAAGTTGGTTAGCATCTTTGCCTCAATGAGCAATCACCTCATGTAGCGTCACCAACGTTCATTGTATCCCACAGTTGTGGCCTTACTCAACTGCATATACAGAATTATAACGAAAATCAGCACCAACCAAATCACAAAAACACTAGATGAAAACCCAGCACGGGAGCAAGCTGGCTTTTGAAGAAGCTACTCGACCATGGACCACCTGCATTTGTTAAATCAGCTGAAAGAAAAAAACAGCAGAATACAAGCTGCCTCTTGCTGAAGCGTTTATCGACTTCAAAAAGGCCTCCGACAAAATGGTCATGAAGGCCATCATTCTACAAGGTGTAGACCCCGTATACGTCAGAGTGCTGCAACATACATACAGTCACGGCAGCTCCTTTATCAGGCTACATAGAGACTCAGGTCCCTCTCAGCTCCAAAAAGAGGTAAGACAAGGTGATACCAGCTAATCCAAACTCTCCACAGCCTGTCTCAAGATGATCATCAGAAACCTAGACTGGGAGAATAAAGGAATCAAAATAGACGGCGAATATTTTAACAACTTCATATTTTCAGACGACTTTATTAGAATTAGATAAGCCCTTGCATTTCTGTAAGATACATTCTGTTGATGTGCAGAACTTTTCAATTTGGTTCAGTCGTTAAGACCCCAGTCTATCAATCAGTTGAATGAAATTTCAAATCACGATCGTGAAATTATGATTTCATTGATATATCTGTAAATCAGAATGAAATAAGTACTTGCGTATTTATAGCGTAAATTTTGGGAAGATATGTGGGACATCAAATCAACCTGGTAAAAGACTCGAATAACAATCATTTGGTCCTGGTTTCAAATCATGCAAGGGGAATTTTAATTCAACCCCCTAAATTTGGTGAGGATTTTCCTTGTTGTTCTTGTTACGTTAGAAGAACAAAGTTAAATCCAGAGAGTAGTGCGTGTGTGTGTTTCTGTACTTAATGAGGAAGAGAAGAAACGAATCAAATAAAGAAAAATCACTCGGGTAATAAATATCAGGATAAGTTCTATTTATGACACGAAAAATAAAGGAAAAAAATATCCAGAAATATCTAGATTCTGGAGATTCTGGATGTTATTTATCAAACCATCAACCATAAGTTCTAAAAAAAAAAAGTCAAAACAGCTTTTTTTCCAACAAATAAAAAACAAACCAAAAAAGGTTTTTGAAGGGTATACTGATTCCAATTTCCAAGTCTGTAGACAGAACGGTATGGTCGGGAGCGCTAGAACATACAGACAAAAACAGAAATAAACAAAGAAAAAAAAGATAGCACCCTTCACCATCTTTGATGGTTACAGTTGTTCAATACATGAATGGACAGGGGCATCAAAAAACATATTTACTTTCTTCATTCTCACACAGCCTCATCTCTGAAGCAACGCATGAAAACAGCGTGGGACGTACTCTCTCCTATTTCACGTGATTTGCGTTTTTTAAAATTTAATAATGACACCACGGGTCATAGACACTGAAATTGTTCTTGCTGGGCTTCCATAATAACAAGGAGACTGAAAACATTTCGGAATCGATAAGATTGACTCTTTATAGTCTGTTGGTGGTGAATAAAATCTTCGACTGAAAACTCGAGGCAAAAATCAGTAACTGGTGTTAGACATAGAAAAAAATTTTCAAACAGCCAGACGCTTACAAAATACAGATAAATGAGCCATTGAATTACCACATTTCACCATGTTTAATCACCATTTTTCCAGAAGTTTTAAGGTAAACAATTCGCAATGTTTAATCACCATTTTTCCAGAGGTTTTAAGGTAAACAATTCTGGTGCGTATAATGTACGGAAATCATATTTGTTTACACAATTGTATACATGGGATAATTAATGCATTTTCGGAAATGTGGGTTCATAAAATTTTACAAGGATATGAAAAAAGTATTCAAATGTTTAGGAATCTCGTGCATTGAGATATTTGGGCGATAAGGTCTTATGAATTATATATCTGCACTGGAGGTCTTGTCTTCATTTCAGCGCGAATACTTGTCACTGTCACACTATTCCATCGCTATCAATATATATATATATATATATATATATATATATAGAGAGAGAGAGAGAGAGAGAGAGAGGGGGGGGGCTAAAAAGCTCTAAATCTTTATAAAACTAAACATTAATCAACTTTTTTATGTCACTTCAGCCACTTATTTCCAAAAATCTGTCAATGCAATTTATGTAATTTTCTTCAGTATATTTTTCTTTATTTTACACATACTTTTTTATCATGGTACAATGTATAAATTGTCTCTAGTTTGGATCAACAGTTGTTTACCATGTAACCGTTTAGGCGATTTAAAAAACAAAACAGTTATATTAGCATGGCACCCCAGCGGCGTTGATTAAACACCACATCCTTTTTTTACCATTTAGTTTATGTCATACATGTAGTTAGAGATTTTATATAAGGTATTTGGCGTATTGTATATTGATATCATTTCATGTTGCACATCATTTATATTTTGAAACAGGGCTCACTTACATAGGTTATCCCTCCAAGAAAAATTTTATAACTTCAAGGGACCAGTAGGTACAACACAGACATGACTAGCTGTTCGTGCCATTTTATTGAATGTTATATATATATATCTGCTTGAAAACGTTGGTTAAGGTCCAAAAATACGTCGCTAGATGGGATATAACATTTGTTTTGTTTTTGCTTCCAGCTGCTCGTACCCTTTTCTCCCTTTCCTCTTACAATTTACTTATTTTTCTCTATTTATACATCCCTCTCTTCTTTCACTCGAACAGAAGTGTATGTATTTGATTGAAGAGACAATTGGAAAGTCAAAGTTGATATTACTGATGAAATTTCTTCATCGAACTGAACATATTTGGTTAGTCAAAGCTAACATCTTCAGAAAATGTGTGAGAATACAGATGGCGTCTATTTATAGCGGGTGTCCCAATGCCAGCAATCAGTGAGATGGCCCAGGATGTTTGAAGGTTTTCTGATCATTCTTTAATCAAACCTTATTGTTTAAAAGTGTCTCCAACAAGCTGGGGTGGTGATTTTTTTTTATTTTAACTGGAAAGAAGCCTCAGTTGTACTATCAGTTTTGACAGGGCTTATCAATACGAGTGTGCGTGTCTTCTTGCATAAGAATGCAAAAATAACAGCACAAAAATAGGAATCAATGGACTGAGTTCAAATTTCGTCCGATCTGGTTGATGCTTACTTGGTCCTATTTATGCTTGAAAAAGCACAGATCCACTTCTCTCGGTAGGTCCCAATAGGTCAAGTGAGGTTAAAGCTCATCTATTGCTATTGATACTATGTATTGCGGTACAGTATCCTGTATTACTGGGCATGAATTTTCCATCGGATCGGAAAAATTCATGACAGACCTAGCGTCGCATGTCGACGATCTACTAGATCATAAAATTCAAATTTAAACCGTGGTAATTGCTCTCTCTTTCTTTATCTCTCTCTCTCTCTCTCTTTCCATCTCCCTATCTTCAACTCTTTGTCTCTCTTTGTCCTGGTCTCTCTCTCCATCACTTTATCCCTTCTATCTCCATCTATCTCCCCCTCTGCCCCCCCTGTTCCCTTTGTTCCTCTCTCTCTCTCTCTCTCTCTCTCTCTCTCTCTCTCTCTCTCTCTCTCTCTCTCATCACAGTCAGAGATAAACCGGTTTGCTTAATTCTCACCCTCTAAAACTCTAACCCTCTTTTTATTTCCTCTTCTTCCACCAAAGATCATATGCATAAATGTTCACATACATATATATATAACCATAAAAGCGTTATTTTCATTAGAAACTCCATTTAAACTGACATCCAGATTTTACACAGCAGTTATATCAGTCGGTCTAGACAATGTAAATGATATAAACAATCAAAGGAATGGGCTGCTGCAGAAATGTAACCTGTAATCAACAGGATGTCGTGGTGAGGCATAGCTCTTACCACAGAGCTAAATAGCCTGCTGGTGAGTTGGAAGCTGAATCACCGCTGTAAAAACCCATTGCTTTAATTGCGTATTCTATTTGTGCCATTGAAGCTGATTAGCATATTCGACGTGTAAATATGAGATATACAGTAATCATTCTCTCGGATTATATATCCATAGCTTTATAACGCACACACATACATACACATGTATATATATATGATTATAAATCGGTTGCAGATTCGAGCACTAATTTTCTTAAATTGTTTATTTTATTTACGCTTTCGAGGCCAAATGATACATACACCGTGTAATAACGGGAGGTCAATTCAAATAAAAGTTTCAACATAATATAACACGATTCATAATCATACCGTCGAATCGTGTATCCACTTTTGTGCAATGTTTATGCGTGCGTGTGTATGCGTGCGTGCATGTGTATGCGTGCATGCGTATGTATGCGCACGTGCGTGTGTTTGTGTGTGTATGAAGTTTGGGGAAGACGAGACTTGCACTCGTAAGTAAATGAAAATTAGCATTGGGTGACGATGGTAGATACTCCCTGGGTGATATTTTGTAAGCAAGTATAATTTCATTCTTGCAGTAAAAGACTGAAACATATTCTATCGAATTTGACCATCGCACAGCCACAGTGAATGGGGTATATGAGATCCAAGCAGGATTCCATTCAGACATTTCTCTCTCTCTCTGTCAATTTTTTCCCCTCCGAATCACTCTCTTCTCTCGCAGCTTAACTATCTACCAACCGACCGACGTTGAAATCATTTTTCCTCCCCATACCGGCTCAGCATCTGGTCGCTTCGAAAATGATTACATTCTAGACTGATAAGTAATCCAAATACGAATATATTCTGCTGGGTCCGATAAACCGGAAACGACCTTTTTCATGCCAAAAATGTCATGACCTCGGTTGTCCGGTTTATTGCTTTTACGCATGTGCAGAGCTTCTAATAGCGTTCCTCACCACCACTTCACCGTTCACGTCAATGAGCCAACAGACGCCATCTTTCTTTTTCACTTACATTTACAGCTCCCAATGATATCAGTGCTCACCGAACGAAGGCAACCCTCACGGACCCGTATCTAATTTTCTTCCAGGCCTTTTTGTTCCAAAGTGTGGCCACACAATTTCCCCGATCCAATCTTGCAGTTCATGTCACCGCCCTCTTCACGTTCTTGGTAATACTGAAGAGTTGGACAGTCGGATTGAAATTGTTGCTTAAGACTGGTGAGATGAAAATGCTTATGATTTAGTGACCTGCGCCAAAACGGAGAACGTTCTTGAATGACCTTTATGAAACTTTCAATATTCCGAAGCATTTCAAGTCACGAAAGTTAGATTTTACTCCCATAAGCTTGGAAGCGTACCACATTGCATAATTTCATCTATAATTTACACACACACACACACACACACACACACACACACACACCTACGTACGTGTGTACAAGTATGTATATATATATATATATATATATATATATATATATATATATATATATATATATATATATATTGCAAATCAGGTTTGCAATATAGCATTTTATAATATAATATAAAGCAATGTCTGATATGTGGTGGATTTATTTCATTTAGTGCTCGATACATTCAACTTCAAACTATAAGAGTCAAGTTATTTGGAGTAGAGCTGCAAATATAGCAAAAAGTAAGTAGATTCACTAAATAAACAAGTTTATGTTTCTGTCCTGTTTGGGCCTCTTCAGGTGAAGAGGACCAAGCAAGACATACACATAAATGTATTTGTGTAGCAAATCTACTTTGTACTGTATATTTGTATGTACACACACATGCACACACACACACACACGTATATATAATAAGTGGAGATTTTTTTTCGATTGAAAATAGTCTTTACTCGTTTTATAATCACTCTACTGATGGTAGTGACTACTTTTATGAACTAATAGCTACTTAAATGCATTTATATATATATATATATATATATATATATATATATATATATATATATGTGTGTGTGTGTGTGTGTGTGTGTGTGTGTGTGTGTAAGTATGTTCAATTTGTAGAGACATATTCGTATGCGGGCGTGAGACATATTCATATGTGGGCATTTTCACTCACAGATGAAATAATCGTATACTCCATATGATATTGACAAACTCCAGTTTATCGTAAGAAAAACAACGATAACAATTCTCACTAAATTTAGGCCATTGAAATTAAGATTTCCCAAATTTAATTTTAAATCACAACCAAGTGATTCGTTGCCGGCTCTCTTGCCAACTCGGACGAAATGACTAGTCTCACATATCTGCAAAGGTTCATCTTACAGGTACCCCAAGGCTTATTTCATTCTAATAAATAAACACATTTACACTATGAAATGTATTTTTACAATAAAAAGCTACAGTAGTCGTCTTCAGTCGGAATAGAGGTAGGAATCAAATCAGACCCAACAGCAACCTAGTTTGCTGTCAAATTCTAATAACCTCGGTAACAAAATTCTACTATAGAAATATTAGTATTAGCACTACGATTGACTCAGCATCTACTTCTGCCAATAACATTAGCTTGATAGGAAAGCTATTAACAGAGTATTTTGTTGTTGCATCAAGATTATATCTATCAATATGATATTCATAATCATTATTACAATCATGCTCTTCACAATTAGCCAACATTTAAATCATGAACATGTAATTAACAGTCATAATTAATTAATTTCCAAAAGCATTTATAAAGATTCGGTCACCGTCACCATCATCAAAATCACCATATCCATGTGTATACGTTTAATCAAACGTTCAGTTTGATAATTAACGTTAATTTATTATTTCTAATATTTTAACTCTGTCAATTTTTATAATATTTTTGTTGTTTCCTTTGTCAACTGCGTAAACTGCACCCACACAACGCATTCATATATACACGTTCACACTTACGAAAAAAATAAATAATTTGAAATCATCGAAAAATCCCGTGTAGAATTAATCGAATCGAAATCAAAATTGTTGTTTTATTATTGAATACAAAGGTGATTTGACATACTTAAAAGCCAAGGGAATAATTATATAAAAATGCTTTGATGAAGTAATGAATATATACGAATAAAAGATTTTGTTCGAATGTTTTTTTGACAAGGGGTTGTAGTCCTAATATAGGTTTATTCGGACTAATTGTCTTGTTTTTTATTGCTTTTTTTTATGACCTGTGAGTTGAAGTACACTTTGGTCTTTTTCAGCGGTATGTTGTCAAACTCCTAGAGAGTTGACTTTATTATCGTAATTAGTCGAACGGTATATTGAGAGAGGAGGTAAAAAAAGAGTTATCCCATGGCGTTATGTGGTGTCGACTTGTGACCGGGAAGAGAAAGAAAGAAAAAGAAATTGAAATTTTCATGACATCCTCAGAGAATTTGTTTGTCCTGATCCCACGTTCTTTTGGAATTTTCTGTTCTGACAACGTATTTTTGGCAAGTTTTTTTTCTTTGTGCTTGACTCTGCATTCATATTTAAGTTTCAGCTAAAGTAATGTTTGATTCATAAGCATCCAGTCTCATTATATTTTAACAAATTGAAGATTAATTGGTCTGGGCATGCACATCCTTTCCTAAACAGTTCAAAGGCAGTGATACCGGCCAAACTGTTGTGAAAAGAAAGCTTCGAAAAACAAGACTTAACCCTAATAAAGCAGCATAAGGAATCTAAAATTTTGTTGAAAAATCAATGGTTATGACTTCTGCATCTACCTAATATGTATAGTATGTATGCTAAAAGATTTAATAAAACACATACACGAAAGTATATTTTTTTCTTTCTGTTAAAATGTTATTTTGTAGCTATTTGAAACTCATGATCTTTTTGCAGTTATTGAATTCAAATTTCGTGTTGAATCAGTCATTTTTTACGTGCAAGTATAATGCACTTATATGAAATGTATTTTCGTTTTATCATTCCATAACTCTGAAACGAATTTTCTTTTTCAGTCTTCAATTAATCTGTGATGTTGTCCTTTTTATTCTAATATTTTTTTATAAACATTTACTCTTCAGAATGAAATCGTTTGATTTTCTCGATTTCAATCCTATAATTCTGCTATTAAATGTCATTTTTTTACTGACAGCTTCATGTATAAAAGTATTTTATGTTTTATATTGGAACGATTACCGAAAGCATTACTTTTTAGGAACCGTCAATCAAAGCTGTTACTAAAACTATCAAAATAGGTTTCTTCAGTTTTTATGTTGGTCTGGCTGGCTGGTTATGTACTGATCAGGTGTTAAGACCGTGTCAATGGAGCTAGAAGGCTGAAATTTCCAGAATTTACTCTTTATCATGTCTAGGAAAACGTGTTTGCTCGTTCTTTTTTTAATCGCCCCTAAATAGGTTTCAGTGGAGATTCCATTTACAATCTAATCTTTAATGTGTGTCCAGTAGCATCCACATTTGTAATGATCACTACCCAATAGAAGGCGAGAGGAGTAATCTACTTATTGGTCAACCCTACCTCCATTCTTAAATAATCATCGTCAACACGTTAGTTGGTCATGTGACGATTTCTCTTAAGCGACTAACCAGATTATTATTATTATTATTATTATTATTATTATTATTATTATTATTATTATTATCAGAAACCGTCAAATAAAGCTGTCACTAAAATGTCAGCATTGGTTTCTTCAGTTTTTATGTTAATCTTGCTGACTGACTGGTTTTGTATGTATCACGCATCCGGGCCACACCATTGAAGCTAGAGCGTTGAAAATTTGAACATTTAGCCCTTATTATGTCTATTAACAATGGTATTTTCGTTCTTTCACAATATAAATGATATTTTTATTCGGGGTTCAATTTGCAATGTAAGCCTTTGCTAAATTGATCCCTTTGTGTCTAGCTTGTTTTTTTTTTAAATTCAGTGCAGCTATCAAAAGGTGAGAGCAATAACTGATTAATTGATCACCTCTAATTTTTCCTTTTTTCAGTTGATCGCTCCTTACACGGCAATTTACTAAAATATGTTCGTTACGTAATTGTTTCAATTGAGTGAACAACTTGACCAATTATTATTATTATTATAATTATTATTATTATTATTATTATTATTATTATTATTAACTTTAGAAATCGATTTAACAAATTTTATTTACCATTTAATCTTATCTGTATGAGAACGGCCATATATGTTCACAAACTTTATTTCAAATGCGATCACAGATGCACACACAGAGAAGATGAAATGAAGAAGTGAGATTAAAGCTAACCACAAAGCAACTCTTAAGAATCACACCTCCAATAAGCAATGACGATCAACGAAAACATTAACGTCTTTAACACGGTTGCTCTCCATTCTTCAAGGAAATCCTCCCTCACTTCGTTCATCATCAATCTGTCGCTATTAGGGCCCTTTCACCGCTTCCTTCCTTCTCCGTCGACCTCTTCAGGCCAACATTTACCCCTTGAGCAACCATTCCTCAGTCCCTTGTCTGGCGTTTCCTCTCTTGTCACGTACCCCTTTCTGAGTCGCATTCGTGCTCTAGGGTTGTGCAAAACTTCGTGTTGCCCGAACCATTGGCTTCTACTACGAACCATAAAAACGGTAGACGCCCCTCCCTTGCAACGCTCACGAAATGCTGAATTTGCGCGTTCAAATCTGCTTCGAAACCTGAATGGGAAATAGAAAGTAGTCAAGGGTACGAAAACTTTTTTTTCTTCCAGGAAACCATCTTTGGAATCGCACGCACACGAATGTCTGTTTTGAACACGTGAGTGTCTGATATACATACGCTACCCGACATATACTAATATATGATATCTTGAGTTTAAATAGATGGATAGATAATTAGATTTTTTTCGTATATTCTACGTTCTCTTACCTGTACATCTTCTTGCACTGAGGTATGTCTATTAGATGTCTATTAGATCCTTAGAACTCCGAATATATTCGTGCAAATACCATCGGTTTACACGGTCTAATCGCAGTTATTTGCATGTTTCACAGTGGATCACCCAACTCCGACTATCTTTTTAAATAGTGGTCTAATCGAAGTAGTTTGAACACTTCATTGTAGATCATCTTGTCTTCACAATGTTTTAATCCTCTTAAGGTATCTTGCTGCATTCTCTCTTCATATTACGGGTAGTCTCGTCAATATCTATGCATAGCTTACGTTTAATAATTCGCTGTGTCCTGTCTATCTTGGCTTTCATCTTATCGAATCGTCCTGAACTGCAATTAACAGGAATTCAGTTTCCCTCTTTAAATGTCCTCTTCGCAGTCAGATTAATGTCGTTCCATCCACAATTCGTTCTATGTTTCGGTTCTGTTGTTTTATCCTAATAGTTGGCTTCTCGTTCTGGAGGTTTCCTATCACCCTTTGTCAATTTCACAGCAACCCCTAACCTCAAGACCAATCCTCGAATAATCATCTTTTGTAATGCTCAAATCATTTAGAAGCATAATCGTCACAATATTCATGGCCGGAAATTCATCTTCCTTTCTCTTTCTCTTCCACACGCCGTCTATAACGAAGCTTAAGGTGTGCAGCTTTATGTGTGGTCATCTGATTGGTTGTTCTTTCATCAATAC
The DNA here is from genome assembly GCA_963457665.1 of Thysanoteuthis rhombus. Classification (NCBI taxonomy): domain Eukaryota; kingdom Metazoa; phylum Mollusca; class Cephalopoda; order Oegopsida; family Thysanoteuthidae; genus Thysanoteuthis; species Thysanoteuthis major. Next base: position 54,119,827 of record OY735208.1, on the reverse strand, counting down.
TTCTTAGTACTGCTATTGTGATAGTTAGCAAAAGCTATAGATGAAGACGTTTCATATACATTTTCCCTTTGAACATGTTTTTGGTGTTTAGTTTAGTCTAAAAAGTCTTCTGCGGTATTTATAAACCTTATTGGAAATATTATTCACCCTAATTGAATCTGCTCCCATTATTCCTCAATATTTGTAATTGTTTTTTTTTTTGTTGGTGTTGTTGTTGTTGTTTTTTTTCGCTGTCCAGATGTTTTCGTGTTTGGGTAGTTCAGTTCCTTCTATGACTTTTCGTTTCCCTTTGTGCAACAATACCGCTACCTATTTCTCGATTCCGAACTCAAATACTATATACTGACATCGGTTACTTGACTGTTTCTATTGAGTGACTAACCAGACCTGTTTTTCGGTCTTTTAAAATAACATTTTCCATATTAACTTTCGTCCACATTTTTTTTTATTTTCCTCATTCAAGCTTCTGCTGACCCTTTCTCCCATTTTCACGTATATTCAATTTATAGATTTTCCCTTTTTTCCAATGTGATTTTTCGTAACCGTTTTCCTTCGAATTCTATTTTGCATCTTCTTCCCTCGTTCTTACTCTCCGAAAAACTGTAGCTCTCTATTCACATCACTCCATAGATTTCGCACATACACACGCACAAACATATACACATATATTTCTCAAAATGCTTCCTCATTTTCTATTCCACCTAACCACACATTTTCCGTTCTATTCATCTTAATATTACTTCACTTCAATACGATCTACCTTATCCACGCTATGTCAAACCTAACTTTTCCCTTTTTGACTCTGTGTTTTCCCATCTTTGAACCTCGCTTTCTTGTGTCGACCAGCACAGCAGTAGTAAAATCTCCAAGCCAGAATACCCAAGACCTGATTGTCCGCTGCATGTTTTTCTGAGATCATCTCCGTTCCAGCATTGCCGCCCGCCGATCTATCCTTGTCTTTTGAATACGTCCTAATCACTGGCAAACGGTGCCGACAACCGCCACTGGGCCCCTAAAAACGTTCGTTACCGAAGAACAAAGACGAGACTTGCTGTAGCAATCACAGCGAATCAATAATGTTTACCGATTCCTTCAAAATCCTCTGGGGAAATTTCCTAGAATCTTCCAGCACTCATTGACCTCTTTCCATATTTCAAAAGTTTTTCCCTCATTTTTCTTTATTTCAATTATATTCTTAAACTTTATTTGGTTTTGCAGGTTGAGTAGAGGGATGAAAATAGAATATCTTTATGTTTATTTTTCATTTTGGATCTGAAAATTATATATGGCTTTTCCCTCTTTCAGTTGTAGGAGAGAGAGCGTTATATTTTACGATCAGGTTTTTAAAATATGAGTCAGAATTATTCGCATTACCCAGAAGGAAAGGGGACAGAAAACTAACATCTAAAATAAAAGCAGGCCCTATAACAAAAGATGGTGAAGACTTCAATGATCTCGGTTTGTGAGTTTGATGACACAGAAAGAAAAAGCTATGCCTGGAATTTACTCTTTCATCTTCGTCTTTGATTTTTATGATTCTTTACTCGTTGACTCTTCACACCAAGCGTATTTTGTGTCTCTTTCTGGGGATCAAATGATAGCATGTCCTCTCAAGCGCTAGTACCAGTATCCCTTCCGATAATATGATTGCTGTCCTTCAAATCTTTCGTTGATTTCTGAATGTTCCAGGATTTTTGTGAAGGTCCTTGGGATTATTCCATCCGCTCGGAGAGTGCAACGGCTAGCATATCTACCTCACATACAAAAAGGTCCTGGGCTCGATTTCTGGTATGATCGAAGAGTGCAGAAAACTCTTCATTGGGACTAAGCACTCAGCAGCTAATGGAGTACATACTAAGCTGTGTGTTTAGACTAAGTGTATCCCTTCAAGTGACTTGCACCATGCCAAGCAGGTGATCATAAAACTTCTAGGAAGAGAGTTTTAGTCTCAGCCAGATTTGAGACCAACGAGCATTGCTAAGCTGACACATACAGCAAAAACCTGGACTTTGTCATATTTCCATTGGGGCTGTCTCTCAAGAGATTTAACATTTTACCCTTTTTTATCTTGGGATTGTTCTGAGAGCTCAAGTGTTAATAGGTAAGATATTCAATTTGTTTCAGTTATCTGACAAGGCCCAGGTATTAATCCTTTCTTACACCATTTCCCAGTATCATAGTTTGGTCTGAACAGTAAAATAATGTAGAATATCTTTTTCTCTTTCCAAGAGTAGTTCGGCCCATTGAGCAGATTTATTGTGTTGCTTATATTGTTCCTGACAACGCTCCGCTGATCCATTCTAGAGCCTTCTTTAGACATGAAATACATGTCTCAAGTGTGCGACTCGGAACAGTTTCTGTTTTGTTTGCGAATAAAGGATCTGAGTACATCCCAACATATAAAACACGGAATAATCCACGTTGCACGCATTGATTCGCTCTTCCCTTATTTCTCTTTAGAATTTAATCGCAGATCTCACATGTTATAATTTTTATTCGAAATTTTCCCTAAATAATGTTGTATCTATGAGATTAATGTTTACCTCAGAAGTAAGAATATTGACGAGGAAGTATATTGTGTTTTAAAAATAAATTTTTTTTCTGCGAATTAAATGTTTTTTCTTATCTTTAGACTGCACACCTGATGTACTTTCGTTTGTTTGTTTGTTTGTTTGTTTGTTTGTTAAGTCGCTGTTGCTCTGATGAATTCATAGAGAGGTTCACGTTTACGGTCAATTGTAACTCTCTCAAACGATTCGATCTAATCTGTCTTAAACTATTCGGAATCGACGGTGCGCCAACTCTTAAGTTCTGCTTGCATGAAATCGGTTTCCAATTATCCAAATATAAGTTTATTCAGGAAATCTTGACAGATAACTTCCATTAAATAAACCTTAACTAATCCCGTCGATGATAAACTAAGATAGTTTTCATAGATAATTGCATATTCAAAATAAGTAATTTGTATTAAAATAATATACTTAAACATTTTTTAAGTACCATATTTGATGATATATTAGTCACCTCACATTTCAGCAGGACATATCAAAAGGCACGGCTGGTTGCTGCAGGGTTAAATCCCACTCCCATTTCTATTACGGCTGAAGATGATTACTGCACATTTTGTACGGAATATATCATCAATAGAAAAAGTTATAAAAAATGTATATATTTTTGTGAAAATATACTTATTTATTGTAATGAAATGAGACCTGGGGTACCTGTATGATGAATTTTAGTTAATATCCAAGAATTTTCAAATTAAGATGAACAGATATTCTATTTGATATTTAAAATTTGACTGATTAGTTCAGTCGGTGAGACCCCAACCTACCATTCATTAGGATGTGATTCCAGATCGGGGTAGAGAAATGTTAATTTTGTAGATGTTGTTATTTATCTATCAAAATGATATAAGCCCTTGCATCTTTATAACGTTTGTATATATGTTAGACACGCTCTTTTACCTCAGTTCAACGATGCCTTTTAAGTCATTAAGGGCGGATAAAATTCGTATACATGGAAAGTAATCTTCCATATTAAACATTTGGGATAAACAAACGAGGTGCACAATTCATTTAGGATTAACTGCCTCTATTTTTTTCAAATACTTTGTAGATATTTTATTCTACATTGTTTTTAGAATAAAAGATTTCATTTGATTGAATATCCGTTTATCTTTTTCTGTGAATACTTTTCCTTAAAAAAGCAACAAAATGAATGAAGTATACAATTTGTGATTCGTCATACAAATGCATTTTTCACAGGCTTCTCTAGAAAAATATGCAGACAGGTAGATTTGAATGTTGATGGTTGCTTAGTTATATGAGTATTTCCCATCATATAAACGAAAACAGACGTGTGCTGGCTCTAAAATAAAGTATGTTGTTGTTTATGAGGGAAAAATCGAAAAAATAGCAAAAATACTTCAGTAAAATTTCAGTGCACTTTTAGAATCAGCATAAAAAAACAGAAATTATTCACCCACGAGAGAAATAAACACTCGAGAGCAAATAGTGGAAAAGTTGCATTATATTGTCCAAGACAATCAGCTTTTTTTTCGGAAAGAGCGAAAAAAGGTTTACGTGGTGAATGGAGCGGACAGTAACCACGTTCATTTATTCTTTCACATCGGGAACGGGAACCTTATTATAGTCTGCCAACTCGTTAACAATAGCTGACTTATCGCCTGATATATATATATATATATATATATATATATATATATATATATATATATATATATATATATATACATATATATATATATACATATATATATTTATACATACGCATATATATATATATATATATATACATGTATAAATATATATATGTCTGTCTGTCTGTATGTATGTATGTGTGTGTTTGTGTGTGTGTGTAGAACGAAAGGAATGTATGTAGGTGCGTGTGTAGCATGTTCTTTAAGGATGCATGAAATACGTAGAATAAGAATATGTTTGTGTGTATCCGTGTGTATGTCTGTGTATGTGTGTGTGTGTGTGTGTGTGTGTGTGTATTTGTATCGAAGACAAACACTAGTGGCTATTCTACATGAATAAATATATGCAGAAGATAAGTTCATGTATATCATAAAGATATATAGATTGATGAGCCACAATACTATGACCACCAACCATTGGCAAAAATGACAGCCACTGTCTCATAACAAATATTACTGTCAAGAGGTAGATAATCATATAAGCCGATCACAAGTGTTCCATTTTAATGAAAGATTTTAGTGACTTTGATTAGAACCCAATTGTTATAACGAGGGGCCCAAGTTAGAGCATTTCCGAAACCACATGACTTGGTGGTTCTCGCGTTCAGTTGTGAAGTGTAAGCACCACTAGCAGTCCAAGGAGGGAAATACCAACCACCGACTCGTCAACGGGCTGCCAATAGTCAGTGATAAAAAAAGTGACTGGAGCTTTCTCACCAAATACAAGCCAACAGAATATTTAGGCATAACTTGCAGATAGCTTCAATCAATGAAACAGAAATAATGAGTTACAACACTCAGCACATTGATCATTTCTACGTACACGGCTGCATAACTACACGCAAGTGTATCCAATGGTAATCAATGTTCATACATACTTGGATCAAACCTCTGATTAGTAGATTTGCAGTTTTAATTGATATTCAAAACTAGAAAGTATTTCACTGTTTTGTAACTTTTCAGTTTTTACTTTCATAAACAAAACGTAAGAGGCAGTAATGTTACTACAAATGTATCACGCGCAGGGTCCCATAGTGATGATATTTACGATAAATATTACCCCTTTGTCTTCTCAATATCCTTATAGTTATCTTTTTTCTCCGCCAACACATTCACCTTCCAAGATTTTCTCAATACCACCTTTTTGTATGCCACAATAGAAAAAAAAAGAAAAGGCCATCGATTTCAACATATTTTTTTCAAATTTCTTACATAGCACATTACAAATTATCATTAATTTTTAACTTCATATGTATGTATACAGTCTTCAAAACTGCACGCTAACACTGAAAAAGAATTTTTCTTTTAGATATTTCATAAATTTTATGCAATCTCAAATCATCTCATGATGTTACGTAATTCAAGTCAGTTATCATCCGATCCCTATTAATGTTGTGTTCAGGGTATTCAATGTTTTATAAAGAATTTGATTTCATTGCAATTTTTAAATTTGGATCCTGATACTATACTCTTGATTTTGTTGCAAAGACTGGATACATAAAGAAATGTCTTGGTTTGTTACGATATATATATATATATATATATATATATATATATATATATATATATATATATATATATATGTATATATATATATATATATATATATATATATATATATATATATATATATATATATAGTAGGTTGTTGATTCGCTACACAAACTAGCTCATGTTTCGGCCCTCTCTGGGCCTCTTCAGGCGAACTCAACTCCATGAGTAAAATGTTGTATGTGTCGAGCACTCTATGAAATAAATCCAATACATTTCAGAAGTGGCGTTATATTATTGATATATAATCATATTATGTTATACTGCTAGCCTGATTTGTCCCACATATTCTGTATATATATATATATATATATATATATATATATATATATATATATATATATATATATATATATACTCAAATATTCAAAACTATAGATAAGAAACGACGAAGAAGGTAAAGAAAGCTAAGGATGGAAACGGAAATACAAAATATCAGAAAGAATATTTTTCTTTACGAAAAGAAAAATATAGAACGATTGCTAAACAAGAATCCAGTGATTGAAAGAAAACCAAACGGATCCAGCAGATAAAGAATAATCTAGGATGACTAAAAGAATCAGATAAATACAGAGAAATGGCAATAGCGACAATGATTACTGTTTGTCAAGGTTAAATAATAATCGGTGGGAACTCCAGCCAGAGCATCCCAGTAACTACTTGAACAACCCCTGGGGGCGAAATCCAGAATGTTGACGACAGCGACGGCAAGAAGTCCTCTAAAGACGAGAGAATGACCGTCCTAGCGTCGATGAATATCTTATTTCACGTGTTTGTTTGGTTTTGTTTTTTTTTTTGTTTTTTCTAGCGATAGGCAGGGTCTTCCATCGTGAACGTTTGCACCATTGGTTTAATTATTGACTATTGCGTTGACTGATGGTGTAAAAGGACATTATCTTGAAGAATCAGTCTGTTTGGAATAATAAAGGAAGGATGGCTTTGAGTGTTAGATAAATGATGAAGAGGTTATGAAGAGAGAGAGAGGTATGGAAAAAAAAGGAAGCGTTTTATGGAAAGGTTAAAGAATTGAAAGATAACGACAAGTATAAAGACGATAGGATGGAAGTAATTGTGTGAATATTTGCCCAATGAAAGGTGGCACCGAAAAGAAACAGTGGTAGGTTAATTCCGAATCGGAAAGAGGGAGAGGAGAAAGGAAAACGGAGAAAATATGTAGTAAAAGTAAAATAAACGCCGAAAAGCAGATAATCAACAACTACAGAAACAGCGAGTTGACCTGTGGAATAAATAAAAGCAGAGCCAAGAAAGAAGTGTTTAAAATTGTTAGGAAATGAGAAAATAAACGAGTGAAAGAAGAAGAAGAAGAAGAAGAAGAAGAAACAGAAGAAGAAGAAGAAACAGAAGAAGAAGAAACAGAAGAAGAAGAAGAAGAAGAAGAAACAGAAGAAGAAGAAGAAGAAGAAGAAGAAGAAGAAGAAGAAACAGAAGAAGAAGAAGAAGAAGAAGAAACAGAAGAAGAAGAAGAAGAAGAAGAAGAAGAAGAAGAAGAAGAAGAAGAAGAATATGGAGGAAAGTTGAACTCTCAAAATGAAGAATAAAATTGAAGTCGTGTTTTGAAAAGATTGCTAAAAGAAAAAACAGTAAAATTCGATGACGGCTGTGATTGTGGTTATGATGACGATTGTGATGATTATAAGGAAAATAAATATGATAGAGAAGGAGAAAGAAAAAGAGAGGTAAATTATGACTGAAAAGGAAGATCAAATCAAAAGCAAACGAAGGAAACAAAGGAAGAAAAAGAAAAGATAGGAAGGATGAAGGGTTGAGAGAAAAAGGAAGAAGAGATGAAGGAAGTAAGGGGGGAATTGATAACGTAAGGGAAGATCAAAGAGAGAAAAAGTTACGAGAGTGAAGAAAGAGGGAAAAAGAAGAAAGAAAGAGTAGAAGTAGCAAAGGGATTGAGGGGGTAAGGGAGAGTTTGTGAAATGAAGGAAGTGTTTGAGAGGAAAGGGAAACAAAAAAGGGAAGAAGTGACTAAGAGAGTAAGGAAGACGTTGAAGAAGAAAGAAGAAAGGATGGAAGAAATGAAAGATTGGAGAGAGGGAGACTTAAGAAAGAACAAAAGAAAGGATGACAGGCGGAGGAAGGAAGGGAGGAATAAGAAGAATGGAAATAGAAAGAAATTGTAGTAAAAAACGTACAAATATTGAGAGAAAAGAGAGGAAGTAGGAAGTATCTCCCGTGGTCAACGTATGGTATTTAAACAGAGCTAAGACAAATGCTGTTGATAATCCTCCGAAGCAAACATTCAGCAGAGCGCAAAGTGTATTAGCTGAGCACGGAAAAGGGTCAAAAAGGTCACTAGGTGACTCAAAGCTGGCATAAGTAGGAGCTTTGTCGTAATCAGGGCCGAACCCTTGACATATTTTGTGTTCTTGTCTAAAATTAGGGGATGTGATGAGTGGGTGATGGGAACACGACCAAGGTCAGCAGAATCGGTAAAAGAAAGAATAAAGATAGAGTGACCCGAGGGTCGAGTTTTCCGCTACAATGACAGGAGCCTGGTTCCCACCCTCGGGGAATTAGTTGTGCTATTATAGGGCTTGAACTATGAAGTGGTGACGGTCTTCGTAAACAGCAAGCGTGGCGGCAAGTCTTTAAATACGTCGTCGATAAATGAATGAACGAGTTTCGTGAATGAGTATTTGGAGAAGCGAAACGACACAAATAAACATCTGAATATAAAGAAAATGCAACGAAGAGAACAAGAGAGAAAGATAACGAATGAAGAGAGGGAATAAATCAACAGAAGCAATTGAAGGAGGTGCAAAACAATAGTTTTTATATTCCTAAATGCAATCTACTTCCTCTTTGAGAATATTCTACTTTATTTCATTTTACTTTGAAGGGCAATTCATTGAGCGCAGATCTACCCTACTTTCAAGCCTTCTGTATCAAGAGGCTTATGTGTGCGTCTGTATTTGCATGTGTGTGTTTTGGCGTATCGATATGTAGGTGTGCCAGTATGTGTGCCTCCTTTTGTATGTTGATCAACTATGTATGGGTGTGTTGTGATTCAATAAAGATAGAAGATAGATCGGGAAAGAGAAAAGCGTATGTTCGTATGAAAGACACGTTTAATGTGTATTGTGTCGGTAAGTTACGTCATAGCCAAGGGACGTAATCATCTTTCCAGTGTTAGTATTATTAATCGTTATTACTTGAAAAAGCAGCTTTATTGTTTTATAAGGGTATTATTACAATTATATAACAATTGTATCTGTATATCTGTATGTATTCGAACGTGTATGTGTGCATTTGTATGTGTTTGTGTGTTGTATTTGTGTACATGTTCGTGTGCGTGCGTTTGTGTGTTTCTTTATATATTTGCATGGTTGTGCACATACTATTCTGTGTATGTCATACTCATATTTCTGCAGATGGGATAATGAAGGTGAGTAATGATCAGAAAAATAGAGAAAGCATAAAAACAGCGGCAATCGCGATCACAAAAAATAGGTGTAGCAACAAAGTTATACTTAAACAATGAAGAAAATTTATCAAAGTTGTTTGCTGATTTTCAATCTTATAATCATTTCAAATAAATGTTGTTCATATATGTATAAATACTAACGTAATTTCAGGCCTTAAATCAGCTATTATTAATGAGTTGGCAGACTATACAAAGGATCCCTTCCTCAATGTGGAAGAAAAAATGAAGTTGGTCACTGTCTGCTCTATTCACTGTGCAAATCTTTTTCGCTCTTTCCTAAAAAGCTGATATATAAATAGATATATACATATATATATATATATATACATATATATATATATGTGTGTGTGTGTGTGCGTGTGTTTTAGTCATTTACGTTACGATATAAGTAGGCAAACACTTTCTGGTGCAGACCTGATAATGGTTGAAAAGGGCAATACGAGATAGCTACGTCCTGCCATAGCGATTGAAACTTTGAGAAGTTTCAGGATTGATTTCCACTGGAATTTGGATTTTACGACCCTCAACACCGGTTCTGTAGTTTTACTCAAAAAGTGAAATATATTGTCGGTTGCCCTGTTATCCCATCAGTATCTAGCACGGTCCACTCGAGTCGATGCCACAAAAGTCGATCACTTTTTGAATGAGTCTTTGCATCTCTTCCTTATGTCTACTCCGTCTCGTTGACCCGTTTCACGGAGTTGAAAAACCTTCAGAAGACACTGATCGGCCATTTTCGACGAGTGCCCAGGGTAGGTGTATCTTGTAGGACACGTTTGTAAATTTTGCAATGTTAAGGACCTTGATGCTTGTAACGAGGTACTAACGAAGAGGAGGTGCACAATGTTCTAACTTTTAACGACACAGAAAATGTAATCAAATCCTTGCTCGGGCTTTTTGCGTTCACTTCACATTAATGCACATGGGATAGGCTTGAATCTCCTTCCCAGTCCCCTGCTATGGATGAAATAGTAGGGTATATAGATACATACAGTCCTGATTGGCAATTCATCGAAGAAATTATCCTGACGTAAAACTTAAAGCTTGGCAGTTGCTTCAGCCATTTTGCCCCACCTTGCTGTTGGCGAAGGGCTCCAAGCTTAAAGTGTGGACTTGGCGTTCGTGACCTGAGCTCCATTTTAGATAATTAAAAAGTTTTGAATTTCTTCGTCGCTCGGAATAGGCTTACAATACTGACAACAGTGCCGCTGCAGTGCTGGTGGAAGTGTCCTATAAGGTGTAGTTGACAGCAGTGATCCATCATTGATACATCCTATCAACAATTTGATAATGTCACGCCTCTGTACGACATCAATTCTGAACAATCCTGGAATTCAATGTTCATTTGCAGCACTATTTTGATGGAATTTCAAATGACAAACTTCTTACAGAGAGCTTGATAATTACTCAGATGAGTTTGCTTCGGGACATCAGGTACTGTGCGCATGCGCTATCTGCACGTGTGCGTGTGGGGGTCCTCCATTAAAATTGATGTTGTTTCACATCCTGCCCTTGTGGAGAGGGATCTAGACATCTGTACCTCGTCTGAATGGATCAATGTGCACCTGAACCAATTATCAAAAAAAAAAATCCAAGATTATCTGAAAAATGCTGATGTTTCGTCTAAAATTATCTGGAAGAACGACAGCACAAGCTTTTGACATTGTTGGTCCAAAATGACTAGAGAGACCCAAGAAAACGCTCAAAAAAACGTTGTTTTTTTTTTCAACGCTGTGCCTTGTGGTGTTCTCAGAGATGTGATCACGAGACACATACTCTTTGAAACTCAAAGAGAGAAGTTGTAGCCCAACTGGCTGGTTGGTCAAGCAAACTATTTTGGGGGATACGGTAATCCGATAACTACATTGTTGTCGATTTGTTCACTCGAATTCAGAAACATATCCAATATTCCACTGACTCTACTTAATTCAAATTGCTGAATTCTTATCCTTCCCTTCTCGCACCGAATTCGAAATTAGAAAGTATTTCGCAGATATTCAAATGATTGCCACCGTTCCCAAAACCAACCTGTCTTGAGAGCTAAAGTAAATGATGGAGCGTAAGATACTCGGGGTGGTTGGGGCTGTATTTCGTAAAATGCCACCAGGTGAGTCCGGCGTGGTCTCAACCTCAACCGCTTAAAACTTCGTGTTCATCAACATGTTCGAAAAGTTGATGCCGCTGCTTATAAAACATGCAGGTGAGTGAAAGAGCATTTAGCAAGGTTTCCGAGCAGAAGGAGCGAATTGGAAGCCATTTTGTCGAGGATTGAGGCGAAGAATTTGCACGCAATTCATTCTGATTATGACAACAGTTGAAATATTCATGGCCGGCACCGGGATAAACAATTGAATGACAACGTGAGCAAAATAGCCAGGCTAAAGTTTAGCGGTTGTAGGCAAGAATCAATTACTTGTCACGAGAACAGTTGAAGGGGGTAAGAAGGGGCGAAGATCGAAAGATTTTATCAATAAAATAGGAATTAACGAAGTGGGGGAGGAGGGATTCCGACGAATTCAGTAAGTGCTTTTTATTTGGATGGACGTATTACTATGGGTATGTGATGAATTACAATACGTTCAGCGCGTGTGTATTTTCAAGGCAGGCAGACTCTGCTTTTCTCTATTTCCCGATAAGTTGGTCTTGTGCCAGACTTCAGCAAAGCGTGGTGAATAACGTGTATATAATCATGTTGACACTGGTGCATGTGACCTGCCGCCTTGCTGAAATAGTCCAGCATTTCCCATCGATGTCAGAAGCCAGTGATTGGATTTCGAATGCTGATTTTCTAGGCTCGTTCCACCACTCGGGAGATTATTCAATATTTCTTGCCCGATTTCGACCGAATGGGTCTCGTTCCCAACAATATTAACGTATACACACACAATGCAATACCACAAATGTACATACAGACACTTGCAAACAGTTGATAAATAAGAGTAAGCATTCAGTGGCTTCGTTTCATAAAACTATGGAAATGTTCGTAATTATGTGTGGTTCATGCCTTTCTGCGTGTATGTGCGTACATGTTTGCGTGTATGCATTCACGTGCAGGTGTGTATGTGTTCGTGCATACGCTGGTATGGGTCCCTGCGTATGCGTGAATGTATTCATGTGTTTGTATGTATGTGTTCGTGAGTATGCATGTAGATGTGTGTGCTTACACTCGAATGTGTTCGTGCGTACACGTTTATGTAGTAATATGGGAGGCAGGTATGGAAACGCCTTTATGACACTTTCATCTTATTTTTGGTCCCATCACAGTTTTTGATTCTTTCATTATGATGTTGATTATCAAAACTGTTGTTTTCATCTCCCCAGCCAGCTTTAGCATCATTATTATTAATATTATCATCATTATTGTTCTCAATATCATCATCCCCATTATCAATATTATCATTATCATTATTAATAATATCATTGATATTATCATTATTATTTTCACCATCGTTACAAATATCATCATCATCGTTGTCATTATTATTATTATTATTATTATTATTATTATTATTATTATTATTATTATTATTATTATTATTATTATACCATCATTATTATTATTATTATTATCATTGACATTCGTGCGTATATAACGACACGTATAGAGCAACGAATATTTGTATGCGTAAGTGATGAGTTCTCTGAAGGCCTTTGTGTACCTACTTCAACAATCGTTATCTATATGCAAGAAAAGACGGGGAGAAAGATGAAGTGGGGTCCATTGAATAATTCATTTCCCTCCATTCTTCAAAGGGAACCTAAAATCTGAAAGTGGCGTGAACTCAGCCGATGCCGAAAGATGATAATAAATTCTTTACGAATTCAGCGGAGACACGACCAGGTCCTTTCGTTGGCGAAACCCAGCAAGATCTCTGCCGAACTGAACTAAGGCCTCTTTTGTTTGCAACGCTAAAGTTTGAAGGAAAAAAAAATGGCCGATGGTAAAACTTGCTATCAGTTTATTGAGATGTTGTTCTGTTGAGAGACCTGCTGAAATTAGTCACACCTCAAATCGATTCGTTATGCAAAATTTTCTCGAAATGCATTTCCCCTGAATACAAACCTCCATAATTTTCGAATTTAAAAGATACTGTGCAGTTGTTTGACTAATAATAATACTAAATAATAATAATAATAACAACAACAACGACAACAACAATAATAATAATAATGATGATGATAATTTAAAAAAATAATAATAATAACAATGATAATAATAATAATAATAATAATAATAATAATAATAATAATAATAATAATAAAGATAATAATAATAATAATCGATACCTTACGATTTTGTGGTTCGCGAAATATTGCATCTGTGTCACTCGAAATAATAACTGAGCTGAAGCTGATTCCTTACGTTCATTAAATTCTCTTTCCTTTTCAACTTTTGACCAAATAAACGGACAGTAATTTGCAGAGGAACACACGGTAAATGTGTAATGAAATTGCCGAGAAAACAATGATTTATTTTCATACAGAACAATTTATTAACATGTGTATTGGACAGTTCTATTTTATTTAATCTCCTCGTCATGTCTTCCCTCGTTTCACTAATTACAAACGTTGCACAGGGGAGTTTTACGTCTTAAATAATTATTCCTCCTTGTAAGAAGTCCTGTGGCTTCATATGCATAATACTTATAATTCATTCTACGATTTTATCTAAATCTATGTCTGAAGAATCTGAAATAAAACGTAATTGTAAATAAACTAAAATAAATTCCGATAAAAATCGAGTAGAATATTAAGGTGAAGGTAAATAGTACTAAGAAAATTAACTATAATGAAATTAGTCACAGTACTTATGATTTTTACGATTGAAGTGGATAATTTTACCAGTATGGATTAACGATAAAATGTGAACATAATGTTTTTAAAATACTGTATCACGTGACGGCGATGGTTACAATTCATAGCAATATCTATTTTTAGTAAATCGAAATGAGACTTTGCAAAATCATTAAGAATCGATAAGATAATTCGAATAGAAAATTATTGTATAAAAAATTGTGAAAAAAAACTTGAATCAAAATTAAAATCGAGATCGCCGTGCCATATTCTGTCGGTTACTTTTTTAATTTTTTGTCTTGGGTCTTCTTCGTGGATGTCCCTACCAAAAGAACCAGAAAGTATGTTAGGCTCTCTTGCCTCTACAATCTAGATTCATCTTCAAGAAACAATATGGTTGCATCGTGTTTTCCAAGAGTTCTAGCGTGAATGACTGATGTCAGGTATTAAAATATTTCGTGGAAAGAATACATCTAGTGTTTGGGGTAAATAGAGAACTTTGAAATCTGTGGGTAAGTAAAAGAGATGATTGGGGCAATAAAAACTTTATTCAGCTTATAGGAATTAAACATTTCATTGAGTCTTACGTTAATTAAATGAAAAAATTGCAGCACATAAATACGTGTGCCGCTTGGTCTCAAAAAGGATCGAAAGTATGAAATCTACCTACATGCAAGGGTGGGATGCGATTCGGGTAGTCCGTAACGACTTGAGCTGTTTATGTTCACTTTGCGCCGGGGAAAGACATGGATTTATCTCCTCTCTTCTCTTATGGGTAAAGTAATGGTGAAGATTGGACTCTGTAGCTTCGGCAAGGTAACCAGTCTAGGAGAAGGACAACTCAGATTCCAAACCAGGAAATGAGGCCACAATCGACGCCCTTCTTGCAAACATGTCGCTCTCTAGACTCAGCAAGATCGAGAGGGGAATTCTGGTGACAAGACATAGCAAGATCTCCGTATGCTTCACGTATCCTGAATTGGAAATTACAAGGAGAAAGAACGGAGGTCATGTATATGTACGAGACTGGATCGATACGTCCGTAGCCTGACTCGTAGTTATCAGCTGAATTCTGATCTGATATTTTGATTTTGTAATGTGTTATCTAAGTGATTGGTATCCGCCTCCGGATCCATGGTATTGACTAAGAAAGATAGAATGTTGAAAAATAAATATTTGTTGTTAATTTTTTTCTTCCATCCTTAGGTTATAGACTCATTCTAACCATATGTGACTTGCATTATTCTCAAAATCTACCTTTTCTGCAGATATGGAAATAAAAACTGTCTAACGTTCTCTCATGATTTATTTCGAATTAAAACTGATCCCGTGATGAGGGATTCTGTCCAAAGACAGTCAGATGCGATATACACTTAAAGGAAAGGAAGTGTCCGAAAAGGGGGGCACGAAATTGCAAAAAGGAAGTTACTGATCAGATATGATAAATACTAGAGGAAGGCAATGAAAAACATCAGACTAAACGTTCAAAACGTTCAAAATCAGAAAAAAAGAGTAACTGGACTGAATAATTCATGAAGAATCATGAGAACATTTTTGAATAAAGTGCCAATCAAGCGAAAAAAGGGGCAGTTCGAGAAATTGATTATTTATATCATTTTAATTTTTTCGGGAAAAAAAATTTGACTTTCAGAGGCCTTATTCAGACGGGTCGATTAATAACATCGAGATTTTTTTAGAATTTAGACCTTTCTTAATGCATTTACTCCGTTTTAGAAGTTTTCGGTAGAAAATGGCTGAAATGTCACAAATAGAATTATTTCATTCTCTCATGGATTTTCCTTACTTGACGTTTGACTCTTATACTTTTTACACATAAGCAATTAGAAGATCACTTTCATTACCAAGGAACAAAAATTGCAATGTTCGGTGTAATTAGAAAGGCAAACGGTTGGATCGAGTTTTGCTGTTGAATATGAAATATGTGTAATATTCATCCTCCACGTAAGATCCAGATTTTATAAAATATAATAATATGTACATTTGTTCTGTAGACTGGTTATTAAGCAAAGATTTTTTTTAGAACAATGACTCAATTTTAGGGTGTCTGTTGAGAATCGAAAATGCATTGTTTGTAACGATCGTTGAGACCAGCTTGTCGAGCATTACTCCATGGCAGGACATCGAATTTCCACTTTAGAAACATTTCTGTTTATATAAATGTGAGCATCAGAACAGAGGAAGAGAATGCAGATGAACACATTAAGAATTTTGTTGCTGAATGATGAAAAAAGTATTCATTTCACATAAATAGATAATCGCCCATTGTCAATGCACTTAATGAAACGGTTCTCGATAAACACATAGATCGAACATTATACATTGAAAACTTTGAATAAACCCTCAGCTAATATCTACGTCTCTGGCAAAGGACTCATTGATCCCCACATATATATGTTTCAGTGCATGTAACTGCATGCGTGCTTGTGTATTTTTTTTAGATTGTAAATAAAAATAATATGCCTCCTTACACGATAAGTAATACATGTCTGTATATGATTTCCTGTGTGTTTGAATGGTTTTAGACTTGAAATGCGATAAAATTCGTTACTGTAATATGAAAAAAGTCGATTTTGGGCTATAAAAAAATTACTAGGAATTTCATGAAATCACTAGGGATGTCATGAAATAACTAATTTTGCAATCTTGCTTTAACATTACTTACATACAATATTTTTACTGGATTGCGAAATCTACGATTATCTCCCGAAACTTCCCCGATGTCGTAGTGGCTTTTTTCCCCTTTCTCTTTTTCCCCCTTCTTTTCTTTTATGTTTCTTCTTCGTAACTTCGTCATCATCGCCATTGTCGCTGGCGACGTCGTCATCAGAGCCGAGAAACGACGATGCCAGCTGAGATCAGCTGCTGCGCTATCGGACCCGCATCCTCCCCCATGTTTACCTCAGAAGAAAATTGTCTTTTTATTAATCTCGCCGGGATTTCCTTTGGCCACGAATCACCTAATGACAGCTCTCCACTTATTCTAAACTCATTAGGACAAAGCTTATTCCATCTGAGATCCACTATTCTATTATTGGCCTCTAGTCAGGCTTTTCCTCTTTCTTTCGCTTTTCCTTTTTATCTTTTCATTATAAACCTTTTGTTCTTTATTGTTTTTCGGTTTTTCATCTTTTCTTTCTGTATCGGTTCTTGATTCAGAAGAATAAAGACTTTAAAAGATGTTACGAATTCTTATTAATTTTTTTTTTTAGGTGAGAACGCCAAGTTTAAACATATATATCTGTTCAGGTCGTGCAACATACAATGCGTTCAGAAACATTTGATACATTATAAAACTGTAATTTGTAAACAGTTTTGAAATTGATTAAATTCGGACCGAAGGTTGAAAAACACAAATATCAAAAAATATTGAAACAAAAACAAACATTGAATCGTTGTGAACGAAATCAGAAATCATTTTGTAAATCTTGAAGGATTATAAGTATGTGAAAATTAACTTTCGGAAATGTATCGGATACTTACAATCACTTTATATCTGTTTATATGCATGTGTATGTGCGTATGTTTGTGTATGTGTATGTGTGTGTGTGTACGCGTGCACAGGAATTTTCAAAATATGCTACATTTCTAATGATAAGTTTAAAGTGTATGGTTATTGATAATTTTGACTGAAGTTTTCCTCTCATTTTATTTTTGTTGCTTTTATCGCAACGGTCCGGAATTTCTTTTCCATTTTTCAACCATGGAACCAGCAGCGGGTATTGGAAATGAAGGATTAGCTTCCGATAAGATTTGAACTCGCATTCCCTATCTTTGGGAGTGTGTCTGAGATGTACAGTGCTTTGTCAACTAAGCTCAGAAAGTTAACCAAAAGACGTTACCGAAATCGAGTCCTTTCACCACACGGTCCAATATTTATTCTAATGCTGCATACCAACATTCAAGACATACCTTAATTTTTAACGCCAAAGCTTATCTTTAAATCACGATATTCATTCCTAAAATACACGCATAAACTATATATGAATGTATGTTTTTGTATTTAAAAACTATAGAGAATAAATTTTCTTTTAGTATAGATTTGTTTGAATTCTTAATTGAATTTTTATATTTGCGTAGAAGAAAACGTGAGCCTGAGCTCAATATTCGTAGGTATAACCGAAACGTTTCGGATCAAACGCTTCTTGTCATACGCTTTGATATCATCAAGATCAAAGATCTTGAAATTTTCCTACACATTGAATGCAGAGCTAGTCCTCCTGTAAATGAACAAAAATGTTTGATAGAAAAATAAAACATTCCCTGTCTGGAGTCGATAATAAAATATGTGTTTACGAAGGATTGGTGTCTAAATAAAAATTAATTATAGATTTAAGCTAACACACATAGACTGACAGAAAAATCTCTCTCTCTCTCTCTCTCTCTCTCTCTCTCTCTCTCTCTCTCTCTCTCTCTCTCTCTCTCTCTCTCTTTCTCTCTCTTATAAGAGAGATGTGTGTATGGTGTGTATATGCACGATTTCGAAAGACTGAAAATGACGTTTTAAGCAGACACAAGATTGATGGACAAAGAGGTTCTTATATATATTCAAAATATTTCCGTTTTAAATAACGGCCTTTTACAAAATGATCAACATTACGCATCAGTTGACTTCATGTTAACGCCGTGCATATCTGAAATGCGCTACCAAAAAAAAACTGAAAAGATATATTCACAAATGAATAATGACGCTTATGAATAGATAGTTAGATGCACACTAAGAGCGAGAAAGGTATATCAGACAGCTCCAGTGTGAGGATTAATATCGTTTTCGAATTATCTAAATTTAAATGATTTATTATAGTAAACATATTGACGGTACACACACATACGTGTCCTGCTGGTTTTACCAACGATATAGATCAATAGGGGTGCCACTCCCGAATATTCAAATCTTCTTTAAATAGCATTTTGATGAGTCCTTCATCTAAAGTATTATTATTCATTTTCCTTTCACCGAATGCTCGATTACCTTGATTTATCAATGGTACATCATCGAACTCATCACTTCCCTTTCAGTATCATCATCATCATCATCATCATCATCATCATCATCATCATCATCATCACAACAGCCACCATCATGATCACAACTATCATTGTAATTAACAGAACTACCTGCATCATTCAATCGGTTGTCTTCACGCTTGCAGACCAAGTTTTAAAAATGGCGGCGAAAAGCCTTCGGCTATGAGTGACTTTATGACTTTCCAAGTTTTTATTTCATTTTTTCTTTGTTAGCATTTTCAGCCCTGTAATTATTTTGGTTTATTCGTTTGTTTGGTTTTTTTTTTTCTCTCCTCTTTTGGCCACTTTCATTTCTCTTGCCTAATTATCGGTATTTTTATTGAGACATTTTATTTGTGTATTCTTCTACGTCTGCCAGTTTCAATTTGGTTGGCTTTGTTTTATCTCTTTTGACCCACGCTAACCTACAAATATAAATGCGCGATCTGTCACAAATGGTAGATGCCCACATCCGAGGCGTCGTACATATCAAGTTACACACGTAATTCTTTACTGCCTTACGCATTCTATAATAGTATTTCTGATAGCTATATCCTAATTCTGTGGCCGCTTTATTGTAGAGCAATGGTTTGTGAACTGCAGATCATAACATGTTACGTTACCTGATCAATGCTGATCCTTCTCTATATATCAGTATTATTCCAAACATTGCACTTCCGATTGCTCTTTGTGATATTCTGATTTTGTTTTCCTGTGATTAACTAAGTTCCCATCCAGCACACCCATACACCATAGCTGGTATATTACATTAATTATGTACCCTACG
Source organism: Thysanoteuthis rhombus (assembly GCA_963457665.1). Classification (NCBI taxonomy): domain Eukaryota; kingdom Metazoa; phylum Mollusca; class Cephalopoda; order Oegopsida; family Thysanoteuthidae; genus Thysanoteuthis; species Thysanoteuthis major. Next base: position 54,099,994 of record OY735208.1, on the reverse strand, counting down.
TTTCAATAGTATTGGCCGTATATATATATATATATATATATATATATATATATATATATATATATATATATATATATATATATAACTTGCATTTAGCCAAATGATTTTATGCGAGGGTTGATCAATGAGACTGTAGAATTTTGATCTAAAATTTTAGCTATATAAGTTTAGCTATATAAAGTTTGATCAATTTTACCTATGAGGGAAAGTTGGGGAAAGTGTCTCTAGATGGAAGGAGATTGTGTTAAAAAAGTATTCGATGTGTAAAATAAATGCTTTTTTTTTTCATCATTAGGCTACGGTTTTGTAGGAATACCAATGTATGTATACACAACAAACTGGGAAAAAATTATGAAACAATAATCATAGCTTATTTGACACCCATGTTGTATGAAAGTAATATATATATATATAGTCTAGTTTTCGGCTCTTATCATCGCTGTAAGCAGACATAACAGCAACTCGATAAATTGCAGCCTTGGTTTTTTGTTGCTGAATATTTCAGACAGCTAAAAACTGCTAATTATACACTGAATTCTGTACGTTTCTACTTGAAAACTTTGCAAGCAAAATCCGGAACTCAATCTGTACGTTTTGCATTGAAAATTAGGAAAATTGTTAGTCAGCGACCAAGAAATAAAGTGTTTTTTATGCATAATATATAAGGGTTGATTTATAAATCTATAGTCCGACACGTATTTATTAGCTGAATTCTGATGCGTAAATTTCACTGTATAATGTTTGATTTATGGGAAGTAACTGCTTTCACAAGAAAAGGGTAAAAGTAGAAAAAAAATTCGTTGTTTAAAATGATTGTCTCTTACATCACGCCACGGTCAAGTTGACTTACCTACGGTTATTTTTTTTTTATTTTTTAGCCACTTCCATTTTTTTTATCAAATTCTCGGTATTTTTATTGAGACATTTTATTTATTCATTTTCAAACCCTGTCAGCTCTAATTTGGGTGGGTCTGTTTTATCTCTTTTGACCCACGGTAACCTTCAAATCAAAATGCGCTATCTGACGCAAATCGCAAGGACACGGTCTTATTGACTTACCTACGGATATAGAGACACAATAGGCTTATTGATTGACCTACGTGTACTAACAAAAATAGTAATAAAATAAACATACCCTTCTGCCAAATAACGCAAAAGCTAGTGAATATCTGTCTCATATTTTCACACAGCACTGTTTACAACCTATATACGCGGGAAGGACGATAAAGATAAAGTGTGTAATTAATACTGATGGGAAGAGAACGGCTTTGAATTTGTTTAGAGAGAAAGACGAAAAAAAAAACATGCAGCTACTTTCACTTCATTTTTTTATTTTAACGCGTAACAGGAGGCGTCAATGGCGAGACCGTGTAGTTGTAACGTGAACCAGACATTTCACAAAATAAATGAAGAAATAGAAAAAAAAGTATAGTGTATTTAAGAGACAGGGAATTTTAGGGGTAGGGATGTGAAGAGAAGAGCGAATATGTTAAAGAGAGATAGAGAGAGAGAGAGAGATGAGAGGTAGGGAGAGAGAGTAGTTTTTCATCCTTTTCTATGGTTAATCATGGAAAAAAACATTTGAATTGAAACCGTATTTAATGATTTTGGTTAGTGACGTAGTCATTGTTGTGACAATAGCTTGTAACATCCGCCCGAGAAATGATATTTAAAACCCAACAATTTTATTTTCTTTTATTATTTAGAATTAAAAAAAAAATAGACATGGGCGAAGTTTTGGGGGTGAAGGGGGATAGGTTGGAGAAAAGACCATTGTGAAAAACAAAAAAGTCTGTAGTCTGAAAACTATCTTATTGTTTTCATCTATTTTCCTTACATCTAATTTACTTCATAAAAGTATGTATTTTATCTGATATAATCTTAAAGGTTTGGTGGTCTATGTTTTCGTTAAGTCTCCGCCCAGTTTTTCAACGTTTTCAAGACGAATCTATAAAGGTGCTTGATTTCTGAATTAAACCGTCCTAGTAGATTTCTATAAGAGATATCCGGGACATATATATCCCATCAGTCATAGAAACCTCGGGATATATCATATGTTCTGGGAGTCTTGAAATGTTTCGAAAGAACAGTCAGCACTTTTACCTTTCTTAGATCTCAATTGCCTTGTTGCCGATTTGTGTTAGCTCTTTAACCTACACAACTAGTCATAAACACACACACATACACACACACACAGAGCAACATACACTCGTACACAAATAAAGATACAATCATAAAAACGCCTCAGTCTTAAACACAACTAGATCTTGATGTACCAATGATAGGATACTAATCAAGTACTTATAAGTATTTACGATTCCATGAAGTTTTCTTTCTCTGTTCAATTTATTCATAAATATTCCTTCTGAATTTTTTTCTTCTTTGTCTTTATTTTTGAGCTCGTGTTGTCCCAAATGGAATTGGCTTTTTTCCATGTAAGCCATTATTCCTTCCTTCATTTTTCCTTCTCCCCTCAATTCTTTTCTATCATCTCCTTCTCTCTTTTTGTCTCTCAATTGTTTTTCATGAGAATAGGGTTAAAATCCGAAAAATGTATAAAGTATCGACAATTTGAAACGGTTCCCTGCTTAAATTGCATTTTCTATTTCATTATCATTTCACGGTGACGTGTACCTTTTCTTTTCGGTAATAACAATTCGTCTTTTACAATAGATCCGATTTCTTTAATTTTTTTTTTCCACAACATTATTAGATGATGGCACCGATGACGACGACGATGATGGCCATGATGGAATTGACGGAGGTTCGTTTTTCGTCTTCTTCCTTTATTTTCTGACTTCCTTACTGTTTGTTTTGTTCGCGGTTGATCTCACAACAAAAGAAATCGGGACTCCATTGAAAACAGCCGACTTTTCCCATTCACTGAATTCAAAAGGAGAATAAAAAGGAGAAATTAAGATTTAAATAAAACGATTGTTAATCTCCTTTTTTTCTTTATTTTAGGGTCCCAGGACCAAATCGTAATTCCTCATTTTACTTTGTGACAATTTTTTATACTCCTTGTCTCTTCGCAAAAACCAAGTTCCACTTAACTCTAATTTCCACACCAATTCTTTAATGATATGCGATCCGCAGTACCGTACAGATTTCTTGCTTTCCGGTATTTAACTGGAGTTCTTCAATCACTGAAAGTTGTGGTTAAGGAGACTTTTTTGTTTGCATTATTTCTACGAGTGATGAATACTTTTTATTACGCTGACCACCGTGAAATAAAATCTCATATGTAAAATTCATAATCTATTTACCATTAAAAGATGAAAAAGTTATTTAAATATTCAAGATACTGTATCATAATAGCAGCACCTCATATTTTTTTTTATCGAGTACTTTGATCATAAATAATAATGTAGATAATCATTATTGATTTTTGAATTATATTTCTTTCATCTTTTCTCTGTAGTGTTTACCGCAATTCTCAAAACATCATTCTGCAGTCGTTAATAAGCAGTGCGAATCAGAAATAAATACTATATCTTAGGTGAGATTCGAAATAGCATCCCCTCTGGAGCAATTTCCTTTCCGATTAGGCCACGGAGACTAATATATTTTGAATGCGCGAAGGTAACTATATAGCTTTCAATTTTCTATTTTCTCCGAACGCCTGATACACTGCTATTTTGTTTACATACAACTGGTGAATTAGTAGTATCATCTAATACTTTCAAATATCATCATCATTCATTAATGTATTCAAGTTAATCTTGGAGGTGGGAGGTGATCAATTAAAAACTTCAAACAAGTTTATTGATGAATAAGATCACTAAAAAGTCTGGATTTTCAAGAAAAAAACACATGCACGAAACAGACATGCATTTATTCACACTGCAATTGGAACCCCGCTAAAAACTTACATGCTGGAACACACAAAAATATTAAAAGGTTGTTCAATAACAAGTATTTATGATTATTAATAATAATAATAATAATAATAATAATAATTGTAGTAGTTGTGGACATGAGTTTGCATGTTTACGCCGTATGTCTGGTGGTCATCACTGGAAACTGAGCAACATCGTTCGCTCAAGTCTCTAGCCTTTCTCTCGGTATTCCTGCAGTACGCAGCAGTGCTGTGATGTGCACTTTCCCACCAAATGGTGGTCATCGCTGGAGGATGAAAGACAGTAGGAGGGGAAGGGGAGATGTATTTATACGTTCCACAAGGGTATTAGAGTCAACTGTCTAAGCCGGTGATTGAACTTGGGTTACCGATCCCACTTGGCCAAATTAACTGCTCGACGAACTGCATCCCCTAAAGCAAAGTTTTATTTTAATATCTGAATCGCGTCTCTTACTGCGACAAAGTAAAAACACATTTGTGATTATTATAGTTGGATTAGGATCATGAGCTGCACATCTTGGATAGTAACGAAAATAATAAGTAATATGCAATGAAATAAATTATCTTTCAAAGATTACAAATAAAACTATTGAATAATGAGGGTATTAGTAAAGACACAGCTTGCATTTAGAAGAATGAAAAAAATAATTTTGATCACGTAAAAACTGACTTGAAACACACATTATTATTACTATTATTATCATCAATAATAATAATAATAATAATAATAACAATAATAATAATAATAATTTTCACATCAGATTCCTGGTGGTCACAGCCGTAGGCTGAGTGACAGCAAGTCTTCTCAGGTCTCCAGCCCTCCATCCCACTCTCTCAGTCCAAGGCAGTCCTGTGGTTTTATTACTTCTACTACTACTACTACTACAACTACTACTACTGCTACTATCTCCATTATAATTAAAACTACTATTATTCTTACTACTATCATTATTACTACTACCACTATAACCATCATCATCATCATCATCATCATCATCATCATTACCATTATTATACTAGTATCATCCCCCCCTGGCAATCATACAGAAGCTCTCTCTCTCTCTCTCTCTCTCTCTCTCTCTCTCTCTCTCTCTCTCTCTCTCTCTCTCTCTCTCTCTCTCTCTCTCTCTCTCTCTCGGATTTACATATTTGTGATGTCACTCACAGAACTAGATATTTTGTCACTGATGTCAATATTGAACCGGTGCAATGCTGCTCAATATCGATGATCAGTCAAAAACCAGCGAATCCAGTGTGACCGAATTTGAACCCCAATTTCTTTGGCCTCAAATATTAGGTTTGCCCAGCTGATCTATCTGAAATCTATTGTCTGGCAAAATTTCTTTTCATTTACAACAGATAGAGCTGGTCCTATGGATTAGACTCTTCTTGTTCCGTTTGAATCTCAAAGTTTCAGATAAATTTCTGTTTTTTTTTTCCTTTAAACAGAATCTGGTTTGCGCAAATTATATTGGTTTAGTGGTTTACACATTTGCCAATAGATCATTCTCCTCACATAGCCATGCCCATTCCATACTCTTTCTGAGCTAATGAAGATTGTAGCATTAGGTTGACCTATACTTTAAATATAAGTCAGACCTGTGATAAAAATATCTATGTTATGTATCGTTATAGTCCTGGGAATGATGGCATCTAACGTCCTTTAAGTAAACGATGTATTTTTAGCAGGCCATGTCATCAATTGATAATGGTGAAAATGGAAAAATTTGTTCCAAACATTAACAACAAATAGCGTAAACATATCCATACACATACTGTATATACCAGTAAGTGATGAAGTTATTTTGTGCCTCGAAACGCAAAATTCTGACCAAATGCCTGTCTAAGAATGTTTATGCTAAACCTTGCAGACGGCCCAATTCCTGTGCATTGTTCTTGACCGAAATTTCGAATCAATCAACCAATAAAGGACAAAATGAAACTTTTGGCATTGAATATTCATTTGTCCATAAAAGATAGTTCTGATCTCTCATTCTTCAAATTTCTTATCATTTTGCTGTCTTCTGTGTACTTTTCTTCTGTGTTTGCTAACGGTGAAATGTCATCTTCCATCCTACTCTTTATTGCGGTCCCTAAAATGAGCATCTGATGCCCTCTTAATTAGGATGTCAGCTTAACAAGAATTGATCTATTTTCAGCAATAAACATTTCTCCATCAGCGTTTTCTTCTGTGCTTTTGCGCCTTCAGGCAAGGGAGCAGTCAGTTTGTTTGTTTGTAGAAGTTTTTGTCCCGCATTCTCTCAATCAAAGACAGTGATCTTTGATTCAGATTGTAGTTCTGATCATCTGTGCCTCGTACTGACATTACTGCGTTGCCCTGCACTTTTATCTAATAAGGTGCTAATTCACGTTTAAACCTATATTTGCCAAATAAGTTGACTCGCCCAAGCAATGCAATAGCACCCCCATCGAACTTACAAGTTCAAAGAACCTAAATAAACTAATATGACCCACTAGGGAAATATTACATCACAGCAATGCCAACATTGAAGGCAGAGTCTGAACACAACATTACAAATTTTATTTCTCTACTAATAGTTGGCTCGGGTAGAGAGAAATTACCAGTCGTTGGGGTATTTCTTTATTATGGTAAAATAAAATTTCTGGTTATTGTGTTTGAATTTTCATTACATGGTTGTTACAATGCCTATGGTAATAGTGTGACAGATTCCCATTCAAAGAATCAATCATTGCATTGTACTTATAAAATGTTCAATATATCCCGAATATCAAGCTGATCTATAGGTGAATTTAAGAATTTTTTAAGATTAAGCAAAGACACAATATGACTAGTGAATGCTTCTAGGTGATAGGCTTGTCATTATCAAGTTTTATATATTTTTGTAGCTTGAATTAATGTGTATTTTAATGGTGAACATAAAATTCCTATAAAGAGGAAGTTGAAGAAGGAAGAATGACGTTACTTTAAATTTAACGTCTCATAAAATTCTATATCTAATATATTATGACACTAGATGTCATCGATGATGTAAGCCTGACAAACAACAAATGTTCATTGCTAATTATTATATATGTAGACAACTTACCATTTCTGTTATCCAAAAGGTGTCTGCGTAAGAAGATAAAACAAATGAGAATTTTTATCTCCAGGTTAAAATCTAGAATTGTGAAACAAGTTAGTATCAGTAAGTTTGGGTAATAATGTCGCTTCGATACGTGTTGCAAACTTATTTTTACTTCTGCTGTGTGTCAATTATGTTAAGCTCGGCAAATTTGGTTTTGAGCGATCGTTTATAATTAATACACCGACTCATACTAGCAGTGATACCCGGTTTTGCCCTTGAGAAAAAAATGTGGAATACATCGATAACAGATAGTGAATTATATTCTATAGATTTTTGTATGAAATTAAGTAAGGAGGGGCCATGGATACCCCCGGGCAGACCAACGCAGACCTTCCTAAAACCTTGAAAATTATTTTTCCTCCAAACTGAGGATTTATGTGCAAACTTCTGGCTTTTGAGGGTTTCACATCAAAGTGGACCACAGGATTTAAATAATATCCACATTATTTTGTCGAGTTTTGGTTGGTTAGGGTTAGGGGTAAGGATAATGTTATTGCTTATTGTGAGATTATGGTCCGGTTACTTGTAAATGATACAGCCTAAGCGGCATAAGAACTTGGTGGACAAGAAATTCACATTCGCAATTTACTGTGAAGAACAAGAAGTAAGGACCCATTTAGCATTATGATTGCATTGTAAATAGAACCCTGTAAAGCATTTAAAACATTTTTCTCACAAATGACAAATTTCAAGAACGTTCAAACGTCTGTCAAATCGGAAGCTCATCAGAATATAATAAAAACTTCCACCATCAGAATTTGAACTCACTTCAACGATTCCATGTTCTGTGCACTTGACCACTGAGCTTTTAATGATTTCACTGGTAGTGTTCGAAATTTAAAAAATCTCAGAAACTTATAAATCAGGGTGAAAAATATAGTTTTGATGCTAAATTGACCTGTTGGGGTCGCATGCATCCTATGTTAATCCTGGTGTCAATTTAATCAAAGAGACAAATTGGCCACTACGGTGAAAACGTTCCGTAATTCATTTCATACATGAACACTACCATGATAATGAACATCAGCCATCCATACAGTAATGGTTATTTTCGAAGAGCTTGTATTTTTGCGTGCGTTTCAATAAACAAAATTATGTATTCCTAATTATTTTTCTTATCGTCATATATGTTCTTATAACAGGATGTAAATTGACTTTCTATCAACAATTCCCGATGTTTGGCAATTTTCTTCGACGAATTTCAGGATGCCTTGCGCTGGAATTAGTCTGGGCTTTTAAAGATGATTGTGTTGTTTTAGTTCCAAGGTCCTTTATTTCTTTTCTTCTCTTTTGCATCAAAATCACCAATGAGGACATGCACACATACACATATATATCTATAAATATACATGCATTGACTCATTTAAAAAAAAAACATATGTATATATATATATATATACGTATGATATTACTATGTGTTTTACACTACAGCGTGACCCGTTGTTTCAATGCAATAACATATTATCAAGTGATGACCCTTTTATGAAATATACATTTCCCACAAATACGTCAAAACAAAGTATATATGTACATATGTATAGTTCAAATGTTTTTTCAATGCTCAAGAATACATGAAAGAAAGGAATAGAAAACATATTTCATTCTTTGTTCATGATGATAATAGATCACCCTGTGAAGTAAAAAAGTAAGTAGAGCTATTAATATATGAAATAAGATTTACTGGCGAATGTCAACATTTCAGCAACTGGTAATATGTTTTGCTCCTGTTGGGCACACGAAATATTGACATTCACTGGGTATATATCCCTGTAAGTTATATATATATATATATATATATATATATATATGTTATTGTGTCATCCACAGATAGCTGTTTCGTTGTATTACAACTCTTCGGTGTGGCTATAGACCATCCAGTACCAAGAGGCAGGATCGAAATTGTCAGACCCAGAGGCTGGTATCTTTCCCCTGCTCCACGGAGCTGGACAGTCAGTAAGGTTGAATTTTAGCGATATATCTATTTATGCATATCTTTCCCATCCACCAGAGTGCTCTATTCCTATGTTGGAAATTGTTAAATTCAGTGTCATTCGCAAATCTGTTAGCTTATAAAATTGGTAGAATGATGAGTGGTCTGACATGGAGTTATTAACTGAATTTTGATCTTAAATATCCACTGTATTATGTTCGATACATATTATTAAAACACACCAGTGAATTATGTGTATTGGAAGGAAGGAGATTATGTTGAAAGCATTTTGTCTATCTTCTTATTGCTGGTAGATAGTGTAATATGATGTATAGAAAGTAGACGATGAGGATATATTAATTCATCACTCCACATATTCAGTAATTTGTTATTAATTTTGAAAAGTGCATTTCCAATTATCTTCTTTGAAAAAAGCACAGCCTTCTGAATTCAACTTACTGGTGTATCTTAATTAATTTTAATCATAAGTAAGATATAATCGAAAACTAATAACACGGCTATTTATTAAGTTATCAAGATGGCTGGTTACTTGATATTACAAACCCCCACAGACACAAAACTGTCAACAAAGGTTTCTTCAACTTTTAAGTTGGTTTGACTGACTGGATGGCTATTTATATATAAAGCATACAGGTCGCACCAATGGTTCTAAAAGGTTGAACATTTCAAAATTCTCTGCATACTTGGTACAAGAAGAACAATTGGGGGGGGGGGCTTGACCCCCATCCCCCACTAAATAACTTTTAATTTGCAAGGTAAGTTTAGGTTGATTTGGTCATGGTTTGTGTCTGGCTACGTTCAGACATTTTTTTTTTTTTTTTTTTTCAATTTTAACTTTGACATTTTAGTAATCAAACAACGGGCAAAAGGGGTGACAAGTTCCTTGATCATCCTTTTTTTCTATTTTTTTTATTGATCACCAAAAACACGACATGCTTCCAAAATATGTCGGTCACCTGACTGTTTCTATTGAGTCACTAGCCAGACTTGTTTATTATTGCATTTCACCGGGCAAAATCGTTACACTGTTAAATCATTACATAATAATGTATGCTAATGAAGATCTCTTTTGTAATTTCAAGACGGTACCATGATTTTTTCGTGTGTATGAGATGGTTCATGCATGTGTACTTGTTATATGTATGTATGTATGCATATATGTATGTATGTATGTATGTATGTCGAGAGGGATGGAAGGAGGTTGACTGCACACCATGTTATCATATCACTCCTAATATCTACGTACCGGAAATAAAATTCACATGGACTAATTTTTCCTTCATCTTAAAACCGCATATAAGATGAAGCTGAACTTTACAATTATCGAAACGAGTCATCATCGAGTTCAACTCTTATGATTTGTACTTTGATAGTCTCCTTGGAGGCAGCCTGTTTTCAAAGCAAATTAAGGTATCAAAAAAAGAAAATCTTCAATCATTTAATGAAGAATATATCTGAATGACTCCATGAGAAATTGCCAACCAAAACTACCAAAATAGTTTTCTTCAGTTTTCGAGTTGGTCTGGCTGGCTATGTACGTATATATGTATCACGCGCATAGACGGTGCAAAAGGGACCTAAGTGCTGAGAGATTTAGATCTTGTCTACAAAAAAACTTGCTTTCGTTTTTTGGTTTTTTTAATCCCTGCTTGATAGGAAATGAGTACGGGGGTGCAATTTGCAGTGTAAGTTTTTGCTGAATTGGTCCCCAGTTTGTGCCCACATTCATTTTTGCATTTTTTTTTTTTTTAGAATTCAGGCTTTCTTAGCGATCTCTGCCCAACAAAGAGCGAAAAAAGTAGCTTGTCCTGTAATCGACCTTTTTTCAAGTGTTTCAATTGATCATCCCCAACGCAGCATGTTACCAAAATACGTTGGTCACATGACGATTTCTATTGAGTGACTGACCAGACCAGTTTATATATATATATGTTTGTGACGGTGAATTTGCTCCTTACTGTATAAGTGTGCATATGGAATAGTTTGGAATAGTTATCAATAAGTGGATGGTGTACATTGTGTATGGGTGTTCCAACGGAGACAAATATCTTGCTTGTGAATGTGAATCATGCATTTGTCAGAGTATATGACAGTGTGTTTATACGCGTTTCATGTATGTGCGTAGAGGGTTGGCATTGATTGTGCACCGAGCAATCGATGTCACTTTTTAATCTCTACTTACCAGAGTCAAATTAGATCTTGGTTACGGGTCGGGGTAAGGATCATTGAAATATTTTGTTGTTGTTGTTGTTGTTGTTGTTGTTGTTGTTGTTTTTAACTACAAGAAACAATATCAACGAAAAAGCTAAAACCTTGCAAAAAAGAATAAATAAATAAATGTTAGTAAGTAAATGAAAGGATAGATGAACACGGAAATAAAAATCGAAATCTAATTTTTCGGGAGAAATTAATTAAACTCCTTAACAAAAAAAAAAGTGTTTCCGAGATAAAAATTAACAAAAAACGTATTGGCTTTTAGGAAATATTATCTATAAAATGTATAAAAAGAAAATATATACATCGATTTTCTTTCCTTCTCAACCGAACGATAAAGAGACAAAACTTTTTTTTTCGTTCTTCAGTTGAACATATTTTTAATACTTTCTTTATAAACAAATACATACACACATGCATACTTACTTACATATATATATATATATATATATATATATATATATATATATATATATATATATATGTATATATACATATATAAATATATATATATATATATATATATATATATATATATATATATATATGTATATATACATATATAAATATATATATATATATATATATATATATATATATATATATATATATATATATATATATATATATATATACGTATTCACGTATAATTACATTGAAAAAGAATGTTACATAGACCAACTTGGAAATTTGTTCTTTCCTCAATGCAAATTTGATATAAACACACACACACGCACACACATACATATATATATATATATATATATATATATATATATATATATATTTATATATATATATATATATATATATATATATGTGTGTGTGTATATATATATATATATATATATATAAGTATATTGATATAAGTATATTGATGGGTTAGATGAGTGAGGAAAGCAGCTAAACAATCCTACATTTTTCTACAAAAGGAGTTCATTTTTCATGACGTGATTATCAAAATTATTAAGGCTTTTTTTAGACTGAGCCAAGTTTGTTACAAGGCTGTTTTCCATCATCATCATCATCATCATCATCATCATCATCATCATCATCATCATCAGTCTTTTGACGTCACCTGATGGACATAGACCTACTCCAAGATTCGCTACACCTCTATAACATGGGTGTCGCGGAGCAAATACTTTCTGACTTTGTCTACTTCGTCTCTCCATCTTGTATTTTGCCGGCTTTGCACATGTGATCTATGTGATGAGATGGGGATCTATGCTGTAAGTCATGATGTTCATCAGTTATCTGCCATTCTTGCCATATGATCAGCCCATTGCCATTTTAGTTTTCTAGTGGATTCTGTGATGTCTCAGATTCCAGTTTTCTCCCTGATATATTATACTTTTAGCCGCTTACAAATAAATTTCTGGAGTTTTATATTACAGTATGGTCTAAATGAAGATAGTAGCCGGACAGAGGGATCAGCGATCCAAGTTATCTTCATTTCGAACTTGGGAAAGGCATGAATCCATCCTTTATGTGAAATAGCAGGTCAGATTGGGCTCTCTAGGGCTGTCAAGCCTAGGGAAGGCAAACCCTTTGAAAGAAGGACAATTCTGGTACCGAAAGGGGAGTAGAGCCCTTTTGAGGAGGTTTGACACCCAATTTGACGTCATTCCAGCAGCTCCTATTGTTGCCTGACGTATTGCTTTCCACTGGATTACATCAGCAAGGCCGAGAGGGGATTCTGACGACAGGGCATAGCAGGATCTTCCTACGCTTCGCTCAGGCATGCGCAACGGGGAGGCGTTCCATTGTCTGTATAGACAGACTTGGGGCCATGTTTTAAACGAATCGTTCTTGAAATGTTTTTGTTTGTTTTTAAGAATAGATTCATATATAATATCCTTGTTCCATCATTAAGGATTCAATCCTTACCAACAATGATCTCCCTTTTACTTATTTTGATGCACAACATACAGATAGAATGATGAAACGTGCTAAGAAATATTAGATCCATAAATCGCCAAATTCACTGTCCAATCAGAAAATTTCCTCCTTTTCCACAAGGAATATTTAAATAAGCAATTAAGGGTTGGAGTAACAGTAAAATCAGTTGAGATTCATTAGAAAAAATGGTTTGCTTACATTCACGGGGTTCTAATGAAGTCAGTGCTAAACTGCAACTTCAATCATTGTTTTGTGTTCCCCTCACTGTCAGAATTCGCTGTCTCCATACGCAGCAGCCATTGCATATCAGCAGCAGTGTTGCTAGATGTCTTCCATCGCATGGGACCAATATTGTTTGGTCTTGGGACGAGATAATTTAGTTTCACAATTAAAATGATCAAATAACTTGAAACACGTCACTAGAATAATTTAAATAGATTTGAATACACAGAAAAAATTTTATGTAGCTGTAGTTAGAGTATTTCACAAGTCATTTGAGTAAATATACACTGATGCAACCAAATACATTCATGTGAAACAATTTTTTCCAAGTTTGTCTGTATGAATATGTATTGTTTTTATTGTCTACTCACATATCATATCTTACGTATCATATCAGTTGTGTGTAAGTAATAGTCATCTTATTTTTTTGTACATTTTCCTCCAATATAACATTTTTTTCAGAACTGAATAGCCTTGACCAATTTATGTCTTAAAAGGTACCAAACAGCAACTCTTTTCAGCGGCAGACATTACATATTAACAGCAGTTTGGGTCACAAGTACTAACCCTATGATCATTATAATCAGGATTTTGAGTTGCAGTTGTACAATAAGCCTGTAACTAACTTTACCTAAATATAAAAACTTCGCCCAAGCGACCGGTAGTGTACTATATAAAATCTACCGTGAACCAATCGAATCTATATCAACCAATATATCCAGTACTTACTTTATATATATGTATTTTTTTCCCCTGTGTGTTTTTGTTTGTTTTGTTTTGCGGGGGGTGAGGAAAATTTCGATCAAACTCACCTGCATTCACAAAACATATCATTCCAAATACACCGTTCCAATCAATCATCTGAAGAGGCCCTCCCCAGAATTTTACCTGTAAATATCCTTCCCATCATTCATCTGTACGTGTCTTTTGTCTCATTGCCAGCAGATCCTCTTTTCTTTTCTTTTTTAAACCCAAGACATTAGAGAAACAACTAAAAGAAAAAGGAAAAAAAGAAAGAAAGAAACAGCTTGGATGTCAATGAGAAAAGAACCTGCCGTCTATTGACATGTCATTTTTGCCTCACCACATGTCACAGGTAAAGGCAGCGGTCCCCAGATCGATTTCAGGGGACGAATGGATTTTTTTTCTCTACTCGGATAAGCGAAAACGGAAAGACAAGAGGAAATCATGAAACGACTCCGTCTCTGACATTTAGTAAAAGGGTCTCGCAATTGGAACAGAGAGGCAAGAAGTCGGCAATAGTCGCGGTTGTCTCGATTTGTGACGTCGAGAGAGAGTATCAAGTCTACTGGGAAGACTAGATGTCTATAATATAAGCCGAATGAAAGTGTCACATCTTGCTGGGTCTGTCGCCCTTTATATCTCTAACATATTCCCCTCTGTAAATTCTTTTCCAGTCTACCCTGGCACCGAACCTTACAGATTCTCTCTCTCGCTCTCTCTCTCTCTCTCTCTCTCTTTGTATATATATATATGTATATATATATATATATATATATATATATATATATATATATATATATATATATATATATATATATATGTAAATATGAACAGACACACTGTATATATATTCCAGTGATTAGCTAACTACAACTATTAGCTATTACTACATATACCATATACATACTTACAACGTATATGACAATTGATATAACTGTATATAGAGTCATGATAAATATTTTTGTATATATATATATATATATATATATATATATATATATACATATGTATATATGTATATATATATATATATATATATATATATATATATATGTATATGTATATTAGTTGCTTCTGTTTAATATGTATCAGCTAATCAATATAATTGCATATAGTGTCCTAGAATATATGTTTTGTAATCATATATGGGTTGATATAGGTGTTTCTGTTTAATATCTAACCGCTAATGATGGGAATTTTGAAATTTTACATCATTGGAAAACTTTTCATACATATATATATATATGTGTGTGTGTGTGTGTGTGTGCGCGCGCATGTGTGTGCACTTATACAAATGAATATGCATTTATGAGTGCGCATATACAGAAATATATGCTGAAAGCCTGACTTTAACCTGAATGAGAATGGAATCCTATCAACTGTATAATTACGTATATCCAGCACTGTGTGTGTCTGTGTCTGTAAGCTCATGTATATGTGTGTGTGTGTGTATTATTCAACCTTTCTACGAGCGTGTTTTATCTAGTTAATGATATCCCAAAATATCATTTACATTTCCCGTAAAGATTTCTCTGTATCGATGCATCTCTTCCCTCTCTTCTTTCTTATATATTGAAAACGAGAAGCCCGCTCACGCACGCACGTACACACGCATAAACCCACATGTAAACATACGACATACAAAATGCGAAATGTATGATTCACATTCACGAGAGGAGTATTTGTCTCCATTGGAACACCCAAAAACATAATATATACACAGAATGTTGTCTAGGATAAATTACATAATATACGAGGGTGCATCAATAAACCAGTAGCCTAACACGTAGTTAGTCAAATTTTGATCTGAGATATTCATTGTATAATGTTCGATCTACTTGGACTAGGAATGAAAATAAATATCAGTTGTATAAAATAAATAGTTTGTTTTTGTTTGTTCTGTTCAGGGGTTAAAGCCTTCTTGATATACCTAAGTAAGTAGTACTCTTTCAGTGGTGGAGTTTCAAATTAAAGCATAATAAGTTGTTTATGAAAGAAGTTTTTGTAATAACATCCTTATTTTGGATAAGACATAAAGATAAATAGATTTTCATTTTACCAGAATTTCTACGTAAATAGTTTAATACAGTCAACGAAATAAAAATTACCACCCAAATACGTTCAATTCCAAGAAGTAATTTTTTGTTTTTTTTATCTTTTTTTTTTCCTAATCCTCCACATGAGCAATTTACCATAATCTACTCCCGGTTTGCCAGACTTGTCGATGTGTTAGGTATTAAGTGGGATCAGCGTTAATCTGTCACCTTGGTCCATGTATCGGAAGGGTGATAGGATTGATACCTCTCCCAAAGGCATTAGTGCAAAGTGTGGCGATTTGGTATATGTATAAGATGGCGTTTGTAGCGATTTGTGGTTTATTCAATTAGGCCTAATTCTGACTCTGTTAATTACCTTAGAATTTAACCCAACCTCGTTATATTTGATATTAACTGAATTCAACTCAATAGAAATCTCCAAAGTTATCGATACTATCATTCAACAAGGACTACATCCAGTATATGTCAGAGCATTGCAACATATGTAACGACATAGCAGTCCCTTCATCAAGCAACATAAAGACTCCGACCCCTTCCAGCTCGAAAAGGGGATAAGATAAGGAGGTCCCTGCCCACCAAAACTCTTTACAGCATAACTGAAGATGATCCTCCTGAACCCTAACTCGGGAAATGAAGGGATCAGAATGGACGGTGAATACCTAAGCAACCTCAGACATCGTCTTTTTTATCAGAATTTCCATAACCCCTGGATGATGCTTGGCAGGCTGAACAAACAAAGCAAAAAAATTTGTGCTCCTCATTAGATTTAGTAAAATAAATGTCATGAACATCGAACAAGTTGAAGACAGATACGCAACAAACAGAATCGAAGATGTAGAACTGGAGAAAGTAGACCATTACATCTACTTAATAGAACGAATCTTCATGAAATCTGAGAGAAGAAGAATTCAAGCGAGGAATTGCGCTGTTTGCATGTTTTTGGAAAAGCAAGCTCAACCTTCAAGAACAAGAAAAGTCCGCTTGTGCCGAAACATGGAACCCAACCAAAAGACTGACGCTGAAATTGGGAACCATTCAATATTCACAAGATAAAATCATGCTCACATGGAGAGATCACGAATAAGCACGGTGTATTGGGGGGAAAGACAGGAGTTCGATGTATCATAGAATCCATAAGAAAATTTAAATGTTAAAAGACTGGTCATGTTGAGAGAAAGTTTGACAGTCGCTGGACATCACGACCCACAACGTGGATCCCTAGAGACCATATGTGAAACCGGGGCCGACAAAATATAAGATGGCGCAAGGAACTAGATAAGTTCAGGAAGTACTGGCTTCGTGACACCCACGATAAAGATGTCTTGTGAATCTTAGGAAAGATTCAACGACGGATTCCAAAAAATTGCTGCAAAAGACATAGAGAGATTAATAGTTCATACACACGTGAAGAACATTCGTTGTTTCTTTCTTTATCTGTTCCTTCCTGTAGTCGTGAAAGACATTAACGATCTTGCATACGAACATGAAAAAGATGAAGAATTACATGCAGAATAAAAATTCGAATACAATGTAACATAACAATTATGTATTCATTTAGAGAATATACATAAACTTGATCAATACTTAAAGTTCTCATTGATAGAGAAGAAGAAATATGTTCTTAAATTTATTTGATGTGTAGTTATGAAAAAGTTATTGATTGCAGTAGATGTAAAGTTGATTAAAGTCCATACATTTCATTGAATATTTTAAAATGTGTATCCAAAAAGAAATGTGTTGGCTTGTGTATGTATACGTATGCGTATATACCTATATCAATATGGGTGCGCAAGTGTACATGTTGGAACAACTTACAACCTGTAAGAAGCAGAATAAGGACTGGACAAATATCGTATTTTGTGATGGTCTTTCATTCAAAGGGATACATGATTTGGGTGTGAAGTGCTGATGTCATAGTTTTCAGCATGGTGTTTGTCACACTTCTAAGACTTAATTGGAGTCGAAAAGATGTGGCATTGTCCGGCTCTAAGTCGCCAGTGAGTGTTATTTACGAGCGAATGTGGCTAATTATCGATATAAACTAGTGTGCAGATGAAAGATTTAGGATTATCAACGTGCACATGGAAGAATTATGCTGGGCCTCACATAGAGAGACCACAAGAAAGCACAGTACATCCGAGAAAAGACATGAGTCAGGGACATCATAGAATCCATTAAAAATCTCAAATCGCGGTGGGTTGGCCATATTGCAAGAATGGCGGACAATCGATCGACATCACGACTCAGGACATGGATCCCCCGAGATCCCATGCGCAACCGAGGCCGGCAGAATATTAGATGGAGAGACAAGCTTGACAAGTAAAAAAATTACTGGCTCCGCGACGCCCATGATAGAGAAGTGTGACGAATCCTGGGGAAGGTCAATGTGCAACGACGGGCGTTAAAAGACTACTGATGATGATGATGATGATGATGATACTTCATTGTTTTTACTTTATGGTTGGAGATTATTTTGATCTCTATCCCTTACACTTTTTCAGTCGGAGTTTGAATTCGTTTCACCGAATCCATTCCCCGTGTTGTTAGCCACTCGGCCACTTGCACCCCCTGAAGAAGTGAATAACATTCTAAAATACCTAATCAAGAAAAATTATCATAATTATCGTTGCTATTCAAACATTTATTTTAATGTCAACAAAAATACACAAATTATATATACAAGCACACATCACAACACTCATATTTACACTATATCTAGTTCCTTATTTATTATTGCACTGGTGTAATAAACTTCATAATCATTCTTGAAATTATTTACATAAGTTGATAGCACTACTCCTTCCGGTAATATAAGTCACTGTATTAGTGAAAAAGAATTTTCTGATATTCAGTCTACTTCCGTTTACTTCTACAGTATATATGTACCCTCTTATTCCCTTGTACTCCCTGCCATAAAAAATAGATCAGGATCTGCTAATTCTAAACCATACATAATCTAAAACTTTTCTATTAAGTATCCCTTATCCTTACTATTTTTGAACGATGGTAACACCAACTATTTTAATCTATCCACATAACGCATACTTTTCCATTCTGGTACTAACTTTATAGGTCTTTTCTGGACTTTTTCCTGAAAATTCTCATCTTTTCCGAATACGGCGACAAGGCCTGTACGGGAATACTCGAGATGTAGACAGGCATATTTTTCAGCTGTAAAACCCTTTGGTTGGTTCAATCTTCGGCTTTTTCATACACGATTTTTGCCGGTATAAAACATGTCGTGGGTTTCTTTTTAGTTGTATTTTTCTCAGCAATGTAATATTCATATCTTTTACCTGACTTGCATGTTTGTGAGTAAAAGGATGATCGCTGCCTCTATCAGGAGAAAGTTGCAATAGCTGACAAAAATCACACGGGAAAATACAGAAACTTGAGGAATATTCACATAAATGTTATTACCCGTGAAGGATTTCATAGATATATTTGAATTTCTATGAGACGATTTTCTAAAGAAAAGAAACCATATATATGTATATGTATATACAAATACTCTCTTTCTTCCTTTCTCTCTTTCTCTCACACACACATACACACACACACACACACACACACAAACACACACACAAACACACACAGACACACATATGTTTATACGATAAGTTTTCGTACGATTTGAAAAATGAAACGTTTCATCCAAGAACCTTCTTCATACGCGTTCAATGAAGTTCAAATCACACCATAACTAATATATAGCATTGGCAGAGATACGTACAAAAAAAGTAAATACGTTTATCATTGCAGGAATTATGTACAGTATGAAACATACAATCAAAAAGTATTCGTACAATTGATATAAACCATTATGAACTGGGTGAATTTTCCAATATAATACCACAAACAATTGAACATCAATAATTTGTTGTGACTCATTTTTGTTCAATTACTTTTGCCTAAAGCTAACGAGCTAATGGTACACACCTAAACACTATTGGCACGTTTCGTCGAAAATTTTCCTCCATTTTTTTCACGAACTCTTAATTCCAATATGTTTTGGGATTTCTTTTCTTAACTTCCATTTTAATTCATATCAAAACTTTTCAACAAGATTCAGTTGATTGCGAAGGTCACAGCAAAACAAATAATCTTTTCTTTTTCCAACAATTCAGTCACCAGCTTTGATTTATGTTTTGGTTCATTGTCTTGTAGAAATATCCAATTTCTCCCGGTTATCCACAGGAATATCCCAATATTTGTCTTTTTTCGTATTTCATTTGATCCCAGAAAGTTGACCAGCCCCTTTTGCACAAATGCGACCCCATATCAAAATGAAATCGGTTCCACGTACCACTGTCAGGATGGTGTTTTTTGAGAAATAACTTTTGTTTGAATGACAGAAGACCTTATCTCAAAATGTTTAATCTTTGTTTAAATGATCTTCGGCAAAGTATTATCTAACTTTCAAGCGCATTGGGCAAAAAAAAAATTATCTTCCCACGATTATGATCTTTCAGTCCTAAAGGGTACAGAATATCCTACGCTGTACTCTGACTTACATTCATGCTGCATAATTCCAACTTCAAAGAAATGAATGATATGATGCTACAAAGACGAGGCTGCACGATGCAATATTATTTGAAACCAAGCATCTATCAAGTGAGTTATACAAGTGCGTCAAATGATTTCAAGAAGATGAAAATATTATTAGAACATGTTCAAATACTTACACAATCTATATTGATTTATATCAACTGTACGAATACTTTTCGTTCGTGTCTTTTTCTTTTCAAATATTGTTACATAACTCCTCAAATTATAAACGTATTTACTTCATGTTTCGTATGTATGCCAATGTTCTATCCTAGTTGGAATAGAAACTCACAGAGTGCATATGAAGAAAGCTATTTGATGACCCGTTTCATTTTTCACAGTGTACAAATACTTATAGCACCTTCTGTAGATAATAAATTGGAAGAATCCCATCAGTAAGCCAAGAATGTAAACTGATAACATATAGGAACCAGTAATGAGAGAAACCTATATAACTTAGCCTCAACACTTTCCAAAAAGAAAAGCTCGAAGAAATGATCCAGACAACTTCTCAGCCCATCTGTGACCTTCTAATATGCAACAGTGTTCATGAAACAAGACAAGAAGAATCATATGTTTTTCAAAGAAAAAACCTCATTCACTAGCAATTAGCAAGGAAGCAACAGAACAACAAGACGTGGATCGGTAACCAGATTATATGTGCAGAACTGATCCGCGGGAGACGCTGTGCACGAAGAGATTTCACCAGAAATTTCACCTGAGAAAAGATTGCGGAATAAGCAGGTCGAAAATATGTGACGATGAAATTGTATCAGTGGAGATGAGAAGAGGCAAATCCGCCCCCCCCCCATGATGAATACTGAAAGAATTTAGTAGTATTTCTATATAACAGTAATTCTCTCATATAGACACGCTCATAGATACTCAAATGTGGGCAGGAGGGTGCATATATATATATAGAGAGAGAGAGAGAAAGAGAGAGAGAGAGAGAGAGAGAGAGAATTTCAAAACAATCAGAATTTCAAAACAATCACCAAACATTTAGCCATATCTAAAAACACTATATATATATATATATATATATATATATATATATATATATATATATATATATATATATATAGGTGTGTGTATGTTAGTGTGTATATACTTGTCTTTTAACTATAAAATGAATAGTACAATAAGTCTATAGGCTGACACATAGTTATTCGATTGATTTTGGTCTGAAATTTTCCCCGTGTAATGTTCAATCTATGTGATTGATATTTATCAGTGTATCAAGTGTAACGATTGTTGAAAAAGTTTCGTTGTGTAAGATAGAAAACCTATTTTATATGTATGTGTGTGTGTGTGTGTGTGTGTGTGTGTGTGTGTGTGTGTGTGTGTGTGTGTACTGCGTGCGTTTCTATCAGAAAACATATACGTACCGATCATTGTATGTGTATGAGAGAGAGAGGAAGAGAGAGTGTTTATGAGAGTGTCGTATATGCTGACCTATGGATACAATAAATGTATATTCACGGACAAACATCGAGATAGACGTAAAGATCATTAAACTAATATTGAATTTAAAAGAAATTTTTTAAAGAAATTGAACTTGGTAAAAGTTTGTACGTTAAATCTAAACAAGTATCAACATGGTTTATCGTCGATTTCCACAGGGGTTATTATGTTAAATGAGCTGGGGTGTTGTGTGACGGAAGCCCGCTTCACATGTGCTCCGTAATCGAGCGATGGCAATCGCTTGCCCGGACATGGGACGAAGATTCTATTGCCGCCTTAATTTTCAGCTCATTAAAGGATCAAATGCAACCCGAATTGGAGATATTGCAGTCGTTCTAGACCAACGTCCCAGCAGACACGAGTCAAGTTTTATGAGGGTAGCGACGGGAAGATGAAAAAAGGAAGTTTCAGCTCTGGATTTTGAAACTCACTTTTTCTACTTTTTTTTTTCTTTTTTTGTTTGTCAAACTCCAGACTGGGGTTAACTTTATTTTCCTACTGTAGTAACAAAAACAAAAATAACAATCCTCACCAAAATAAGGGGTGTGAATCAATATGAAAAATCCACTTTACCAAACCATGATTCAAACTCACGACTGACTGATTGCCAGGGAAGTGTTTTGCTGACTTATCTGAATTTAAATTTTTGATATTAACAAAAAATATATCATACAGAGACGCAAAGGCTTATTTGATTAAAATGAATAAATACATTCATGCCTATGATTTTTTTTCATTGTATAAACAATACAAAAGTTGTGGTAATCATCTTCAGTTGAAATAGAATTTGGAGTAACTGGGTCGGACAAAAATAGTAAATGCAGTACTATGAGACCAGACATAGGATAAAGAGTTGAGAGAGAAAGTTTTACAGGTAAAAATGGCAGATTTCAGCGTAGTCATGATCGCCATGTAAGATGGATACTACTTTCATATATATATATATATATATATATATATATATATATGTGTGTGTGTGTGTGTGTGTGCGTGTGTGTGTATGTGTGTGTGTGTCTGTATTTATTCAGTTCTCTCCCTCTCTCACTTTTTTTTGTAGCTTTTTCCTTAGCATATTTTTCTTTTTAAACATTACTCTTTCCATTCATTTTCCCCCCTCTCCTATATCGGTATACGCCCCACTTTTCTCTCTAGGTTTCTCATACTGATATCCACACTTCTCTCACCTTCGATGTTTTTATATTTTCATATCCCCTTCATCAACAAAAAAAGAAAGAGAAAATTCGACTTGAATTTTAATTATCCATTTTTTTTTTCAGTCTAACCTCGCTTTCGTTACGATTTTTTAAGCATAAATCGAATCACTGTTGTCAGCAGCCTCGCCACAACACATCAAAAAGAACAAAGGCCTTGAAGGCTCGCTGATCCCGTTGTTCTCTGTATAATAAATCCATGGCGATCATTCGTAGGTTCATCCTGCATTCATTTGTTGATTATTGTCCTCCTATCTTGGGACTTCCCAGGAGATTCTTGCAATCTAGTCGGAACAAATCTGGATGAGTGTAGGTCTTGTGTATAAGTCGAACTTCAACTTTTGGTAATGATATGATCGATTCATAATGTGCCACATGCATGAGTGGACTTCAGTTTTTCAACACAATTCAACGACTGATTAGTTTTATAAAATATCATGGATCTTCACAAAAAATACAAATTTCCCAAAAATCATTCTACGTCCCGTTAATAGACATTCTTGAATGAAAGACAAGGCAATAAATGCTGGATGCACATCATTTATTTTCATTGTGATTCAAGCTGTAGCGAAACTTCGGGTAGAAATATTCTATATCTTGCTTCAATTACGATATTACGCCGACATAAGTGTTTCTGTATATATAGAACATATTTTACATCAGAAACTAAAAATTGCTCCTAGGCCTTCTTACCGAACATTATCAAAAGTGTTAGCTGAGTTTTTCCCCAAAAGATTCGATCTTAAAAATTCAGTGTTGACCGGTGTATAAGCATGATGTATATTCAATGGAGGATGAAAATGCCAAAGATGATACATCTGAGTTAATAATTTGACCTAAGTTACAACTAACTGGCTAATATACCAATTTACTTGCCATGTACACTTGTAAAACAGAAGGACTAAGTAAAGTAAATAATATTTATTGGTCAGTTTGCAAATAAACCAGCCAGCTATTAACCAGTCGGCTGAACTTTGACGTTGCAATGGGCACATATGATTCTGCACAAACTTAATTGGATTATGCTTTCCATATAAACTAACAGTCAACTTCCTTGATAATCTAACGTAGGGTTATATCGAGATGATGGTCATAATATACTTAATAAATTTAATTACCAAAAATATGACAAAATAAGAAAAAAATTAATTGAAGAATTAGAAAAAACAAAAGGGTTTCAAAATAGAAGAGAATGTAAACGTCAAGATTGTCTACTTTTGATGTTGCCTTTAATCTAGATCCCAAACTATAGAACCATGATATAAACCTAAGAGCTCTCCAATGTATATGAATAGAAAATCAAACCAACTACCAGCCATTCTGAAACATGTCCCAACTTAGGTCAACATTAGAATCAAATAAAATTAATCAATTGAAAAAGTCATTGAATAAACTGCCAAATGTACCCAAAAACGTTAGAAGATAGTGAATTTCTCAGACATAAACTAGAATTTATTGATGAAAATTTTTTTTTTAAATGCCAAAACTAAAAGAAAATGTGGGGAAAATGTATTTTTTTAAATCTCACCCTTCTATAAGCAGGTAATAAGAAACGTCAGTAAAATCTCCTTGAATCTTGTTAAGAAATTACTCCCGTTGAACAACAGATTACAACCAATTTTCAGCTTAAACAAATTTAATCTGTCATACAGCTGTATGATTATTATGGAATGAATAATCTGCAACTACTGTGATGAAATTTGAAATCGAATAAATAATCATAAATCGAAAAGAAATCTAAATAAAACATGAAATTGTACAGAACAAAAATGCGTGCTACAAAACAATTGTCCAATACCAGAAGTTGTAAAAAGAGCACAAACAGACAGATGAAATTGATTTAAATTCTGCTTTGGAATCTCTAAATTGAATTTCAAGAGCAAATTAGCTAACCATAATACATCCTATAATCTTGAATAATATATAAACGACACCTCGCTATCTTTTCGCTCCTGAAACTTAGGGATAGAACGAAAGGTCAAACGATACAATGGAAAATGTAACCATTTTTTCATTAATGTAGTTAGAAACCTAGACTCAAGGTGCAATCTGTGCCACAAATTAGAGAAAAACTATAGATTTCAAGATTTAGAGATAAAAACAAATTATTTTATTCGGAGTCAGAGATTGGGGACAAATGTCAACACTGGAAAAAATTTACTCTAAAAAATCAAACTAAGAAAATAGAAAAAAAAAATAATGTACTAAACACCCTTGTACAAAAAAAAATAAAAAATAAAACAATATAGATTAAAAGGTTAGAAAATAACTAATGATATGAATTGAACAAAAAATCACCTCAGTAAATAATAGAATTTGCTCAAAAACAATACAGAAAATCTTAAAAGCAGATCAAAATGAAATAAAATAGTGCAATTAGAGAAAGAATTTCCTTTTATAAAAAAAAATCGAAATAATGAAAAATCAAAAGCTTGACTGAAAACAGGTAAATAATGTGAATTAAAGATGAAAATCAATTCAAAAAATATTCCCCTTCATATTAACGAACAAATGAAACTACGTGTACACAAAAAGTAACACAAAAAAAACATCAGAGAACATATGAAAGTACAATCAACTTATATAACCTGAGTTAACAAACCTTGATAAAAAAATACCGTATAATGCTTGCAAAGTAAATAATTACAGCTCACTCCAACTGTTACATTTCAAATCCGGGCGGAAGCTATCACCAGTATATATATATATATATATATATATATATATATATATATATATATATATATATATATATATACAACTGTGAGGCTCAGTTACATTCTCCATCTGAGGAGCAGAACAAAGTGAAGTGAGGGTAAACCATTATCACTGACAAAAATTGTGTATTTGATTGATGTATTGTCTTTACTCTACTTCTGTAGGAATGAAGATTTTTCGGAATAATACATACGATTGTGATATATATATATATATATATATATATATATATATATATATATATATATATATATACTTGCTCTGCGACGCCCATAATAGAGAATTGTGGCGAATCCTGGGGAAGGTCTATGTCCAACGGCGGACGTTAGAAGACTGATGATATATATATATATATATATATATATATATATATATATATATATATATATATATATAGTGAGAGTGAGGGGGCAGAGAGAGGGAACGGAGAGAGAAAGAAAGAGCTAAATACAATAGGCAAAGAAGGCTTTTTCAATTTTTTACTTGATTTATGCATAAGAGAACGCATGCCAGGATCCAATGTACGTAAATATCGACCAAATGATATAGTTGACAGATTGCTTTCGACTGCACATTCAGTCATGTTCAAGATTGAAATATTCAGTGCTCTTGTTTTGCGCACATTTAAATAGTGTCTGCATTTACGTACATTAGACTCTCTTGGACGTTAAAAATATGGCAAAAAAATAAAAAAGACATCCCTTGTCTATTGTATTTAACTAGATATGTATTAATAGAGTATTACTGCTTAAATAAAAACTATTGAACGAAGATGGCTCAAGGTCCCATTTTTTATGTGCCTGTATTTTGTTTGTTTTGTTTGTGTATTCCAGCGCTCTTGACCATGCCTTTTGTCAACAGACTTACAAATTGGCATCAGTACTCCACTAAACCCTTTCCAAGGTACGTGGTGAATTTTTTTTTAATTCTGAATTTTATAACAGCAGGATTCCAGATTCGTAAAATCGAACCAAGTGGCCTGAATTTCCAGGCATCCTTTCTTTACTTTAACTTACCTGCGATTCGAACAAAATTCGAAAGTATTGATTGAGATGCCATGTATTATTATTATTATTATTATTATTATTATTATTATTATTATTATCAACGCTCCCTCATTCAGGGTTGAGCACTCTTCAAGTGAGGTTACTCGTTCATTATAAGCTTATGCAACGCTCTTCCAACTTAGGAATAAAGCACTTTGTTGGATGGGGAATATATGCATGTGAATATATCACTTAAATTCAACCTTACTGACCGTCCAGTTCTATAGAGGTAAAATGCCAGCCTCTGGGTCTGAGGCGAAGGTTTCGATCTTACCTTGTGGTATTGGATTAGATAATGGATAGTCAATAGCCACACTGATGAGTTGTAATACATTTATTATTTATATTTATTATTTATATTTAACTATTATTGTTTATATATATATATATATATATATATATATATATGTGTGTGTGTGTGTGTGTGTGTGTGTATAAAATAAATTTCTGCGTTGAGAAATAGTAGTGTAGGTGTGGACAGTGAATGAACAAAAATGAGAACGTAAGGATGAAACATTTTGGTGACCGTTGCCTTTCCATCAGGCTATTTACATTAAAGCGGCTACCTATTCGGTTGCAGGTTCGATTCCTGTAGCATTTTCTTTAATTGCTTATTTTATTTATGCTGTCTAGGCCAAGTGACACATTCTCCACGTCATAACGGGGGGAAGGTCGTTCCAGGTAGATTTTCAGATAATACAATGCATCCATAAGCATCCTTTTGGATCATTTATCAGTTTCTTAAATATAAAATTGACTGTGTTAAGAAACAACAGTGCAGATAAGGACAATGAATGAACAAGAATGAAAACATTGGGATGATATATATATAGCGAGAGAGAGAAAGAGAGACAGAGAGAGAGAGACACACACACACACCTCAAGGGATCCAAATAAATCGAATCATTCCCCTGAAAAAGCCAAAAAAAAAAAACAGAAACATAAAGGTGGTTATGATTTATAAAATATTCTTATTTCAATTCTTTCAAGTCTCCACTCAAGCTGCTTCAAAAAGTGATCTGACATAAAGTTTTTTCTGTGTTCCTCCACGTAATCTTCATTGTTATGTCATAACAGGAATAAAAGAAATTTGCACATATTCCTATATATATATATATATATGTGTGTGTGTGTGTGTGTGTGCGTGTGTGTGTGTGTGAGTTTTGGTTCACACGTATTCACTTTTAGAAAAGGATTATCATATATTGATCACTAATAAATATATGGTAAAAAACCACGTATTAATTCGATCTTAAGGGTCAATACAGTCGGGCCAATATATTTCTATGCTACAGACATTTTGTCAAATGATCAGTACCTATATATATGTATAAGGTTCTGTTCATGCACGTATCTGTATGGGGTACAAGTTTATGCGAATGTTAAACTTTAGTCAACTTAAGTTTTATTTTCATGTGAGGCCAGTAAATGTCAAATGAATTAACCGCCGATGTCAATTAGTTTCATGGACCGGTTCAGTGTTCGAATCTCTCCGGTGTCTAATTTATTTGGCATTTGTTTTCACATTTCATGTTCGTCGCTTCATTAAACAAATATGATGTCGGCATTGAAAAAATCTATTTTTGAAAGAAGAAAGGAATGAATGGATTGATGTGCACATGTCTGTCAATGCGTGTATGTGTATCAATATATGTGTGTGGTTATGCGTGTGTTTAGCTTTCAGAACCTAAAAGAGGTTTTTAGTCTGATCAATGCTGATTATGCGTGTGTTTCCCGAATGGGTGTTTGCGTACATGAGGGTTTTTTTTTAAATTTGTGTATGCGCATATTTAGGAGTCTCTGGTTACTTGATTTAGGGTTTAGAGCGTAATTATGCCTGTGTTTCTTCCGCGTCGGTAATTTTGCATTATAGTGACGGACAGACAGTGAGGAATAGAAAAGGAAGGAATGATTACGATAGATAGATAGATAGATAGATGGATAGATATGATAAGGTTGTTGAGAGAGAGCATATAAATACATACATCTGAACCAAGCATTGCGTAACTTACGAGCCTACAAAGGAAGATTTGAGAAAATTGAACCACCGTAGCCATCAAAAATTTGCAAAGGGGTTCTATCCTTTATTATATGTGCTTGTATTTGTGTTTGAGTGTTCCTCCGCTACTGGCCATACGGATTTGTCCACAGACTTGAAAACTGGCATCAGTGCTTCACGAGACCCCTTCTGAAATTTTTTTTTTTTAATTTTCGGAGAAAAGATTTTTTTGACATTTCTGAGTCTCATTTAGATAAGTTTGTTGATATCAACTAGATTCTCTAGATGTTTTACGGTGGGAAAGACATCTTCATTCTCCAGAACCTAAATGTTTATTTTACTTTGTTTTAGATGTGATGTCATTAGTGGAATCTGTTTTGACCATATTTATTCTTCGGTGGAAATTTTCTCTCTCGATTTCAAATTTTGACGCTACGGTTTTTCAATTATTGACTGTAGTGGCAAGTAGGATTGTTCTATTATTATCTTTTAAATTGTAAATTTTTTAACAATAGGATTTTTCGGTCTAAACTGATGACAAGTATCCTGGATTTTCAGACATCTGTTTTTTACTTTATCTCGTCAGTGATTCCAATGAAATTTGAAAGTATCCAAAGGGTAGAATTGAAGCTAACTTTATGGGTGCAGATATTCTTTCAATCTTGACAATATGTTTTACTTATTTCTACATTTATATCATCATCATCATCATCATCATCATCATCATCATCATCATTCTTTTAACGTCCGTCGTTGGATATAGACCTTCCCCAGAATTAGCCACAATTCTCTATCATGAGCGTCGCGGAGAGAGCTTTTAGTGTTTTATATATTTCGTATTCTGAGTTGGTTCTCAACTTGTATTAGTAATATATAGGTCTCGCACCCAAAAGCAATGTTAGAATCACTCAGAGAGCCATGGAAAGAGCAATGTTTGGAATACCTCTAAGCGAGTGAAAAACATCAACGTTGATGAGAGAGAGAGAGAACTACAGTGAATAACATTGAACAAATGATTATGCAACATAAAATTGTGAAGGGTTAAGCACTTAGAAAGAAGAGACGACAATAGACTGAGCGAAAGACTAACCGATCGGTGCCCATGGGACAGTAAACGCAGTAGGAAAGATCAGATACAAGATGGAGGGATGATATACAAAGTTTTGCCGGCAAGACCTGGCGTAGGTTAGTGCTTTCGTGAAAGGGGTTGGGAAAAGTCTTTGTCCAGCAAAGGACACATAATGGCTGCTGCTGATTTTTCGTATACTTAATTAGCACATTTAGAAAAGAGCAGTTAAATAGAAATGAGATATTTGATGAAAGAAACCAATTCCAACAAACAGTCGCATTTCAACAGCGCTCGACGATCATCAAAGAACAACAATCCAAAATCTAAAATGAGCGTTGTTATGGATCAGGGTTGAAGATGTTACACATCACTGAGTTTATTTAATTAGTTTGAACAAATGTGTTTGTTTGTGTGCTACTTGCTATATGGAAACAAGGATAACCGTAAAAGCTCGTCATACAATATCACAGATAAGACAGAGAGGGGTTCAAGTATAGGCTGGTTGCAAAATAGTCAGAAACCCAGGTGGAGGTGCTCGTGTACTAGGTAGCCAGCTATCTATCGGTCGGTCTATTTGTATGTAGATAGATAGATAGATAGATAGATAGATAGATAATCAAAAAATGTTCTGGAATTGGGCGATTCTGTTTTGGAAAATGGCTGATGATATCAAATAGTTTTTTCCTATCTATCTTCTATTGAACAGTTCTGAGGTGAACAGAATAATATTATTTGCCAAAAATGAAACTATATTTATTTCTTTTGAAAGTTGCTTTTTCCAAAAAACCTCTGTGTAATAGTCAAGCGAAATGCGCGTATCAAATATTCTTTATTTTAATGATGAAGAACATTCTTAGTTATTTTAAAATGGATTGTGATATGAGATTTAACATTCTGTGACGGTTATTGGGGAGAAGGGATCGAGGTGGTAGCTCATGAAACAGGGGTGGGTGATCAGGGATGTGGGTAGTGTTAGGGAACAGGGCAGACCGTCAGACAGACCGAACAACAGGCAAACAATGGAGAGAATGGGTGCAGATTAAGTGATACTAGGAAATGACAAATTTTAGGGAGATTGAATTTAGGGAGAACCTGAAGGGAGTGTGGGTGGTAAGCAGTTGGGAGTCAGGGAATAATGTTGAAATGGTAAGGGTTAATAGAAAGGAAGGAAGAAAGAAAGAAAGAAAGAAAGAAAGAAAGAAAGAAAGAAAGAAAGAAGGGAGAAAAAGAATGTAATGATAAGTCGCTAGAGAGAATGAAAATAAAAACATGCCGGGTTAGTTATTCAGTAGAAACTGCCTTGCAACCAACGCATTTTGGCTGCATGCCGAGTAATGGGTGATCATTTAAAAAATGGAAAAGTGGGTGATCAATTTTATTTATTTCGCCTCTTGTTGGGCGGTAATAACTAAAAATGTTCAATTTTTCAAAGAGAACCAACGTGAATGCACTCGGACAGAAACTAAAGAACTAATTTATACTGCACCCCCATTCGAGAAAATCCATCATGGGGGGTGGGCTTAACAAAAAGTTCTTCAAGACATAATAAAAAGTAAAATGTTTAAGTTTTCAGTCCTCTGGCTCCATGAGCATGACATGTACGCACATGATACATAACCAGTCAGCCACTGAAGGAGCCCATTTCGATAGTTTTAGTTGATGGTTTGTAATTCAATAAAATTTTTTAAAAAAGGGAAAAAAAGAAAGAAATGTTCTGGAAACTAGAAGAAAAAGAATGAAAAAATTAAAAAAAATAAAAACTGCATCAAGAAAGAAAGAAAGAAATATTCAGAAGGCTGGAAGATGAAAAAAACGAAAAAAAAGAAAGAGATAGATATCCTTATTATTAGAAGATGAAAAATAAAAATAAAAAAGGATAAGAAGCAAGAAAGAAAGAAAGAAAGAAAGAAAGAAAGAAAGAAAGAAAGAAAGAAAAAAAGAAAAAAAGAAAGAAAGAAAGAACCACTCAGAATAGTTGAAAATGAAAAGAATGATAGAGTGTGGAAAGGGAAAACAAGAGCAAGATATGAAGAAAGACGACAACAATGTAAAATAAAAGAGCAAATGAAAAAAAAGAACGCTCCCTATAATCAGATATTGTAAATCAAAAAATCATGGTTGCAAAATATCTTGGGAGGAACAGTCAAAAAAAGTTCAGAATAAGTTGATGCACCATAAAGGATCCAGATTCTTGTAACCACCCTGACCTCACAACCCATACACACGCGAGGTCCCAACATTCTTCATGATATAGATTTTATATTTTGTTTCAAATGTCTTGTGTGTCCATTAATTTTTCACAAACGATTCGACGAGCTAAAATCTCTTCTCAGAAACTGACGATAACTGTAGACCATTTCTCCATATTTTTTCTCACTTTTTTAGTTGGATTTCAAAATTTGTGCCAGGCATTTAAGTCAGTTGGTTATTACACTCATAGTAAATATGTCATTTCCATCATATAGTACGAATGTTCAGAAATATGTGAATGGAAGAAATAAGGCCACTGAAAAATGGGTTCCTCCAATACATTGCAAATATGTAAACGTGTGTTCACATTTCTGACAGATCATAGCGTTCGACCTGAAGCAGTTATGGTTTGACCTTTCGTAAGATAATCGTAAATTAACATGGACATCACATTTTGTCAAGATTTACTTGTGAAGATGGTGTGTTAGTACATATTATTACTGTACATAAGTGACACGTGGCTAAATTATATGAATGTGCATATGTGTGTCAAGGTGGTAAGCAGTATGTATGAGCTGGTACGTTGGAACGTATTCATTAAAATATGTGTGTGTGTGTCTTCTGATATTCACTGTGTATTGTGTGGATATATGTGTGCGTACATGCGAATATCGATATGGTTAACTACGCGTTAGATAGACTAAGAATGATGAAAGGTAGTCAGATGGCTGAAGCCCGTAGCCAAGTTTGGGTTAGGCCGAAAACGTTTCGTCTCATAACTGAATTTCCCTATCGTTTATTTTTCGTTTGTAGAACTACGCTGCATTTTAACAGCAAACAATTGCACACTGTCCGTCTCCTAAGAACTGATGAAATCACTCATGTGTTTTGAGAAGAGAGGGACGTACAATAAAAGGAAGTGGATTATTTTATTAAAAGATTTTATTCAATCCATCACGAATTAAACCAGTTTATTTTTTCCTTCCAAGTTATGCAAATATTGTTCTGAGTTATTACGCTGTTCTAGTGACATTGTTTAAAAGCATATCGGAGAATACATCGAGCACACTTATGCTGTGTAGATCCGAATACAACGACCACCAGATTGTCTTAGAGAAATACATGCATCATCAAGAAACGAACACAAAGATTTGCACAAACTTATATAAGTGTATTTCTTTCATTCGCATATGCGGAGACAACTGATGTACACATATATATACAATCGATATACCTACATATACAAATTGTGAATATATGAGTCCGTAAATGTTTAGTTGTGTGTACTTGTTCCCGTTTGTAGCGGGAACATCTAAGCTTATATACACAGAGAGAGAGAGAGAGATGAAGTATAGCATGGGTAAATCAACTCAAAGATTAGTGGGAAAAGTGTCAAATTCTTCGAATGTTGGAAGAAAATGAACTTGAAGAAGTTTTCCAGTGTAATTAGTAATTTTGAGACGGATATTATAAGTTGGTTCGCATGCAGTTCGAGATTTAAACCGACACAGCGAATATGTATTCACATGGACGGATACTCGATAGAAGTGACACGAAAAACGAGTCACGTCCGTCGTTATACTTATTAATCTCTCATCACCACGTTCTTGAGGCAACCAACACGAGTAATCTCTGTATTTCAAAAGAACTAAATGGTTTAAAGTAGAATAATATCTATGTACAGTATCTTATGATAATAGTCTTTTGTCTTCGCTCTCTCAATTTTCAGTTCTACTTTTTCACTTCCGCTATTTTGGTCACTCATTTTTTTTTTTTTTTTTTGTAATTCTTCCCATGCTTCTGACGTCATTGATACGTTGCCAGCGAATTTCGAATGGTTTAAACATTCCTTGTCTATGTTTACTCTTATTCCCCCTTAGTTTTTGAGGTTCGCTATGAACTATTTATTTGATATTGTATCTCCTTGTCTCATTCCTTTCCTATCTTTATTTTGTTTATATCTTTATGTAGTTTAATTTTTGCACTTGGTTTATGTGTTCTGCATGACTTGTATGTAATCCTCTTCAACACTTCGTTATCCAATCGATTTGAAGACTGTCGTGTGTTCAACAGGAGCGGACAATTTTCCATTTTCTCTAAAAGTCATAGTTTGCTGCATTCTGATGACTTCTCGATTTGTTGATTTATTGTGCGTAGATGGTCTTTTGTTGAATAGCCACTCCTGGAGTCGGCTTGTTCATGTGGTTGATTTGTTTGTAAATAGCTGTGCATTGTGTCGTGAAATATCTCTCCTGTACCGTCCAGAAAGTCTGTCATTTTGCTTTATTCGTTGGTGCCTTTGCCAAGTTAATTGCTGTAAGTAAAAGATTTGAGCATTTTAAAGGAAATGACAAAAAGTATGTATGAATTTCATATATATATATATATATATATATATATATATATATATATATATATATATATATATATATTGTGAAATAATGGATTTGCTGCACAAAGATATTTATGTTTCTGCTCTATTGGGACTTCTTCAGGCGAATGATTCGATTTATTTTGGATCCCTATTCAGAACGTTATTGGCGGTGCAGTTCGAATCATTTAAATTGAATTCAATCAAATCATTCGCTTGAAAAAGCCCCAAAAGGACAGAAATATAAACGTGTTCGTATAACAAATCCATTATTTCAACATATTTAAATATCTACTCAAAGTAACTTGTGGTTGAATGTATCGAACACTTTATGAAATAAACCCACCATACATCAGATATTGAATTACTGATTCGTAAGTTGGAATCTATGTTTATATATGTGTGTATGTGTGTGTGTGTGTGTGAAATTTATCTAACTTTATTTACTCAATTGATTTCTTTTCTTCTTTCTTTATCTAATTTTCATTTTTTTTTTCGGCTCGTTCAATATATGAGTCATGTTTTATATCAAATCAGCCGAACTACCTTTTTTTTCCATTTTTCTCTCTTCTTGGTTTTGCTTTTACCTCTTATACTATACTCGACACAGCTTAAACGTATTTGAATCCTCTTTGGGATGGCAACCTCTTAGTAGAGCAAGCTCAAATTTCAAGGACGAGAAAATCCCATTAGTCCTCAAAAGAAAAGAATACAACTAATTTATCCTCCCGATAGTCACCTACGGAACTGATACATGGATCCTAACCAAGAGACTGACCCTCAAACTGCAACGTTTACATGGGAGAATCATACTCAATTTGATATGGAGAGTTCACATGATCACAGGCACTGTATATTAGGGGAAAGATGGAAGTCCAAAACATTACAGAATCCATAAGAAATTCAGATGGTAATGGACGGATGAAGTTGCAAAAGTGACAGACAACAGATAGACATCACGACACGCAACGTGGATCCCCAGAGATCAGGTGTGACAAATGCAGAACTGAGGGCGGCAGAACATGAGATAGCAAGACAAACAAGACAGGTTCAGAAAATATGGGCCCAGTTACGCCCACGATAAAGATGTGTGGCGAATCCTGAGAAAAGTTGATGTTCAACGACAGACGATAAAAGACTAAACATGATTAGGTGCATCAATATGTCCGTAGCTTAATGATCTGAAAAGGCGTTTATTTTACAACACAGGTATTTATTTCTAAAAAAAAAAGAATATCTTTCCTCATAAATGTACCTCACCTAGTGCTTCTTTTATCTGGCCCCATTGGTACCGGAAGAAAAAAACTCATCTTAGCTTATATATTTGATTGATAGATAGATACATAAATATATGAATAGATTGTATCGATGGTTTTCTTTCTTTCTGTGGTTATTTGGCCGAAACGACTCTTGATTTCAATTAAATCCATAGGTATTGTAAGAATGGAAAAAGCGAAGGGCAAGAAACGTTTTTTCGTTTGTCAGCCTTCAATAAACATGGAGCTCAGATTGCAAAATAGCAAAATACTTGTCATCGAAGAAAAAAAAATTCGACAGGTTGCGTCAGCTTAGCAGAATCCCAAAATAAAATGAAAATGTCAGCCTTAACGAAACGTTTAAGTGATTGTCTTATAGAAATGCAAGGAGGCAACTTGTCCATATCTCCGTGCTAAAATAAGCTGATTGGATTTGAATACCTCAAAGTCTAAAATATATTAATGAATTAGAGATCAACTTCTTGGATTGCCCTCAGAAGAACGTCCATTTGAAGTGACTTTGCTGCTCAAGTCCTGGCTAAATCAAGCTTCTGAACGTTAAATCCCACGGTCAAGCAATATTCCGACTGAACAGTGATCTCGGTATAATGTTTTGTCATGGTCTTTCCTATGGTAAACGATGTATAATTCAAGATTATATTAATTCAGACATTTTATCCCCCATGGAATCTATTTTGAGCCCATAAAACCCAAACACTTGATTCCTATTCATTTTAATCACAATTAAGAAACGAAATATATAAGAGATCCGCTTTTTTATTCTTGATTGGAACATTTCATTTCTAATCTGAGGTATTTATTCATTGCTGTAGACTGATGACCTCAGCAGTTGTGATGAGAAGCAACTAAAATCAAAATGAAAGAAAAAACTAGCCAAAATTATCCTTCATAACATTTGGAAAGAAAAAGAGTTTTTCTGTAAATTAGAGTCAATTCTAGTAGTATGTTTGCATGTCAGTACAAATTGTGTGCATGTAAAATTGACTGTATGGAGGGTGTGGTCTTATTTTAAAGGTATTCTTCCGTCCAACGCCCCCAAAATATTCCAAGAAGAAACAAGCTTATTTCCTATAATATTTACTACAGATATTGAAAAAAATTTAAACTATCATTATAACCTTTAAGTAAAAAAATTAGCTTCACTATGTGGTATCAAGTTCCTCCATAAAGACATTTATTCAAAAATGACCTAATGAATAACCTACTAAATTCGGAGAAATAACTGCACCAGGAATATTTACGTTATATTAATACACACGAGGAACATTTGAAGAAAAAAACTAAAGTGCCAAGATTTTCACAAAAGATAAAGTCTTTAAAAAGATTATCTGACCGATGGAGGTTACAATTTTTTTCTCCGTTTCATTCGTTGCTGTAAAAAAGTACTCATTCCGCTTCATTTGTTAATTGAAAGATGTTTCGATCCTGTGTCTGCGTTTCGTTTTTGACATTTTTTTTTCCTTTCAGTTCGTGATACTCAAGGCCACAAATGTCCACGTGACTGATGACACGTCCTGTCATCGAATGAATGGACAACAAACGCTTAAGACAGAAATGACGTGGCCCAGGTTCAGCAAAATGCATCTATTTGGTATTAAAAACATTACGGCAATCAGCCGATATGCCACGGCACACGTCAGGGCCAAAAAGGCTCTATATTTTAAAAATTCTGTATTACTGACAAACCTGTACGCGTGTAGGGTGGTGGGGGGAACGAGGAAGGGAGAGGAAAGAGTATGTGTAGATTTGTGATAATGGGCAGTTTTTTTTAGGTGGGGGGAGTCCAGTTTTCACGCTCCTGTCGGTCTGCTTGCGTCTACGCATGCGTATGACAGGGTATATAAGATGAGAAATATTTTCATTTGATTCAAAGAATTGTCAGATTAAAACTCAACCATTAACAATACAAAACTATTTAAAATATAAGTTGTCTAAGTCGTATTCAATAACTATACACGATAATAATAAATGTAATCTAATGATAAACTCAGTGATATTCTTTGTTAGCTGTTCGTAACACTAGACTCTTCCACTGGGTGGATTACCGAAGAAAATACTCCCTTCCTGCTGTTTCAAAATATACTCTCTTTTTAGTAAACAAATTAATTTTCTTTTTCTAAAAATTTTTTTTCTAAACTAAATATTTCTGTGATTTCTTTCCATTGCCAGTAATAAGTAGATGTTGCGCTTCGAGATCCCCCTTCTCATCATTTGTAACGATGGACTCTCCAGCTGTAAGATATCTACTAATCGTTCAAGACAGTTAACAATTTTATGATATGTGTCCAGCAGCATTCACACTTGTTTTCTGAAAATTTAGAATTTCAAAATTCACGTATATGTTTAGATGAAAATATTTTTATTTTTTTTTTTATTTTTAGAAAATTAAGAAAATGCACCACGAGACCTGCATTACTGCTGGAAACGGTATATCGGCGGTAGAATGAGCTATTTATTAGAAGACAGGGTTGTTGGTAAACCAATAAATTTGTTCTTGAAAAAGCACGAACTATGCATATCTTTATGCTTGGTAACAGCAAAGATCTGCTTGGCAATCTTGCCGGCAGTTGTTTGTAGATTTCATTCCTATTTGATTTCCTACAATTGATGGTCTGATACAAATATATGCTAATTATATGAAATAGAATCATATATATATATATATATATATATATATATATATATATATGTACATAATTGTATAACATCAATCAGTAGGTTTATCTTTCTGGCCGTTGTTAGTTGGTTCAATCCGCCTTGGATTTTCAAATATAAAGGGCCCGATACCAACTCAACTTGTAAGTTACAATCTCTACAAAAAATGAAGCATGGAATTTTCTTGGTATGCTGTTCAATACACTCGACTCTTCTCACGGCGAAAAATAGCAGGTAAAAATACTTTCTTCACACCGTTCCAAACTATGTTTTTTTCCTGCTGATTTGTTCCTAAAAAGAAAGCACATTTCAATCCAAAGATATCCGTAATTTTTTGTTCTCGGGTGAACGAAATGAAATGAAGAAAAAAGCCGTAAAACAATGATCAGCAAGCAAATCTTGTTGGCTGTTGTCAGTTTGTACCATTTTCATTGGATCTTCCATTAATGATGGTATGTTAATGAATGATATGAAACAGTGGTTTAAGCAGCGCATGTTTTAGAAATAACCTGCCATCACCTGTTTACCCGATCCTTAACGATAAGAGGGTGTGACATAAGGTCCTTTTAACGAGGTGAACTTCACACGCAAACGTGTGGCGCAAGAAGTTCCTCAAATAATCTTTTTCGTTGCGAGGATCTCCAGATATTAATGATAAATAATCTAATTCTGCTAATAGTTGCTAATCGGATTGATCCCCATTGAATTACACATTATTGATGGTATGATATTAAACTCATTAATGTACATTACGAAAAAAAATGATC
Source organism: Thysanoteuthis rhombus (assembly GCA_963457665.1). NCBI lineage: Eukaryota > Metazoa > Mollusca > Cephalopoda > Oegopsida > Thysanoteuthidae > Thysanoteuthis > Thysanoteuthis major. The sequence continues at coordinate 54,060,623 of OY735208.1, read as the reverse complement.
TGAACGCCCGTTGTATGGCAAAATAATCTTGCTGATATTTGTTGGTGGGTTAAATCCTCATTGGATTTCCTACTATTGATGGTCTGAAACGAAGCTATAACAAGTAATCATATGGAAAAGAAGATCAGGATGCACATTGTATAGCAATGATCAGCAAACTAATCATGATGGTCGTTTCGTGGGCTCAATTTTCGTCAGATCTCTTAGTATAGATGGTCTGATACCAACTCAATGGAAAGTTATTACACTCATATAATGAGCCATGCCCAAGGAAACATATTTTAAGGGAGCAACTGAGTCAAGAGGTGGGAACAGTTGGTATTTGTATATTTGTTCATGGAAATTAAGATTACCTGCTCGATGCTACAGAAACAATGAAAAAAATCTTGTAGAGCAACGCGTTTGTACGAAATCCTCTTCCGAATTAGGGTAAAAATTGCGGGAATTTTTCTAACATTGCACCAGTTCTATTGGAGAAATTGTCTTTATTGTGCACAATTTGACGAGTGGTATTATCTGTACAACTCTCCACATCAAAATGATGATCACATGGAAAAAGTGCGTACTATGATCCGTGGGAATCGTCGCCTGACCGTCAGTGAAATTTCTGTAGAGGTAAGGATCAGTAAAAGTTCTTGCCACACGATTTAAAAAAGAAAAAGTGATGGTGCATCGTGCTGCCTGCAATCTTCGTGCAGCGTCTGCTGACTGATGAGCAAGTGTTTTGGTGGGACAACTCTCATCCCTAGCTACCTTACTCTCCGGATTTGGCCCATGTTGAGCTTTTTGTTCCAAAAGCTAAAATCCAATGCAAAAAGTCGTGGATTTCAGACAATATAAGATATGGACATGCATCATGGCACCTGCACACTGCCAATCAAAACAACGAATCCCAGAGCTGGAAAAAAAGGCTGGGAATGGTGTATTGACAGTGGAGAAACTATTTTGAAGGAGACAAGTTCCATAAGATTGCAGGTGAAAAATTAATTCATTTTTGAAAAAAGTTATTTCGATTTTGTATTCACCCCGCGTGTGTATATATATGTGAATTACAAATTGTATGGATACTTACCTGAAATGGTTTCTCGATATAATACAACGTAAATAGAATCGAAACTGCCATTGATAGGTAGCTGCTCCAAAGTAGCAATACACTTACCATTGTGCCAAATAGCCTGCCTATAACACAGAGGCCGAATAAGTGCTTCCAACCCAAATTCTCATATCGTTTATTTTCAGTCTTTTTTTGTTTCAACGCGGCAGTATGTATTTGAGAAAGGGACATATTTGGTCGGATAGAGTATGTATTTATATACTCACCATCATCACCTTTTTTAATTATCATTATATATATATATGATTTTCAATAAATGTTTGATTCTTTTTTAGCTTTTGCTATAATGTGTGTGTTTTTTTTTCGTGAGCAAAAATTGAACTACAAATAGAAATGAATATACGTAATCCCCTAAATAAGTGGTTCTGGAACTTTCCTTCCCCGCTGACCTTTTAATGATCTCCAACAATATCTATGGACCAATAAATATTTATCCTGTTGATTAGGTGATTATTGTCAAAATATTTCAACATAAGTTTTGAGAAACTACATTCATTTTGCAAAATAGATACATTCTAGAAGGAAAGGGAAGTAAAAAAAAAAAACGTCAGTATATCATTTTTACAAATCCTTTTGAACTTAGATTTAATGATAGACAGTCCGATTTCCAAACGCACCGTGGCATTTAATCTGTTATGATAATTAGTTTGATTGTCGTGTATTCAGAAAACCCTATTTTATCTAAATACGAAGTTAAGACTGGAAGAAGTACTCCAATAGCCTTTTCTGATAGCCGCTCCGCTTGAAATTTTGGAGCTCATGGAACCCCAATATACCTACGTGCCCCCCCACACACACACACATACGCAGTGGGTCTTTGGATCCCAGTTTGGGAAACACTATCTTTACACTTTGTATAACCTCAGTGGAACTGCTACTACGTCCGACCTGTAAAAACGGTGTGTAACAAAATGCATTCTACTGAGCAAGTACCGTTGCATGTGCCTACTTGTACAGGTGTGCGTGCCCTGTGCCCGTTCGTTCTGATTTATGAGATAAGTGTTTGGAATTATCGATTAAGAGCTCATACATACGCATATACGTCACCGTACGTGAACGGCCTTATGCAAATGAGTAGTTAACAAGCGGTTTTCCATAGTGAAGTGTGTAATTATTTTGCGAACTCCTCCCATGAGTAAGGTCAGAGAGTAGAGCAGGCAGATTATTTAATACCGACCTTATATGCTTGGAAGATGGTAAGCTTCGGGCTTTATCTTCTTATTCTTTTGCTTTTATTTTCTCTTCAACTGAAATTAGCGTATGTTGTGTTATAATCATCCACGGGGTGACGTTGGATTTAATGAACGAGAACACGCTGAGAAGGACGAAGAGAAAGAGGCACAGTGGAAGAAAGAGAAAGTAAAGAGATGAAAAAGATATGGTTCAAAAATTCGTCACCGTTTTCACGCACATTCCAAAATGGATACATGTCAATCATTTTCTATCTCTTGAAGTTATGCCTAACTCTTTCTATAGCTTTTTGTTCGATTCTCAGTTGGTCCTCCGTTTGTTTCGTTTATTTCCATGGTTCACATTTTTAAAAAAACGAGAAAGATACGCTTTTTAACACAATGAGACAGGAATTAAGCTGCTACCGAAGTAATTGGTGAATTAGATTTGTCCTTTCATTATTCAAACGAAGGCTTAGGAACTAGGACAAAAACAATGCCAACATCTTATTTTTGTGGGGTACAATATTTGAAATATGTTGCCCACGTAAGAAGACTACCAAGTTTTTCCGTTCAGAAACAATTGCTATTTGTTAATAACAGACAGACATTCTGTAGAAATTCATGGCCGAAGATGAAGACAATGTTAGATTTATCTACTATGCAGATACAAGAAAAAGGATAATATTTTTCAATTCATGTCTCTCATACACCAACATTATCAGCATACATAAAACACTCTGAAGGTGCAAAGTGTTTAAATGAGGAAAAATAATGATAATCACTATTAACAGTAAGTCATAGCTGGTATTATGCATTCATTGTATATTTTATGCTTTAAGCGCATTGATACGGTGCTTTTCAATATGTCTTTATTCATACCCAATGATTTGCAGCTGACTGCTATACGTCGCTTCATTTCTTTTTCTTGGTATTTCGCAAATCTTTCGTCAACTTATTATAGGGCTTTTCCCTCTATTTTTATGTTGTTGTTTTGTTTTGTTTTGTTTTGTTTTGTTTTTTGGGGGGACTCAATCATTGAACATTACTTTTGTCTGTCCATATTGAAGCCTACCTTTTTCATTCCCTATTTAGATCAATCAACATGTTTTGCAATTCACCCAATACTTTTGACTTCATGGAAACGTTATGGGTGAATCTCAAGTACATGGAATATTCTCTTACACACTTACATTCGCAGATAGGCCTTGTATTAGAGTCTGTATTTGAAAAGTTTTGTTTATTTTTTTTTTTTTGTAAAAAGCCTCATCTAAACAATACTGTTTATTCTAACTATACACCATGAAATATCCCCAATGTCTGAATTGTTATGGAGTTGAAATCTAAAATGAACTCAGCACAATAGTGTGAATAAGGAGAAATAAAGCAAAAACGGAAGACAAAGATACGATAATGGTCGAGTGCGGGAGCCTCAACGTGCAGCTGGTGCCGGCGATCTAAGATGAAAAACGCACGCTACCACGCAGTGATTCCCTGGCTAGAAAGTACCGCAGCTTGGAAAACACCTGTCAAGAACCCCACCACAAAATGAAGAAAAACAAAACATGAGTAATGATGTAAAAAAAAGTATACCCCCGGGGCGTAATGAATATCTGATAGAGGTCAATAATTTCAACAAAGCGTCAATGAAATCTCAAAAAAAAATTCCAATGAAATATACATTTTTATAAGGGCTTTCATGATAAAGTTAATCCTTAAAGCTCAAATGATATTTTTTACTTGAATGAAGAATGTTATAGAGAAATCTTTATGGTAATGGAAATAATAACTATAAAATACTTGTGAATATAACAAGAATTATCTAAATTACGATAACACTCATAATAAAGAATGCAATATAAGAATAGAAATAATATTGATAAATACAGTATTGAATATAAAGACTATATTAGTGATGGTAAGAATTTGAACCAAGATTATGATAATGGCTATAATAAAGAGAAGACTGGCTGCTACGGGGTCAAACTTGACTCTAACTTCTATTCCGACTAAAAATAATTACTGCAACTTTTGTATAAATAGTAAAAGAAAAATTGAATGTATTATTTCGTGTAAATGTTCGTATTTATTAGAATGAAATAGGTTTTTATGTATCTGTATGGTAAATTTTCGTTTGTAAGATATCCTCCTGGCAATCAGTTGATCGTGAGTTAAAATATCGGTAGAGGATGAAAATTTTACAGATCGGTCTACTTTCATCGTTTTGATGAGGATCGTTCTTGTTGTTCTTGTTGCGGTTGGAACAACTCTAGTTTTTGTGTTAGACAATGATACGTTCAAGAATGACAAAAATATAACTGACAATGAAAATAATGACCACTAATCACAACCAAGTGATTGGCAGGGTTGGGGGCTCTCCTCTCCATTCACATGCGAAAAAGCAATAAGAGTGGAGTGCCAAGTGCAGCAACCAAGCTTGTTCAACGATTTGGGTCTTCACCGAGTGCCCCACACTAATGGCCTTGTACCCAACTTATTATACATTTTTTTTTAAATGACTCTATTTCAATTATACTGATAGATTATCCTTTGTATGTGAAATTAGATTGCAAGGCAATAAACAAAACAGGTGGGCATTGCAATATCGTTGATTCTTTGTTACGACTCGCTTGTGCCTGGCTATTTCGCCTCTATTATATTACACAACACTTCTTCTCCCGCCTTCCAGTATCACTTTGCCCTATCATGATTGGTTAATTATTGTGCGTGTCAAAGAGACGAGTGCATCGAAAAAAAGTGCGCCAAATATAACCAGGCCGAAGTGAATGCCGGACGTTGATTGGTCAATTAGGAGACGAGAGTTTTGTCCAGCATCTTCAACATAATTCTATGCGCGTTCTTTAAGTGCTATTCGGTACGAGTTCGCAACATGTGGTCCAAGAATAGATATGCAATCGTTAAAGGTCGTTTCCTGCATATTGAAGGATTAGCTGGCCGGGGGGTGGGGGCTAAAGAAAAGAAAGAAAAGATAAAGATAGGAAGAACGAAAGAAAATCAGAAAGAAGGAAAGAAAGAAAGAAAGAGGTAAAGGCAGAGGTAGTAAGGGGATGTGAAAAAAACGGAAAATATGTTACTTGATTAGATGCGGAAAGATCGACACAGGAGAAAGAGACGGACAGACAGACTGACATACAGACAGAAAGACAGAAAGGAAGAAGCGGATATGTAAAGAATTATTCGATTTGAGACTAAATCAATTGAAAAAACTAAATAAAAGGGCAAGAATGGAAGCAATATATATATATATATATATATATATATATATATATATATATATATATATATATATATATATATATATATAAGAAAACCAGACTGGATGCTTCAGAGCCAAGCTCCCGTCTGATAGAAGCTTATGAATTTTAAAAAAAATTTTCACTTTAGTAAAAACATGTTTCTTTTAACTGGAAATGATCTTAAAATTTGGCCATGGAAGGGGTCTTAATGAAATGATAGTGAGGTGTCTTTTTTTTAATAAATGGCATGAAAATGTAGATAATTTTAAGTATAATTTGAGGCAGTCTAGATATTAACTGAAAACTAGTTTCCATAGCCTTACAATCTCTGTCTCTGTCTCTGTCTCTCTCTCTCTGTCTCTCTCTCCTTCCATCAATCAATTTAAGTTCTTCAATCGGAATTAATCGGAATTCCGAAATAACTATCATTGTTAGGTGAGGAGAAAGAAGTCAAATCTCAGTAGGGGTTTGACAAAAATAAAACGGTGGAAAATATTCCAGAATCAGAGAAGAAAAAATATAATCAGAACTTTGAGCTGTAAAGCGCTTATTCTAGCGAAACAAACCATAAAAAACTCTTTAAAAGACAGTGAAATCAAAGATTCATTAGGATCCTAGTCATTGTTTCAGCGGGTGAGTTACAATAAGATCTCTAAAATAACTACTTACCATGATGCTTTTGGACAGTTTTTCGACACAACGTTTCGGCTGCCTTTTCCTTCTCGCTTGTCTGTAGAATTTGGCAACTTCCCGACAGTTTCTCACAGAATCCCCTATTTGATCCACGTGGATACTTTATTTCCATTTCCTACCTTCCTTTAGAATTTCAATCCTTTTTTTGATTTACTGAACCGGTGTTTATTGTTGGATTACAAGCGTCAGTGGTTAAACTCTGTCAGAGGAATAGTAAATAAAATCAGGAAGGAGTTGTGTACTGGAAGTATTCACTAAGCTTTATCTGGCATATTATCTCAGCTTAGTGAATTGACTAATCTTAAGGCTAAAAACATAAGGGACCGTGCAAGGGTTGAACTGAGAACTGCAACGTGCTCAGGAGAGAATCATGTGCAACATTACATGGATACATCATAGGACAACACATTATGTTAGAAAACGAACCGGGGTCAAACAAACCATAGAAGCCAATAGAAAACTTAAATAGCAATGGGCTGGTCATGATGCAAAAATTTCAGACATCCAGTGGACACCTCAACTTGCGACATGGATCTTCATAGAGCATATGCGAAACAGTGACTGACAGAAACTAAGGCATGACAAACTATACAGATTTAGATAGTGTTGGTTCCACGATGCCTATGATAGAGAGGTCTGGTGAATTTGGAGGAAGGTCTCTGTCAAGCAACTGAAGTTAGAAAGCTGTTGATGATGGGAAGATGGCCAGCACTGTACTCCTATGTACTTATCCTTCCAATCCCGGAATTTCAAACCGAATCCTTTATTCAGTTCAATGGTTAGATTGTTCTCATTCCGAAGTCCACGCTAGGGGATGTCTCGCGTCAGTTTTCATTCGTCCTAGCTGATGCAACTATATGATATCTACACCCGTGGATCGAATAAAAGGGTTCGACTCAAAATTCTCAGGATGTTTTTAACTACGACAGGCCCCCGAAAAGGATATATTAGAGAAAAGAGAAGAGTCTGAGATATCATAGAAACTGTTGGGAAAATCAAACGGCAATTGGCTGGACATGATGCAAGAATGTCGGACAACCACTGGACATCACGACTCACAACGTGAATCCCCAAAGATCATATGAAAATCTGTAGCCGACAGAAAGCAAGATGGCCTAGCAAGCTAGATAAATTCAGAAATTACTGGCCGTGCGATGCCCATGATAGAGAAATGTGGTACGGGTATATATGTATACATGTGTGTGTATACCTGCGTATATATGTACATGATGGTGTAAATATACGTTAGATTACGGTTATTAGGACAATGCCAACGATTTTGGACCCAATATCTTGTTGGTCCAATTATCCGAGCAAGGCAAATAATTTTCCTCTTAAAATATATACATAGAAAACTCACGTTCGAAGCGATAACTGTTTCAAGGGAGGTAACTCAGTCAATCATAGCCTGACGGTATGTTTTTTTTTTCTTTCAAGTTTATTCCAAGTTGACTTAAGACAAAAATATTTGATTTTTTTTCTTTATGAACCGAAAGTAATCCAATCTAATTTTATTTTGAAACAATTTTGATTCGTTGCGCCACTGAATGAACTGCTGGGTCCGAATGACTTGTGCATTAGTCATTGAAAAACAGAGCAAATTAGCAATGATGCGTTTGAATCAGTTCAGACAAAATTGTTGCTATTGTGTGCTTGGTCCAAATAACTGATGGTCTTATTAATCGGAATCTACTGTATATATAGGATAGTGTGTGTGCCTGAATAATGTCAAAATTTGAAAGAAGAGTAGAATCGAATTTTCAATATTTTTCTTCATATTTGGAGAGAGTCTTTCATGAGTACGAAAAGAGATAGAATAAAACCAGTTTATATTTTTCAGGTACCCTCAAAGTCGTTCTCAAAACAACGCTATCGACCAAAAAAAGCACTCGAATTTTTATTCCAGATTTTTACCTGAAAGTCCTTACTTTTTACAGTAAATTTCTGTAAAGTTTTATATGCTCACTGATTTGATAAATCAAAAAACATTTTTTTCCATCTAGTCTGTCTTCTTTTTAGATTTTCTTCTTTAGATTTAATTTCCTAAAATTCTTTCCCATTTACCTTTCTATTCAACATTTTTCGAGTTGTTCTTGCAAATAATATTAATCGTTTCAAGTACAATTATCATTCATCATCATCATCAGTCTTATCATTAAATTATTATTATTATGCAGTGATGACTGCTATCGATTGTAAAATCAATGAAAATAATACCCGTAACAATTTATGAGAATACAATTATCCTTAAGTGCATTGCTGCAAGTATTTATATCATTAATATTATTAACAACGTAATATCGCTGTTATTGTGTAACAGAAGCCTAGTATTAAAAGCCTTAGCAATAACAGTAATGTTCATATCGTCCTTGAAAAGGTTCATGCTAAATAACAGAAAAAATCCTTCTTTTTGCGTGGATGTCTTGATTAGTACCCGATTGAGACATTCCATCTTTTTTTTTTTGCATATTATCTAGTTCGCAGATTATCTCCCTTTTCTTTACCCCTTATTTTAGCAAGGGAGAGAGAGGCAGGCTGGCAGGTCTTTAAAATAATTTCCTACAATTAAGTAACAGATGATTCTACTTGCTTTTCAGCCTCCAGAAGTCGAATTATTGCCCACATTGTCATTTGAACGCTAATTCTGACAATAATTTCTTAACGATCAGCGTCAGTAGTCGTTACATCTCTGGAAATGGCAGCAGCTAATCTGAATTTTTTTTTTTTCGGTCTATCTTTGTACCCGGGTTTTTTTTTCTATTTCAAAAAAAGGCATGTGGACGTGCACTGGCTAATTATATATAAGATTAGGTATCAGACTGTTCACAAAAGAGAGCTTTGAGAAATAGAAATATGATAGGAAAAAAAGTCTCTGGTCAAAATTAACACCAAAATGAGCGCAATATTTCTGAGGATAGTATTAATAAATGCGGAGATGAGAAGCAGATGTAGACTTTGTGCCGATAGAGATGACACAATCCATCACATTATAAACAGATGCAGTAAATTAGCCTACAAAAAAAAACATGGAAGGACACACATGACTGTGTAGGGTAGAGTATCCACTGGTGAAAGCAACTATATTTTAACCATACACACTAATGGTATATGCACAAAGCAGAATCTGTCCAGATAAAATCCTCAGGGACTTTGAGATTCAAATGGATCACTCTATCCAGGCCAGGAATTATATCTGGTTGTTGTTGTTGTGGTGGTGGTGGTGGTGGTGGTGGTGGTGAAGAAGAAGAAGAAGAAGAAGAAGAAGAAGAAGAAGATTTTGCTGCTCCAGCTTACTGCCGGGTGAAGCTAAAAGCTTCATCATAATCCTGACCAGAAAACTTGGAAACAATAATGAACATGTAGGCAAGGCAACAGATGTACAAATTGTAGTTGGAGCCTGAAAAGCCTTGCAAAATAATGATGATAATTATTATCATAAGAATTGTTGTCATTGTTTTTGTTATTACAAAACACTTCCGATCATTTCGAGTGCGCCAGTAATCACTTTTATGATACATTTTTTTTTTAATATTTTGTAAAATCCCAGTATTTTTCGAGTTTTTTCCCACATTTTCAATTTTGTTCCGTCATCTGCAGGAGCTGCGAGGTTTACCACCTGGCAAATCTCCTTCTCCTTGTCCACGATTGTTTTGCTTGATCAAATCTAAAACTTTTTGAACAGTTCACAGTGGATGACCTTTCCTACCCAGCCATGTCCATTATTGTGCTCCTTGCTGCGTTCGTTCATAATCTGATCGCTGGTCTCATTTCTATTTTCGCATAGTTAACATTATGTCTCATCCTGGCCTATATTAATAGACACTAAGTTCTCTTCACAACCATGTCCATTCCGTCTCTTCTGCAATTTCTTTTGTTTATTTCTCGGGCTGTCTGTGCGGTTGTTTTTCTTCCTATTTTTGGTCTCTCTTTTGGGATTTTTCCCATTCACAATTCGTCCTTCAGTCCTACTGCAAATGTTGGCCATTATTATTATCATTATTTTTTTTTTGTTATTATTATTATCATTATTATCATTATTATTATTATTATTAATATTATTATCATTGTTATTGAATTTTCAAAATATGATATAACATAACCAAAATGCGAAATCTCGATATATTGTATATCATCGTCAATCGAAATTGTAAAAATGTAAAAACAACTTTCAAAAGATTAATTAAGCTTTCTGCAAAGATAAGGGAAATAGGATCTGAAGATGACACGTTTGATGTCGAACGTTCAAATCTCATTTCGTTTTGCTTCGCAGAACGCACCATTAATGTTTTTGTTATATCATACCATATTTTAAAGATGTTTTTGTTTTGTTTTTCTTGCTAATAAAATATTAACAATCCAGGCATTATGGATCATTTCGAGTCCCGAGCCCTCTTTCAAGTAATCCCGTGGTCTACAGCGGTCCTGTAGTTTGCATTTTCTCACCAGATATCTGTTGGTTATCGCTCAAGGCTGTGAAAGTATGTCTTCCCAGGTCTCAAGCTCTCCCCACTGTCCTCACACATCACAGCAGCACTATGGCTCTTTATCGCACCAACCTCCCCAGATTTCCATTCATTCTCGCTTCTAAGCCATTGCTGGAGGTTGTAATTTTCATATTTTCAGTACTCTCCTCAGTATTCACGCAGACCCCAGTAGTGCTGTAGTCTGCATATTACATTTCAGGATAAATGCATCATAATTAACTACATCAAAGTCAAAATAGACAAAGCACAAATTCGAAAAAGATATATCTTACTCAATTATTGATAACTCTTTTAGCACTCTATGAGAATTTTAAATGAGTGAATACATAACCAATAAATATGTATCCCTTCATCTATTTATATGAGATTCTTATCCACTTATCGTCTTTTCTTTAGCTTCGGCTTAATTTCTATTTCCTGCTCGTATCGATGTTTGCACGAGCAACCAAAATATAGGATTGTTATAAATCATCCATTGGATTCTTCATGTCTTCAGGTATTAATCCAGTCAAACTATGGTTCAAACACCATAGAGATCCTATTCAAAAATCCAAGATTACGGCTATTTCTCATGATGGTCATTAATCTGACCTATCTTAGTTGTTTGAGTTTAGGAAACCTAATATTGCACAGAGCACATGATATAAGGAAAAAGCTTTCCGGCGGTATATCTTGTCAATTTGTATCTGTAACGCAAATGAAGATACCGAAAGAAAATAGATGTTATGTAGTCCAGCATACACTTATTAGTCTATGTCCGTAGGAAAGTATTGTGTATAAAAAATAATGTTTTAATTTTTCCCCATTTTGACCCAAAAATGGGCTAGTTTGTAATGGTATAAAAGGGACTCCAATGCAGAGTCCCTTTTATCTTATAACGAAGTATCCAAAGGAATTCGCACGCCTTTTGTCTCTGGAAAGCATAATCAAGCTAACCAGATGCCCTTTGAATATAACTTTCATACTTCCCTAATCCCACTGGGTTTCATATTAACAACTGTTTTTACGTTAGTAGAATTAGAAGCAGAAATATAATCTCATAATATCTATCTATTTTCATCTGCACTGTCTACTCCCTGTCGTAAATTGTCAGTGTTGGTGACTTGCGGTAGAAAAAAATAACTCGAGAACTGAACTGAAAAGGAAACACTAAAAAAGCATAAATAATCGGTTGACAATGCTTCGTCTTATAATGAAAATAATAAAGATAGATAAAGACTGATCTCGTTTGTCACTCAATAGAAACTGTTGCGTGACCATCGTTTTTTGGGGGGAGGGGGGGTAGCATGCTGCGTTGAGGTGTTCAATTAAAAATTATAGAAAAACGGGCGATCGAAAAATAAGTTATTTCTCTCCTAGGCAGTTACCACTAAAAAGTCTGTATAATAACAAAACAAGCGTGATTGCATCTCAACACAAACCAAGGGATCAATTTAGCATAGACTTACATTACAAATTGATCCCCCAACTAAAAACCTATTTAGAGAGAGGGGTTAAAGAACGAAAACAAAAAGAAACATTTTTCTAGATATAATAAGGAGTAAATTCTTGACTCTTTAGCACTCTTAAATAATTGGCCAGACCTGTAAGCGTGAAATATACAAGCGTAACCAGTCACCAAATCTGAGGAAACTTGTATTGACAGTTTTGGTAGGCAGTTTCTTATAAAAAACAATTATTATGTTGCTGTTGCTAACCAGTGTTTGTTGGTTTGGTTCAGATTTTAAAAACCCGACATCAGATGTGTTATACTTGACTCATGATTATAATTTAAGCAATAGTTTTTATTGCAGAGTTTACAATCACGTAAGAGTACTGGGTATTGAATTTAGGAAAATCTTTTTTAATATTGGAGTTTGGGTGTTGGTTGACTTGTAAGAAATTCATCACACTGCGTTGTCTTGCTTTTAACTCCAACCGAGCAGGTTGCAATCGGGTACATCGACTTCTGTTCTGTGAAGGCACCCCATCCTTGTTTATATACCAAGTAAACAAATCCATTGAGGACTTTCAGATGCCTTTGGGTATTAGTTCGTTCCCCACTTTTATCATTTTTTTGTTACATTTTTCCTACCTGCTTGCCTGGGGAAAAATCCTTACTTATTTGTGAGCCCCCTTGTCCTGCTCCCCACGCAATCAACATTCATATTTTGTTTCATCTGTCTTTCATACAAAAATCAAAATGGCGCTTATTGTTCTTGAAAGCCCCGCGAAATATTTTGCCAACGCTTGTCGCAGATTATCGTACCAACATGAACTTGATATGAAATGTCACTCAGATCCATCTATCGACTTGTTCATGTCTCTCCCTTCATCTATCTTCGTCTCTTCACATATTTATGTATGTATCTCCATATGAAATATTTGTACCACATATATTCCCCTAAAACCGGCTAATCTATCTATCAGTCTATCTGTCTTCCGAGATTATGTTGATTCTCACTCGAAGATATGTCAAGGACAAAGATTATAACAATACAATAACAACGATGATAATACTGGTTCATCTTGTAGAAGCAATAATGGATGAAGGTGGTGATTGAAACGTTATTTTTTTTTAATCGCAAAAACAATAATCTGTCAGCGAAAAGAGTATTCAGTCGTACCTGATCTCGTATTTCTGCAGTTGTTATTATGATTAATATAAGTCAAACGCACTATAAGAAGAGATAATAATAACAACAACAACAACAACAACAACAATAATAATAATAATAATAATAATAATAATAATAATAATAATAACAATAATAATAATAATAATAATAATAATAATAATAATATCGGCAACCTCAACAATCATAAGATAGCCTTTGATCCTTTTCGTACCGAATGACATAGAGGCCAGGATGTCAGCCAGCGCAAAAGAAATTGATTGATTACGTTGAATATGACATAGTTTTGGAGGTTCATCATAATATCTCCAGCATTTCTTCTTCTTCTTCTTCTTCATTCAAAAAAGGAAAAAAATCGTTCATTCTAATTTTTCCTCCCGTTGATCCTCTCTCCTGAAATCTTATTCATTCTTATTCCTGTCTTCTTTCTACTTCCTTCTTTCTTCTCCTTCCTCCTCATAATACGCTCGAAATGTTTGAACTCTAATATACAGTTTCAGGCAAGATTGTTTTGGGGTTTTTTTTTCCATAAATCTATATTCTAATAGACATAAAATGGATATTCTTTTACAAAGCGTATCAGTTGTTTTATAAGAAATGAAAAGTGACATCGTTTCTAAAGTAATATTTTTAGCATGACTTCAAAACTTCTACTGAGAATACTTTCGACTCAATAGGCACCTATTTTTTTATATACGCTAACATGAAAAAATAGATCAAGAACTGTGTACTTAATAATCCAACTTTGCGTAACAGATGGTTGAATACTTCTTTCAATCGTTACTTTTTATTGAATAAACGTAGCCCCCAAAGGTGGCAAAGGGTTCTATCCCTTTTTATATGTGAGTTTGCGCCTTTTTTATGTTAGTGTAACCCAGCGCTCCTGACCATACAGTTTTGTCAACAGACTTGAAAATTGGCATCTGTACTTTACTAGACCGCTTCAAAACTTTTTTTTTTCCCCATTATCATAAAAAGAGTTTACTTATAACATGTTTCTCGATGTTTTCAATTTTAAACTATTTTAGATTTTTTCCAGTAGAAAACGTCAGTGATGTCATAAATAGAATTTATTCTGACAATATTTATTCTTTCGATGGAATTTTTTATATCTTTTCTTTCAACCTCTTTTTTCGTTTTTTGGGGTTTTACTGCTTTGTTCTTATATACTCCGTTTTCCAATTCATTGTCTTATATTTTTTTCTTCTCGTTATCATTACCCAGTTGGTTTTTTGCCTTTTGAAGTTTTCTTCCTTCTGTCTCTTATAAAATTTTACCTGTAGTCAATTACATTCAGCCACCCTTTTCTTTATCTTCTTGTGATTATCACGTGTATCCAGCTTCAATCGAGATATAACTGGTGGAAAGGAGTGGGAGCAAACCAAACTATTTATTTTAGATATTTCTCATTCTTATTTATTGTTCCTTTTTCTGCGTAATACTTCACCTCTTACCTCAGTTCTTCATCCTTGTCCCTATCCCTCTCTTTACCCTACGCTTTGTACTCTTCTTCTTCTTCTTCTTCTTCTTCTTCTTCTTCTTCTTCTTCTTCTTCACTCTCTTTCTCTCTCCACTCTCTCCCCCTCTCTTTTCCCTTTTTGTTTATCTGCTTCTATTTCTTTCTATACTTTTCTTCCTTCTCATTTTTTCAAGATATCTCCTCTCTTCCTTGTTTATGATAACTTCTTTTTCTTTTTCTTCTTTTCGTTCATCACTTTTTACTTACCCTTCTCCTCTTCCTTAGTTTCTTCTACTTTCATTATCCTCCTTCATATTTCTTTCTTTTCTTCTTCGTCTTCTCCCTTCCTTTCTCTTCTCCTCCTCCTCTTTTTCTTTCATATCCTTTCATTCTTTTTTCTTCTCTTCCTCCCCCTTTTCTTCTTCTTCCTCCTCCCTTTCTAATCTTCCTCGATATCCTGTTCTTTCTTCTACTCTTGTATTAGCATTCATCTCTCTCTCTCTCTCTCTCTCTCTCTCTCTCTCTATATATATATATATATATATATATATATATATATATATATATATATATATCTCCTTATAGTTTAAGACAATTCAAAGACTCTAGAACTGGCGGGGTGGCGGGGTAGAGATGTTGGCAATTTAAACTCAAGTGAACTACTGTTCGTTTCCGACATGGTTAACATTCTTCTCACTGCACTGAAGTGAAACTTATAAATTAAACTCGCCTAAAGATCGTGCGGTAAATCTCTAAAATTACGCACGAACATTCACTTATTTATGAATGAGTAATCAGCTTTGTATAAGTTTGTGTTGGCAGTCCACAGACAGCACGTAGGGAATTACTTAAGGCTCTCGAATATTCATACAATAATGAAAAGAAGAAATAAAATGAAAAAAATAGATGCTGATATATGCGTCTATAGATGTTTGTAATGGGTGGATTATATAATGCAGTATGCTCAAGTAATGATACACCCCAGTGTGTATAAATGTATCTAAATGAACATACGATTAAATAAGGGTAGATAGATGGATAGATAGGTAGATAGATAGATAGATTAACAGGAAATTAAAGATTTTAGAAGTTCGCAGAATATCAGCATTTACCTATAATTAAGAATCGGCTGCTGGTGGCATAGGAAATCACTTCCAAATGTGTGTGTGTGTGTGTGTGTGTGTGTGTGTGTGTGTGTGTGTGTGTATGCATATATATATATATATATATATATATATATATATATATATATATATATATATATATATATAATTGTGTCATCCAATCCACGGACAGCTGTTTCGTTGTGTTACAACTCTTCAGTGTGGCTATATATACATAAATATATATATATATATATATATATATATATATATGTGTGTGTGTGTGTGTGTGTGTGTGTGTGTGTATGTGTGCACGCGTGCACGTGTATGTATAAATGATTATAAATTGCGTTATATTATATTGAAATTTATTTGAAATGTTCTCCTGTTATCACACGGTGAATGTATCATTTGGCCTTGACAACAATAAATGAAATATCATTCTGTTGGGTCATATACCTATTTCTTAATAACCTTGAAAAGTAGCCTCGGAAGTCCATGCTTGTAGCTGTCAATTTTTCGTTCCTCATATTCACGGACAGCTTGCAGTACATCGTTATGTAGATGATAATCGAGTCTCCCCAAATGTTGAATGTTTTTTGTAACTAATATGCGATCCTTTCCGTCGGCAACACGTATTCTGGATGAGCACGCTTATGTATGTGGCTGGAAGTATGGGGTTGGCCTAACGGTTTACAGCATGAAAAATGAAATCGTCGAACTGGGTTCAAATTTTGGCTCGAGTAATTTGTGGACACTTTTGCATTGATGCCTCCAGGAACGATATGAGGCCACCTCTCACAATAGGTCAAAGAATGACTGTCTTCTTCTTCTTACTACGACTACTACGAATACTATTATTATTATTCTCACTAATACTACTACTACTACTACTACTACTACTATTATTATTATTAT
The DNA here is from genome assembly GCA_963457665.1 of Thysanoteuthis rhombus. NCBI lineage: Eukaryota > Metazoa > Mollusca > Cephalopoda > Oegopsida > Thysanoteuthidae > Thysanoteuthis > Thysanoteuthis major. The sequence continues at coordinate 54,043,811 of OY735208.1, read as the reverse complement.
TATCATTATCATTATCATACTTCAGGGTCAATGTTTAGGGTTACTGTTTTTGGTTAATGCTTAGAGTCAAGGTTAGGTTGCAATTAACAAAAGGGTATATTTAGCTCATGTTAGTAACATTGAAATAAATATGCAGCTGAAATTGACATCCTAAAATGATTATATAAACCCTCTTTGTCATTTCTTGCAGCATTTCTTAATACAAACTTATGCAAAATAGAAGTGAACAGTCTCCAATTCGTTTCAAATTGTCAGCCTAATTTACGCTTAACGCTTTAATCATGTACAGCGTCTATACAAGTTATCTTCCTTTTTTTTTGCGAACCCCAATCAAACAATTACCATTCAAAAAATACACCGCAGCTTGTACCATTCAGCCCAGTACGCATATTACTTGGAAAGGAGATCGACACAACCAAGTTACCCCATTACACCAAAAATTATCAAAGACTTGCCACACAAATAGCCTCTTAACGAGAAAGTGTGGAATAAACTCCTTCATGAACGTTTGCTCGACGAGTATAATCTAGATCTTTTTAAGTCATGGGTGAATAAGTGCCTTACCCTTGCAAGTCTTTCTTAATTCACTTATTTCTCTTTACTTTTAGCGTTTCTGATACTTTTAAGTCATTTTAACTCTCTTGGTTATGTGGCCAAAATAACTCACTTTTTACGAAGCCTTTAATAAGAAAAATACCCCAAAGGCCTTGCTTAGGGGGAACAAAAGTAGATTTTTCAAAAAAATCGACTCAGCCATTGGATATTTTAATGTTAACTATTTATGCGAGAGAGTGTGTTAAAATATACATTAAATGTTTTATGACTGCATTGAATCACGTACAATATTTAATGTCAAATATAATGTGCACAGAGACAACATACGAAAATATTTTCTTCATCCACACCCATATGGAATACAAACCTATGCACATATATCACTGTTACGTGATAGCGTGACTATTAACAATTGTCTGTGCGCGTGCGTGAAATCCTTTGCATTGTTACACGCTGATTTCATGTAGATATTCGGTCACCGCACCAATTGCAGTCGGAGCAAATGTCAGCATTTTTTCTGAGAGAATAGAAAAGCAAATGAAATCTAAATCTCTTTCAATTGTAAATGGACGTTTAAAAACGTTTCACGTTTTGAGGCAATGGGAAACGTGACTTTGCCTAATGTGTTTCAGAAGTCTTTTTTCCACAGTCAACGGACTGTTTCAATTTAGGAACGGCGGCACGTGTTTCTGCAGGCAATTTCAAACACAAGATTTATATTAATCTTTTATTAAAATATTTCTTGACAAGAGTGCAATGTTCCATATTCTTTCTAATGTACAAATGAAAATAAAATATGCATTGTTTGAAAATATTTCAATACACACACACACACACACATATATATATATATATATATATATATATATATATATATATATATATATATATATATATATATATATATATATATTAAAATTTATCAAATAATCTGTGTCGGTTTGATATGGACTTTGCTTTCCGTTTTATAAATAATATATTCTGAAATTGTCCCGAAACTTTGAAAAGAAAGAATTTGTTTGATGAGAGAGAGAGAGAGATGCATGAAGAAGAAATAACATTTGAATATTCAGAGGGAGAAAATGAAACCTGACATTTGAGAAAGGATTTCTGGAAATGTAAGAAAAATGTATGAAAATGTGAGAAAATATAGTCTAAGATAAAAAGAAATGCAGAGCATAATGAGAAAAGTAAAATCGAACGATAGAACATGAACGAAAATGTCAACGGGCTGGTTAGGAAAACATCACAGAGAGAGAGACAGAGAGACAGAGAGAGAGAGAAAAACAGAGAGAGAGAGAAGGGGGAACAAACAAACGAACAAACAGACAGACAGACAGACAGACAGACAGACAGACAGACAGACAAACAAAGGTTAGTTAATCCATTGAAACCGTCATATGACCAATGTCTTTTAATGACATATCTATTCATCGTTATCAGTCTCTTAACGTACGTCGTTGGACATAGACCTACCCCATGATTCGCCACACTTCTCTATCGCGGGCGTTGCGGAGCCTATACTTTCTGGACTTGTCTATTGGGGGTCATCAATTTTTAAAAAATGGAGAAGGGATGATCAATGAACAAGCTATTTCTCTCGCTTCTTCTTCGGGCAGTGATCAATAGAGAATCTGAATTTTTAAAAAAGATGAGCAGATACCAACTAAGGGATCAATTTAGTGTAAACTCATATTGTGAATTGAACCCTCATTACAAAATTTTTTTTTTCTCAAGACAGCATTTTTTTAGACATGATAAGGAGTGAATGTTTGATTTTTCAGCCTCTTAGCTCCATTGGTGCGGCTGGCGTACGTGATACATGGATAGCCAACCAGCTGGATCAATTTTGAAACTGAAGAAATCTATGTTGGGTTTTGACTGGGTTTTTGTGACAATTTCTGTGCACAGTTTCTAAAACAAAAATGGAAGAAAGAAAGGAAGAAAGAAAGAACGAAAGACTGATGATGGAGTGAATAAAAAGAAAGAAAAAAGAACAAAGAAAGAGAAAAAGTAATAATAAAAAATGAAGAAAGAAAGATGGAAAGAGGAAGAAATAACTGGAAATGAATGAAATAACACAAATAAAAAAAATTTCACTGAAATCATCCAAAATGTAGTTAAAATATTGACAGCAATGAATCCATTTATCCATTATTTTATATACAAACAAACGTAGCCCCCCATACGTAAAGGCTCCCGGTGTCGTGTACTGCATACGTCCCACCCGATAATGGATGATTCGCATCCATTTATCCCTTAGATACACAGAGCAGGATATCCGTTTGCAGAATCGGCATCAGATTCGACATCAAAGAGCGGCGAGGCTGCGCGTGATTGCACAACATTATTTGCAGAGTTCACGCAAGAAGAGAGAGACTATCACTTAATGTTTCTATGTCGCTGAGACCTTTTAGATATGTGACTATTAATGATCAAATCGTGGATTGTGACCATCCCTAATTTTCTCAACAGCTGGGTGGTGGGTAGGTCAGCTAAGCAATTGATTGGCCTTGGCGCTTATCCATCTCCTCCATCTCTCTCCCATAGCCCTTCTTTCTTTACTCTTCCTCTCTCTCTCTCTCTCTCTCTCTCTATATATATATATATGTATATATATATATATAATCAATATTTTGGTGGGGATTAGTGTTAATCCCATAATATGCGAGTGAAATGACAATATCGGAAGGCTTGTTTCTTCGGCATATCTCTTCCACTGCAGCGGGTATCCCTCTTTGAATTATTATTATTATTATTATTATTATTATTATTATTATTATTATTATTATTATTATTATATGGTTCGCACAGTGGAAATGATTCTGGTTCCTCCACTAGCAGACGAGTATCAATAAGGACCTTAGACAGAGGACACTGAGAATATTTGCGGCACCCAACAAAGCAGTTTTTTGAAGGATTGTCGTTCGTATTAATATCCTCCCAGATTTAGTGATTTTGTGGTATTGAGCCCGAAGTTCCTATGAAAACTGGAATTTTATCAATTTGGTTGGGCGGTATTGACCACATTCGTGCAAGCTAGCTCTCCAAGTCAGCATAGTTGGGTGGGTGGGGGGTTAACTTCTTTCAATGTTATGTTGTGGCCCCCTGGAACGTCAGCATCTAAAATCTGGCATTCACGTCTATTCCTGTTCAGAACAAAAATATCATATCTGCTGCGTTCACAGTCCAGTGGTGAGTTTGTATTGTTAAGTCCCCGAGTATCTGCGGTTCGTCTGTTACCAAGGACACTTTCTAACACACGCTGACAGCACTTCTCAGATATTTAATATCCATACTTTTTTAAACATTGACCTGCATCTGAACAGACAGATCTTGTCATGCCTTCGTTTATACTGCTTTTCAGCCAGCTTTTGGCACACAAGCTCACAATGTTGGTGACATTTTCTGCATTAATCTAACAAGGCGGTATTTGTCGCTCTAACCAAGATGATATATACGTTTAGTCACCGACTAAGTATTCAAAACTTGGTCTTGGGCTGAGATCAGCAATACTTCAGTTACCCTCATACGATCACGGGAAAGCCAATGCCACGACTTTGAAGTCTATTACTCAAATTTTTGTCACCAAAAATTTACCATAGAATCCATTTCCAATTAATGCTTCGTTTTTTTCCCACAGAAGCTAGTATCTTACATTTTTCTTAACTTTCTATCCTTTGTTTTCTAAGCCCGTTACAGCTGAGATATACAGTAAAAGCATTTCGTCACTGTAGACAAAATTGTAATTAATAGTCTTCTTCTCATTCTTAATATATTCAAACACACTTTTCAGACCTCTTCTGTGCGTTTTATGTATAACCGATTTCCATTTGCTTTTGGATGTAATGCCTTGTGTATGGTCATCAAGACTCATGTAATGCAGTCCATCTCATTAATCTCAACCTTAGTCCATTTGAGAATATCAGTTCTGAAGTGTATCATAGGTCCGAATATTCACAGCAGAGATCAAGTTCCTTGCAAGAAGCTTAGGCTTAAGAAGAATTTTCAGCCTGTGCAAATAGGTTTTTCGTATATTTTCTTTCATTGCATCGTTCTAAACATCATCTGAATTAAAGACTTCTGATACCTGTGACCATTACCATTCTGACCCTTCATTCGTTCTCTAAATGGTGATTCGATTCTAGTTACATGGGACCTTCTACTTGACAACTGCACATTTTGTAACACAAAATCCCATACATATATCCCGGCTGCATCTCTGAACTGTCGGTACTGGCGACACTAGTTATGTTTCAGACTTGGCAAACAATTAGCAAAAAGAAGTGGAGTAAGGATGGATCAGAGACATCTTACATCTGCTTATATCGTATCTGCACGTCTCTCAATATCAATAATATCGGTATGAAAGTGAGGACAAAGAGTAATAGGTAAAAAGAGTCACCCAGAAAAATACCTTTATTTATGTTCAGCCTGCCTAGTAACATTCCACATGAGAACAAATTATTTCTGAAAACCTCCATGCTAGATTTTACCAAATTCATTACATTATCAGCTACACCAATCATCTTCATAGATTTAAGAAATCAAACATCTTCATAGATTTTCATAGATTGAAGAAACCATGAATAAGGCATCATATCATAAGCTTTAAAAAAAGATCTATCAATGTCATACTTGGGTTTGTCTTCCGAGATTTACAATCTTCCATCTCTCTCTAGTCTACTACACGGGGATCCTTTGTTCCCATAATCGTCCTTCTGCAACCTTCCAGTTCAGAAAGGAGGTAAATCGTTGATTATCAGGTGATGGTATGTTTCCTCAGACAATATTCCGATCAGAAGCTTCCAAAAAGGTTAAAGCAGGAAATAAATCCATAATTTCCATCTACAGGATCATCATCATCATTATTATTATCATTATTTATTTTTTTTTTTTTGCAATTTCGCACCAGTTACCAGGTGGTTACCGCTGGTGGTTGAGTGACAGCAAGTCTATTCAAGTCTCCAGCCCTCCTCACCACACTCTCATAGACCACAGCAATTATTATAATTATTATTATTTGCAACCTCACACCAGTTGCCTGGTGGTAACCGCTGGAGTTTGAGTGACAGCAAGTCTCCTCAAGTCTCCAGCCCTCCTCTCCTAGTACTCATAGGTTGCAGTAATACTGTGATTTACAGTTTCACACCGGTTGCCCAGTGGTTATCGCTGAAGGATGAGTGATAATAAGTCTCCTCAGGTCTTCAGCTAACGTCTCCTCTCTCTTTCACCTATCATGTCAGAGCTACAATTTGTTGCAATCCTTATATTTCTAGCACTTTCCTCAGTATCCGTGCAGTACCCGGTAGTGCTGTGGTCTGTACAGTCACAATCCTTCCACTAATCCCGATCTCCTCCAGTCTCAGCCTCTATTATTATTATTGTTATTATTATTATTATTATAATTATTATTATTATTATTGTTGTTGTTGTTGTTGTTGTTGTTGTTGTTGTTGATGATGATGATGTTGTTGTTGTTGTTGTGACAATCCATGAAGTTCAATTCAGTTTACTTTTCGCGTTTTTGTACTTGCAAATATGCGATTGAAATGCTTCAACTTGAGATTCCCAACCATTTTCATTTATTAACAGAGTTGGAAGCCCATCATGTCTGGTATCATGGTTGCGCAAAGATATACTCCATGATTCTAGCGACGTAGGCAATCGTCTAGTTTACAAAGTAAGCATTGCAGGATAAAAAATGAAACGATAACGACGTCTGTATGTACGCATTGAATGTATTTGAAACCGGTTATCGTAGACAAGCTTGATCGTTTATTGTTTTGATCAGTTAATGAATCATACCCGCATTTAGCCTAATCGTTATTGCATTACTTATATACACAAGTAATATCGCTGCATTGTTTATTTTTTAAATATGTAGATCAGTCTTACTCATCACTGTTGTTTGCGGATCATTTCCAATACTGAACTCTTCATTCCACGCCTGATAAAATCTTGCAAATTCTTGATAGCATTGTTTGTGGATCATTCATAAAGTTTTTATTTTCCCGTATCAGAATATTTTCCTGTGTCTGAATCTTGATTTCTTAATGTTTCATTTGCTCGAACTTGAAATCTTGATCCTGCCTTTACACTGAACCGCCAGTTGATGACCATTATGGCACAGAAGAGATCAGGATATAAAATGAGTCCAAGTATTTGATTTGCGTTTGCCTCTAAGTTCCAGTAGCTCAATGATAAGATCGGTCGCGTGTTAAGCGAAATAAAGGGTGATGATTTCAGTTCTCACCTGGAACAAATTCATTTTTTTTATTCTACAAGTGTTTTTTTTTTTTTTTAACTGGCGTGAATATAAATGATTAAGAATACAAATATAAAGTTATAATGAAAAAAAAAAATACTTATTTTCAAAAACCACTATCATATTTACATGATAATGACCGATGATTGTCGAATGATCTTTAACTAACTTTGGAACGATTTTTAAAAATTTTTGTAGACATTAATAAAAAAGTTTGTACACAAACTAAATACATTAACAAAAATTAAAAATATACAGAGTTTGTCTGGAGGTTTTTTACGATGTATGTTCATATATATGTATGTATATATATATATATATATATATATATATATATATATATATATATATATATATATATATATATATATATATATATATATATTTATATTTATATATATATATATATATGCAATACAAATCAGGAACACTATATGATATATAATATGATATAAAATGATACAATATCCGATGTGTGTTGGGTTTATTCCAAGAATGCTTGATACATTCAACTTTAAACATTAGGTTGATTAAGAGTAGAGCTCAAAATATGACAAACCGATCCTACAATCTAGAAAATAGACCCCTCCCCCAAATGTCCTCAAATGTCCTAAATAGGAAACCGGAAATAAATCGAATTATTCGCTTGAAGTAACCCAAGCAGGGCAGAAACACAAACGTGTTTATGTAGCAATTTCCTAACTTTGTTATATATATATATATATATATATATATATATATATATATATATATATATATATATATATATATATATATATATATATATATATATATATATATATATATATATATATATATATATATAAACTTGTTACAACAAAAGGGCAAATGGAGGTAAAGTTAGTGGACAGATAGGAAACGCCTCAAGTGTGAGAAGAAAAGATGATATTATAATACAACTATTAATACCATAGTTCACAAAAAAAGCGAAAACTATTGTGTTACTTATCTATCAGTTATTGTTTTCTTCTTTCGTTTGTTTGTTTCTATGTATTGTTTCAGTTTGGTTTTCTTGTTTTATACTCAAAGGGTGTGGCTGTTGTTCATGATGCTACTCTACAAAAGAAACGTTCGTACAGAATGATCATATTAACTTTTGCGAGCCAAACCAAATAATACAAAATAATAAACTCAGATTGCGAAAATAAACATTTGTATATTTGTTTAGGCTTTAGTTTTATTTTATCTCCCTTTCTATTTCGCACTGGGGAAACGCAGGCACTCATTGCAAAATCCTGTGTGCATGCGTGTGTAATTGAGATTATAAACGTGTCCCTCACTGGGCCTCTGTATGCTCGTGTGAATGAAGCATATGCGTGAGGTCCGTGTGTCAGATAATATAAGCGTGCCGTACCGCCCTAATAACGAGGAAGCAGATAAGATCGGAGATACCCCGCGGCTAAAGTTTAATATTGGAGGGCCTCGAACGATCTGCCTCCTAACACCATAAATGGTCGACGCTATGAATTTAAAGACATTATCAAGTTATCCTGCGATGCTGATAAGGCAGGCTTTTTTTTCCTGATGTGGGGGGCCATTTTGTGCCATGTGGTATTACCTCCTTTCTTCTTCTCTTTTTGTCCTTCTTCATTAGCGACAAATTATCTTATCTCATCTTATCTTTGTCAGGAGGTGGTAATTGGGGTTTGGGTAATGAAATGCTCATAAAATAAAGTTTGTACATGGAATTATCAAATTTGATAGCTTGTTAAACAAACACGGCCTTAGTAAATGTTTACTGGGGCAGACAAGGAGCGGCTGATGGGAGTTTGATGACTACGGAGCTTGCTTTGGTGAGAAGTACGCAGATTAAGAGATAAACCAAGAAGGATTTGGTAGTGATGAAATAGGGAGTGGTTAATAGATTGGTGATCGGAGTGAGGATGAATTATGATGTTGTTGTTTTTTTCCCCTGGGGATGAGAAAGAAAGGAAGAAAAAGATAAAGAAAGACAAAATGTATTAAGAAGGTAAAAAAGAAATATAAAGCAGCTTGAAGAAACAAATGAAAGAACTAGACAGAGAGACAGACAGAAAGAAAGAAAAAGGTTGAATATAAAAGAGAGAAGCAGATCTCTTCAGTAACTTGATAGTAACTATCGCGTGACCAACGTCTTTTGGCAGCAGAAAAGGGGTGATCAATGAATGTTACTTCTCTGGCCTTCTGATAGTCATTGATCACAAAAAAAAATTGAATAAAAAAAACAAGCAGAAACTGATGGATCCATTTAGCATACACTTACATTGCAAATCAACCCCTCCCCTGTACCAAAAGCCTATTTTGAGGGGAAAACTAGAAAGTAGTAAATATTTGAATTTGCAACCCGTTATCTCTTTTAGTGAAGCTTGTACGCGTGATACATGTATAGATAGCCAGCCAGCCAGCCAGCCAGACTAACTTGGAAACTGAAGAAACCTATGTGGAAAGCTTCTTTTTTTTTTTTAAGTAAACAGAGAACGAAGAAAAATGAATGAGACTTTTCTGGAAGAAGAGAAAATGAAAGATGAAAAACATAGTAAATCAAAAAGCTACAAAAATCATATATGAAGAATGAGACATGAGAAAAGGATGTTTTAGAAGAAAAGGAAGAAAAAAGAAAGAATATTTGAAAAAGTACAAAAAATGAAGAAATAACGAAAGAGTGTTGAAAAAAAGTAAGAATTAGATCACTGGAAAATTTTTGCTGCTCTTTTTCCATACTATAGACTGAATACGTAGTTGATAATCCCTTTTTCGCTGGGAACATTTGCACACACCTAATGTTAAAAAAAATTTCAAGGTGAATGAAAAACAAAGAACGTGTGTTAAAAAGTGAAAGACTGAATTTGCATAAAACAAATGATTAAAAGGAGATTTCTAAGATGATCAAGTTAAGATTGATATTTTCAAAATGAAAAACGATTGAATAAAAGACAGAAAAAAACAAACAAACAAAAAGGCATGTTAACTTGCAGCCTTAGCAGACAGCGGCAAAATTTGTGAATATGAGCTTTGATAAGCAATGATGCTGACAGGAGGACGAACAAAATGGCGATGAGATCTCTTCACCTCCAAAATCCGCAACTTGTGAATACTGTTAGCATCTCTTCATTTCTAGCGGTAAGCTGGAATAATTCTCACCCGACATAATTGAAAAAAAAACCCAGTTTTTAGCTTCTCCGATTTTGAAAGAAAGATATAATACTGCTTACAAAAACAGATAATGCAGTCACGGGTTACGATTTTCAACCTATATCATCTCAGGGCACTGTGAGCCAGGCAATAAAATGGCCATCGGTATTTAAGGAAAGATTTGATTGTTTAAAAGAAAATGAATGATAATACTGTTTTTATAAGTTATACCAACTAATAATTCATTGATCTTATCAAAAAGCAAATTATTGATCATGAGTTTCAAAAGATTTCAAAAGTTTTGTGCATATTTGTTAATATTAAACAATGAAATAAGATGTCATTTAAAAAGTTGATAATCTATTTATTCATTGTATCATTGAAAAAAAGAGGTTATGTCGAAACGTATTCAATTGTTATTTTGTATCTCCGTCTCTTCTGGGAATACAGTCGTAAGGCTCTTGTTTGAAGGAGGTTCGGCCCCCAAAAAACTTAGCTCCGATCTTATTCGCCGCTGCACATTGGTTTAAAATCACAATGTTAAGAGACCAAATAAAATGCAATGGTCCCTTTTGTTCCCTAATATAAGTTACATATCGTATTTTCCAGCATTGAGGACGCTTCAATCTCAAGGACGCCTTTCAATTTCGAGTAAAGCCAAGAATACACGTATCTATACACATACATACGCACACATTCAGTACGTGGTGAGAGTATTATAAGCAACTAAGCAACGCTCTTCCAAATCTGGCATGGAGCATTCTGATAGACGGGGAATTACGCGTAAGTAAATACATCGTTTAATTTGGTCCTACTAACCGTCCAGTTCTGCATAAGGCAGGGGTAGAGCATCTGTTTTTGGGTTCAGAAGGTTTCAACACTACAGAGCGGCACTGGAAGGGAATTCGTGTGTATAGCCATACTGAAAAGTTGTAACGTTTGCTTTAATCTCTGACCATTGACAATCATTTACTTCTGGATTTTAGATGCACAAGGCACAGATTTTGTGTCAAGACTTTGAAAAATAAAAAAATAATGACCAAGCTGGAATAGCGATAAAGTTAGTGGGCAAATGGGATACTTAAGATTATATAGAATCTGCTAAACAACTTTTTGAGAAACCTGGACAGTACGAATAGTCGTGAGTACAAGAAACACAGGATCGAATTTACCTGGGCAGTGGTTTCGGAACTGGGGTTCGCAGACCGCTTTGGGTCCGTCAAATAAAGCCCGGGGTTAGCAGAAGTTCATTCTGACATTACGAAAAATGTGACCGAGAGATAACATCAACCATCAGAAACTAACGGAAAACATTATTATCATACACAGACCTAGAATAAGAATTAAATGTTTTTTTTTTAATTCTAATTCTCAAAAAATTGCTTCTTTTGTATTAACTAGTCAATAAACTAATCGTTAAAAGAAGGGGCCCGCCAGAATATCTCCTTCATACAAGGATTCCTTTCAAAACCGCTGTACTAGAGTAGTAATAGTCTTAAACACTAGTTCGTCAATTACTACTCTACAACAAAGGACTCTTTAGCTTTTCAGTGTACATCTTATGTGCGCGTATTATATGTGTGCGCATGTGTGTTTGTGTGTGACTTTTTGCTTTGTGCAGCTTTGATTTAATTACCCTAATTGTTCTTCCTACATCAAAGTGCAATGAATTTCCGAATGTCTGGTGTCCCAACATTTCTTGCACAGTTTCTGCATCTCCAATCAGCATCAATCCCAGGCTTAAACACTATTTATCTCAAAGGAAATCAACAGATGTAGTACTGGAGCCAATTTTCGCAATTCGTGATAATTAAATCCTGTTGTTAGCAAACCATGTTACTGATTAATCGAAAATAATTACTATCATTTAAGAAAAGAACAAAAAATGTCGATTCATTGATTGAATGTTGGCAAGCTTTCGCTGGAGCAAGCTCAATCTTCAAAAACAAGAAAATCCCAGTCAATACATTCCCCCGCTATAATCACGTATGGAACTAAGACTTGGACCCTAATTTTAAGATCGGCGCTCAAACTGAAAACCATGTAACGTGCACAGGGAAGAATCATACTCAACATTACATTGATAGATCGCAAGCCAGCACAGTATATAAGAAAACAAAGATCAGAGATACTACAGAATCCATTAGAAAATTCAAATGGCAATATGCGAAATATTTGCGAAAAGTTCAGACAGCCAGTGGACATTATGACTCAAAACGTCAGCGCTAAACAGTGGGCGACAAAAAATTTGAGACGGGGAGACGAACTAGATTGACAAATCCAGAAAGTATTGGCTTCGCGACTCTCATGATAGAGAGGTCTAGTGAAACTAAGGGAAGGTCTATGCTCAACGATGAACAGTAAAAGGCTGCTGCTGTTGATGTTGATGATGATGATGATGATGATGATGATGATGATGATGATGATGAATCAAAATGATAATCAGAGATGCCAATTTGGAACCATAAAATCATATTCCTGAATATTCTCAATAAAAAAATGCTTCAATTATTTGTTGTTTAGTTAGTTTTATTTGATTATTGGGAGTGTTCGAATAAAGAATTCGAAAAAAGGGTGATCAATGGAATTCCCACTACACACCTATTTTGGGAGAATTTTATATATTTTGTTTTCAGGAAATAACAAGGAATGGATGTTTATATTTTCAGTCCTCTAGCTCCAATGGCATGGTCTGTACGTGTGATAATACATAGCCTGCAAGTTAGCCAGCTAACCAACCAGACCAATTTAAAAACTAAAAAATTTTTTTTTTCATTTACTTTGAATTTTGAATTGATCACCCCCAACACAAAATGCTGCCAAAAGACTTTGATCACGTGTTAATTTCCATTGACAGACTGACTAGGCCTCTTCTTACATTTAATTTTAAAATTTAGTGAAATTTTTGCAACTGGATATAAACAAAGAAAACAGACATATCAGGACTAGACCCACCAAAGAAGCCCCAGCATAACGACTCAGCCTCCAAATAATTATAAAGTCTTTATCACAAGAATTATTGATCCGGTCGAATAGATTGGTAGGAGATACATAGAAATATTTCTGCATAATTATAGCACTATGGATGGTTCTTAAAAAAAAGGAAATTATCCGACATGTCCTTGAGAATATCAGAAAAGATTCTCTTCTCTTACTGGAAAGAATGTCGTTGTTTTTTCTCCGTGTAAAGAATGTTGTTGGTTTTTTTTTTATTTCAAGGATGTTTTTTCTCAATCGAAAGCGGTTGGTGTTTTTGTTCTTGATGAATATGTAAACTCTGTCGATGGTTTATATAAACTAGATGAGCTATGATATAGAAAATATTAGGATGACGTTAGTCAGTCGGAACAAATCGGTTCTCCATCTGTCAGTCTTGGCAGTTGGCGGTCTATCTCTCTCACTCTCTCTCTCTCTCTCTCTCTCTCTCTATATATATATATATATATATATATATATATATACATATATATATATATATATATATATATATACACATATATATATGTGTGTGTGTGTGTGTGTGTGTGTGTGTGTACGTGTGTGTGTGGTCATCAAAACTTTCTATATTTTACCACTGAAAAGGAAATTTTATTAGTCAATACATACATACACAAATATATATATATATATATATATACACACACACACACACACATCTATATACACATATGAATAGATATATGCCGTTATATAAATACACATATATATATATGTAACTATATGTATACATACATGAAATTATACATACAAATATATATACATATATATATATATATATATATATATATATACAAATTCATACAATTATATAGATATAAAATTACATATATATATATATATATATATATATATATATATATATATATATATATATATATATATATAATTAGATAAGTAGAGCAGATATAGACAATGTATGAACAAAATGGGAAGTTAGAGTGAAAGCAATTATTTGGGCTTTTGCACTACCGGTGGCTGTTTAGCTAAATGGTAAGTGCAACGGGTGCTGAAACACTGAAAATCCACTGCCTCGAATTTTTACTTCCATGTTACTTTAAAAGAGAAGAGCAAGAGCATTACTTGATGTCTGTGGTTATTATTTCCGACATTTGTTCGGTATTTGCATTGAAATTACCATTCGTGATGCAAGGTCGATATCCTTTGTCACGACTGGCGTTTAATATGACAGGATTTTACTGGTACAGTGTTTTGCACGGGTGATCATTTATCTAAACATGGCATCTTATTGATAAGATTATATTCGAGATGACTGGTAACAAGATTCAAAATGGACTGGATCCACCCTCTTCTCAATATCATTATCGTGAACATCATATGAACGGCCGTTGATTGACCTTAGTTCGTAGCTTCTAACCGCCAGATCACAATCATTTACATCTGTTCACGTCTTTCGCCTCCACTATAAGGAGGCGACAACTAAAACTGTCAAAATAGCTTCCTTCAGTTTTCAAGTTAGTCTGGCTAGCTTGCTGGTGCGATGGATATGTATTAGGCGTACTGGCCGTACCAATGGAGCTGGAGGGCCAAGATTTTTAACATTTACTCTTGATCATCTCTGGATTTCTTTAATACCCGCTAAATAGATTTCCAGTGAAGGCATAAATTTACAGTTTGTTTTTTGTTTTTAAATTTGGATTTTTTAGTGATTACTGCCATACAAAAGGTGACAGGAGTAACTTATCCATTGATCACCTTTTTTCCCCAGTTATTTAATTGATCAGCCTCAACATAGCATGGTGCCAAAAAATGTTGGTCATATAATGGTTTCTATTGAGTGACTTACCAAGCCGTTTTATAATATTTTTCGACGTATGACATCATCATTTTCAGATTTATACTCCTCTCAAATAATAATAATAATAATAATAATAATAATAATAAAGAAAAGTGGGAAGGGAAAAAATTGTACGGCGAGTTTAAAAGACAGATAAAAGATATAGCAGACGAGAAATCATGGACGTGGTTACGAAAGGGAAACCTTAAGAGAGAAACAGAATCGCTCATCATGGCAGCCCAAAACAAAAGCATAAGGACAAACTACATAAAAACAAAAATCGACAGAACACAGACAAACAGCAAATGCCGCATGTGCGGTGAAAGAGATGAGACAGTAAACCACATAACTAGTGAATGTAGTCAGCTCGCCCAGAAGGAGTATAAGCATAGACACGATAGAGTAGCAACGATGATACACTGGGAATTAAGTAAACAAATGGGATTCAACCATGGGGAAAAGTGGTATCAGCACAAGCCAGAGGCAGTTTTGGAGAATGACAACCACAAACTACTGTGGGACTTTGACATCCAAACTGACCACCTCATCCAGGCAAGAAGGCCGGACTTAGTAATAGTAGACAAAAAAAGGAAGGCCTGCCAAATAGTAGACGTTGCTGTACCTGCAGACCATAGAGTAAAAAAGAAGGAGGGTGAAAAAAAGGGAAAAATACCAGGACCTAGCAAGGGAGTTAAGGAAAATGTGGAACATGAAAACCAGGGTAGTACCGGTCATAGTGGGAGCACTAGGAACTGTCCCCCAAACGCTGAGGGAGAGACTGGAGGAGATCGGGATTAGGGGGAGGATAGAGACCGTACAGACCACAGCGCTACTTGGAACTGCACGGATACTGAGGAAGGTGCAAGAGATATAAGTACTGCAACGAATCGTAGCTCTGTCATGATATGCGAAAGAGGGAGGAGACGTTAGCTGAGGACCTGAGGAGACTTATTGTCACTCAGCCTTCAGCGATAACCACTGGACAACCGGTGTGAAACTGTAAATCGTAGAATTACTGCGACCTATGAGTACTAGGAGAGGAGGGCTGGAGACTTGAGGAGACTTGCTGTCACTCAAACTCCAGCAGTTACCACCAGGCAACTGGTGTGAGATTCCAAAATAATAATAATAATAATAATAATAATAATAAAGAACTCGACATAGCTCTCGAATGAGGTCTATCGTTTCCTTTTTAAATCGTAAAAAAATATGCACGTAATTTTTGCTTGAGAAAAAGTATATATTTTAGTCTTATGCAAGTTTGGTTAAAGATTTAATCAATGGAGTACCTGGTGAAGGTCCAACTCACTAACAAGGGCTTGCGAAACTCGACTTCTAGTTGCTCAAGCGCAAGACACATTCGAACATCAGAATAAATTACAGAGGCGATCAGAAAAAAGAAAAAGAAAGAAGAGATGGAAACAGAAAGAAGAAACAACGAAAAAGAGTGGGGGAGAAGATGAGAGAACGAAAGAAACGCAAATACGAATAGAAAATAAGTGAAGATGAGAATGACAGTTGTACCCATCTTTGTTGGAACACTTGGAACAATCCCGAAAATCTCAGCCGAAAGACTAGTGGTGCTGAAATCGACTGGTGCGAAATTTTGACGATTACGTACTAATACTAATACGAAGAAGAACAACAACGGCAACTAGTCAAACCTTTAAGAAATAAACGCAGTAAGATAGTTCAGAAGAAGTATAGAATAGACAAGACTGTGTATCAATTGAGATCTATTTGGAATTTTACAAACGGCTGTAATTTGATCATGCAGACCAGTAGTTTAAGGAGAAATGAACAGAAAGTGACAACAACAATAAAAATTATCGGGATATTTAAAGTCAATCGGGTCCCCCAATCTTGTCTAGATATAATTAGCGTAAACAAAAAAAACAAGTTTCTCTCGGATAACGATGTACCCCAATTGGCAGACATAGAGTGAAATGTCAAATGAATATCAGAACGTTGACAGAGCAATCATAAAATATGAAAGTTGCAAGAGAAATCATAGTTAATAAATCATGTAATAATTGTTCCCAAAACATTTAAAGAATTGCAAATTCCAAGAGAAATAATTCAACGATCGTTTGAACAGCATTATTGAAATCGACAAGAAGAGTAAAAGAAAAGAGAGTTGATGATACTTGCTGTCACTTGATACCCAAAGATTGCCAGCCAAAACTGGTGTGAAAATTCTTCAAGAGAAAAAAAAAAGAAGATTATCACCGTGGTATGGGGGCACAGGTAGATGAGAGGGAAAGATGAGAAAATAAAATGAAAATGAAAAACAAAATAAAGTTATGTTAGCGAAATTAAATCAAATGAAATGAAATAGAGTAAAGAAAATAATGATATTTTTTTTTTATAAATAAAACAAGAAATAAAGAAAGAAAGGGGGAAAGAAAGGAACCCATGTCTAAGGGAACTGGAATTAAAACCTAAAGTAAAAATATAAATTAAAAATCACGAAACGAAAATAAAATTTTGAAAAGAAATAAAAAACAAAAACAAGACAGAAAGAAGAGGGGCGTTTCGATTGAATAAAGTTGCTTTTGTTTCGAATACCGCGTAGAGTAGCTTTTCCTCTCTATCTTTTTTTTTTTTTTTTTTCGTCGAGGATCCCGCATAAAATTGTGTGAATAGTGAGCCTGCCACACTGGATAGGCGCCCAATTTATCAGACAGATAGACCACGTATTTTTATTTCTTTCTCTTTCCTCTCCTGTTTTGTTTTTTGTTCTAATTTCTGGGTCTTTTTTCGTTTCCATTTTTTTTTATAAGTTGCAGGAGGATGAAGAGGAGGGTTAGTAAGAGGAGACTACGAGAGAAGTCTTTTGAAATTGAAAATGTTGACTTCTTTAACAATAGAAACTAGCTTCTACGTTTCAACTAATTAAAGGATGTCCAAGTCCCACTAGGAGGAAGTAAAACACTTCGACCAGAAGTATTTAATTCGTGAAATCTCAAACTACAGATTAAAAAAAGAAAGAAAGAACGAAAAAGAAGTAGAGACGGTGGAAGATCAATGGTAACAAAAAGGGTCTGAAGTGCGAAGGAGGTTTGCTCACTAAAAAGTAGATCTACCAAAAGATTTAGTAATACGTAATAGTTATAGCAATTGGGTGGATGGTTACATAGTTAAACGAAGCGACTCGAATCACGATGGGAATTGATACTTAACGTAAGTATATACTAGAAAGAAAGAAAGAAAGAAAAAAGAAAGAAAGAAAGAAAAGAAAAGAAAGAAAGAAAGAAAGAAGAGGCACGGGCATTAACAATGAGAAAAAAAAGTTCGCGATAGAGAGATGAATGGACTGATCATATATGGAAGCGATGGAAAGAGGAACATACTAAGATGATGGATAGATAGACAGATAGATCGATAGATAGATAGATAGATAGATAGATAGATAGATAGATATTAACAGACTGAGATTGCTAGCTAGATAGCTAGGTCGCTCAATAGATAGATATCAACAGCCTGGGATAAATAGATAGATATGAACAGGCTAAGATAGATAGATAGATAGATAGATAGATAGATAGATAGATAGATAGATAGATAGATAGATAGACACTAAAACATTAAGTTTGAACATTATGAACAGAATTTTCAACGGTAAATCGACATCTGATAAATTAAAAAATTAAAAATGACTATATTATCAAATTTGGGTGAAATTTTCGATACTTATTAATAATTAAATAAGTAAAAAAAAGGCTGATTAGTCATAATAGAAACCGTCAGGTAACAAATGTCTTTAGGCAGCATACCGCTGATCAACCCAAAAAATTGGAAAAATGGTTTATCAATGATTAAGTAACTTCCCTGGAATTTCGTTGGGGAATTTCGAAGAAAAAAAAGTGAGACGTGAATGCTGCGTGGCATAAAATAAGGGGATCAGTTTAGGATGATCTTTCACAGCAAACTGAACCCCCATTAGGAACCTATTTAGGGAAGAAATTTCAACACCAAAAACTTGTCTTCACGCGATGAAGGGGGTGTCTGCACAACAATTCAAGTTTCTTCTATGAGCGGTTATCGCGAGGCAAAATCCGGATATTCAACATATATACGTCAGAATATATGAATAGGCTAAACCCAGCAACAGTACTTTAACTGGTCTGTTGTAGGTGGCAGAGATAACTACTAATATATATATATATATATATATATATATATATATATATATATATATATAGATAGATAGATAGATAGATAGATAGATAGATAGATGAATGAATTCGGCAATAAAATAGTGAATTGCAGAAAAGAAAACCTATACTTTTTAGTAATGATTTCTAGATATAGTTGTTTTTAATAAGCCTTAACTGATTTCATACACGTCTTCAGAAGGCTGATTGGATTCTGTTCCTAACCAGCCTTTTAGAGACGTGTATGAAACCGGTCTAGATCAGCGTCTTGAAACTGGTGTCTGTGGACCCCTGTTGGCCGACAAATAATTCAATTACGTGCAAGTGATTTCAGACTGTGGTTCTCATATCCGTTCATCATTTTGAACTCAATTTTTCGGCCGCTCTACCCTACAGCCTTCTTCACGTGTAACCTGCAATACCCGTAAAGAAAGGGGATTTCTTTTATCAGTCTTTCCACTCAGGTGATGCAAAGCAATAAAAAAAAAAAGTATCAAATGAATAAGTTTTCTATGTGAGCAACGCATACAGCATAGTTGGTTCTATAAGTTCAATTAGTTGATATAGTCATAATTAAAATACTATAAGGTACAACGACCAAATAGTTGTGTTCAAAAAGAGATGAGGACAAGTCAAAATTTATCGATATTTTTAAAGTAACATTTTATAATGTTTATGTTTGCAATTAGTTTATCCTGACCTTTCTTATACGAAATTAAATTATTTCCTGACAATTTTTCTATCATGGATATCGTACCTAAATATTGTATAATGATTTATAATAATTGATGGTGTTAATACGAGTGGTGCAATGATCGAAGTAAAGGCGTTTTTTTTTTAAATATCTTTTTCTTTCATATTTGTTCATCTTGAAATCTCATAAAATCGCTGATATCTACAAAGTAAAGTAAAATCTAAGAGTTAGCAGGAAGGCTGATTCGAACTCATGAATGAACAATGAACATTACTCAATGTTAATTGAGTTATACATATATAGATATATAGATATAGATATAGATATTTAGTCTAGAAAGCTTTTTCAATAAATATTTTTGTGTCACTTTGGTCACCCATAACCAAATATCTGATAATGCAAATTATGTTAACTTGAAAAGTGTTTTTCTTTGTTTCCCTTATACTTTGTTATTATAGCACAATGTAAAAATAGTCTCTTGTCTTATATATATATATATATATATATATATATATATATATATATATATATATATATATATATATATATATATATATACGAGAGAGAGCGTTGGTGCAAAAATAATCGCGTTTTTGAATCTGATGCTCATTTCGGAATAAAGTATCATTTAACTATGTTCATGGAATAAACCATTTCAAAGCGTGAATTTCGCTCTATCCATATAAGCAGAACCTTTCTTTTCATCATTTATCCTAGTTTATTTAAGGCTCTCAAATCAAAGATTGGTTAAAAGCGAATTCGAGCTGCAACGCAAACTGCTGAGCCACGTATCCATCAACGAACGCACTGCTCAGCATTGGTTCCGAATTTCTGTAACGAAAACGAAAGCCTTAAAGACGTGGATGTTGTTCTGTGATTGACAACAACCGATTAAGGGTCATCGTCGAGGTAGACTCACACAAAACAACTCCAGAGGTTGCAGCGAAACTGAACTTGACCATTGAGCAGTTCTTCGACATGCCACGCCACTCACCCGCACCGATGTCCCTGAATGAAAACCAAAAAGAGTTCGTGAGTCGCACGAATGACCTTGCAGAAATAGAAAGCACTAGGCTACAGAAATATTCTGCTCCGTGCTCTCTCTGTAGACCTCTCTCCGTTCGACTACCGGTTTTCCAAGCATTTCGACCACATCCTGCGCAAGAAGGTCTTCAGCAGCAGCTTAAAACCCCTTCAAAGAATTCATTGAATCCAGGACCTCAGAACGCTTCCAGGAGAAATGGACTTGTTTTTAGTTGGCCAAAATATGTCGATTCAGAATTCGTAGCTTAAAGTTGATGGTGAAAAACACCAATTTTTCTTTACCGATCAAATAATATCCCTATTCCCAATTGGTAACTTCTGCTTTCATTCCTGACCACTGATAATCTTTTTTTCTGATTTTCAATTCATAATATGTAAAATGAGCATTTTTATACTTGTATCTATCCGGACCATTGTTGTCAGCCTGGTTGTTCCTATATTCACAATGTCCCGGCCGTTGTACCTTCCGGCCTCCCTCTGCTGTTTAATAGTCTATTACAGTGATAGCAAACCACTGACTTGATGCCAAAACAAAGTTTCGCTTAGTAAATAACAGCCGGCAGAATTTTCTGTACATATATATATATATATATATATATATATATATATATATATATATATATATATATATATATATATATATATATGTATATATATATATATATATGTATATATATATATATATATATATATATATATATATATATATATATATATATATATATATATATATATTGATAATTGTGCGAAATAAATTATTGGCGTATTTGTTTAATTAATCTCACCTGTGTTAGCAAGGGTTGTACTAGCAGCTGGTAAGAGGAATAATTATGTGTTTGTCACAATGGAAGTCCTACTTGAATAGTTACCCAGTTCAACTTGTTTATTTAAAAAGTTTCCATGCGTATTTGACTAAATGCGCGCATGAATTGAAACAACTGAAACGTTATAAAGATGAAGAAAACTTTTTTATCTATCCTTTTGAAGCTTTTTTGTTGACTGGGATGAAAACTGTAACCTTTTTCAACTTCTATAAAACAAGCAGAGACCCAGAAAATCCAGATTCGTAAGATATATGAACTTCGCCAAAATATACATGTTAACTAATTGTGTCATTTTGTAAAAATGTAGAAATTGGTCCTTTCTTTTTTTTTTTGTCAACTTATTTTCTAATTAATTACTGCTATGAGCTCTGTGTT
This sequence comes from Thysanoteuthis rhombus, assembly GCA_963457665.1. Taxonomy (NCBI): domain Eukaryota; kingdom Metazoa; phylum Mollusca; class Cephalopoda; order Oegopsida; family Thysanoteuthidae; genus Thysanoteuthis; species Thysanoteuthis major. Next base: position 54,021,967 of record OY735208.1, on the reverse strand, counting down.
TGTCTAAGCATTTGAAAATGATCTTCAGATAGAAAAATGAAGAGAGAAAATCAAAAGGAAATCGAACGCCCCTTCCTTAGAGACCTTTAAGATAATGACCCTTACTTTATGCACACCCTTCCACCTCCAATTCAGTCCTGATCTCCCTAGCCGTGTATTCTTGCTAATACAAGAGGTGATGATGTATTGAATCAATGAAATATAAATCAAATTCTAGAAATCTGTTTAAGAGATCTATACAATCTGCTTAGAACGATTTCCATTTTTCAGAAAACAATTTTTTTTTCCAAAGGGGTCAAACTTGGTTGATATTTCAGAATTTAATCCAACTTTTCGGTTATATGTTTATGTTCAACAAGCGACGTAGTTAGTGGGGAACAGGGTAGCAGCCCCTTCCCCCGAGAACATTTTTCAAGAGCGGTGTCTTTCATTTTTTAACTCTTCACTCCCACAGGATAATAGTCGAATTTCATCATTAGAAACCGCTATCAAAACTGTCTGCATAGGCTCCCCACTGTTTTTAAGCTGGTTATGTATGTATCAAGCGTACAGTCCACACCAATCAAGCTAAAGGACCCAAAATTTAAACATTCGTTCCTCATTATATCTTGAAATGATTCATGACCTCCCCCACCAAAAAAAAAATAGTTTATAATGGCTACAGATGCACAAAAACTCAAAAATAGTTTAGTGTTTGTAAAAAAAAAAAAAACCGAAGGACAATGAAAGTCTTCTTGGTTTCAATGTAGGAAGGTATAGTAAAATAGAGTAAACATTTTCTGATGGGTCATCCTTTCATGAACATCCGTCAAAAGAAGCTTTTAAGGATTTATTTGAAAAAGCAAACTTAAAACTTTTTTCTACTCCTCATTTATGGTTTACTATGCATCAGCTAACCGTGAGAATCTTAAATTTTTGTTCCACTTGGAGACTTTACAAAATTCTTTTTTCTCTTTTCAACTATTCGCTGTTGGCAACATAAAATTAGCGAAACTTAACAATCGAGACCACTTCTCTCACATAGTACCGAAAAGGCTTTTACTGCCCCTTGCTTTCAATATAAAAATTATTTTTGCGTTTTTATGCATCCGTAACCCAGAGCACACCTGTGATACAAAGCATCATACGCCACTGCTTAGTCTGTGTCTGCCCGTTTTTCGTTTGTTTTTTTTAGGGAAATTCAGATTTTTTGGCAATCATTGTTCCAAAATGGTGAGACGAGTGGATGGATCACACTTTTTTCCTATTGTTTTACGTGATCATCCTCAACACGACGTGCCACAAAACACATTGGTCGGTAGACTAGTTCTTATAGATTCCTTTTTCCACTTTATTGAATGGCTTTGTACCTAGTAAAAATTTCTTGACTCATTACTTTATTAGTTTATTCCACCACCGATGTTTTTGAACTGTGTGCTTTATATATTTTAGGAGTCACTTCGTTCTGTTACGATTTTACGTTTAAAATGCATAATAACTAGATAACACACATTTTCAATATGTTCTGATTTTAAATTCCATGTAGTTTTATGGCCCTACCGTGCGAAACTTTAGTGTGTCTTGATTTTAGATGCTAAATAGCGATAATGTATTTTCTTTAAAACTGTATAATCTTCATGTTATGATTTAAAATACAAAAAATATAAAATCAATTTAAATTTTTTTTTTACTTATCCTGGTACTTTTTTCACGCGATTCCTCCCTCAAATTTTCAAATATAGCTACGCCCTTATGTTCAACGCAGAATGAACAGGTTATGCTAAAAAGTGCTTTAGTTACAATTTTAAACGATTCTGTAATCAGAAAATCCAGCTTTGATACACGAGTTACATAGAAATGTATAGCAGCGAATTTCAAAACATATCGAAAAGAAATCAAAGGTCCTGAATAACAGAAAGCTTTCGAATATAAAATCAACCTTTATATTTATATTTCATCTCAGAGTAAACTACTTTATTCGATCGGATAGAATAACAATAAAAAGTTCGTTCAGTTTATTTAGTAAAAGTAAAAGATGGGTTGTTTATTTCCTCCATTAACTTCATTGAAAAACATGTCCACCTTTTGTTCTGCTATCATATTTCAGGCAAAATTTAGAATCAGTTTTTATATTTTTTAGCAAAATAATTTTTAAAAAGGCTCTAGGCGTATCCAGAGAATTTTCTTCTTCAAGGTAATTTAAAACGACCAGAAAAAATGGCAATCCAAAAGTGAAATGTCTGCTGAATTCGATGGATGACTTGTAACAATCCTTGGCTGGTAACTAAAGAAGTATGCAGCCAAAGGTCATTCTGATGGGATAATACGTCCTTTCCCTCCATAGATTTCTGACGCTTTTAGTTAAGGGTTGCTTTTAATTAGGGAGCAATACTAGTTCGAATCATTTGTTCGCTTATTAGTAACTGTCGGGACTCGATCACTATCGGCCTCATATATATAATTTTAATACTATTTTTGCTAATGTTGAACACATGTGCATTTCCCTGGGACGTTGTTAAGTAGCATACATTATAAAGTAAGTGTAGACTCTATGATCAATCTCCTTTTTTTTCTGTTTGGTTCCACCATTATCATTTTTAAAAAGTTTGTTGCCACTGATAAGTTTCACGCAGCCATTGTGATCGACGGACAACTTTTTTTTTCTGTTTTCCTAACTTCCGACTAGAGTTCCGCATTTACAGGACATTTTCCCTCGTTCTAAGAGTGATTTCTTCATTATTCTCTGTGTGTGTGTGTGTGTGTGTGTGTGTGTGTGTGTGCACGCGCAATTTATTTACTCTCCCACCAGAGCAAAATGTTACTCAAGGTTGGGGCTTTACGTGGGGAAGATAGGAGACACCCTGGCTCCAGCCGACCCAGCTTTGGTTAGCTAAGCAACCAAAGCAACCGCCGCCACGAAAGCGTCAGGCACAAGCCCGACCTGTTCCGTTAAGTGCAATGGAACAGATCTGCCCCGAGGTGCCGTATTCCCTGCAGCGGGGTAGAGTGATAAAAAGGGAACCCGAAGGTTCCCAATGCGTGTAGCAATGCGCAGCCTCAGTAAAACCTCATTGGCTGACGCATTGCACCGGCGCACTCGGTCTTTAACACACACCATCTCCGGCCCATTCGTCAGGTAAGTGTCAGTACAGGCTCCTCGGGCCCTGCCGGGGAACAGATATTACATTCTAATCCATGCCGAAAAGGCCAAAAAAAAAAGGTAATATCAGATTTGGTGGTTCGAGGATTATGTGGTCTAGTCAGTGATGTCTGGGTTCATGTTGGAGGAGATGATGGAAGGGAATTTCAGTTGGATGGGATGTTGGTACCAGTTTGGGGTGAGGTAGTTGTTTATGTGATTGGATTATCTTAGGGTGAAGTCTGAATGGTGGGGGAGGTTTTGTTGGGATGTGTAAGATGGTATTCTTGGATGAGTGTATAATTAAGTGAAGTGGAGTGATTTGGATAGTTTATACCATGGAAATAATGTTGCAGATAAGTAAATCAAATTTTAAATCAATCGAAATTTGCAAAATTCAATGGGATTGCTACATAAATAAACGAATTAAATTGAATGTGGAATACGTAGATTTGATCTAGCAGTAATAATAATATAAAATGTTAAGGTAACTAAGATATCTTGGAGAATATGAGGTGGGAGGGTGAAAAGATGAAATTTTGATTTAATTAAAATTAATTGAACTGTTATATAAGTTAATAGATAAATTGCATTGGATGGTGTTAACAGATCTCAGACGGGAATAACTAGGGTCAAAATAGAACTAAATTGTAACTATAACAGATATGAATAAGGTGTGCTGTGTCTGTGTTCGGGACTGGTTGAGTTGAGTAGTTAGTTGTTATGTGGCCATGTATTTAAGGTATTATTGTGTGTTTCTTTCTAGTTCTTTACTTTCTGATATTGTGTTCGGCTTTTTGGAAGGATCTTCGTGATTCAATTTTTCCTCTTATTTAGTTATTTAACTGTTTTATTTGTTTTTTTTTGTGTATAGTTTTAAATTCAAGTTTTTGGCTTATATGGCTCGTTCGTTTTTAGTCTTGTGGTATATAACGTATAAGGAATTTATCTTCGAGTTGAGATTTCGATATTATTTTCTGATCTTTTGTTTGGGAGTATCTTGGGGTCGAAGAAAGATATGATAGTCAAAGAAAACATTTTTGAAATGGTGCAGTTTTTTTTTTTTAACTTTCCATGTTAATTCTGATGTTGTTGCTTTTTTCTCTTGGGTTCCCACATGTGTGCGTAATTTTTGTTCATAAATTATTGTCTCTGTTGGTTGATAATTTGTCTCAATGTTCTTAATCTTATCCCTATGTCTGTTTTTCTTTTATATTTGGTAGTGGCTATACTACTCTGATAGATCGGAAGCAATTTCCCTTTTAATGAGCATGGGGATTTTTCTGCTGTTACAGGTGGATGTTAGTGGTGCTTGTGCATGGTTTGTGTTTTTTGTAATGCTTTTTTAAAAATAATTTGTGATATATTCTTTATGCAAGTATTGTTTATTTTGAATGTATTTCTGTTAAGAAGTTTGTGTAGTTTGTTTGAGAATAGTTTTCATTTTCTCAAGGTTTGATCAAAACGAATCCATTTACTATCATCGTGTCTCATTATTTGATCTCTATTAAAGAGATATTAAATATTCTAACAACTCTGAAAGTAAGGTGATACATCTCCCTTTCAATTTAGGTATCTTGTATACTTTTTATAGCCACATAGCGGTATATTCATCACGTGATCTTTAGTTAGCAATATTTTCTTGGAATTTTATGCTTTATTTGTTTCTCGCTTCTCTCCTTACAATCTCTCTCGAGATGATCTTTTTTTTTTTTCTTTTCGTTTCATTTTCACATTTAGTCCTCCTTTTTTAACGTTCGACTTCCTTTTATTCAAACTTTTCGGCGATTTAAGAAATGAAAGAAGGGGATGGTTTCAGGACTTTTTTTCCAAATTTTAATTTTCAGATTATTTCTTCATGCCCCTATCCTTGCCTTCTTCTTCTTCTTCTTCTTCTTGTTTTTATTTCAATTTCTTATCTCACATTCTTCTTTCTTTTCCCCTTAAATCTTAGCTCGTTTTCATCTTTTTCTTCTTCCCCTTCTTCTTCTTCGTACTATTCTTTCAACTCCTTATATCCTCCTTTTTCTTTCTTCTTTCGTCCACTGCCTCCCCTCTTCTCTTTTTTTCTCCTTTTTTGTACGGCTTTTATTTCAACTTCGAATCTCATATCTTACTTTCTTCACCTCACCCATAACTTGGCTTGTTCTTCCTCTTTTTCTCCTCCCTCTCATATTTTTCTTCTCATCCGCCTTCTTCTGCTTCTTCTCCATACTGTTTTTGCAACTTCATATATCCTCCTTTTTCTTTCTTTCTTTCTTTTTTTCTTCCTTTCTTTTCCTTCAGCACTCTGCTTTTATTTCAACATGTTATACCATTTCTTTTTCTCTTTCAACTTATCTTCTTTTTTCTTTCTCCATATTTTTCATACTGTTCTTTCCAACTCTTTTCTTTATTCCTCCGATGCTATTCTTCTTCTTCTTCTTTCTTCTTTCTTCTTTCTTCTTCTTCTTCTTCTTCCTCTTCTTCTTCTCTTTAAACAACAACACATTCGTTTTTCACTTCCTATTAAGTTTTATTTCCCTTTGCTCTTTCTCTCTTTTCCTTCAGTTCTTAATCTTTCTTTTATCACAACTTACAAAATTTCGTTCTTCTTCTCTTTTTTCTTTTTCTACTTCTTTTTCTTCTTCTCCTTTTCTTCTTCTCTTTCTCCTGTTTTTCTTCTTCTTTCTCTTCCTTTCCTTATTATAATCCTATATCCCCTTCTTTTTGCAAGATCATCAACCCTTTCCCCCCTCCTGTACCTCACCATCAAGAACACTCATCTTTTCCGACATTCTCTTTTTTTCACTTTAGCTCTTCCTCAACGTCGTCTTCTCCTCCACTCTCTTAATCTCTAATCAAAGTTTTCAAAAAAAAATTTAGGCGCTAAAAAAAGTAACTTTCTTCTTCGTTTACAGTAATGACAAAAGAAACTAAGACGTCACCAGTGACGTCACCGCCCGAGACAACTTAAATTACTCCCAAGCATTGAAAAGGAGCGGAAATAACAAACAGTTTTTTTTTTTCTTCAACAATGTTCAGGCATTTAATTTTCTCTTTCTGTCGACCATCCATTCCCCCCCCCACACACACACTTTTCACCTGAAGCCCCATCCCGGTCTCTGCGCCCCCTCCTGCAACTTCTGCGTCTGGGTGAACCTTTTTGCGTTGTTTGCATCCATCGAGTCTTCCCACCCCTACACCTGTCTCTTTCTCGCCTTCTCTCTTTCTACCCAGGGTGGGGGCGGGGGGAGGGAAGTTTTTTTGTTTTTTTTCCTTCTCCGTTACTTTCGCACCCTGTTTAAAATGAGCGACAAAGGAGCTGTCGCGTTCCTTACATACAAGTCGTCACTAAACTTTATATTATGCTATTATTGCAAACTCTAACAAATTGGTCACTCGTGCTGATTGGACCTCAGAGATAACTGTGAACAGTTCACCATAATACATTGATGGCAAACCGTCTTTCTTGCTAGGTGTGTCGAAACTTTGATTTTTTAAAATCAGTTTCAGGTAAATGTTTACAGATAAGCAGCCTGTTTTTTTTTTCCTAATATATTTATAAAACTAAGAGTTTTGATAAAATATAGTTTGAAATTTCTAAATATACTCTTAAAACTAGGATAATAAAATGACATTAAAAGTCAATCTCTTGTCACCAAAAACCTGCTGACACGCGTGTCATAGGTTTGTCGTCACTGCGATAAGATCAACACTAAAAGAGCGTGTAGAAATATAGGATATCCCAGAATCAAAGTGTCTTTCCAACAACTGCTTGAATATCGGATGGTTCAGCGTCCCAAATGGTTGAAAGGGCATTACAAACACAAATAAAGAATTATAACAGGTATTATTACAGTACGAATACCGGTAATACGAAACAAATTAAAATACTAATAGCAATGTTTGCGAACATAAATTCAAATGTTTTTTATATAGATAAAACAAAACTAGTACGGATTTAGCATATTGTAGGGAAGATGGTCCCAATTATTATTTGTAACATTTCACACACTCGTTTACTCGATGTTAAAATGACGATCAAATGAAAAGTTTTGAGAGAATCAATAAAAGAAAAACAGAAGTAAATTATATTGTTATGCTTTGAATGAAAATTGTTTTGTTTTGTTTTTTTTCATTTGTTCACCGTTTTTAAAATCGAGAGAGCAAGTGTGAAACTTACAATCGGGGCTACCTTCCTTTCATTGTCACAAATATTTTAATGATACAACACAATTTTCATCTAGGTACGTAGATTTTAAATTCAATTAGCGTTTGCATTTTTGAATT
>OY735208.1:53934577-54009577 GCA_963457665.1 Thysanoteuthis rhombus | reverse complement strand
CATTTTTTTTCTTTTTTTTTTATTAAAAAATGATGAAGTAAAAAAAACCGAAATAAAAAAAAAATCAGTTTTGGTCGACAGTATACAATTCTCCAAACTCACCGCCATGCAATTTTCAACAATCTATGCATGTAAAATGCTCTGTGTATATCTATATATTTCATATATATCGTCATTTTCGGCAGAGCTTGTAAGCTATAAATAGTACCGGGGGGGGGGGGGTCGAGGCTAGTTGGTAGATTTTTATTTCTCTTTAATGGCTGTAAATTCCTGTGAAATTAATTCATTTTAACGCAATTTTAACCAAATGTTACTTTGGGAAAGAGAATTCCTTTGGATGGGTCGTTTAAATTTCAAACATTCTTCCTGTTAATTCTATCATCATTCAAACATTCGGGGAAAAAGTGTGACTCCAGTGGGAATAGTTGAATCATTCTGATTGGGCATGATGGTTCTCTTGACAGAAGGTACAGAAGTGATTAATGAATTGTGATGATTGAGAAATATAAAATCTTAAATCCGACTGAGAAACGTAATTGCGTGAAAATTAAGATTTTCGGAATATAAGTGGAATCTTCTGTGAATGAACCTCAATGATGTATTATAATATGATGGAAAATGAAAAAAAAAACAATGATAAAAGAATGACGACACCAATGACTTGTTTGAAGTTTCTTTTCTTTTGTTATTTTATGGGCTTCTTTGTTGTTCGTCTGCCTCAATTGTGTATGACTACAGCGTACCAAATAGCCCAGCTTACAATGTACTAAACACATATTTTTCTAAGAACTTTTTCAGTGAATATAATATAACAGAATCTGCTTGAAAGATTGAATCTGCTCGAAGATAGGCTACGCTACGCTATCATCGACCCTTTTTACTGGGAACTTCGGAAAAGTTACTTACCAGGGTATTTTTATGCAAAACTTTTCATGCTTACAACACATATGACTCAAACTTATAAGAATTAGCAATATTTTTGTTCAGAATGAGGCTAACAGTAGCACCATCAAGTGGTGGAAACAGTAATTAAGGCAAGGAATTCAACCTGCCCTGTATCTAGCTAGCTCCAGTCTCCCTTACTTGTAATAATGACTTATCAAGTATTTTCAGAAAATTTCCACCAAATGCCGCTATTACGAAGACTCTCGGTAATCATTCCAGTATTCTTACAGTTGTTCTGTAATTTGCTTCAGGAGGTGCAATCGAAGGAAGAAAAGAAGGAATGAACGAAGGAAAGAATGAAAAAAGGAGAAAAGAACAAGTGTAGGAAGAAAACAAAGAAAGAAGGAAGGAAGGAGAGTAGGGAAGGAGGCATGAATAAACGAACCAAAGAACGAACAAATTAAATAAAGAAATTAGGGAAGGAGAAAACAAGAAAGAAAGAAGAGAGGGAAGAAACAAGAAAGGAAGGGACGGGGGAAAGAACGAATGAATCAAAGAAGGAACGAATGGAAGAAAGAAAGAAGGGAATGAAGAACTGAGTGACGGAAAGAAGGGTGAAAATGGAACGAAAGAAAGAAGAAAATATTCACTCTGGAAAACACTAGGAAAGAAACAAAATACCAAAAACACAGCTCCTCCAACCTCGTTTTCAGTGTCTTAAGTGCACTTCCGGGTACATCTCCTATTCTTGGTACTAACAAGACTCTCGTGTTCCACACCTTATTCAGTCCCCTCGCAAGGTTCTGATATTTCCCCAGTTTTTCACTCTCCTTTCGTACATAAATCCGCAAACACATCCACGTCTATTATTTTGCAGGTTCTCCTTCTTTTGTCTATGACTGGCGGGTCTGGTCTTCTCACTTGGATGAAATGATCAGTTTGGGTGTCAAAATTCTATAGTAATTTGTTACTACTATTTTCCAGGACTATCTCCAGTTCGTGCCGACACTGTTTACCCGTAGGGTCGAATCCAAGTTGTTTGCTAAGTTTCCAGTGTATCATTGTTACCACTCTATCTTGTCCGTTTTTGTACGCTCTTTGGGCTAGTTGACAACATTCATTGGTTATGTGGCTTACAGTCACGTCCCTTTCTCTACATAGGCGGCATTTACTGTCTCCTTTGAGTTCTGTCGATTTCTGCAATGACATAGTTTGTCCTGATGCATTTGTTTGGGGCTGCCATGTTGAGCTATTCTATTTCTCTCTTCGGGTTGTTTTTTTGCATAGCCATGTTAATGATCTTTTGTCTGTGACATTTTGTATCCGTCTTCTGAATTTGTATTTTTCTTCTGTTACCATTTTTCTTTCTTTGTTGTCTGCTGTGCTACTCCTTCAATGGCTATTTTTTGTTGTTTGTTGTACTGTTTCGGGCGCTCTTCATAATATCTTCACCATTTTGTTACACACATTTTCCTAACCTTATTTTGGCTCTTTGGACAAAGATTTCTATGCTGATGAGCCCTCTGTCGCTTTCTTCCCTCTTCACATACAGTCTATTTGTGTCATCTCAGGGTTGTTGAGCTTTGTGATTTGTTATAAGCTTTGTCGTTCGCCGGTCCATTATTTGGAGCATATCCTTTGTCCATCCGAAAAATGGACCTGTGTATCTTACTACCAATACATTTGTTCATTCTTGTTATCAGAGCTTGGTTAGTTAGCTTGGTCTCTAATATTTGCTTGTCATCCTGGGATACTTTTTGTTTTATTTCCTTTTTCATTTCTTCCAGTTTTATTGCATCAAATTCAAGAACTCCTTATCTATATTTCATATCTATATCGATCCAGTGTGATCAATGCTCCTATTTTTTTCTGTCCTCTAATTAGAATCCTTCTGCAGCCACGAGCCTCCCTTTGGGCATCATGATAAGTGCAAATTGTTCTATTCCAAACTTCAATAATTTTATGCTATCCCTGTACATGGGGCGATTGACTTTTCTCTTCCTTTTGGAGAATCGATATCTTTTGCTGTTTTTATTATTATCATTATCATTATTATTACTATTATTGTTGCTGTTTACGAAAATAAAAAAAATGAATGTTGTCTGCACGCCCCACAAGTGGGCAATTTAAACACTTTGGGAGGCATATGGAATTCGGGTGAGCGAAAAGCGATTCTGTGGCTTACGACTGAATAGAACAAAGGATAACAAGCTAATTAGATATCACACAACGAAGAAACTTACGAATTATCATCATCATCATCAGTCTTTTATCGTCTGTCATTGGTCATGAACCTTCCTTGTGTTCTGCTAGCTTCGGTTCCACATTTGATCTCTTGGGATCCATGTTGTGAATCGTGATGCTCACTGGATGTCAACCATTCTTGCAACATGATCAGCCGATCGTCAATTGAGTTTTCTTGTGGATTCTATAATATCCTCATGTGATGTTGAGCATGATTCTCCCATGTGCACGTCGCATGGTTTTCAGTTTGAGGGTCTGTCTCTTGGTTAGGTTCCATGTTTCAGCTCCATAGGTGACTAACGTCAGGATGCATTGGTTGCATACCCTTCTTTTTAGGATCAATAGGATTTTTTGACGGTTGAACTTACTCGACTAAAAGCTTGCGATTCAAGAGTGATCTTTTGCCTGATTTTTCTATCCTTTCGAGGATTTCATAGTGATTTGTCTAGAAGAAAACTGAATCAGAGTCTTGTACACTATTTGAAATAAGAGAAATATCAAAAGGTCTCATTTGATTACCGAATTTTAAAATTTGAATTCGACATATTTTTAGATGATATTGTAAATTTATCATAGCATGTAACATTAGAGCATGTATTATTTAAGTCATATCCAATAAAATGTTTCAGACCTCATTACTTTTTCTTCTTTCTATTGAAATAATTTATCGAAAATTTCAATTTCTGCACTTTGATTTAAAATTCTAAACTTTTATGAATTTTAAATCAAACCTTATATTATCATACCTTTTTAACACCAAATTTGTTTCATTTCAGAAGGAAGCATCTAATCTTTGAGCTGTCATGGAGCAAAAAGGTTGAGAACCACTGTAATAAAAGTTCAGCTGACGTTTCTGACAAATGTCAAATTCATTTACTTGACAGTAAGTATTACAACCAAACCAGTCAAAAGAATTAAAACAGCTGAATGAAAGATAGCAAATAAAATGCTCAAAATAATCAACACATATGATGATTAGCCATGTGTATTTATTGTCTGTCACACTTACGTCGGCTGTGATGTCTGGCGCATTGGTCATAAACCCTTCCTTTCAAGACTGATGGGATCTTCTTTCCTATTTTTGAAGATTAAGCCTGCTCTACAAAAAGCTTGCTAAACTTAGCTGATTATTCGTTTGATTTCTTTTGGGTATTTCACGGCGATACGTTATCTCTTGATCCATCAGAATCGATAGAAAGAGTGAGAGGGAAAAAAAAGAGGAAGATAGATGATAAAGAAATAGGTACCAGGCAAAACTTTACTCTCATTTTATTAGATATCTGACCTGTATTTAGCACTACCTTTCAATAGTCACACTATTTTCATGAATACAGATTACGTAATGTTTTACAAAAGATTTTACTTTCTTCACATTTAGAAACGATTTTATTATATTTTATTCAAACATTCATTTAATATCACGTCGACAGTTCAATGCCTGTCGTGACGAATGGTCATAAATTTAATACTATCGTTTTTATTGGTATTTTTATGAGTTCTTATACAAAGTACCCTAACGCTGTTTCCAAGATATCTATTTTTGATGGAATTATTTCTGTTTACATGTCTACTGTTAGATCTAAACCAATCGTAAAGTTTAGATGAATCGTACCCAGAATAAGTAAAACGAGCGTGGGAATATTTTCAAAGGAATATCATTTCAACTGGATTAGAAATCTAGTAGAGAATCCCACTTTCAGATACTACTAGCATAAAATGTAAACATAAAGATGACGGCGTATAGCGTTTGGAGAAGTGAAAAAATACATATATCGCTAAATTTGCGAAATGTCCTCTGCTTGGTGGCCTTTGTATCCTAATCGGTAAAGAGCAGCCGAAGAAGGATAGGCTACCTATCACAAGGGATGCAAATTCAAATATCGCTGGAAGCTTATTCTTCATTCCCGACCTAGGTTGCTTACTTGACGATCGTAGAATAACGATTTGGAAGTTTTTTTTTGGGGGGGGGGTATGGAAAGCAATTGAAATAGATTTCAGAATATACAGGATAAGAATTATCAATAAATGATTTATAAAAAATCACAATACCTACAATCAAAAGCGCCTGCTCATTTATTACAATCAGCTACTGACAGGCAAAAATCTAAGGAAACTTGGTGGATTTAAACTACATTAGTGTGGAACTAAAGACAAGGAACCTGTTACGAAAAACACCCGTATAAATCTATTATCAAATCACTTGATCCAAGTGCTAGCAACAATAAAGACATTTAATTAGGGCATTTCAATTCTTTCTGGAGTGCAAAATTATAATCTATATGTTGGAGTTGAATCTTAAAATCAATAGTTGAAACCTATATTGATTTTTGAATGTCAACCTATATTTGCATAACAGCTAATATGATTAACTAAGCTAATTACTATTTGATTGATTCCTCAATGTCTTCATACATCGAGAAAATAACTGAAGTTCAATGAGTGGAGTGTTCACACATATGATAACTAGCAATGTACAGATGTCTTCTGCCATGGTAAGGGGCGTAACTGACGTAGTAAAATTTAAGTTGGGCTTCAGACGTAGTGAAATAGACTTTCGTTTATGTTCTAATGACGTACTAAAAATGCTGAATTTTAAGAATGATTTAAAAAGTAATAAAAAACAAAAACAGAAAATTAAAAAATCCGCTTGTTGTCAACCGAACCGTATTTTCTAAGCTCACTGCAATGCAAATTTCTATTATCTACGTACACAAAATGCAATGTGAATCTATATATTTCATACATGCCGTCATTTTTGACGGCACAGATTGACTAGTTTTTTAAATAAATTTTGTACAAAGCTCCATTTCTTTCATCACCGTTCCTCTCTCTCTCTCTCTCTCTCTCTCTCTCTCTCTCTCTCTCTCTCTCTCTCTCTCTCTCTCTCTCTCTCTCTCTCTCTCTCTCATCCATCGAAGATGTCGAGGAATAACATCTTTTTTTTATATATGAGTGTATTTTTGTGTTTTTATGTGTATCTGTGTTGTGGTACTCCTGGGGATTTGTCAACAGACTCGAAAATTGACATAAGTCTTTTTCATGTTTAGAAAAAAGCTTTTTTGATCACTGTGGAGCTTTATACAGACAGTTTTTAATAACATCGTAATTCTGGAGATTCTAAAAGTCACTAGATATTTCTTAATGCTATTTTTTATGTTTACCAGTGGAAAATGCCAGTGATATCACTAAAAGAATTTATACTGACTATACTTGATCTTCGATAGAATTTTTTTTATATGCCTTCAATTTTTCTCGCTGAGGCTGTTCAGTAATTGATTATGATGGCGAGTCTCTTTTATTTTGAGCCGAGGTATGAACTAAATCAGCGAAAAATTTTCAATGTGAAATCAACACATAAGAAATTTCAAAATCTTGAAAGAATCAGCATATTATTCGATTTTAATAAAATTTGCAATACTTATTTATCAATGGACGTACCTTTCTTATACAACTGTCTATCCCAAATTTCGGAGAAGACATTAGTCTTATATGATTCCTACCCAACGTTTTATTGATTTGATGATTTATTTTTATCTTTCACGCCTCCATTGACGTTTACATATTTTACAGATATAGCTATCAATTATGTATACCTTTATTCGAAAGATATACAGGAAAGTCTTACTTTGTTATGAGATTTAAAAGAAAATTAAGAGATATATTTTCGTTGGCAAAGTTTCAGCTTTATTCGACTAATTGTAATTCAGGTTTCTGACTGAGGGACAATCATTTTTCATTCAATGTTTTTTTTTGTGTTTTTTTTTTTTTAATTTTTCATATTTTTTATCGATTTTTTCCATTAACCTCATATTTTCTAAATGTATATTTTTACATGTCATACTTCGACTGGAACTTATACATAAATATTATGTATACTGTATTTTCCATACGTTTTCATGTAAATTCTTCTGTTTTTATGGTTTATGTAAATTGGCCACTGTTTAAAACTATGAGAGGTTGCAAAATATTGGACATTTTTAACATATCCTAGTGTAGTGATGATGAAACTATATACTTTTGCTAAAACTATCTGAACTTGACAAAAACTTTATCTTGAGCAAGGCAAGTAAGTAAGTGAGGCTAAAAAGAGAGGAATAGAAAGGAATATTAAGTAGTCACTACATTTCACCTTATCAGCCGCGAACCTTTCATCCATCGTTTTCATTTACTCTCTTTTTTTTTCTAGTTTTCATTCACTCGTTCATGCATTTTTAAAAAAGTCTCCTTTCTTATATTCCAGCACGCATCGTCTTTCTTCTCGTTTTTTTTCCGCTTTCTCACACTTCTTTTAATTTTTTGTTACATTTGCGCGTCGTTTTCTTTCCTATCGTAATCCCTTTACCCTTCTTCTTTATTTCTCTTCTTACATTATCTTGTTTTATTTGTCAACAATTTTTTTCTTTTCTCTTTCACCTGTTCGTTCATTTATTTCTCTCTCTCCTCCTCTCTATCTCTCTGTCACACACATACTCTCTCTCTCTCTCTCTCTCTCTCTCTCTCTCTCTCTCTCTCTCTCTCTCTCTCTCTCTCTACTTCTCCCTTTTTAGTTCCTCTCCTCATTCGGGTAACCTCTTTTCTTTTCGAACATCAGTTCAAAAAATTCAAATTTCTCTCTTTTGCTCTGCCCCCCCCCCTTCACTTACCCCAACGCGAAAACGGTAGTTCGGGACGGGGGTCGGTTGGCAGATTAAGGCATCAGAATGCGCGTTTCCAGACTCGTTTCTAAAGAACAACTTATTAAATTGCCATTTCAAGGTACAATTATCGAGAGAAATTCCCGAACTTTTTTTTTGTTACGAAATTCGGTCAATTCCTGCCGACGAAGAAAAGACTCTGACGGTGAATAATTGCCGTATTTCTATTCTGGTTTGCAATGCGCGCGAAATAATCAAGTGTACACGTTCATATACGAAAGCGAATGCTCATTCCATGCACGGATGTATACGTCTTCACGCATGCGCAGAGTGTACATTCTTTGTAATGAACCGAACTTTCTTAGTCTAGGATTTGTCAAGTGACCTCAAAAAGGATAAACTATGCTCAGTTTCTGGGAACAAGTTGCCACTCTGTGCTCAACTGAGCTTAGCAAATACTCGTCACGGAGTAATTATTAACATGACTAGACTGAGCTTATTTGATACTATCAGATGCAATAATATCAGGATTCGACGATAAAAAGGAAGTCTTTGGTTTTGTGGGTTGATGAACAAAACTCTTTTCCTCAATAATTAACATACATAACAAATGCAATATCTTACCAATACACACACGCATATTTATATACATACATACATATATATATATATATATATATATATATATATATATATATATATATATATATATATATATATAGCATTGAAATTTAGACAGTTTTTAAGATCTGCAGCAAACTTTTCAGTGGCTACATCGACTGCAGGAGTAGGTCTGGCAACTGGGTGAAAATGCTATTTTACTGCTTGCGTCTGCTTTTTTGCCCGGCTCCACGAATTGCATCTGGAAGTGAGAACCATGCAAAGTGTACATGAAAGGATCATGCTCAACATCACATGGATAAAACACTTGACTACACAGTATACTCGAGAAGAAGAAAAAAAACGAAGTTAGATAGAGATAAGATTGCGTTTGGGAAGGTCTATGTCTACGAATGCGAAAAGGCTAATGATCTCCTATGCCACACCCTGCTCCACCGGCCAGAAACCGGTTTACTAAACAGGAATGGTTTCGCATGAACCAATCCATTATGACTTTTAGGTTATAACAGAACTTGGACACGACAGGCAATAAAATAAACATTTCAATTTGCATTGATGGCTTTCATTAGAATGGATACATAGAGAAAAAAGATAAAAAGTTTACACTGTTTTTTTGGACGATTACCATTCATGCAGGTGTGTGTGTGTGTGTGTATTTGTGTGAATAATTGAAAGAGAACGTGTGTATTTGTGCATGTGTGTGTGTGTGCATGTATGTGTGTGTGTGTGTGTGTGTGCATTTATGCTTTTGGGTGTTTGTGAGAGTTGTTGAAAATATGCGAGCATTTTTTGTGTATATTTATGTTTTTGTGTGTTTGTGAGAGTGAGTGAAAGTGTGTGTGTTCGTGTGTACATGCATTTGTTTGGGGATCGCATGATGATTATTGATGGTGGCAAAAATATATGAAAATCTCTCTTG
Source organism: Thysanoteuthis rhombus (assembly GCA_963457665.1). NCBI lineage: Eukaryota > Metazoa > Mollusca > Cephalopoda > Oegopsida > Thysanoteuthidae > Thysanoteuthis > Thysanoteuthis major. The sequence goes on along the minus strand of OY735208.1, from coordinate 54,000,274 downwards.
AAGAATAATCATGTAACTTGTGCTAGCCAAGATGCTCACTCGCCGTTGGTGAGTCTTCTGTAGCATAGCCTTGAATGCTTCTGGGCGTCTGCCGCTAAGACTTCAATGTTAGTGATGAAGTCACTTCAGTGCACATTCAGAATGATGCAAGGACAACTCTGGCAGAAGAAACAAACAAGGGAAAGAAATATTATTAGAAAAAATCGTTGTCTACTGATTGTTTGTGAAAAGGTAACGCGTCCAGCACATCGTTGATTTTTCCGAAGGTTCACCATTAAAAAGAATCGAAGCTAAGCGTAGACTTTCATGGCTTCCCATAGCCAACTTTTATCTGATCTCATTTTGAAATGCTCCATGTAGATTATTTTCAGGAGTTCACTTTACATGAAGATTATTCTGAAAAGTTTGGGTTCTGGTAATGCTCAAAAAAATGTTTCTGTATGTATTAACAGTAACTGCTCCATCACTTTTCGCGTTTTTGACCCGAGAAATGTTTACATTGTAACAGTATCGTCGGATAGTGGAAGGAACCTATATCCAATTCTGCCCACCTATTGGAGATCGAATCTCTAATATATCGTGGAGTTCCCAGTCTTAATACTAAGTAATCGATTACGTCCTACCCTTCGAATATCAAGCTCAAGCTGTGTAAAAAAAAGTGATGAATATCTTTTTTATAGAATTTATTTATTTACTGCTTCAGCTTTTGAAAAAAATATGTTTTCGCTGATCGCATTGTTTTAAATCTGATCTGGTATATTTTTATTCCCCGATTACTGTTTGCTCCCGTGTGATAACACCATAATGATCTTTTAAAATAATTCTTTGATCTTTGATCTCTGCTTTTGTCGATCCTCTCCTGTATTTTTTTTTCTTTCACGCTGTTTTATTCATTCCTTGTTTTATTACTAATCCATATTTCGTCTACATTGTCTATAACTTTTGGATGAGTCATCAACTTTTCAATCAATCTCAGACCAACAGAAATATAAATCATTTTCTTTCTCTCTCGTATATAAGCTATCGATACTTTCATTTTTTTCTATCTTTTTGTATCATTAAATGATATAGTTTTGTCAGAATATATTTGATGGTTATCACACAATAGTTATATATAGAAATTTACAGTGTCAGGTCTAATTTTAACAGAAAGGTAAACATACTGAAAATGTACAGTAAGTAATGAATTATTTTTCTACATTCTCCATATATCCGTGTTTTTGATAACCTTATTCCTTAACTTCCTCTTCTTGTTATCTGCAACTTGCCAAAAAGTTATAATTTTTCTTAATTTTGACAAAAACCTTGAAATATAAACAAAACGATTGAAGCTTAAGAAAATCTGATTTTGTTTTAAATAATGTCGATCCATTTGCAATAAATTAAAACTGATTTAGGAGAACGTTTCTCGAGCAACCATGTGAAGATCAAAAATTATATTTTCGGTGAACCACTAGCATGGCTACTCGTCATATCGTCATCAGCCTATTAGTGTCCATCGCTGGACATAAACCTAACTCAAGATCCACCAGACCTCTCTTTCATGGACATCGCGAAGCTAGTACTTTCTAGATTTATCTTGCTCGTCACGCCATCTTACTTTCTGTCGGCCACATGTGATTTCTGGAGAGTCATGATGTCCAGCGGTTGTTGGACATTCTTGCAACACGTCCAGCCCATTGCCATTTGAGTTTTCTGAGTTTCTATGATATCGTGAACCCCTGTCTTATGATCCCTCCATGTGATGATGTGAGGATGATTCTCTCATGTGCATGTTGCATAGTTCTCAGTTTGAGGGTCAATCTTTTGGTTAGGTTCCATGTTTCAGCTCCACAGGTGACTATCGGTAGCATACATTGGTGGTATACCCTTCTGTTTAGGATTAGAGGGAGTTTCTTGTTCTTGGAAGACGAGCTTGCTCTACCGTAAAACTTTCAAACCTCGTATCGACCTTGTAAACTAAAAAAATGCAAGAAGTAACAAGAAAGATATCCTAGTTTTCATTCATCACCATTTACAAGGCAGTAAAGAAATTATTACATATGCTAGAGAAAAAAAATCAGACAACCATTATAAAGCTGAAATGGCAATAGACAGACCATGTTGAAAGAATGTTAGACATCGGCTGCATATCACGACTCACAACATAGGTCATACAACACGGATAAACTACGATGTTGTAGATAGATATAGACATCTATACTGACAGATATGTATATCTCTATAAAACATAGATATTCATATTTTTATCCCATTTCAATGTTTTCATTCGTTCGTTTCTCATTTTTCTCGTCCCTGTTTTTCACTTTTCTTTCTCTCACTTTTCTAATTGTCTACATTTTCTCATTTCTAGACATCACACTGGACATCACTTGAAATCCTCAGCAAAATTGTGACCGGTTAGAAATACAATGGCGTGACGACTTCCAGGGTTCAGAAAATATTGGTGTCGCGATGCCTTCGATATAGAGATCTGGCGAATTGAAGTTCAACAACAGACGTGATGATGATGATGATGATGATGATGATGATGATGATGATGATGATGATCTGACTTATCCCATTTATTCCCTTCATTTGGCTATTCTTCGCATTATTTAATCTTGGAAGATTTTTTTTTCTCCAGTCTCTCCCAATTCGTCTTCTCGCCTCAACTTTACTTTCTCTCTCTTTAATCACGACGTCGATTATTTCAGCTGATTTTTTTCCGAGGGCCCAACGTCGCCCATAGAATTAACAAGCAGATCGTGTAGATTAATTCGTTAGGGTTGGGAATTCGATTCTCACGCATGACTCACTTCTGTAGCCTTGTGCTTAACTAGGTAACTCTCTCGGGTAGCCTGCCGTATAGAAACCAATCACTTGAGTATTGATTTTGATCATCACTGAGTACCCTACTACTGTAGCCTTGTGCCAGACTAAACTACGCTTTATAATAAGTATTGCCATTTTTCCTTTATGTATTCATTCATTCTTTTTCTGTCGACATAGCTTTCTCTCAGTGTTTAAGTTGGTGTGACTGGCTGGTTGATTGACTGGCTGGCTATGTATGTATCATGTATACAAGCTGCAACAATGGAGCTATAAGACTGAAAATTTTTAACGTTCATTCCTTATTATGTCGTAGAAACGTTGTATTTTTCTCATTTTAAAATAAATTTTTAGTGGAGGGTTCAATTTGTAATGCAGGTTGATAGTAAATAGATCCCTTAGTTCGTGTCTGCTTGATTTTTGTTGTTAATGTTGTTTTTAATTACTTTTTTAGTGATCACTGCCCCTAAAAGGCAAGAAAAGAAACATATTCATCCGTCATCTCTTTTCCCAATTTTGAACTGATCATCCCCAACACGGCATGCTACCAAAAACATTGGTTGCAGAACGGTTTCTATTGTGACTAACCAGACCATTTTTTTTTTTTTTGTATATATCAGTCTTATTGGATATTTCTTCTTTTTCTCACTTTGAACCTCTTTCGAATCTATATTAATATTTTATTTCTCGATTTTCTTCTTCTGCTTCTCCTTCTCCCTCTCCTTCTCATCCTCCTTCTCTTCTTTTTACTTTTCTTCCTCTGCAGCGCCACCTATTGGCGTTCGATCCTTATCAAGCTAAAGTTCAAATTTATTGATTGGGAAAATAATGACACTTTTGCAGCATATTACAACCTATGGTTCTCTGATGAGGTAAAATTTTGATGACCCCACATTCATCGAGCGGGGATCAGATTGTATGGCTTCCATTTTGTCTCTGCAGACGTTGGAACGACACGGCAGTATTTGCCCCAGGGCGTATGGAGATCCTTGGATGCCTCGTCGCCAGAGTCCCCACCCTCCTTAGACTGATGTAGTCCAGTGAAAAGCAGAGAGCGATATATGTCTTGCACCAGTTTGGCTGCAGGAGCTGCCGAAAGTGTGTCAAATTTGCTTCCTCTCACTGGTTAGGAATCAGAGTTGTCCTCTCATAGACTGGTTGCCCCTTCAAAGCAAGAGAGCCCGAGCTGCTTTGCTATTTTGCCCATAGCTGGAAAGATGAGGTGGATTCATACCTTTCCTAAGGGCATTTAAACAAAGTGAACATAATGTGAACACAACGAGTGAAAATAACGTGCCTTGACCGAAGTTTGAACTCGAGTCATTGATTCCATTGTCCGTGCCATTATCGCCACGACAGTCTCACCTCCATGAGTTGAGATATAAATCATTTGAAATAGCTTAAGATATCTTTGCAATAAGCACTACACAAAGGTTGGTGCTCCCAATGATTCGATAAACAAAACTGAAATTAAGACTCATCCATCATCGTTTGTTTTAACAAGTTAGCGATCGACCTTTTCTATTTTCTTTCACTCATATCTCTTGCCCTCCCACAGAATCCCCCTCCACTCATCTATTTGAACCAATCGACTTCCAGCTTTCCCTTCCTGTGTATTTCTTTCTCATCCAATCAGCGCTCTCCTTGGCATCGCTTACACACCGTTCTCAACGGAACACGTTGGGACCAAATTTTAGCGGAACCTCTGCCAAAATAGATAACTTTAGCAAAAAAAAAAAAAAAAAAGAAAAAAGTGAAAAAGTTCACATTAATACGGGTGACATCTGTCAGGGGATGATTTGAAGGTTACTTTTAGCCATTGTTTTTTTTGTTTGTTTTTTGTTTTTTTGTTTTTTCTTGTTTGCTGTTTTTATCTTTTTTTTTTTCCTTCTTCCGCTTTTTGGTCATGCAGAGTCGGTTAAATATTTGCCTGGACCGACTGCAGGACCCGAATGCAAAATTTGATCAACCTCCACGCTCGAAAATGGAAAACAAATGAGGAGAGTTGATTTGACAAGAAGGGAAAAGAGATAGGGGGAGAGAGACAGAGGGAATGTGTGATTAAGCGAAAGAGAGAGTAGGAGTGAAGAAGAACAGGGGGAGACAGGGATACAAACACCAACATAAAATACACACGTAACCCTCTGCACATTCACACGTACCAAGTCCAATATGTACATGCGTGCATATATAACCGAAGCACTATATTCACAAAAACAGACATATGTGAACATCGTTGTAAAGTATAGAAGAGAAGGGCTCCAAAAATGTGTTATACTGAATAACCAGGTTGGTGATGTTCACTCCCTTAGATTAGCAAAATGAAAATTTATATATATATATATATATATTACTGTTTTGTTTTTGAAATCCCAGAAACACTTACATAGTAAACAACTGAGGATCCCAACTAGAGAAAATCTATATATTGTACAATAATAGAAAGTGTACGGGAAAAATTACATAAATTGCATTGATAGATATTGAGAAATAGGTGCCTGAATTGACACAAAAATTTTTATTGATTTTTCCAATGTTTAGTGTTCAAAGCTCTAAACCTTTCTAGACTATATATATATATATATATATATATATATATATATGAAAGCATTTGAACGCACACACACACACACACACATATATATATATATTATTGTGTCATCCACAGACAGCTGTTCCGTTATATTACAACTTTTCAGTGTGGCTATTGACAATCCGTTATCCCATCCAGTACCACGAGGTAGAAATGAAACCTTCGCCTCAGACCTGGAGGCCAGGATCCTACCGCTGAGTCACAGAACTGGGCGGTCAGTAAGGCTGAATTCAAGCGATATATACTATTTTTGCTTAAATCCCCTATCCACCAGGGTGCTCTATTCCAATGGAAGAGCAATGCATAATGCTTACAATGAACGAGTTACCTCACTTAAAGTGTGCTCAACCCTGAATAGAGGAGCGTTATATACATATACATTCATACAAACACACGCATATGTACATATAGTTTGGGAGGTTATATATATATATATATATATATATATATATATATATATATATATATATATATACGGAGAGAGATTGAAAAAAACAAACGGAACCACCAATAAATAAATGGACTCGAACTCACTCACTTGCACCCACGCATATCGGTCAACATCCAAGATCGACCAGCTTCCTAATCACCAAAATTATGTACATCGGTCACGATTGACATTCTTTGGGTATTCAATAAGTTTAATATGGCACAATGGTAAATATGGAGGAATAGACGGAGGAAGATTGTGTTTTGCCAATCATCCAAGTGGGGGAGAGACTTACCTGCTTAAAGAACTCAAAGCACGATACCCTAGGTTTGGCCTGGGCCGACCGACCCATCGAGCCAGTAAACCATACGTTTATTCAGACTAAGAGTCAGACCACCGTATAGTTGCTTACTAAGCTCATGTGACATATGTGAAACCAATTGTTGCCGACCCGGCCCTTATCACGCTAAATTTAGCGCATTTTAAGCAGGTAACTGTTATGACAGTCTGACTTGGCGTATATAAACATATTGACCATTTCTGGCGTGTTTTTTTTACTATTTGTTGCATCTTTTTCGTGTGGTTTTGGCTAGTTTTTGGCTCTATATTTTTTAGCAGTATTTGGCAGTGAAACTAGCGCGAAAAATTTTTTTTCTTTGAGTTTGCAATCCTGAATGAAAGAGATGAGGCCAGTGTCGGAGGAATGGAATCATCTAGCCGTGATTTTGATTAGGAGAATCCAGTTTCCAGGCAGCCGGCTGCTTTTAGTGTCTGATTTAATCCATGTATTCAGAACTTCGGGCTATCTCAATGTTAACATCATTCTGGACGTTTAACAACGTACAAGGACAGCTTCATGAAGAACGCCATAGACATTTTTTTCCCCACTCTATTGGACTTTTCCATTTTCTCCGAATAGCTATGAATCCTGACATCTACAAAACGGTTTCTGTCATACTCTAGTCAATACAAAAGCATTGCCTGTTTTATTTTATGTGATCACACACAAAAAACGCGCGAAAACATGCATATTTGGACATGCACACATATATATATATATATATATATATATATATATATATATATATATATATATATATATATATATATATATATATATATATATATATGGGGTAGGAAAGTACACATTTATATATGTATGCATTGCTTCATCTGATTTCTTCATGTTCCCGGCTGACCAATAATAATTTATCGGCTCAGTCAACATCATCTCTTGCCTGTGTAGAGTCATAAGCCCGAGGTCAATAGGCAACCACATCAACATGCAATTCTGTCAGGATTTCTTTTAAAACCTTTTTTCCTTCACATTTGGCGTGGAATTACAACTGCCCAGGGAGTTCTTCAACATGGCAAAATACTTCCCCCCTACCCCTTTCTTACACAGTTTTTTTTTTGTTTTGTTTTGTTTTGTTTCATTTTTATTTTTATTTCAACACAAACAAACGGGATATGTAAACATACTAAAATAAAATAGTGCTGATCGGACAATGAGGGGAAATTCTTTTTGTGTAGATTGCAGCCTCGTTCTGATACGATTTTTTTTTTGTTCTTTATTCCTGTGTTTTAGTTTGTCTATTCTGTTAGTTGTCGTTGTCGTTGTTTTTTTTTTGTTTTTTTTTGTTTTTTTTTCCACAGTTTACTGTTCGTTACGGCCGCTCAATAAGCAAGCTTCATTTGGTCAGGCCAATAAAGGACGTGTTGACAAATTCATTTTACTACAGGATTTAACACCGGCTTGTACCTCGCATAACAAATAATAAGGGTTTTATATAACTGTCCCCTACATTTCACGTTCAATTGGCGCGTTTCTTCTTTCATTGTTGTAATAGAATACGTGTATTTGTGCATATATATATATATACACACACACACACACACACATATATATATATATATATATATATATATATATATATATATATATATATATATATATATATATATATATATACCATGGTCAGCAGTTATATATATATATATATATATATATATATATATATATATATATATATATGCATGGTGCATGCAAGTCTATTTTATACTTAAGGATGTTTTTTTCATTGTAATCCATTAGGCGAATTTTAGATGGCAACATGCAAATACATATGAATCAGATGCATGTGCATCTCTCTTTCTCTCCTTCTCTCTCTCAAATTAAAACTTAGTCAACATAAGTTCCTGAGCGGTTCTGTCACTCTCTCTCTCTCTCTCTCTCTCTCTCTCTCTCTCTCTCTATATATATATATATATATATATATATATATATATATATATATATATATGTATACTATTGTGTCATCCACAAACAGCTGTTTCGTTTTATTACAACTCTTCAGGGTGGCTACAAACTATCCGTTATTCCATCTAGTACCAGGAGGCAGGATTGAAACCTTCGCTTCAGACCTACTGGCCTATATCCTATCTCTAGGAAACTAGATGGTCAGTAAGGCTGAATTTAAGCGACATATTTATTTAGCTTAAATTCCCCAGCCACCAGTGCTCTATTCCAATGGAAGAGCATTGGGCAGTATATATATATATATATATATATATATATATATATATATATATATATGGGGGGTGTTTATCACGCGCACAGATCTCACCAATGAAGCTAGAGGGTTGAAATTTTGAACATTCACTCATTATTATACCTCGAAAAAAGATGTTGTTTCAGAGGGTTTTGTTTGAATTCCATCTAAAATTAAATATCTTATGAGGATATTCAAATTTATAATGCAATCATATTCTAAATTTGTCCTTTGAGTTCGGCAAGGTTCACGCTTTTTTTTCTAATTTTGACTTTTCAGTCCAACAAAAGATGAGGAGAGAATTCTTTTCATTGATCAACCCTTTTTTCAATTTTTTGTCAATTGATAATCCTAACTGGCTGGGGAAAGTCTACGCCCAAAGATGGACGTTAAAAGACTGATGATGATGATGATGATGATGATGATGATGATGATGATGATGATGATGAATCCCAACAGGGCATACTGCCAAAAGACTTTTCAACGGTTTTTATCGAGCGATTAACAAGACCTATCTATCTATTCATCTGTAGGTATACTAGGGTAGAACAATGAGTTTGTAGCATGGTCTAACTGGTGCCAGGAATTGGGTGTCAAACCTATGTGAAAACCAACCTTTAGTATCCTAGTTTCTAATACGTGCTGGCATTCTCTACTTGGAAGATCGGTGCAACGCAATCTATCTCCTCCTCATTCCTCCATGTTTGGAGTTGGAAAAAGCAGACAACTCCATCTGCTTACGACAACGAATCTCGATGAAATCTGCAAAAGAAGAAGAAATCAGGCAGAAAAGCACTCTAGGTTTGCAAGCTTTCGGCAGAGCAACCCTAACCTTCAAGAACAAGAAAATCCCATTAGTCCTCTTATAAAAGCGTTTACAATCAAAGAATCCTCTTTCTGGAGCTACAACAGAGGACCCAGCCAAAAGAAACTATGCAAAAGGTGAGAATTGTTTTCAATATCAAATGGAGAGAAAACCAAAATGGGTCATGTTGCAAGAATGTCAGTCATCCGCCAGACATCACGACACACAACGTGGATCCCCTGAAATTATATGCGAAACTGACCGGCAAAAAATTAGATGGCCTAACGAACGACAACGTGATTCAACTAAAAATTTCTGACATTTTGAACTGCTAGCACATACCGGATAATGTAGTACGAACTTTTGTCTGTCCCATTTGCGAGTGGTATCTTATGCCAGTCTGGGGGCAAATAGCGAACAAAAGACAAATGTACGGAACTTTTTATCATGATTGCGATGAGAAAAATAATGTTTTTTGTTGTTTATCATTGGCGCCATCAGATGTTTATTTTTGATACAGAAAACTGTAGAGCCCGTCACGTATTCAAGCTTATATCTCGACATGTAACTGATTGCACTTGAACGAATTTCTTGTCTCTTGGGGTACGTGCCAGTATCCTCCAAATATTTTCTATCTGTAACTTTAAAACACTAATATCTATCCAGATTGATGTACAGAGATTTACGATTATTTGATGGGTTCTTCTTGAAACTCAAACATAACGACTGTGATGTGCTGTATATTGCAGGATTTGTACAGAAGCTCAGAAAGGAAGCTTTTCGCTGTGACAGAATCAGAAAAAGAATAACATAATGCTGGGTAGAACCAAGGGAAGAGAATGATAAAAACACTCAGCTGAAGAAGTAACATATCCAGGTATCGTCTGCTGTTTGAAATTTCGCCATCTAGCAACTTTGTATCTTTTACGAAAAAAGACAATTAGCGAAGATTGCGTTCAGCGTTTATCCATAGCAGCGATCCGTTATGTGTAGGTCGTGTGTAGCTTCTTCCCTCCTTTTCTACATCCCAGTGTTCAGTACCCATTCCCACAACCCAAACTTTCGATACCTCAGCCAAACATACCATCATCATTAGTGTCTGGGTTTGTGTAACTGCCTCTTCACTATACGTTTACGGCATGTTTTCATAACAACGCTTTACTTTGAGTCGCAGGTGAAACCTATGTATGAAAATTACAAAAAAATAAATTGTAAAAAGAATTTGAAAGAAAAAAGCACACAAGTCTGGTTAGTCACTCAATAGAGACCGATATGTGACAAACGTATTTCAGTGGCATACCGCGAAGGGGTGATCAAATAAAAAAAATGGAAAAGGGATGATCAATGAATAAGTTACTTCTCTCACCAGTTGTTGGGTACAGAACACTAAAAAAAAGTCCTCATCCCTGAGAGGAAAAAAAAGCATGAATACTGCCAGCCACAAATTAAAGGTTCAATTTAGCATAAAGTTACTTTACAAATCCCCCCCCCCGCACACACACACACACACTGAAAACTTATTTCGGGGGATTCTGAATAAGCAAAACAAACATTTTCTTTCTGATCATAGTGAAGAGTAAATGTTGAATATTATCGGTCTCTAGCCCCATTGATAGGACCTGTACGCGCCATGCATATGAAGCCTATCAGTCAGCCAGCTTGACCAGTTAGAAAACTGAAGAAACCTATGTGGACAGTTTTAGCGACAGTTTTTGGTGGACGGTTTCTAATAGAACGGAGTGATTGGAATAAAAATGAATGAATAGTGTGAATGATGGAGAGATAGTGAGAGAGAGAGATAAACTGACAGGCAGACAGACGGATAGAGAAAGAAAGAGAGAGAGAGAGTGAGAGAGAGAAATAGAGATTGCTATGTCATAGAACAATCCAAAGAAGCCGAGAAGGAAAATAAGAAATAATAAAGGTGAGAAGGGGTGGAAAAGAAAGGCTGGGAAAGTAAGCGAGTGGGAGAGAGACAGAAAGACAAAGAGACAGAGACAGAGAGAATATGAAGAAGAAAATTGATTTCATTGGAACACTGCTGGGTGGATCAGGAAGGAAATAAATAAAAAAAACGTTGGCATTGGCGAACGTAATGTTAATTCGTTAAGAAAACAGTGACCCGATATATGGTGAAAAAGATTTGGTTATGGCTCCGGTGACATTGCCCCAGGGCGGAGACCAGAGCGTCGCTGATAACATGGCGAAACGGAACGGTTGGAAAAACAAACAGAACAGACAAGAGGAAAAGGTGTTGTTGTTGTTGTTGTTTGAGAGATGAAGCAGACGATCGGGATCTGAATAAATATTTGACATTTCTCTTTATCTCTCTGACACCCTCCCCCGCTTCTTCGGGTTTTTTTCTTTCTATTCTCTCTATCTGTTGGTCTGACAAAGAATCCATCTCAGTCTTTCTCTTTTTCTACGGTAGCCATTTTACCCTAATAAATTCGTGTACTTCCTATTTTTCTTTCTTTCTTCCGTTCTTTATTTTTTCACTTCGAATTCGAATTGATTTTCTTTCTTTTTCTGTTTCTTTTTCTCCCAGTCACTCAATATATCTATCTTATCTTTCTCACTTAGAATTCAGAGTAATTTTCTTTCTTTCTTTCTCTTATTTCTCAGTCACTGAATCGATCTATCTTTCTCATTTCAGATTCAAATTGATTTTATTCTCTTTCTTTTTTCTCGATCACTCTATCAATCAATCTTTTTCACTTCAAATTCAGACTAATTTTCTTTCTTTCTTTTTCTCAGTCACTCAGTCTCTGTCTTTCTCACTTCAGCTTCAAATCCTTTTTTTCGTCTTTTTTTCTCAGTAATGTATCTATCTTTCTCACTTTCTTTTCTCTATCTTCATTTTTTCTCAGTCACACAATCTATCTCTCTCGCAACAAATTTAAATTGACTTTCTCCCTTTTTATTTCTTTATCTCTCAGTCACGCAGTTTTTTCTTTCTTTCTTATGTTATTTCCTTGTTATAGACTTTCGTTCTAATGATTCTCTCTTTGATCAATTCACTTCTACTCCTCTTCCTCTTCCCTCTCTCTTCCTTCCCTCTTGGTTCGTTTTCCACTTAATTTCTTACTTAACCTTGGGCTTTTAAAATTAAATGGTTATTTTTTAATGAATAATACATAGATTTTATTTGTCCTTGATAATAAATGAAACTTTATCAGCATCAGAAAGCAATTTTCTAATGAATGGAGAGGTGCATGTGGCATAACGGTTACTTGAATGGAAAATGTAATTGGCGAACCAAGCTTTGACGGTTAGCGTATTCTTCGCTCTAATAACCCTTGGGAAAGGCTTGATTCCTTCTAATCCCTCCCCTTCTCGTACTATAAGTAAAAAGAAGAGTAGAGTGGAATCTTCAGTCTTAGTTGGCACTTGGTCCATAAGACGGACAATGCTTATTCCAAAGCTCAAAAGTCCTTCCGCCCGCCCAGCATCATAAGAGATAGGTAGCGATCAGAGCAAAGAACGTGTTACTTAAACGTACAGTTTACGGGACCCTCCTGAAGCTCCAACGGGCCTGGTAAGCTGGAGGTTGATTATTCTAAATAGCTCAAGTAAAATAAAAGAAAACCAGCGAGAAGGCTCAAGGGTCAAACTTCGCTCTAAATGAAACTATTTCAGCCACTAAGCCGAATTATCTAAGAAAAAAATGCTTTCCCTACTAATTGAGGGGATGCTAAGTTTCAAGTTTCACCTATGGACGGTAAGGGCTGAGAAGAGTAGCGAAGAAAGAAAAAAAAAGTAACGACAAGAAAAGAGAGAAAAAACAGATTGCAAGTTGAGACGATATGACGTCAGTGAATCACTTTTTCAACCAGAAAATTTAAATCATTCATTTTATGGAAGCCAGAATGTACAATAAGAATGAATTTTCACATTATGCAATAAAAACCCTGCTCCCTGCTTCTATTCAGAAGCCATGCGTTGAAAATTTATTTTTCAGTTAGATGTGTCCCTACCCACGCTCCAAAAAAAAAGTGTATCCTTATTTGAAACGAAATTTCACTCAAACACGTTGCTCTTCAAGATGCTTCATTTTCCAACATGATTAAAAAAAACGAGCCAGGGGCACTAGACACATGTTCACTGTGGCACCAGTAGCTCAAAAACTAATGTCCGTAGATTAATGCAGATTTTTTAAGTATAAGGTTAAAGTCACTGCTACGGAATATTCCAGTAATGAGCACACTGAAAAGTCCCATCCGTGTTCTGTTCAGAAAGTTCGGTTTACTTTATTTACAAACCTTGTATTTCTATACAAACAAAAATATCATGTACGTAAGTTCATCAATGCCCGCAGCGTAGCGATGAAATAAGCATTTACTGTACATCCATCGTATTTATTTTTTAACATAATCTTCTAGCTTGTCAATGAATTTGATTGATTGTTGAATGATAATCACCTAGATCAAACATTATGCGGTGAAAATTTCAAATAAATCATAAGCAAATAACTACTCAGTTTTTGCAGGCATATTCTGGAGGAAAAGAAAAAACAGCCCTCTTTTTCCCTTGATTTCCAGAGACGCCCACACTATCGGGTTATTCTTATGCTCACATCTAGTCAAATCTCTATCAACCCCTGCCGTGACTGGATGTTTACATTATTTTCATTGCGAAGTAACGTTAGTAAACAACTGATAAAACTCCTGCCTCTCGAGATAGAACTTGGACAGAAGCGCGTCTCATAAGTTGAAAAATTCGGTCCCTGTTAATCTCTGTAAAAAACAATTACGAACACATTTGAACTTCTTTGGTATTATTTTCTCTTAGAAAAGAAACTCCTGAATTCTAATCGGTGGACATTTTTAGCAGCAAAATTGTTATCTTCTAGTTGAAAAGTCCATGGTTACGGAAAGATAAACAAAAAAAATCTTATAAGTAGCTGAAATTTCCACGATGCCCGCTAACTATAAATATTATTTGTATTATTCTGCGAAACTGTCAACCAGAACCGTCATCAAATCTGTCAACATTGGCTTCTTTAAAATTCAAATTGGTTTGGTTATCTGGCAATGTTATGTATCACACGTACAGATTACATTGATGGGGCTAAAGGGCTGAAAATTTGAACATCCACTTCTTACAAGTCACCCTTGTAGATTCCCATGCTGGGAGAGTCAATTTGCAATGTAGGTTTATGGTAAATTGTTGTCTGGTTTGCACCCGCTTGAAAATTCAGACTTTTTAGTAATCTCTACCCTACAAACGACAAGAGAATTAGTTCATTTATTGATCAGCCCTCTTCCTGATATTTTGATTGATCATCCCCACCATGGAGCCAAAAGACGTGGGTCATGTGACGGTTTCTATCGAGTGAATAACTAGACCAGTTATAATCATCATCATCATTATTATCATGATTATTATAAGTTGTAGTAGTACTTGCAACAGCAGTAGTAGCAATAGTAGTAATATTGTTATTATCAATATTATCATTTTCTTGATGTTTTGTTTTTCTTCGATGGTGTTTACCATAAGGTCTTCGTCTCCTTTATCTATTCTATTCTGAAAACTCTTCCTCCATTTTTCTCCGTTTCCGGTCTCTGTCTCTGTCTCTCTCTCTCTCTCTCTCTCTCCCTAGCAAAGGTCACCCATACTATGAATGTAATTCGCTCACAAAACAAGAAATACACGCGAAGCGAAATGAAGACATTAAGCAAAACAAAATGCCTAACCTACATACACATAGATACACAGAAAACACACACACATACACACACACGAAGACTCTCTCTCTCACTCTCTCACTCTCTCTCTCTCTCTCAACATTATTCCCGTTATTGCCCATTGACACCACTTGTTTATTCAAAAAACACTGAGAGTATGTCAAACAGAAACAGAAAAAAATTAAAAAACTAATCTGGTTAGTCACTCAATAGAAACTGTCATGCGACCAATGTTTTTTGGCAGCATGCCATGTTAGGAATGATTGATAAAATATTTTGAAAAAAGGGTGATCAATGAATAAGTTACTTTTCCCGCCTTTTGTCGGATCATTAGAAAACCTGAATATTCGAAAGAAAAAAAAACAACAAAAAAAAAACAAGTATGAACGCTACCGGACACAAACTAGGGACCAATTTCGCATAAACCTGAATTGCAAATTGAACCACTCCTTAAAAATCCATTTAATGGATAGTTAATTTTTTAAAAACATAAAAATGGGGTATTTTTTTAGACATAATCAGGAATAGATATTTCAATCTTCAGCCCTCTGGCTCGATTGATGCGGCAGCTACCCATAATAGATATAGATACACACACACAAACACACACACACACATACACACCTATTACAAGCTAGCCAGACCAACTTGAAAACTGTAGAAACGTATTTTGTCAGTGTTGATGGCAGTTTTGTTTGACGGTTTCTAACACAGAAAATAAGCGTTGCAGGAAGAGATAGACGACACTGGAGAAGCCACAGTTACTTTTTGATTACTTCCCCTTGATTCCGACACTTTGCTCCTTACTTCGTTACCAAACCCGAATCAATGAAAATCCATCGTATATACATGTATAAGTTTATGAATTTATGTATGTATGTGTCTGCGTGTTCAAATGTGTCTTTTTATTTTATCGATACATTTACATTTACAAATAATATCGTGAGTGTGGGTACTTTCGATCATGAATGTGTCGATGTGTGCATTGTGCCAAATTGGTGAAATTGCTTATTTGGCGAAATTTACTTATTTTTGTAAAAAAAAAAAAATGATAGATAAGTTCGATTTAACTTTGATAGCATGAAAGTTTGATTGTAATAAATTGTTATATCTTTGTTTTGATTAAATGAACTTTTATTTATTTTTTGAGAAGGAACCGTTGAAAGTTCGCTATTTAGGCAACTTCATCGAGGCAGCGTAACACATGCACGCAGAAATATGTGCGCTTCCGTGTGTAAATGTGTATTTTTGTATAACCTTGAACTAATCTCACTACAAATGACAGTGTGTGTGTGTGTGTGTGTGTAATGGGTATTGAAATAGTTCAACCAAGACTGACCCAGGGTCATCCAGACAAAAGGTCAGTTCATTGGCCTTGAAAAGATAGTTTTCCAAGGGCAGTATATTGAGTGTTCCTACAAAACTACGCTGCCGTATATGTATGTAAGTGTTTTAAGTTCGGCCTTTAGCTGAAACTGCAAACTTGGCCGGTATTTCGTCTTGTGGAGTCTTTAATCGCCACGTCTGTCCACTACTGCTTGTCTGTTGGTATTTGCTCTCTAGGACCGTCTTCTGTCGTCTGTCCTAAGAACCAATGTCCATGAGCATTTCTTGAGAACCTCTAATGAGGGCTGAAAAACTTTGACATGCTTCCCTTTAATCTCATTGGCTAGTCTCCACGTACTGTCACCCTGAACGCATGTAACTATACAGATCACCTGATCTGCTTTGCTGACCATTAGCTAATGAGCAATCTCACCACTGCGAACCTCCTGAGAAAAGTATTTCCATTTATTTCATAACATATTCCTTTATTGATTAGAGATCTAAATTTTTCACCACACAGGTTTCCATCCTACTCCTGGCCATTCTATGGTGGACCCATGCACTATCATTTGGCCTACACAACGTAGATGAATGAACAATTGAATAATACGAGGCTGCTGAAGGGTAGCCGCTTCAACATTGCGTTGCTCTTACCATAGAGCTATTTGGGGCATTTACATTACCAGCGGCTATTTCACTTGACCTACCCAGACTCGAATTTTGCCAAGAATCCATTTGCAGATCTTCAAGCATAACGTGGACGTAGAAGACGTTTGCGGTGCAAGACCAGACCGGGAGAGGGCAACCTGTCATAACACACACACACACACACACACACACATATATATATATATATATATATATATATATATATATATATATATATATATAGATATAGATATATATATATATATATATAAGGAAATACTGACCTCAATAATGTTCAGCGTTATTTTTTTTTAACACGAATTGAGGAACCAATTAATTTGGCCTTTGCATTACCGACGGCTGTTCAGCTCAACGCTATCAGTTATAGGTTAGTATCCTGCAGCAGTCCCTTTTTATTCAGCTGTTTATTCTAATTACGTTGTTTAGGCCAAATGATACATGCATCATATCATATCATTTCAAATAATAGTTTCAATATAACATAACGCAATTTATAATCATATATATATATGAACAACCCATAACAATATGACCAGCTAAATGTTTGGAAAAAATAAGAGCTCCTGTCTCATTTGCTTACGTTGGAGTCAGAGTTCTATAAACAGGTAAGCCGTCCGAGGTATTTCATTTTCATGTGTTGAACGACACAATTATAGAGAGGGAGATATATTTTAGTGGTTATGATGAGGGCCACATTGATATGGCCGGAACACTAGGTTACATCATGATTAGGGTTACAACTAGAGGGGTGCTCATGTTCAGTTGAGTTGGATGCCTACGGGCAATGGTCTGGGGAGATTAAAATCACCATTTGCAGACAGAACATGGGGCAGTCAAAACTTCAAAATGTGTACGGAGAAACACTGGGCCTTATTATTCACGTGGACAGTACTTTGTCGAGTTCCACTCACTTTGATATCATTGAAGACACGATATACCCCATCATGGCAACAGTCCTTTATGATGGCAGTGGCGTCTTTCAGCAGAACAAATCGCCCTGACTCACTGCTCGAATTGTACAGGAATGATTTTATGAACATCGAAAAGATACGGAAAAAAAAACAGATTTCGAATCGATTGAGCTCTTGAGGAGTGTTTTCGATGGACAACTTCACTCTGCAGAACCTGTACCACGTAACTAACAACTATCAAAGAACATGTTGTTAACATCCTGGAGCCAGATCTCGGAGGAAACATTGATAGGTCTTGTAGAGTCTAAGTCAGATCTTTTAAGAGCTGTCTTGTAGATTCGAGAACACCATCAGCTTAGTGGGAAAGTAGTCTTAATACTTTGTCTAGTCAGTGTACATATATACAAAGACGTTCATTGTGGAAGCGCGAGTCATTATCAATGTGACCACTTAGGACCAACCAGCAATGTGTTTTGTGAGAAATCGGAGATAAATATGCAAAATCTTTGTAGTTTAATGATTACCTCTTGAAAGTACTGATTACACCAAAGAAAATCATCGGAATGAATGCAAAGAGAAATAACTCGAAACTCAATTACAGTGCAGCATGACCAACAATTCGATGTACGCAATTCCAAGTACCCGTTCGATTGCGTATGTATGGGTATTTCTGTTTTCGATTTGTACGTCTCAGACGAAATAAGTAGGTGCGAAATGTATAAGTATACGTGCAAGTTTGTATAAGTAGATTCGAGGTTGGTTTCTGAATGTGTCTGTTTGCCTCGAAAGTAATGAGAGATGATCAGGTTTATGAGATTAGATGTGGGTTTTGGGGGAAGATTAAAATCTGGCGAATAAAAGAGGCAAAAAGGCGGTAAAAAGTGGGGAGGGGATACGGGGGAAGGAGAAGGAAGAGGAGGAGGAGGAGGAAGTGACTAGCGGGAGGAGGCGGAGATTGTCCGCGGGTTCCTCATACGTAATTATTTGCCTGTGCATAGCCTGACCCTTATGCTCGTGAGCGACCGCCAGGGTGCGCTGCGCACAGACCCCGTTAAGCGACGCACAACAGGAGCCGGTCGCCATATTGATTCTGTGACGTACGTTCCCATTGGACGGTCGGCCGGAGTCATTATCGCCGAGAATGAGTTAAATGATTAATTTCCTGCCAAAAATGAAATGAAATTGCGAAAGCCAATATAGTGTCTATAGCGACGATTTAATTGAAATTGCTATAGAGAGATAGACGAGGGGGAGAGCGAAGGCAAGAGAGTGGGACTAGGTGGATTCACGGTGTACGTGGTACGCGACTCGTCCACGTTGGCCGATCAGGCGTGGGTTCAGGGAAGGCGAGGATGCTTTTCTCGGGCCTCAACTGAAATTCATTCGTCCATCTTTTCAACACAAAACTTCGCCATAACCACCCACACTTCATTCCATATCTTTCTCTCTCTCTGAAAACCCACCCAAACACACACAAATGTTCAAATATTTCCATTCTAGTCAATTTCCACTCCGGCTTTGCCGCTTTCTCGTTTTAGTTTTCTGTTCAATTTTTGTTCAGTCTTTTCTTTCTTTTCGTTTAAGTAGTATTTATTGCACTCGTTTCTTTCAATTTACTCCTCCTTTTAAAAATACTTTCTTTCTTTCTTTACCCCTTTCTTCCTTTCATTCTCTCTCTCTCTTTCTCTTTCTCTCTTTTTCTCTCTATTTCTCTCTTTCCTGTTTCTTTACTTCTTTCTTTCATTGCGTCTTTCTTCCATTCTTTCCGTCTTACTTCCTTTATCCCTGTCATTCTTTGATTCCTTCTTTCTTTCCTTCAGTTTTCCCTCTTTTTCTCTTTCTTTCCTTTGTTCTTTCTTTTCTTCTTTTTTCCTATCTTTCTTTTTATTCGAAAACGTAAACCAAAACTGTCAACAAAACTGTCAACAGTAGTCTCTTCATTTTCCAATTTTCCCGGCTGGCTATATATTATGTAAACACGCTGCACCAATAGAGCTAGAAGGTTGAAATTTTCTACATTTACTCTCTATTATTATCTTAAACATATCTAGATTAACGTTTTACAGTGTTTGTTTGTTTTTTTGTTTTTTATTAAATACGTGTGTAGTGAGTATATTTATACCAAAATTGATCCTTTCTGTGTCCAGCACCAACACGTTTGTTTTTCTGTGTTTTTTTTTTTGTTTTTTTTAATTCGGACTCTTTTTTTAATGGTCACGGCCAAACAAAAGGCGAGAGAGGTATCTTCTCACCTCACTTTCCAATTTTTTAATTGATCACTCCAACACTCAGTATGCTGCCAAAAGATGTTGATCTTGTAATGGTTGCTATTGGGTGACTAACCAGACCTGTTTCCTTCTTTACTTCTTTGTTTTTCTTTTCTCCATTCCTTATTCATTTCATAGATTTTGTCTTAAATTCTTCGTTTCTTTCGATATCTCCATCGCCATTAACTAATCTATCTATCAATCTATCTATCTATCAATCTATCTATCTATCGATCTATCTGTATGCCAGTCTGTCTGCCTGTCTGTCTATCTATTATATATATGTATATGAATGAGTATTCATTTGGATGGGGGTTTGTGTTAGCATACTTGTTATATATTTGTCGGAAGAAGATTAGTTTTATGCATATATATATATATATATATATATATATATAATTACACAAATGATTATTTTACTACTACCATGATCATCATCAAGAAATGGATATATGATATAACAGAATTGTGTTTTATCATATTGAATCTCTTATTTGAAATGATCTCCTATTACTGTACGGTGATTCCTGCAGCAGCCCCATTTTCTTTAATTGTTTAATCTATTTACGTTATCAGAGCCAATTGATACATTCATTGTGTAATAATGGGACATTATTTCAAATAAGTGTTTCAATATGATATAATTAAATTTATCATATATACATACATATATATATATATATATATATATTAATGCTTATGTTTGTTTATATATAGATATATATATATATTAATGCTTATGTTTGGTTATTCCTCAAACACATCCACGCATATATATATATATATATATATATATATATATATATATATATGTGTGTGTGTGTGTGTGTGTGTGTGTGTGTGTGTGTAAGTTATGTCAGTATGCAAGATATTGCCATAAAATGCTCCAAAATTTTTCATTCTGTTTTCGATGAGGATTATAAAGGTCCATACCCTTAAATAGATAGATCGCTAAATATCTTTTGAAGACCTGAATTTTGCTTTTCTCCATGAACTATAATGGAGATACTGATTTCTTTTAGTTCACAAAAAAACTTGCAAATGGAGGTTTTAGTTAAAAATCAAGGAAAGATGAAGGCCAATAATCAATGACGAAAATTTGAAAGTTGTTGATTGAAATCACCTGAAAATCTCAGTTGAAGGATTTGCAGAAAACGTCAAAGTACTTCAAATGATTGATGTGTAACTACCATGTAAATACTAGATAATTGGTTTCATTTCAATTGAATGAGGGACAAAAACAGACATATATTTCCATTCTCTTTCTCTCTCTCTCTCTCTCTCTCTTGCAACATGACCAGCCCATTGCCATTTGAGTTCTCCTGCAACTCCTGCTTTTCCTCTGATCTATTGTGCTGTTTTTGATCCCTCAATATTATGTTGAGCATGGTTCTCTCACGTGCACGTTGCATTGATCTCAGTTTGAGAGTCATTCTTTTGGTTAGGTCCCATGTTTCATCTCCATTGATGACTATCGGGAGGATGCATTTGTTGTATAACCCTCTGCTTGGGATTAGTGGGATTTTCTTGTGCTTGAGGGTTGAGTTAGCTCGGCTTGTCCTAGATAGATGTAGTGGTCTACTTTCTCCAGTTTTGCGTTTTCGATTTTAATTGTTATGCCTTTGTCTTCAACACGTTCGTTGTAGCTGTAATTAAAGATTTAAAGTGAATTGTATGAGTGTCAAATGAGTTCTGCACAAAATCTATATACAGAGGAGAAATCACAGTACTGTACGCAAGCACAACACAATTCTCGGAACAAAAGTGGATTGAAGGCTCGAACCAGAGTCTCCCTAACAAGCCACACGGACATGAAGACCATCTGGGAATATTTTATTCAAAACCCAAACAATGCACCTTTTATAAAATCGAAGGAGGGTCAGTTTACTGTATGATCACATCCAAGATCACGTTTCAAAAAATCTCATCATTAAAGTTTGATCAGTTGTAAACGGGGATTATTCACACATTGTCTATTCACTCGACCTCTATCCGATAGAAAATCATACTTCAAACATCTGAGCCACTTTGCTGGTAAGGAATGCTCAAATCGAAGTAAATTCAACAAACCTTAATATTTTGATGAAATAAATATTTTTTTCACTTGCTTAAAATCGATTTGTTCAGATAAACAAGCAGTTTCATGCTGGAAAAACACACGCACACACACACACACACACACACACGCTCGCACACGCACGCACACACACACACACACACACATATATATATATATATATATATATATATATATATATATATATATATATATATATATATATATATATACATACATATATATATATATATATATATATATATACGGAGTCCCAAAAACGTGAGGCACGTTTTCATTACATGCTTGAATACATACATGTGTACCCAGATAGACAGACGGACCGGTTTGATTTAAATGAAAATAAAAATGCTTAAAGCAGTGTAATATTTATTGCTCTTTTAAAAATCCTCCAATAGAAATCGGCCATAAAATAGAGGAAAGCATAAACAGACTTATTTACATCAACATAAGTTAATTCTAATGTATGTTGCAGCAATAAATGAGTTTGTATATATATACGTATCTTCTGTAAAAGCACCTGACCTTTTAGGGGCACTTTCTGCGCCTTAGTAGTAACTGACAATGGGGAAATGAAAGATGATAAAAAGGTTTCATCTTAAATTTTTATGACCACTAATATAAATACATTATTTACTGCCAATAACCAGCACTTTGTTGGACTGTATCTTACACACACACACAATATATATATATATATATATATATATATATATATATATATATATATATATATATATATATATATATATATATATATATATATATATAGTAGAATGTGGATTCGCTAAACAAACTAGTTTATATTTCTGCCCTGTCTGGGCCTCATCAGGCCTTATCAATACATTATTATATTATGTTATATGGCTAGTCTGATCTGTACCATCTATCTATCTATCTATCTATCTATCTATATATATATATATATATATATATATATCAGGAATTGAGCATTTTGATTGATAGGGAATTCTACGTAAGTAAATATATCGCTTAATTCGATCTTACTGGTCGTCCAGTTCTACGAAGGTTAGGGGTAGAGCATCTGCCTCCGGGCCCGGGGCTAAGGTGTCGACCTACCTATCGGAACTGGAAGGGTTATCGAATCTATAGCCACACTGAAGAGTTGTAATACAAAGGGACAGCTGTCTGTGGATGACACAATTATTAATTATTAATATATATATATATATATATATATATATATATATATATATATATATATATATATATATATATGAAGTGTACCTATATTGGTGTGTACATCCTTCGACGTAATTCTTCATCTGAACTTATCCGTGTTTCGTCATTCTATAAAGACAATGCAACAATTTCCTGTATAAGCCAGTGAATAAGTCGACCTGTCTCATGAGTCAGGATATCTTTTTTAGCTATATTCGTTGGATAAGTCGAACCTTTCAAAATAAGGCAGTTCCACTTTTATCAGATTGTTAAATACAGATTGATTTTGAATGGATGCATTAAAAAAAAAAAAAACAAGTTTACACATCGGCATGTACGGTATGTAACACATCCCTAAAATGTTTTCAGTCATGTCTCAAGACAGTGGCGGTGAACCTTCCAGCCTGATGTGTCGAAACTGACCTTTATTTTTAGTTACAGGTAAATTCTTATAGATAGGCAACGTATTTTTCAAGTATATTGATAAAACTAGGAGTTTCATAAAATATAAATTTCATAATACACTTATAAAACTAGGATAACAAAATGAAATTTAAAGATATTTTTTTTCAAAGTCCTCTGCAAGTCTCCTATTAGCAGGCACCACGTCATTGCTGACACGTGTGTTATAGGTTTGCAATAATTGCTCTAGGGGCTGTCTCTCATTGCTTGATGGCTGTAGCGTGAATAGTCGTTATCAAAGTCCTGGGAAAGGTAAGAATTCGAATATTGATTTCCAATTCAGGTGATCATTTTTGTGCGGAATAATTGTCCGAGTCAGTGGACAATCTTCTGAAACCCTGAGAGCCGTGCGATATAGATTACGATTATATATTTTTCTCTAAAGATGTTACTCTCCTTTTCTGTTCACGTATTTATTTTGGCATTCACCCATCTGTCTGCTTCTCTGTTTGTATGCATGTATCCCCGTCTGTCTGGGACATATATATATATGTGTGTGTGTGTGTGTGTCTGTCTGTTTTTTACTTTATGTTATCCGTCTCTGAACTTCTCATTTTCTCATGCTCCCTTCATTTTCTCGCAATGTCCGTTCGTTTGTCTCTCTCTACAACTCTCTCTATCTCTCTCTCTCTCTCTCTCTCTCTCTATATATATATATATATATATATATATATATATATATATATATATATATATATGTGTGTGTGTGTGTATGTGTGCACGTGTTTTCACCTTTTTGTATTTACTCATCAATGTCACTCTGTCATTCTCTCTCCCCCTCTCTTTTTCTTCTTCCTCTTCTTTTCTCTAAATATACACACACACACACACACACACACACACACACACATATATATATATATATATATATATATATATATATGAATGTATGTATGTGTGTATGCGTGTGTCCTCAATTACGCGATATCTATCAGTTAATTACCACCACAAACTTCATTCCAATTTTTTCACGACATACTAATCACCCCCTTCAACTAAGCCCCCTATTACCTCTTTTACCCCCGCCCCAGCCTACTGCCCATCGCCGTTTCCTTTATTTTTCCAATATTACCGTCTATGCCGTCCTCAACCCCGGCCAAATTTTCACCCTGGCCTCATCAGAGTTCGCCGAACGTGCGCAGAGATACGCGCTCTATGAGAATTTTCCCCGTCATTCTATTCAATCTGACAGACTCGTTCGGTTCATAGGTCGGGCTTAACTTCCTCCAATACAATATTCCGGGATCTTGCCGCTCGCCAGCGATGTTATTAACTCAAAAATAGATATCGGCTTCTCACAAAGAGCCTCTGACTATATGTGTGGTCGGACCAGAACAGACATTGTACTTGTGTTAACGTCTTTTTCCCTGATACCCACGACATTCTTTCTTTTTCTCTTACCTCTGGTCATCTACAAGCTGTTTTATTACTTGGGTTTTCTTCCTTTGTTTTCGTTCGCACTTTTTTAAAAAACTTGTCTTCTCTCTCAATCTCTCTCTCTCTCTCTCTCTCTCTCTCTCTCTCTCTCTCTCTCTCTCTCTCTCTCTCTATGCTTTCTTCTTTTCTCTACCCTCATCTCTATTACATTAGAGGCCCATCTCTTCTGTCTTCTCTTTTACATTTCCTTCAATATCCTCCTTATCAAACTGCTCATCTTCCTTCTCCCGCCTTCTGACCTTTTTCATAATTTTGGACCCCCCCGTCTCTCTCTTTCTCTCTCTCTTTCTCTCTCTCTCTCACTCTCTCGCTCTCTCTCCCCCTCTGTCTCTCTCGTTTGACGTCTGATTATATCTATCCATCTATCTCGGCCTGCTCATAGCTATCTTTCAATCAATCATTCAATTAGTTTATCAATCTTCCCCTTCTTATCAATCTAATTCGCTAAGTTCATTTATTTTTATCTATCTAATTTGCTGTTTGTTCATGACTATCCATCTACCTATCCATTTATCTATCTTTCAGTCCGTGTACATATATATATATATATATATATATATATATATATATATATATATATATATATTCGTCTGCTCATAACTATCTATCTCTCGGTCAGTTCATATCTATCTATCTAACTATCTAACTCAGCTTTAATCCAGACTTTTGATGAATTGTTTCTTATCCTTCCTCTCAAATTGGTCATTTTAAAATCCTACTGTCTTTCTTTTCTCTTGCTCATTCCTTACCTTCTGGGATTTTGTCTCTTTATTTGTAATGTTGTCATTGTAACGCTCCTTTTTGCAAGCATTATCGACATTTATCTCTATATTCACTTATAACGCGCTCTCTGTAACTGTGTGCGCGTGCGCTTATGTAAATGCTTGTGTTCATATGTGTGTATGCGCGTTCAGAAGTTGTGATGGCTCATATGGGAATGTTTTTTCTTCCTTTCTTTTGACCCACGCATTTCCTACGATGAAGATCCCATCCATGGGACATTCTTCTGGATATTTTAGAATTAGTAGGTTGCATACAGACCGTTAAAACCATGGGGCCACTGTAACTCTTGCCTTGTTTTTCAAATTTCAAATGAAATCTCAAGTCTTCGTCTCGCACCAGATGTTTTAATAAACAGCAACAAATGGATACTCAAATTTAATCAAATTAAAAAATTTTTTAAAAAAAACAAGATCTGGTTTACTTCTCTTTATCAAATATTTCATTTTTCTCATGATTCTTTTTTTATTGTATTCTTATCTTTTTTACATATCATATATATATATATATATATATATATATATATATATATATATATATATATATATATATATATTCTTGTATTCTTACATTTTTATACGTCAAATATATATATATAATTATTTTTCTTGAATTTTGATGTGTCATATATATATATATATATTGGGAAATAAGTGAGGTATGAAAAATAAAAAATAAATGTACATACGAGGGTGCATCAATAATTCTGCTATTGGCACAGTTATTTGCTGAATGTTTACCAGAAATCTTCATTGTATAATGCTCAATCTATGAAAATAAAGTGCAATTCAAGTAATTGTGCATCATTTAAGAAGGAAATTATGTTGAAAAATACATATTCATTGTGTGAAATGAATGCTTTTTTATTGCTAGGCAGCGAATTATTGATAGATCTATGAATACAACACCAGGATACGTCTTTCGAAATTTGAACGTGAATCCTTCTTATGTAAACAAAATCTTTTTTTTTATCTTGTTTTTACCCCTTCCCTAAATAGGTTTTTAGTCGGTGTGTCAAATTCCAGTGCAATCATTAGTTCGGAGCAGGTTTTTTTTTTTTTTGAAAAAACAGAATGTTCAAATAATCACTACCCAAACAAAAGGCAATAAGAGTATATTTTTTTCCAATTTTTAATTGATCACACCCGACAAGGCATGCTGCAAAAAGACGTTGATTATATGTGGCTTTCGATTAAGTAACAAGCGAGACCTGTAATTCTTTCACTTGTCAAAACCATCCTGTCCTGTGTATCCGTTTACACCATTAGTATTCATTTCTTCACTTTTTCATTTCTTTATTTTTTTTCATTTATTTTCTTTCATCTTTTAACTCCTCTTCACTTGATTGTTTTTAATTGTTCTATTTTCTCTTCTTTTTTGACTTCTTGTTCTGTAAGTATTTTTCTTTCATTATCTTTCTATCACATATGCTTTCTCTCTCCTTCTAGCTATGTATAAATAGCCGTGCATCATAGGAACCCAACGCACCTTTATCTTTTCTTCAAGTCTATATTTGCTCTGTTATTTTTATATTGAAGCTTGGTCACACTGCATTATAATTTACTCAGTGTTCAAGCTTCAAAATAAAATTTTGAAAAAAAAAAAATTCAACGAAAATATCAACTTTTTAAACGATGGCGCGTTTGACACTTATCATGTGCGGCCACATATAATATATCCTTCTTTAAGTCCAGCTCATTTCCAAACCTCAATTTCTTTCTTCCTTTCTTACTTTTTCTGTCTTTATCATTCTTTATATACACACACACACACACACACATATATATATATATATATATATATATATATATATATATATATATATATATATATATATATATATGTATATGTATATATATATATATATGTATATATATGTATATATGTATATATATATATATATATATGTGTGTGTGTGTGTGTGTGTGTGTATGTGTGTGTGTGTATGTGTCATATGATCATGCGTTTTACTTTCTCTTTCCTTTCTCGTTCCAATCTCTTTCAGTTCTATGTTAATATCCAGTTCGAATCCCTGGACAGTTTCGACTTTCGCCTCTCTGACCCTAATCTACCTGAGCCACAAAGGACAATGGTTGAACTGAGGGGAAAATGTGGAGCAGACAATAAATGAGCCCCAAAAAAAAAAAAAGAAAAAAATGGCAGGGTGCAAAATGAAAAGAAACCGGCGCCTGGTTCAGTGGGGGGGGGCGTGTCGGAAAGTTTCAGATGAGAATCAAGCCAATGGATTATGGAAATGGCCGCGATTGGAATCCGCTCGTAATGATTAGCAATGAAATAAGGTGACAAAATCCTTCGTAAACACCAGCAAAGATTAGGGGAAATTATATAATAATAATAATAATAATAATAATAATAATAATAATAATAATAATAATAATAGTAATAATAATAATAATAATAATAATAACAATAATAATAATAATAATAAAGCAAGAAAGCGT
Source organism: Thysanoteuthis rhombus (assembly GCA_963457665.1). Lineage (NCBI taxonomy): Eukaryota > Metazoa > Mollusca > Cephalopoda > Oegopsida > Thysanoteuthidae > Thysanoteuthis > Thysanoteuthis major. The sequence goes on along the minus strand of OY735208.1, from coordinate 53,971,823 downwards.
TTTTTCTAGGCATAATAATGAATAAAAGTTCAAATTTTTAACCCTCCAGCTACATTGGTAAGGTCATTACGCATTATACATTCAAGCATACATACATAGCCAGCCAGCTACACCAACTTGAAAACTGAAGAAACCTATTTTGACTGTTTTGGTTGACTGTTTCTTATCATGAGCTGAACCGCTGTGTAAATGGAAGTTTGTTGAGTTGCGCAACAATTACATTTTCCCCACCCCTCCATATACATAGAGGATCGATCACCGTGTCCCAATGGGAGAGTGCTTCCCTCCGGTTCGGTAGGCCGTGGTTCAATCCAATACTGAGTCATACCAATGACTCAAAATGGTACTCAATGTCTCTTCACTAAGCACTCTGTGAAAGGACACTGATTGAGGAACCTCTCTCATCGAGTCTGAAGTGTTACGGTCAAAATCTTGTTGGATACACTGGTTTCTGTGCGATCACCGAAATTAAGCAACATCTAGCCTAGTCAGTCCCTAGATTGGTTACATTTTGGACTCCCAGGTGCCATGAGTGGAACGAAGCCCTGACAGGTTTGGTAAGCCGGGAGTAAGCCTTACTATGGACTGTCCTTAAGTACCTGACTGATACACCCTTGATGATGGTATAGGCGAAGAGCAGCGATGCATAGCTTTGCTATCATCATCTTCAGCAGCAGCAGCAACTACAACAATAATAATGATGATAATAATGATAACAACAACAACAACAGCAATAATAATGATAATATTGATAATGATGATAATAATACCTAACCAAACAATGAAATTTGAATGCTGAAACAAAGAAGTTAATGAAAATGTATAGACTTGCACCCGAGAGACGACGATGATTAACTGTCAGTTCAAAATATTGAAAGATAGGGGGAAAGACTCTTTAGCGTTGGGTCAACTCTTCTATCAATGGACTTGTTGGCTACGCAAAAATTGAAGATCACTTATTGAATCGAAACGTTGAAGTAAAACTGACAGTAGACCAAACAGAGGACCAGGAAACTCCATTACAAACAATGAGAATAGTGGGAAAATCTAAAAGAATATAAAATACTAATAAATTTAAACAAATGCAGGGAGTTTGAAGTCGAACCCAGTTCAGTCACTGGACATGGACATGGTTTCAATGAGGAAATTCATAGGCAGTAATCGAATCCCTATCAATGGCGGCCCAAAACAATTCAATAGATCAACGTGAATACAGACTGGATATATATATATATATATATATATATATATATTTCAAAACATTAGGTTGGTGCAAAAAATATTGCTGCTTTTGCTATTTCAAATGTGGATGCTTATTTTTGGAGTAAAATATTTAACTATATTGATATAATATATCATTTGAAAACGTGAATTTTACTTTATCTATCTAAACTGTGTGTATTATTTTCACCATTCATCCTGATGATGTCAAATCAACGATGGAGAAAAAGCGAATTCGAGCAATTTCTTTGCATTAGTTCAAAATTAAACGTGAAGTATTTGGCCAGGGCACCGTCAACAAAAGCTCGGTTCAACATTGGTTGCAAAAATTGCGAACCGGGGACGATGTGGTCGTCCATCTGTGATTACAAGAAGCAATATAGGATCATTATTGAGCCTGACCCACCTGAAATTAAAAAAAGCAAAAAATCTTGACTTGTCGCTCAAATGGCGCTGAATAAAGAACAAAATAGCTCACCTGTGACGCGGATGACTTTTCAGAAATTGAACAAACTGGGCTATAAAACTCTGCCTTATCCAGCTCACTCACGAGATCTCTCTCCCTCCAACTACCACTTTTCAAAGCATTTCAGTCGTGCCCCGTCTTCAACAACCAGATCCAAGCTCAGACACCTTTGAAGAATCCATTGGCTCCAGGACCCGGAATTCTATGCTGCCGGGATATATGGATTAGTTTCTTGTTGGCAAAAAGATGTAGATTCTGAAGGTCTTTATTTCGATTAATAACTTGATGGTGAAAAAAAATTAATTACGTTTGCATCAACTTGATAGCGATGTTGACTATATTGAGATAGAGATGAGATCGTTAATCACTAGTGCAAATGCAGTACGTTAAATATTCGCCATGTAATCTATCTTACATGAGTATCAGGATCTTTGATAGTGAATTGAGAATATATTCCTCCTATTTCAAATAAGATTTCTTCTTCTTGATCATTTTGAAATGATAGACTGATGGATCGGGCCGATACTTAGAATCGATTCCTATAAATTTTATTATCCGATCAATATTTCCTTTACATGGCTCCAATCTCGCAAGAGAGCTTGAATACTGTTTGTTTGAATATATATATATATATATATATATATATATATATATATATATATATATATATATATATATATATATATATATATATATATATATATATATATTCACATAGGACCTAATAACCGAATAAAAAGATATTTATCTTGGATGCCTGTTTAAGGCTATCAGTAATACAAAGGAGTAACCTTGTCAACCAAAACATAACACGATATATTTTTGAGAGTTATTTTACATTTAACTCGAGGCAAAAGCTAGGAATATTTTTCAGCAATTTTCAACGGATTTCATATAAAAAAAACTGTTAACCCCGTAGCAGTCTATTTTGATCAAAATAAGCAGCGCATTGGTCATAATAAATGAAGCAAATTAGCGACGATTGTATACGTTTGACTTGGCACTTACGAGGTTGGTCCTAATGTGTGGCTGGTCCCAATGACCGATTATCCTGAACCGTATATATATATGAGTGAATACTGCATTCATTTTGGGCGTTGCACTAAACTGGGCGTATGGTATGCGGATTGACTAAATGAAATCTCTGAATAAATTAAAGGGGAACTTTTATTTAACTAATCATGTCTTGTTTTAATTTCGTGTAATTTTTAAAACATAATTTTACTAGTAGTTGGAAAAAATGACTTGACAGGTTACTAATTCTCCCTCCAAACGGGAAGTAGCAAAAATAGCTTGTAATTTAGAAAAGTTCGTATACAAATGCTTGTGTTGATTGATTAAAGAATTCAAGTTAAGGGTCATCCATTAGATTAGAGCAATTAAGAGAATGTACTAATCAAATTCAAGTGATTCAAAATATTTTTGCTTTGTTTCATTTTACTTCTAGGCACTCTGCATTATTTCGCGTAACGGTATGATACGGTAAGCGATGAAAAGTATCAGAAATGTGATTTTTAAAAGCTCCTTTTTGCTTTACGCTGCGTTTTGTATTTTACCGCAAACCCCTTTTAAAACTCGCTACTGAATGGTCAATACTACGAAATATTTATCACACTTATTTGCTGCTACAACAAATGATTTGAAACCCAAAGTTAACTGAAAACAGAAGATTTCCGATTAGTCTGTTTAATCGTTTAGGGCACGATTAAAAGTAATGATAAAAAGCAATAGAAAATTTGGATAAAGTTGAAAAAAAAAGACTAGTCAAAATTAATAATTATATTGCAATACTTCATCCAAGAATGAAATTTGAAAAATTAGCAATATTGTTGTATTAAAAGACCGCTAGGTCTCATTAAAAAAAACATCATTATCTTGGAATATTGGTCGTACGGAGTCAGACTGAAACCATTTCTGGTTAGAGGGTGTGAGTTAGATATTCTGCTGGCTCTTTATCTTCTGATTACGCTGTTTAATTGTTATTGTAGGATTATGGTCCGATTCAAAGTTGTGCTGAAAAATTGTTGAAAGTAAAAATGAGAGAAAAAAAAAACGAGTCAAAATAGAGAAAACAGGAGATTTCGTACAATGCAAGTAAGTATATGGATAACAAGACGGGCTCCACTCTATATTCTATTTTGACTGAAGATGATTATTGCAACTTTTGTATTGAGTGTATGATGAATAAAAATATATATTTTTTTGTAAAAAATATATCTATTTATTAGAATGAAATAAGCCAGTGTGTATCAGTATGATGAACTTTTCCGTTACATCTAAGACTCCTCTATCTAGCTTAGTAGGTAAGACAGTCTCCTGTCTCTAAGTTGGTCGTGAGTTCTATTCACGGTAGGGGAATGTGAATTTTTTTTATACATGTTTACACTCTTAATTTTGGTGCAGATTGTTCTTGCTTTGGTAAAAAAAATGAAAAATTAAATACCAGTTTCGAAACCACGATACAGACTTACAAATTGTACTTACTGAACAAATCAAAGGCAAAAGACAAAAATGAACGCTTGAAAATAAGTCAACTCTTAGAATCTTTTTATGCGTATAAATATGTCATTATCTATTGCTCGATGTAGTTAATAAATCACTCATTTTCCTATTTTCTGAAAGTCTCTGGCCATGCTTTTCAGAAGATAATAATAAACCTTGAAAATGCAATAATGGATGAAAAATCAATATTCGATGGAAATTGTCAATATCTATTCAACAATGAGAAATAGTCCAGCATGGATCAATTAAAATATCATTCAGATTTGATCAGAGAATGCAATGAAGAAACAAAAAAAAAAGACATAGAGAAAAACTGATCCTCAACATAAAATTCATTTAGACCATGGACTCTAGGTTAAAGAAGTTGTATTTCATAAAATGTCATTCATAAATTTCAACTCATCCGGTATTTTACATGACTATAGATTTTTTTCAAATTCAGTCGTTAATCCTTATTTTTATTGAATATATATCGAATTATACATAAGGTATATGTATTCAAATCTAGATTCTTCTGTATCATTTAAAGACTATGTCACTTCAAGCATCCGTTCAGTTCCAAAGAGAAGGTCCTGATCAGAAAAGATGTGATTACTAACTGGCAAATCTTAAGAGCTGTGTCTTACTCATAGCTTGTAGGGGTACAGAATTGAATAAAGCAAATGAGAAGCAAGCTTATCATTTTATCAGCAAGACAGACTTGGTCATACTTTATTCCATAGTCAATCATTCCTGGTTGGTTCGTGTAATCTAAAAATCATGCAAAACCAATGGACCGGGTTGATTCCAATATGAGTATTATTTTTTTCATTTTTCTGTATAGATTTTTGACACACATCCACTCATTTGAAAGCAAACTTCAGCCCCTTTGTTGGTGCAAAACGTTTTTCTACCGTGAGAAAAGCAATAAGAACATCTTGTCATCACAGACAGTAATTTGACATTTGCAGCGTCAAATTTTGAAGTCATTTTAAAAAATCCAATCGAAGAATAGATATGACCCGAATACATTTTAATTATGTCACCAATGAAGTTTTCGCCTGAAAACATCTGAAATATAGTGAAAAAATATCTAGAAATATTTAAATAAAACGGGGCCCTAAAAGATAAAAAAAAATGTTTCCTCCCCAAATGAATTAAAATATTTTTAGGAGGAGTCTAGGGGGGTACTGATGCCAATTTTAACAAAATTATATGTCCAGGAGCGTTTGATAACACAAACGTAAAAAGAAACAAACATATTGAAAAAAAAGGATAGAATCCTCTTCAAAGTCGGCTTCGATTGTTCAACAAAAATAATCCTCACCAAATTTAGAACTAAAAGTCTATATTCCCTTTCAGTGATTTGAAATCCAGACGAATTGATTGTTAGTCATATCTCTTACCGACTGAACTACATTGATAAGTCACCAAAAATTGGTAAGAAATGCTGAAGGGCTTATTTCAAAGTGAAAGTACATCTATAAAATTAACACTGCTACCATGATTTGAAAGTGAGTGGTAGCCGGCTCTCTTACCGATTGAACCAAACTGACAAGTCATATATCTATAAAATTTATCTTACAGATACGAAATTATTCATTCTGATACATAAATACATATATACTAAAAACTTATGCATTTTTATAATTACACAAAAGTTGATGTAATCATCTTCAGTTGAGTGGACTTTAATCCTAAAGCGGCCAGGCTTGTCGTCCACCCAAATTGCAGATCTTGTTATAAGTAGTTTATATGTGACTGCAAGTACTAATGGATAGTTTATTCTTCGTTTCAAGCTGAGGTCAAGGTTTATGTTGCACCAAACACTACCATTTTCTTTGCTTCGATTTTGGTTATTGCTTATTGATAGCGACATATCGCTAGAGGTTATGGCCTGGCATCTCCATGCTATAAGGACATTTCTTCTCCGTTATTAAGTGTGGTACCATTAATCGGGCCCTTGTAAAATCGCCAGAAGCAACGATGTAAAAATATCTCCCTTCTTCTCGGATAATTATAAGAAAACAAAATCAAAGAAATGGACAGGAAAAAAAACTGATGTCTTGGTAGTCTGCGAGGCGCCACTCGGACAAAAAAATATAATGCCTGCCAAGAACAAAAAGACTCCAACAATAACAAAAACAAATAAAATTAACCAAAATAAAATAAATTCACAAGTCTTGCAAATACCGACGGTGTGAAAAAAGTGAATAAAAACAACCTGCAAGTATAGAAAATGTCCATTGCAATATCCCGTGGCATTAAATTATAAAACTACGTTCGGCAATAATTGAATAAAGGCGGGAAAGAAAATGATTGGACATTTGTGAAACCGAAACTGAAAGTAGATTAGGCAAACAATGCGCCTGCGCAGTCATTCCGAGTGGGCAAATCTGGCGCGAAAACTGAGTTAGTGAGAAGAGAAATCGGTCCATAGTGTTACAATGAAAAGGAGGACTAAGTGTATTAACTGCTTTTTTTTAACTAAATAGAAAAACGGCGAGTTCCAACAAGGAGATTTGCTGGAAGGAAGATGATCAAAGTCGCTGGCGGATTAAGAACCCACGTAAGAAGGAAAAAAAAGCAAGTAAATCTCTAAATTAATGGACAAAGTTGAAATTGTAGAGTCCCAAAATAGGACCTGGCATAAAAAGTGGGAAAATGGCAACTGGAAGTGATTCCGCCTGTTGGGGATTTCACTTGCTGGAATTGGTTCGACGAGTGCGTATGGATAGAATTATTTAATATCTTAGATTGATTAAAGATATTTTGTATATCGGCAGGTTCTGAATTTCATAATCTGAGTTATATACATAGGCGTATCCATTCCATCATTATATGAATGTAGTCATGCATACAGGCACATACTCGTTGAACACACACTCACAAACACATAAATATATATGTTTGTACGATATATATTTCAATCCATATACAATATGGATTAAATATATATCTGCGTATATATTCAGATATTATCTTTCATTCAGCATGAATGCTAATCGGCGCAATGTTGAATTGTTGTTTATATATATATATATATATATATATATATATATATATATATATATATATATATATATGCATGTCCCTACGCGCTTACCCGTTTGCATGTGCGTGTGTGAGTGCGTTTAAGGGCACATATCGTATATGCTAGCGGATAAGTCGACTTTCAACGTATGTACCTCCTCGAATTGATCATATTAGTCTCTTTAGACTCGATGGCTCGACACTCTGATGGACAAAATGCCGCTTAATGTTGGAGTGTCAACTGATCCAGCGACTAAACGTGAATTAACACTTTGGGTTTAAGGTCGACTTATACACTGGCATATATAGAATGTGGGCACATTTTGCCCTTCAAAACTGCACAAACAGATGAGGAATGTATATTCAAAACTTTTAGATCAATTCAGTTGAGTGAATCGGAATATTTTTGTCATGATGATTTGACAGATTTCACTATCATACCATTGTACTGGTTATTAGGGGGCAAGGAAGTGGTACGTACATTTCTTATCAATATTCGAAATGTAATGGTTATGCACCACAGCTGGCACTGCCGCTAAATACACTGTGGTCAGAGCCACCATCTGAATTCATATTTGCAAAATTGTTAAGGTATACCACTGCATTTCTGATAAGTTTTAAAAACAAAATATGGTATTAGAAACCGTCAACCAAAGCTGTCACATATATATCTACTTGCATAACATAGGTTTCTTGATTTTCCAACTTTGGCTAGCTGGCTATGTATGTATGTTTGTATGTATGTATCTACCAAACCTATAAGTCGCACCGATTGAGCTTGAGTGTTGAAATGTTCAATATCCACTTTTCTGTTTTCTTACAAATCACCAATTGGATTTTTTCAGTGTGGTGTGTGTGTGTAGGTGGGGAGTCAATTTGCAATGAAAGTTTAGGCTAATTCACAGCAGCATTCACGCTTGTTTTTTGACAATTCAGACTTTTTTGGTGATCACTAACCAGCGAATGGTGAGAGAATTGACTTATTCAGTGATCACCACTTTTTTCCATTTTTTCAATTGATCGCCCCCAACATGAAATGCTTCTAAAAGACATTAGCCACGTGACAGTTTCCATTGAGTGACTATCCAAACCTGTTTCTATTTAGCTCTCAAGAAATTATAGATAAAATCTAAACTGCTTGTCAAAGGTTTTTTAATTTTTCTCTCTTCTTTCTAATCTCCTCCGAAATTATACAGCACACCTTCGGACTTACAGGACACGCATTGTGGAAGTAAGAATTTGTAGAAAACGCCCAGACGTGAGAATTTATAGGGGTCTGGATAAAGTAAGAATTTATCGGGGCCTTCCTGAAGTAAGAAACTACAAAAGTCTTGCAAAAGTAAAAAGATTATAGATGGCGCACAGAAGTAAGATTATTGAAGGCTTGCATCAGTTGGAATTTATAGAGGACTTCCTGAAGTAAGAATATATAGAAGGCTTGCAGAAGTAAGATTTATGAAAGACTTGTAGAATAAAGAAGATTGATGTCAATCTATCAAGTTCTACTTACACGAAGACTATCTGTTGAAATAAAGCCGTACATAAGCACTATCCCTAACCATATGTGAGATGAGTTGTGTATTCCATCAGACAAGAAAGATTCCAGCATTGATTCGATGAATATTTCGACGAATCTTTTGATATTTTCAGATTCTTGGAATTGCAGACCAGACGAGAATTGCATGGAGCGAAATAGATTATGAGCTGAAGGTGGCAGCTCTGGAGAATACGCCACATGTGGAACAACTTCCTATCCCGACTTTATGACCGTTCATCAGGTCGCATTTTTAACCTGGAGATGCGTTCGCTACCATGCTCCTGAAAAGGTCTTTTTATTTAAGGGTATACTTCTAATAACCCTTTAGTTCCCTGTTGCACTGTTGAAGTTTATTTAGGTTCCACCAATTCGTGAAAAGAATTCCTTTTTCCTCAACCAATTACAGAGAAGAACTTACTCCCCAAGAGACATCATTTCGGCTGAAGATTGTTCAAGATCTAACCAATAAATTCTTTAATACACATTACCGTTTGTTTGTTTTTTTTTATCTTTAGTAGATGAAGTATTAGAAATCTTTTTTTTTTTCATAAGTTTTGTGACCACTTTTCAACTTAATTTATTAGTCGCTTTTTCCACTGCTACTTTCTGCTGACGCCGATTTCAATCTAACAATAAATAAATAGCGTTGACTGAAAAATTAAAATATTCAAATCCCACTTGATTTATTTTCCGACCAACGCCAATTACCCATTTCTGGAGCGTTATCGGCCTGAGCAAAATTTGTGATAAAAAAAGCAACTTATGGATTCAAATGAAAGTGAGAAGTCAGAAATTTTTTTTAAATCATAAGATTTTCTTCATTTTACATCCTCAACCGTGAGTGTCATGTTCTAAATTGGCCCTTTTGTAAGTCAACTGAGAAGAGAAATACAAGTGTTCAGATGCTCACCTATGTTAATTTCCGTGAGGTCTTGTGGAAGACATTTTCTCAATTCCAAAAGCTTCTCTACGGCTTGGAAATGACATACTCCTTGTTGACTGATTGCGCAAGAGATGAGTAAGCATCAGCAGCAGCAGCTGTGGTAACTTTTACCAGCCACACTTTCGTTTATGATCTCTGGGGATCCATTTTGTGAGTCGTGATGTTCAGCAGTTGTCTGTCTATCTTGCACCATGACCAACCAATGTCATTCTAATTTCCTAATGGTTACTCAGATATCTTCGACCCTCGTTTGTTGTTTGATATAATATTCCATCTTGTGGTCTCCCCACATGATGCAAAGTTAAAGTTTCTCTAGTGCACGTTACATGGTTCTCAGTTTGAAGGCTTATAAAGACACTCAAGAACTCTTTGAAAATTTCTATAATACTATGCTAAATATAGCAGTGAAAACTTTTGCATCAACGTATATATATATATATATATATATGTGTGTGTGTGTGTGTGTGTGTGTATGTATATAACTTCAACGGCTCTACTATTTATCAAACTTTCTAAATTAAGATTATCTTCAAATGAGTTAGTATATTTGATAATGTGTGTATATATATATATATGTGTGTGTGTGTATGTGTGTGTGTGTATGTATATAACTTCAACGGCTCTACTATTTATCAAACTTTCTAAATTAAGATTATCTTCAAATGAGTTAGTATATTTGATAATGTGTATATATATATATATATATATATATATATATATATATATATATATATATATATATATATATATACGTGTGTGTGTCTGTGTGTCTGTGTGTGTGGTCGCAAATGCGATTGTGCCTTGAAGTGTGAATGTATAGTATGTATGTATATATGTATGAATTCTCAAATGACATGTATCAGTATATCTATTTATTCGTGCCGTGCATATGCATTCGTACAGTGAGCAAGTATTTGAAAGAGAATTCTTTTGATTTGGGGTCGCCATTCCATAAATACACACAGCTTCATATCTATAGTAATTACCACTTGTTTTGCCGTGTCAACCGCCAACGTACACTCTCCTGTCCCGGTGTTTGTGTTATGGAAAATCAGTCATAGCGGGAATCAGTGACGTGAGACTCTCGCAAATCAGCGGGAACACGAGCCCATTGATACGCATCCGACAACAACGTTCAACGAGATGGCTTGAAGCTTCCTCCAACCCCATACATGCACACACTCGGGCACAAATATATGTAATACCCGCTACACTCAACGTTGCTTTACATTTTACAGTCCCCACTGCTCAATACTTAATGATGACATAAAAATTACTTGATATCCGCTGATAAGGAGAGAATTGTCGGCAAACACTGTGCCATGAAATTACCCGTCAAATATTACTGATGTTTGCCTTAGGCGAGTCCATTCACATTTGTTAAGAAAAGGATATATAATCCGATAGAAATTAATATATAGTACATATATAGTACATATATATATATATATATATATATATATATATATATATATATATATATATATATATATATATACACTTTATATTGATTTCAATCGGATTATATATTGTATTATATATATATATATATATATATATATATATATATATATATATATATATATATATATATATATATACATATATATATATAGAGAGAGAGAGAGAGAGAGAGAGAAAGAGATAGATAGATACATACATACATACATACATACATACATACATACATACATTAATTTCATTCGGATTATATATCCTTTTCTTAATAATAGATTGACAGACAGACAGACAGACAGACAGAGGTCTGATTACTCACTCAAAAGGAATTGTCTCGACCAACAACTTTTGGCACCATACCGTGTTGCGAGTGATCACAAAAAAAAAATTGGAAGGGGTGATCAATAAATAAGTTACTTCTATCGCATATTGTTGGGTAATGATCACTAAAGAAAATCTGAATTTTCAAAAACAAACATGTTGCCGGACACAAACTAAGGATCTACCGAGCATGAACTCACTTTGCAAATTGAACCCCGAAATAAAAACCATTTTTTTTAGGGGTAGGGGAGAAACTATTTTTTTTTGTAAACATAATGAGGAGTAAATGTTTAAATTGTCAGCTCTCTAGCTCCATTTATGCTGCCCGTTAGCATGATACATAAAATCCCTAAACTAGTAACGGAAACAAGTAATCTTATTTGTTAATCATTGCTCCACGTTGAGACGTACGTCTTTAATAAACTTAACCTGGCGCGATGCAAAATCAAATTAAGGAAAGTAGTATTACTCCAATCTTTGAAGAGGAATGAATGTCCTGCCAGCACAGAAAATCAGTGTGCGAAATTTTGGCTTTCAACTAGGCTCGAGCATCGACATCAGATTCCTTAGTGTTTGAAGAGGACGGGGGGGGCTTGTATATTGCCAAAAACAACCAGAAAAGTACATAAGGGATGAATATTTCATGAGTACATCAATATCCAGGTTGATTTGTCCACTCATTCATAACATAGACCTAAGTCGAAAATATAAATCTAGAATTTAAAAGATAAATAAAACGCTGTTGCTAGTAAAAACGTTGAACTGAAAAAACATTTCATTAAATCTAATCATGAACTTTAATTGAATTTATAGTCATTTAAATGCCTGAAATTATTCTTGAATGTAAAAACGTGAAGATGTATGATGACATACATCTATAGATCTCATGAAGTAGCATCTGTACGAGTGATAATTGTATCCTTTGCAAATAAAATGTTGATGCAAATACAAGTCGAACTGTTCTGTTTTCTCTTTTAATACGAACCAAATTAGATTCTAATTAAAAGAGGGCACTTGAAGACACTTAAAATTCCATTTTCCCCCGAAACTCTCTACTGGGCAGCAATAGATGGCAGTAGGCCTACTATGCTCTTATTTCGAATGTTTATACTAAAAGTTCTTTTTTTTATTGTGGGTAAGTTTTCGCAAACTGTGGTCCTCATCTTTTGTTGTATACTACGGCCTCCACCAGATGGGTATCGTAAAGTGGTGATGTTTTGGGAATCCGAGATGAGAGATCAACGCCAAGAAAACCTGAGGACGGAATGTCTCCGTTCCACTGATTGATTTCGGTTGGAATCAATTTTCAGGTCAGAACAATGTTGTTGGCAGTTTATGATGTCATAATTATATCGGTGTCCGAGGTTCTTTAGCTTATTAATCCGATATTTTCATGAGATTGTTTGTTTTGGGTTTTTTTTTCTCTTTTGCAAACCTCTTCCGAGTTTTTTGTTTGTTTGTTTGTTTTTAATCTTCCACTTGTAATCGAGGTGTCGTGGGGAGATGAAAACGGTGATCGTCTTATTCTGTCCGTCTTTTTTATTCTCATTTAATTTTTTAGCTACCACAATCGACCCCGGCTTGTCATGCCCCTCGTTAACCGTACAGTTTGGTGACACGTCGTCTACTCTGCCGTTTTCTTGCCTTTTAGAACGCTTGATGCATAGTTAGACCTTAAAAATCTGGATACAGTGCCTTTTTGTCTCCTAGACTGGTTACCAAACAAGACCAAAAATCCCAGTATTCCCTGCTTTTTATCCATAACTGAGAGGAGAAAAGGAGGGTTTATTCATTTTTTTAATACCCATAGTTATGGTCTAAAAAGAGATATTCAAATTTCGTTGACGACCAGAAGGCGTAAGCTCAACACCATATCCATCGAAATCAATGCGTATGGTATTGTAAAGATGACATATAAGTCTGCAAAATAAAAGCGAAAGAATCAAGTTATGAAATTCTATACCAGAAGAGCTTTCAACAAATTTCAATGAACTATGGTTAGTTCAATATATTAACAGATTTTGCTCAAGTTACGTTTTTGAATTGACTAATGACGAAATGCTTTGGGCAACAAAGCAGTGAACGATGTAACAGTGTGATCCATAGACACATCGGAACTAAAAGTGGCAAAATAGGCTTGATTTGTCCAAAGGTTTAACATGGCCCGATTTACATAGATTTGCGTGAAATTAAACAGGTTTTGCCCAAGGGGGGGGACTTGCATCTGGTCCCACTGGCTCGTACTCCTATGGTGCGATGTAACCCTGTCATCCCAATCATAAGTCTATGACATCTAATAATGCAAGCGATCGGCTTTTTTGAACCGGCCCTCGAACCAAGTTTACGACGGATTCAGGCTCGAATAATCCCTATACATTGCAGTTATGGCTAAACCACATAACAAGTTCACATGTCTGCCCATACAGTATCTCCGAAGGTTCTCGATGAATTTCGATGTGATTTTATGGGAGGTTGGGCTACGAAAGAATTGTTTTAAATTTTGGGGCGGAACCATGTACAATTACTTCCCTTGATAATGCATTGTCAGAGGTATGCGTCCTCTGAATGCTTTCTAGCTTGAAATTTATTATTGTGAACTTTACCCCATAAACTTTTGGAAAGTGTTATGCCCACAGCAGATATGTATATATAAATTAATTAGCCTGAGAGTCGTATTGAAACCTGTAATGACCTATATCCTCCGAGAGAAATTAGATCAAATAGAACTTGTTTAACTATGTTTCTATGTACCATATAGTTTGTGTGTAGTGGTGAATAAAATGCAAATTGGAATTGGTCTTTATCAACTGAGAACTTATTTTTGCCAGAGGATAAAACAAATAATTTTACTGATTGTCTACTTTTAAAAAATGTTTTTTGACTCAATAAATACGCAGTAACTCAACCCGTGCACCTTGTAATCAAGGACGTTTTATCAAAGAAATACCACTGCCTTTAGCATGAAGCGTTCACCTGCCGATTCATTATACCCCCATGACGTGATACACCTGCTCCTTCATACCTGCCGGTATTGTTTGGCGGCGAGCACCTGGAAATTCATTTCGCCTAACCTGGCTTCTCAGCCTCCTCGAATAGCTCATACGCACAGAACGCACACCCTGAGTCTTCAGATCAAAGCTATAACAGTGAGCTGAGTCAAGCGTTCCACCTGTCGCTATCAAAAATCTACTGATCCGTGATTGGACTGAACTGTCGATGTTATTGTTCAAAGGAGGATCTCGTTAAATTTTGTTCAGTCAGCCACTGATACGTGCAAGATTCGATAAAATCGTCCAACCAACCTCATTGCTGTTGGACAGGTTAAGCTTTTTCACATCCTGAGTATCCTACCGCTGGTCAGTCAGAAGCGTACCTGACTTCGGTATGAAAGATCTATTTTTGAAATTGATCTTTTTAATGTTATCCCGGACAGAGAACACATTCCGAATCGCCGATTAAGATTGTTGAATGCAAGTGGCTATTACACACGGAGAATGGAGAAATCATTAATGCGAGATTGCTAACAACATTTTAGCATTGAATTTTGAAAAAGTATCATCACAATAAGAATCATTTTTCTACATGTCGACTTTTCTATTAAGAATATCTATCATTCTCGCATAGCCATACCTTAATGACGATTTTATTTCAAACATTTCACAACAGCATTTTTTGTTTTCTGTTATAAAGTGATGTCACTTGCTTGCGTATTTGTTACCCTATAATTATGGCCCCTGTACAGTCTAAGCTAAGCTCTTACTTGAAACATAATTGGTTTTTTCCCAAAAAATTCTTGCTTTTCAGCTATAGTATCTAACTGCACATGATCAAATCGATAGTTGAAGCAGTTGTAAGCAAACCGGTTTGAACCTCATCTCCAGCGAAAGATCGGGATACGATTTTCAATATCTCCAGTTCAGCGAAAGAACGTTGATCTCAAGCAAGTAGAAACTCTTGTAAAATTTACAATATTTCAATTATTAAGTTACTAAATGATTTTTTCAATTGATTCTGTTAATATTATTTACTAATAGTCTATACAAGTTCCTGATTCAATATAAAGAATGTATCAATAATTTTTAGATAACAAATGATAGAACGTACCATGTGTGGTTTCTATTACAAACTAGTATAGCAAGAACCAAAAAAAGCTTCGTTTTTTTTTACGCACGGAACAATGACAAAAAATAGGAGATCATTATCAGGACAAAAAGAAACGAAAATACTCAATCAGTACACAGCAAAGGAAAAACATTTTCCGACAAGGTCGTTATTCTACGCGAGAGAATACGAATGTGTCAAAACAATTGTCCTAAAGCAATTCCTTGTTGTTGGCTTTGAAAAGAAGTATATATTGAGCAGTAGGAAGAAAAAACATTTAGTTTGCGTGTCGATTTTTAGGCTTTCAATAGTGGCACGCAGGGAAACACGACAGGAAACCGGCATTCATTTCGGAAGTTTTGTTGTGAGTAAATACAGCTATGAGGGATTTGATGAGAAGGGTCCTACAATATATATATATATATATATATATATATATATATATATATATATATATATATATATGTGTGTGTGTGTGTGTGTGTGTGTGTGTTCATGCGAGTCTGCGTAAACTATTGCGTTTATGTATGTGAGAGAGTGAGTATAGAAACACTTTAAATTGATTATGAATATAGATTCATGTTAAATATAAATGTATCAGTCAGTTAACTGATTTGAAACACACTATTATATACAATATATGGACGCAATAATATGTACTTTTGTATACATTGCAATGATCGTTTCTTTATACTCTCACTTTCGAGCAACCAGTGACAACTATTTATAAATATTATATTCCCTTTTCTTTTTTTCTGACTTCCGCCTTTAGTGATATCGAAAGGGCACAACTTCTTTGTCTCAATTTCTGAGATGAAGGATTATGATAGTTATAAACTGAAATTCGAACTGGTGTCCTAATCTTGGTTGTTTTAGTCACAACGTCTTCTACAGGTGCCAGTCTTATGCAGTATTGATCAGGAAAGAGGAGACCTTAGGCTTAAAGCTCCCAAATTCCACCATCTGTTTGCCCCAGATGTAGATAAAGAGTTCATTCCGAAATTCTTAGAAGGTAATCAAATACGACGGACACCGAAAGAAACCCTGAGGGTAAATTGGCCAAAATGTTGGAATTATGACAGGTAAAATGAGGAAACCAGTTCAAAACCTTCAGTTTACAATAGAAATATCTATGTTCTTAGAAAGAGGAGACGTAGAGCTTTTAAACGATATGTAGATGTATGCATACACAGGAGGGAACTATGCAAAAATATCGATCGCACTAAGGCAAAGTAGAAATGACCAAATATTTTGTTCCATTGATACAAAAATTTCAGTAACGAATATGGCCACTCAACTTCGTGTACTTTTATTTATGTTCTGGTTGATGGATTGATAGAACATTATTAGAACACACTAAATTCATTGTGAGTTATGTCACTTTTAACAGTTTAATTTGATAACAATTATTGCTCCTTTTCTTAGATGGGGTGGGGGAGAAATATTAGGTCAGTGCAAAAGTAATTGCTGTTTTCCTTCGTAAACTTTAAAGCACTATATCTCAGTTTATGATGAAGAGGTATTTATCGAGATAGGAACTTCAAGAATCTACACATTTTTACCAACGAGAGATGAGTCCATTTTTCCTGGAAGCATTCTGGGGTCCCAGAAACAATGAATTCTCCGGATACGTTTTGAGGAGCTGCTTGGTTTTTGGAAACGTGCCCCTCTCGGAGAGAGGTCTGTTGAAGCTGGGTGCTGTAGAGTTTCGTTGCCTAGTCCGTTCAATTTCTACCGGGTCATTCGCACGACATGCGAACTTTTTTGCTTTTCATTCAGGGTCATTCGTGCAACTCATTAAGCTTTTTACGTTTCCAATTTGTTACGAATGTCGAACAACTGCTTGGACAACAAATATTTCCTCTGCAACCTCACAAGTTGTTCTGTGGGTTCACCTCAATCATGCATCCAATTGAATGTTGTCAATCACAGATGGACTGACCCGTCTTCAAGGATCTCGTCTCCGTTTTGAAATTTTTGGAACCAAAGTTTGGCTGTATCTCCATTGACGGTCCCATGGCTAAATACTTGGTTTTTGCAAGCAGTTTTCGCTGATTTACGTTCCATTTTGGTCTCATACAACAAAATTGCCTTTTCAGATATTTGATTTGACAGCTTCAAATAAACCAGAATAAATAGTGAAATAAAATATAGGAAATACAAATGTAAATGTTCAACTTGAATAAAATAGTATCCTCGTTGAACAGAGTTGGAGATTACCTTGTTTTAAAATACTTATTAGAATTTGAAATTACTAAAACTGCAATTATTTTTGCACCAACTTAATGGACAAGAAGGAATTCTTTTTCTTCTATAAAAAATGCGACCCTCCTAGGTGAGACCTCTGTCATCATTTTTTTCCCTTGTTTTCCTCATCATCAGTGTTGGTAATCATTACAGAATAACAGACTTTGTTGAACAAAGCAGAAGCTTTAAAACGTGCAATCCTCAAAGACATTCACGAAGCACAAGAATGCCTTGGAGGTACCACCCAAACAGAACAAAAGCAGATTGTTATTGTTGTTGTTGTTGTTGTTGTTATTTTTGCGACTAATTCTTCTTTACACTATTACTACAATCATTATTATTTATATAATCATTATTATCATAAATAGTAGTAGTAGTAGTAGTAGTAGTAGTAGTAGTCTCAGCTGTTGTCTTTTTCTTTCCCCTGGTTTTTTAGGTATCAAAGTTTTCCATTCTTATCAATGTGAATCTGTTGGAGAATGGATTTTTTTCTAAAGCATATTACTTATTTGATAGTTCAGCTCCAATTGATCTTATAGAAATTCACTCACTGCCAACATCGTTGCCACGAAATACAACAACAAATATTGAACTAATATCACTACTATTTCCGCATTTTCAAATCAGATGTCTAGCAACCGCTATAGACTAGTGAGAGCAAGTCTCCTCATGCCTCAACCCTTCTCTCAATATTCCCGTACTCAACAGCAGTGCTTTGGTTTGAACTTTTCCACTAGATGTCAGGTGCTTCGTGCTAAAGGCTGAGTGACTGTATGTTTCCTCAGGTGTCCAGCCCTCCTCTCATCGTCATCACATATCGGTGCAGTGGTGTGTTCCGTAACAACCTTCCCCAACTTTCTCTTACACATGCCTACTTCATTCTATCTGTTATGTCATTGCTGGCGACTGATGGTTGCACATCTTATTTTCAGTAATCTCCTCAGTAAGAATGTTGTGGTCTGTATAGCCTCAATCCATCTTTTTCTTTTCCCAGGATATCATTGCTTTCATGCTGAGTTGTCAACTAGACCCAAGGAGTTCAATTTTATTCCTGATTATATTTGACTTTTTCAAGAATACACTCTGCATCTGAATGTTTTTGGTGTTCAGTTTCAGGAGATACCTTTTTAGATTTATATTTACTCCTCCCTATGCTCCATGAACGATTGGTACGAGTGTCCACCAAGGAAATAGTCTATACGTGACTCTGCTTTTACCGTCCGAGTTAACAGCACCACTAATGCAAGGCAGGAATCCAAGAATGCACTTATGATGATCACATTCTGTCGGACATAAACAGTCCATTATACTCATTATATATATTCTCATTAAACATTTCAAGTTAAAACATATATGCATATGTGAATATTTGTGCTTACGATCATACAGTTGAGGGAGTAAGCTATAGAAGCGCGTTTTTGGATTCCTGCCTTGCTATAGTGGTGCTATTAGCTTAGATAGTAAGAGCAGAGTTGCGTGTAGGTTGGATCTCTGTAGGACGCTGGTTCAAGTCATTTACCACGTCTTATTTCTCTTCACTCCCCCCCTTTAATATCTTTATATTTATCACAACAAAGGTAATGAGCTATGTGATGTTGGTCTCAGAGTTTATTCAAGGTCATTTCTAATTCTTATCAAGATAAATGTAAGGGAGACAAATGTAAGAGGAAATATGTGAAAAATGTTGAAATAAAATAATTTTTGCAAGTAATTTTTTGTTCTTTCAATTCATATGACCTTTTTTACGTCCGATAGTTTGTCATTTCAGTCATGAGAACAATTTATTTATAATCTTCGAAGATATCTACCCCAGTTTGCTATATAGGAAAGTATACTTGGTGATGCTTGTGTCGTATAAAGTATCTATATGTGGACCTGATCGTGTTATATTTAATAACATCGTATTATATGGAAAGCTGGGACTTGAAATAAATGGAAATATACAAAAGTTAACAATTATGTTCTGGTTACCAAAAATGCATTAAAATCCAATTGGCGCTCGCTTTATTGTAGACTGTAGAGTTTGTACCACTGAGCCTCGTAGCAAAGCTGTTCCCAATGGAATTTAATTCGATATACAATCAAATACAGAAATTCTATATAATTCAATATCTATTAAAAGTAAATTTAATAGTAATTAAATCTCTCGTGGGTGGTAAATAATTCTATGCCTGTTGAAGAAAATTGGATATCATAAATAGCCGCAAAGGGGCTAAATCTATTTCAACCTATTATTTTATTGCAGTTCATACAAAAATTCCCTGTGAAGATCTTATTGAAGAATTAAATAAAATAATAGACTTGGCATTTGCAGGAGGGAATAGTAAATATATTGGGTTTACAAACTCTAAATCTTTCGTGGGTAAAACAAAAGAAGACAAGATTTGCTTTAAGTGTTCTACCCTTGAGGCAACTTTTAGTCATCTTATTAGGGAATGATAGTTTAAAATAGGTAATAAATCATCTTATTAGATCATAGGTATCCCCATGGGAACTGATCCCGCGCCCTATCAGGCAAATCAGTATTTCTATATGTATGAATATACATTCATGTCGTATTTAATTGCAACAGATATAAAGTGAGTTCAAGCATTTTCATGTTGTGCCGATTTTATTAATGACTCATGTTCTCTTAATAAAGAAGGGGTATTCGGATAATCATACTGTACTATATACCTTGAGAATCTTGAACTAAAGTGTGAATATCACCGAATGCAAGCAACGTTCCTAGATTACGATATCAAAAGCGAGGAATGTTTGTCTATAAATTGTCCGATTGTTCCATAATTTACGTATGCTATTTGATACAAGTAGTATCCCATCACGTCTCACGACACAGATCCCCAGAGATCACATGAGAAACTGAGGCCGACAGAACACAAGATGGAGAAATGAACTAGACAAATTCAGGGAATTCTGGCTCTACGACGCCCATGATAGAGAATTGTGGCAAATCCTGGGGAAGGTCTATGTCCAACTACGATGATAATGATTATCAATTTATTTAAGGATAACACGAGCTACACTTTTTTATTCAAAAAATTATTTCTTCAGTTGTTATAATGGTCGATCAAGATATCCTGATCTCTTTGGAACCAATCAGCTTAACCATAATGAAATATTAACGAAAATGAATATGATAACGAAAGTATGAAATAGAATAAATGAATGATGTTTATTAGATAGAATGAATTTGCATTAATGTTAGGAAAATTAGGTAACAAAATGAGATGAACCCAGTCTTTTTCAGTGTGAAAGAAGATTGTATTGACTAGAACCAGGGAAAGGGGAAACATTTGGCTCTGATCCTTCTATCTGACGGATAGGTAGCTGGGCGGGATGGGAGATCGAACATGGAATGCCAAGAGACAGATCGTTTAAGTATATTAATGGAATAGCTCACAAAGGTCTTACTATCAGCTAGAATGTGGTTTGGTGTCGTTTCAACAAGGTATATAAAATGATTAATTTAAAGGAAAAAAAACCAAACTGATGGAAGTGAGAGGGCAAACGACTTGGGAAAAAAACTTTTAAATTAATCGGAAAAATTCAAATTCTCCGGTTGAATATGCCGGCAGAAAATCAACTAGAAGAGCTTTTTCTGTGTAATTATTATTTTTGAAGATGAAATCATAAGTTTGTTTGCATGCAGTCTGTAATTAAAACAAAAACAAAGGATTCATTATTCACACTGGTGAACACTCAGTAGGAGTAACACAAACAACGAGTCACTCTATCGTTATACTTACTGATCCCTTATCATTAAATACGTTTTGAGGATAACTTATGTAAGTGCATCCTGTGTTTCAAAAAGATTTCTAAAAACTTAAATGATGTGTACTAAAAAATAACATCCATATACAATACATTATGATAATACCCTATGTAGAAAAACTAACTACACGTATGATGTAATGATATGATATAAGCCATGTATGAAAATCATAGCTGGAAGTTTGTTGTTTGATCAGCACTGCTGGAGAGCTATGTTGACATAACTGTTTTGTTTTTCAATACTCGAAACGATAACAGGGTAAATAATACATGGTTTAAAATTCGATGCTTGATATTGATGTTCATAGAGAGAGGCAGAGAAGGACAAGAATAGATATTCACATTTAATATTTACATTTATTTAACGTAAACTTTAACGTATATATCCCGATGTGTTAATATGAATGTTCATATTAATATATATATATATATATATATATTTGTCTGTGCATGTGTGTGTGCACAAACTTGCATGTATGTATGTATGTATGTATGTATGTGTGTGTACGTGCACGATGTTGGTAAAAAGTCCTTTTTCAGGTCAATTTTTTCTCTTGTTCTTTCATTGCCTTCTTTTGCTGCACTGTCTGTCAGGCAGCCACACCACACCCTCCTGCCTCCTCATTAGCAATGTGGAATTCTATTCATCTAATTCCATCGGTTTGCACTTGGCTGGGTCACTCTCCTTTCAAGGAAAATAACTGTCCTCGCTGGATAGGTCACCCACCACCATCCATCGTGGCCAATATCTATGTTCCTATAATCCGACAAAAGGAAATAATAATAATAATAATAATAATAATAATAATAATAATAATAATAATAATAATAATAATAATAATAATAATAATAATAATATCAGGTCTAGTTAGTCGAAGAATAGAAACCCTCACGTGACCATCGTCTTTGGGCAGCATCCAGTGTTGGGATGATCATTCAAAAAGTGGCAAAAAGGGGTTATCAATGGATAAGATACTTCTCACACCTTTTGTTGGGTAGTGATCACTAAGAAAGTTCGAATTTTCAAACAAGTGGTACAACAAAAAGCAAACTATTTTTTGTTGGGGGGATTTTCAAAAAACGAAAATTAGATTTGTTTCTCGACATAATAAGGAGTAAATGCTTGAAATTTCACTCCATTAATATGGCCTGTGCACGTGATACATAACAAGCCAGCCAGTGAGATCAACTTCAAAACTGAAGAAACCTATGTTGGCAGTTTTGGTGCCAGTTTTGCAGGACGGTTTCTAATAATAATTGCCCAGAAACCTATTCTACAGAATGAAACATATTAAATCATCTGGGACTTGAAATTCAAATTGATCACCCAATACCGGAAAGAACACCAGATCTACATGTTGTGAAGAAACAAGACAACACCGTATTAGATAATGGATTCCGCTATTCTGGCAGAACACAGAGAGAAACGGAATGAAGGCATAGAGCTAGATAGGTGCTTTGACTTATCTAGAGAACTGAGTCAATTAACATTGACAGTAGGGCCAATCGTAGCTGGAGCCGTGGAAAAGGTCCTGTTGAGCCTAGCGGAGAGGCTTGAAGAATCGTAAATCTGGAAAAGAATCAAAGCCACGCAGGCAACAGCAATACTACTATTAGAATACTGCGGAGAGTCTTGTAAGGGGGAGACTTGCTGTCAATTGATCCTCAGTGAAAACAACCAGTCATTACTGGTGTGAAAACTCATCCAATTCAAATAGTTATAGCCTTGGAAATTGTACAAACAATTTGGTTTTGATCTTAAAAAAACAACATTTTATGCACAAAAGAGAGGATGAAAAGTATAATATTCTTTAGAACTATTGTTACTCGTGATTAGAATTACAGCAATCAAACATGCATATTCAGTATATATATATATATATATATATATATATATATATTCTACCAATACACATAAAACCTTATACAAAATGATAAACTATATAATAAGAGAAGGAGGCGGTGTTCAACTAACACTGCTGGAATGCTATATCAATATAACGGTTTTGTTCTTAAAATCCTCAAAACGGTTACATGATAAACAACTGATGATCCCAACGAGAGACAATTCATACATTGTGCCATGATAACTAAGTATTTGTGAAACAGGACAAAAAATAAGGAATGTTACTTAAATTGCATTGGAAGATAATGGGAAATAGATATCTGAAGTGACACAGAGAAAGTTTTTAATGTTAAGTGTTTAAAGCTTCAAAGCTTTTCAGAATATCCATCTATCTATCTATCAATCAATCTATCTATCTATCTATCTATCTCTCCCTCTCTGTCTCTGTCTCTCTGTCTCTGTCTCTGTCTCTGTCTCTCTCTCTCTCTCTCTCTCTCTCTCTCTATATATATATATATATATATATATATATATATATATATATATATATACTGTTTGGTGAATTCAATTGTATGTTAGCCTTCGACAACCGTCTCAGCGTTTTAATTCTGGTTCCAAAAATTGATTTTGATTCAGGGTCAAATTGATAGATTAGCGCAAAACAATCTTTCGAGAAAATTGTAGTCAGTGAATTCATGTTTTGCAGTTTTATATTAATGTGGTCTGAGAAAACCTTCTCTTTCTATTTGCCCTTCTGTATATCAATATTTGTCTTACATACACACACTCGCACACATACACATATAACTTTAGTATTCCAATCTCTTGGTCCCCATCTCATTGATTGTTCGATTAATTAAAGTTAGCTAAATCCAGTAAATACATGTGTATATACATAGATATATCCTCAAGGTTTATTGTAGGCAGTTATGCTCACATATGTATGCATGTGCATGTAAACCTAAGCACAGACACATTTAATTCTATCTTGGGCGTACAAAACTCTATGTGTTCTGTGAAGCACACAGCCGAAGACACTCCAAACATGATTGAATGCTGTAATCTAATCACTTGATTCTTAAAGCAATAACTTCATGGTACTGTTATAATCCCTTTGCGACGGTGTCTTAGGACATTGGACGGCTTTTTTAAATACTGCCTTGTGACATTATATTACAAACTACAAAAGGATCATGACCCCTCCCTCCGGTACTAAATGGCCGGCGAGTAACATCAGTTCTCCTCGTCTCTCCACACACTCACTTTCTGTCTCTATTTGCCTTTATTTCTATCGCTTCTCTGCCAAGCCGTACTGGACGTACCCATGGTTATCCCAATGCACTGAGATCAACTGGTTCTATACAGATCGGGGAGGTGACTTAAATAGAAAGAAAAAAAAAAGATTTCACTCTAAAATGTTCTTTATTCAATTCAGCATTGTGGAACGTAAGATACTTTCTTCAAAGAATTGTACTTAACTGATGGGAGGATAGTGGATTTATTGGAACACAGCACTGTCTAGTTTCTCACTGGGAATATATATTTCTTGAGTGTTCTTTTGTCTCTGAAATTCTATACACTCATTCTGATGAAGTTTAGCGTACTTCTTTGTGTGAAATACTAAGTACTTTCTTTCCAGAAGTTGTCAGATTCGTGAAGCAGGACAAACCGTACTCTCAGAAGTATCAAGTACTTCCATGAAATACTGATGCTTTACTAGATGAATAACTGGATATTTCCAGAAAATATATACATATTTAATCTATTTCATTTACTATTTTCTAACTTGAGAATTTACTAATATACAAAAAATAGTTATTACTCTACTAAACTTGGTTTTAAAATATAATTTGATTTATGGATCTGTGATTACTCATGAATATACCAACGTAGGTAAATCAATGTCCCTAGCCTCACGATGAAAAATAGTAATAATTTATTTCACTCAACAAATTTCTATTTTTCAACATAATCTTTTTTCTTTGTCAATGCACTTAACCTAATGCATCTCCATTTATCACATAGATTTAACATTATATAACGATAATTTCAGATAAAATGTCAACCACTAACGGTATTAGATTTCGGACTTATTGATCCACGTTAGCACGCATCGAAAATCTTGAAGACAAAAAAGGCAAAGGTTAATATTGTTTCTATTTCTCTCACTGCGATTTCTATAATTTTGCCTTATCATAAAGTGCAGAATAATTCAGCCTTATATGAATTTAAGAGTATTACGAAATAAATTGGATTTTTTTTTTAAATATCCTTTTGACTTTCTATTCTTGGTCGTCATTATTTTCATCTCATTCTGATATTTATTTAACCACATTGAGTTTAGTACCCTGCCCTTTTCATAGAATGTATTTAACATCCAAACTAGCTCATTTAACTGTGCTCAGTGACTAATGCTCCTCTAACTCTATCAACGGGTTTGGAAGGGTATATGTATTTGGATTGCATCTTTCCGTCCGTCCGTCCATCCTTCTGTCTATACGATATCGCCGAAAGTACTCAATCGATTTCAATGAAATATTCTGAAAAAATTGATATTGTTATTTTAGTAAGGAAAGGGTAGTTTTTTTTTTTGTTTTTTTTTTTTCGTTTGAGAGAGATATTTGTCTGGGTTTTTCTTTCACTCATCATATATACGCCAATGTTTGCCCACACAATATTTCAAAGAAGTTCTCAATGGATTTCAATGAAACTTCGTGGTAGGATGGAAATCAATCTATGGAAGAACTGAATCAATTTTGGGACAGATCCACGCACTATTACCTCCCTGACGCCATAGTAATGTCGTCAGAATTCTATGTCTGTTCACTCGTTTTATCCAAAAGTTCTCAATGAATTTCAAGAAAAATTTCGTGTAACGATGGACAACGGGCTATGGAAGGACTGATCGAATTTAGGAGTGGATCCATGCACAACAATCACCCCTCCCCCTGACAATGGCATTGACAAATGTATGACATCGGTATGTGCTTTTTGATCATTTATATGTATGCGATATTATAAATACATTTTTAGTTCACAAAAAGTAAATATTCAGATTTGAAAAGACAGTTTTTTTTTAGAGAAAAATCCGGCAGTTACAGTGTCAAAACAATGTCATTTCAATTTAGTCATTTTTAAAGGTGTATAAAAGCAAACATAATTTCTGTTTTATACTATTTATAAACTCTACACACAATTTGAGGTTGTCGGGGCCTAGGGGCGCCAAAGCAAACATCATCTGTTTACATTAATTTCTATCGCTAAAAGCATAAATCATAGGGAGAGTCTTCACTTGGTGGATTCTCTACCGTTTTCAATCTAGCCGATGCCACACGTGGACCAAATTGACACGGGAAATAACCAGCACCCGAGGGCAGTCGCTTGATCGTTCTGCGTCGGCCCCTTTTGTCTCTGGCCAGTGCCAAGCCGGGGTCCGCTATTGTCATGCAGTCCATGCGTTCAATGGATTAATGTTTAGCTAAGACCGTCGCTTTGTTCCTGCAACGATTGCGCCAAACAGGATATTTGGTTGTAGGCGAGTGCGCGACGTCACGACTGACAATTCCCCAACATGGGTTTTCAGTACACACGCCATTAATTCGTCCGTCGATTTTTTCCCAAGCCACGTTCATTTCAGAAGATAGGTTGAGGAGGGTGGATGGTTCAGAGACGGTAGGTTCGAAGATGGAGCGAATTTCTCAGACGGTGACTCTTACTTTCTTTCTTTCTTTCTTTCCCTCTGTCTTTCTTTCTTCTCTTCTCTTTAACTTCTTCCTTGCTCTTCTTTCCCATTTGCACAGGTATTGTTCGGCTTATTTGTTCAGCGCCTTTTGTTTTTGTTCGATTGGGTCATCCATACATATGTACGAAACGCACATACACACTCTTTTGCGAATGCACGCACGTGGGTAGAAGAAACTCCCAGCAAAGAGATGGAGAGAGAGAGAAAGCAAACAGGTATTTTCTCATACGTTAATACAAAAATACACTGAACGCGTGTAGGGCTTGTCTGCTGGCGGAGTTGGCACTGGCGCTAGTCAGTCATCGTTCGAACCCAGGCGCAAAGATGGCCTTTCCAAATGCTGATTTTCAAGGCAGGTAGATTTACTAGTAAGAACTGGTGCAATACAATCGATTCTTCGGGAAAGTCTATGTTCAACGACGAACACTTACAGGCTGATGATGATACCTAGACATCAACTTCTTATGCAAGTTTCATTGAACGGTATCGATAGTATCTTGGTGCTAAACAATCTTCCAACCTTCTTTTTGATCTGCACTTGACTGAACTAAATCTAGTAAATATTCGTAGCAGATTTAAAGTATTTGTTTTCAAGTATATGAGCGTATTTTTACACATATACATGCAAAGACACATGCACATACACACATCTATATTGGCATCATTATAGACATTTTTGTTGGATCAATTTTCTTGAAAGTTTCTCAAGTTTTCGGATGATACTTTATAGCTGGTCAGTTGTTGTATTCATTTTTAAAATGTCCAACCATCACTGGTCTTATTACAGACTGGTTGCAGAGCTGCGCTTGTCCTAATTTTCAATTTTCCACCTGTATGAACAAGATAGGTGGCGTTGACCCGTGGTGATTCCTGAGAATAAATTTATGGTGAGCTCAATTTTGACATTTTCAAATCTGATTGAGATGGTCACACCCTCAAGGCTGCTGATTTGTTTACGAGGGTAACTTCATCACAGGATATAAATAGGATAGGTGGCAATTACCTCGTGACCTAAGAAGGTCAGTTTAAGGTCAGGCGAATCTTAATAGATATTTTTAAAATCAAACAGACAGCTTTATCCTATTACCTGTAAATTTGTGTACAAGTGTAACTTGACCCCAAGTTTAACATTCCACAGGTGGCAATGATCCCTAAAGACCCATGAAGGTCAATTTACGGTCAGGTCAATTTCTAAATTTTAGGGTAACGGTTGCTTCATACGGGCTACAAATCTATGTGCAAGAATAACAGTCTCAAGACGAACAGAGGATAGGTAATGCTGATCTTTTGTGACACTTTATGGTCACATTCAGGTCAGGTCAATTTTGGTATTCCCCCCCCCCCCCGGTAAATTTTGGCATTTCCATATCTAATGGAGACAGCTATATATACATATGTGTGTGTGTGCGTGCGTGTGTGTGTGTGTGTAGTTATGTCTAAGTAAATCAAGAACAATACAATCCATCAGTCATGAAGGATATCAACTTGGGCAAAGATCAAAATATGGGAAAAGATCAAAACATCCCTTAGGACACAATTCAGTATAACTCCCATACCTAGCTAACACCCTTTGACATGTAACGTACAACCATCATCAAAACACAATGCTACAGAAAACGATAAATCAGAATAAAATCCCTCCCACTCATAGCAAAGCCCACAAGACTCTCACCGAATTTATCAAACAAAAATCTGAAAATACATGAGGAGGCCCAGAGGAGACAGAAACATAAATTTGTTTGTGTGGCCAAACCAGTTCTTATTAAGTTTCGAGCTCTACTCTAAAATAACTTAACTCCCAAAGTATAAAGTTGAATCTATTGAGAACTCTATGAAATAAATCCATCACGTACAAGACATTGCTTAATATTACATATTATCATGCTATATTATAAAACTGATTTGTATTACACACAAACTCATATATATATATATATATATATATACAAGATATATATATATATATGACACAATAATTAAGACTCCTCTATTCAGGGTTGAGCACTCTTTAAGTGAGATAACTTGTTCATTGTAAGCATTATGCAATGCTCCTTCATAGGATGGATGGATGGGGAATTTAAGATAAAATAAATATATCGCTTAAATTCAGCTTTACTGACTGTCCAGTTCTGCAGCTCAGCGGTAGGATACTGACCTCCGGGTCTGAGGGGAAGGTTTAAATCTTGCATCGTGTTACTGGATGGGATTATGGATTGTCTATAGCCACACTGAAGAGTTTTAATACAACGAAACAGCTGTCTGTGGATGACACAATTATATATATATATATATATATATATATATATATATATATATATATATTAGCTGTGGTTTCTAGTATTACCTGAGGGAAGAAGTAATCAATATTGAAAGGCAATGTAGAAAATTCATATACACAAAGTTTTTATTCCAATATATCAAATAACGCTTACCATATATACAATGGTGCAATGTGATAGATAGATAGATTTCTATCGAGCTAAGCTGGGTGTTTTTTTTCATCTCTACACGCGCACAAGTAATTGCACGTCCCTAATCCTGTTATGATGAAAAAAAACGTTGCATGACTCTCAGTTGAAACTAACAGGTGACAACTCTTTGACACGAATGGGCGCGTTTTTTTTATTGCTTTCTTCTTTAGGAAAATCAAAAAGACACTACCTCATTTTTGTTTATTTCCTGAGATGAAGAATTACCATCATTATGCACTGAATTACTTAGATTAGTACCCTCAACATGATTGTTTTAATCACAATGTTTTTGGCTCTATTGTAATATAATGCCAGAGTAAGCCAAATGGCTGAGATAGTAACGTATTTTCCAACAAAGCCAGTATTTGACTGCCGTACCAGGATTTCAGAATCTGATTTTCAAGGCTGTTATGCCTTCCCAAGTTGAAATATTGACACACTGCAGTCATTGACACATATTGACACATTTTGGTGAATATCTCTATTGTCTTTGTGCAACAAATATCGAGTAAATCAATCTTTTTCAAAGACAGTGTACGTCCTCTTGAGTCATTACTTCTTTTCTTTATTGTGAAAACTTTCTGAGTATTTCTTACAAATATTCTGTTACTCGGCTCGTGTCTAACCGGAGCCCTTGAGCAAAATTCTATTCAAGATTTACGAATATTCAACGCAATTAATGAGAACCACAGCATGCAATAAAAGTTGTAATCCAAACAGAATTGGGGATCCTGGCCTGAGTCACTGGGGGATAACTCATCTATAATTTTCAGACAAGTAAAGGCGATAATATCCCCAAACTGTGTAGAGAATCTCCTCAGAGGTTTTTTAGGTTAAGAGTCGCATTTGAAGGACACACTTAGTAAGAAAATCATCGAGAAATTCCAATATAAATAAGGCCACCTGATTTGACAAAAGGAATGAAACGCTAACTTAAGCTGATGCTTCAGAACAATAGAATAATTACGTTCTGTATAAATTCCCGATTTCGAAATCAGGTATTTTTTGTCACTCTCTCATAAGTGCAAATCGAGAAAGAATTGAAAAGAAAATGACAAGATTTGAGAAAGAAAAAAAAAAGAAAAAAACGAATATGGCGTCACTGGTCAATTCACCTCTGTCGGTTAAATGTCGGGAATGTTTGACTTCCGGCACGCGAAGCAAGAGATTGGAGTTCATGGTAAACTGGTAAATGGTGTTTGGTACGTTTCGCCTTAAAAGCTGACATTTAATTTGATTTGTTGCAACTTGTGCTTTCAGCGACGTAATTTCTATTCAACATCGCTGCACTTCGCCCGACTGACTCTTGATTATATCAAAGGAGTTTATCTTTATTGATGGGGTTTCAGAAGTTATATAGTAGATCTGACAGGCTCTAAGCTCACAAAAAGTATTAGACAAGTTGTCAGAGTCAGTTTAACATTGCACGTACAAATACAAACACTGACACACACACATACACACGCACGCACGACTGCAAGACATACAGATACCCTTTTCATAAAAAAAAGAAAATAACCAAGCAACGCCGGAGAAAAGATTAAAACAGGCTTGGCTGGTCACTCAATAAGAACTGTCAAATGACCAACGTCTTTTGGCAGCATGCTATGTTAGGGATGATCAATAAAAAATGGAAAAAGAGGATGATCAATGAATAAGTCACTTAGCCAACCTTTTGCTGGACAGTGATCACTGGAAAGTTTTAATTTAAAAAAAAATTGGAGTTCAATTAAGCATAAACTTACATTGCAGATTAAGCCCCCACTGAAAACTTATTGAGGGGGATGGATTCAAAAAGTAAAAGAACAGTTTTTCTCTTGGCCTAATGAGGAGTAAATCTTTGAATTTTCTGCCCGTAAGCATGATACATACATACATAACCAGCCAGTCAGCACAGAATTTGAAAACTGAAGAATTTCAAATTTACACAGTCTTCTCGACATCCTCCCCATACCTACCTCTCAATATTTCGCTTATTATTTCTCAATATCCAGCCAGCAATGCAGTCTCCCTATGCGTTTCATTGGGGTTTTTTCTTTCCCCCTCTCTCTTCTCAAAACCTTCGCTTTCGACCAAGAGGCTGGCATTTTACTCCTGTCCTATGTAGAACTGGACGGTCAGAAGAAAGAAAGAAAGAAAGAAAGAAAGAAAGAAAGAGACGAAGAAAGGTGAAACTGTAAAGTGAGTAACGGTAAAGGTCACATCAGGGAATTGCTAAAGTTTTTCTCCAAATACTACAAAGCTTCAGATGACCATCTTTGAATTTACTGTTAGCAAAGCAACAGGTAGTTTCTAAGATATTAATAATCCTGAATAGCTTCTCTTTCCTCTTATTCTCTTGCTTTTTTAACGCCACTCTCAGATCGTTATTCCACGATCGTTATATAAGTCGCATGGAATGGGAACAATAATCACGGTTGTAATTTAGCTCTGATTTCATTTGAACCCAGTATTTATAAGCAGGTTGAGCTTGCAGAAGGTTTGCCATAAAACCAGAAGATCCCTTTAATCCTAAAAGGAAGGGTAAACAACTAATGTATCCTCCCGATAGTCACCTATGGAGCAGAAACAGGGAACCTAACCAAAAAAAAGATCCTGAAACTGAGAACCATGCAATGTGCAGAAGATAAAATCATGCTCAACTTCACTTGGAGAAATCACAAGACAGCACAGAATACTAGGGAAAAAACGTCATAGAATCCAGAAAAAAAGCAAATGATGATGGGCTGGCTATATTGCAAGAATTGCAGACAACTAATGGACATCACAACTCGCAGCATGGGTACCCAGAGATCACATGCACAACCGAAGCCAGTAGAATACCAGATGAAGACATGAAAAAGACGAATTCAGAAAGTATTCATTCGCAATTTTGTCTTTCTCATCAGTACTTTCTGACCTTACCGGTAAACTGTTACCCCTTTGTTTTCTTTTTTTAGTCATTCTTGCCCCCCCCCCCCAATATCTCTGGTACTATGAAACCAAACTATTGATTCGGTGCAGAATTCATTATGTTTGACCAAAAATATCTCGTAACCAATTTTTGCATTCAAAACATATGTTGTATAAAGAAAATCAGGAATAAAGAAACTGTTACTAGAATAGGGTTAATATAAATACGAGGACTGTTCGAAAAGTCTCCAGCCATTTCGAATATCTCAAGAACTAAATGTGCGGCTTAATGTAACTTAACAATCTATGAGAGGGGACCTTGAGGTGCATATGTGAACACCCACTCTGCTGCATGGTTACTCAGTCGGTAGAAAATACCATTGGATGAGCTTGTCTACATAGTTACCGTCGTATTAATTTTGACTGAGCATGTTTGTTGTGTACCCCTGCCCCCTCCATATTCGTAGTCTTCGTATTGTTATTCCATCAACGGAACTTTTCCTTACCCTCAACCCTTTTAATGTAAAATTATTCATATTTTGAGTGTGATAGACGAACGGACATACAGTAAGTGTGACAGACTGACGGATGGGCGTTGCTCATTATCATAATGCCAATAGTATACCCCTGTCTTCAAAAAAGACCCGAAGACTTTGCACTTTGTATTAAACAGTAAAATGTTATTGATAATTCTATTTTTGTATTATTCTTTAAATTCAACATTTTTATTACATCATCATTAGAACACGAATGAAGATCCATTTTTTCTACATCAGTGACACAAACCATTTCATATCTCCCACTATGTCAGTAACATAAATACAATCGTATGTTCTATCTCAGTTACATATATTCAATTCTGTTTTACTAAGTCAAGGTGGTAGGAGACATTAGCACATTGCTAATCATATATATGTGTGGATAAATGATACAGTTCAATTAAAGAAATTCGTAAACTATATTATTTCAAGTTTGGGTGTCACATTATTGCGTTATACGTGGTAACTGGTTAAAAGTCTCATGATTGAACAAATGCAAGTTGTAGTCTTTAGTCAGTGGCCATTTTGATTTGGACAAGCCCTCAGAAGGAGAAAGAAAACGAGAACGAGGCTCTTGATGCAACAAACTTAAACAGTTTCGACAGCAAGATCTGCTCTTTACCAATCTATTTTTCAAACCAGTTCCTGCTCCCATCAACAAGAAAATCCACGTTCGCCGATCGATAGTATATAATTAATGGAAGCAAACGGTGAGTTCACAAGGTATTCTTGCACAAAGAAGCCATTACAGCGAGAAATCGCTGGACAAGAAGATCACCGTTTTGATATTAATCCGCCTAATTGCAGATATGGACTCTCATCTGGCCATTCTGTCTCTTATGTTTATTCAGTGTTGCCAATTTAGCGTCTTTCCAGCTAAATCCAACCCGTTTCTAGTTTTGTTTTTTGTTGCAGTGTGAAAATATGTCAAATTACTACTGTTGTCATTAATCAGTATGGCTATTTTTTGCATGCTTTTGTATATCTATGGCGTGTCTCAGCCAATTCAGGCGTTTCTCTGCTTTTTACCAATTTAGTGTTTTTTTAGCATTTTTTAGGCAGTCAAATAAGCACCAAAATATTACTTGACATCTTTGCATCCGATCCACTTTCTCTCACCGGTTGCGTCTTTTCCTTCACTTCATATTAATCTTTGTTAATCTCGTTCTCCCAATTTCTCTCTATGTGCAGATCTTCCCATAGTATAATTAACTATTTACCAGTCTTACTAATTGGGAAACGTATCTTTTTTCTTCTCCTGGTCATACCTATTCCTCGTACACAATTTCGGGAATGTCTATATTTACGATCTCTTAGTATCATCTGCCTATTTTAGGCATTAGCTTCTAATTATTTGACCGAAGTAGAGTGATTGTTAGCAATCTAGTCTGATTAGGCATCAATAAAGTTCGATCTTACCTCGATTTTGACTCTGCTAAGCTTATATCATGCCCACTTGAATCAGATCAGTAGTCAAATATGTAGGTCCTTTCTATTCAATACCCATCGAAATAAATGTTCATAGCTGTTACTGATCACCGTATTTTTGTTCGCTGAATAAATTCATATTTTTGAAATAAGTTAAAGACATCTCAGCAACTTATTATCTATCTTATTGCTATACTGAACTCGGAATATGGTTTGGTTTATGGTCGGTGTTAGTCAGTCTGTCAGAATGGTTTCATTTGCGTTTCGCCTTTTTATAAATTCGGTGCGTGCTAAAGTACCCAGCGCATTTTTCAAAAGCTAAAGACTGAATATTCAGTCGAAAACTTTTGCGCCCACCTATGATTATTTAGTGCGATGGGATTACGATGGGATTAACAGAATAGGCCTAGTCTTATTTGGCTCAACATTATGCATATATATATATATATATATATATATATATATATATATATATACATATACATATACATATATATAGTCGGTTAGTTAGTTAATAAGTGAAAATCTTTTGCAAAACCAGAAGAACCGGTAAACGAATTCGAGGAAAAATTTTCTCTTAGAAAGAAAACGAAATATCAAAAAATCAAAAGCTTGCTTGAAAACAGGTATATGATGTGAATTAAAAATGGAAATCATTTTTACTTTTTATTTTAACAAACAAATAAAACTATGTATGCAACAAAAAATTGAAGTAAAAACAGCAAATTGTAATGTAATCGTAGTTAACTAACCATGATTAAACAATATCATGTAATGCTTGCAAGGTAAATAAATACAACCCACTACAAACTTGACATTCCACATCATTGCGGAAGTTAACTCACGAGTACATAAACGAATGTAAGGCCCAGTCACATTGTCTTCCTGGGGAGCTGAACTAGGCTGAACGTGGATATACTATTGTCAGAAACATAATTTACATATCTAAATGATATACACACACACACAATATATATATATGTATATATATATATATATATATATATATATATATATATATATATATATATATATATATGTGCGTGTGTGTGTGTATATATATATATATATATATATATATATATATATATATATATATATATATATATAATATTATGCAGTTTATAATACACACACGCATATATATATATATATATATATTTATATATATATATATATATATATATATATATTTATATATATATATATATATATATATATATATATATATATATATATAATAAACCGCATAATATTATATTGAAACTCTTAACTAAAATGATATCTCGTCATTACACGGCTAATATATCACTTGGCGCTAGCCTTGACAGCGTGACT
The DNA here is from genome assembly GCA_963457665.1 of Thysanoteuthis rhombus. Lineage (NCBI taxonomy): Eukaryota > Metazoa > Mollusca > Cephalopoda > Oegopsida > Thysanoteuthidae > Thysanoteuthis > Thysanoteuthis major. The sequence goes on along the minus strand of OY735208.1, from coordinate 53,935,985 downwards.
AGAATAAACAATGAAAGAAAATGGGTATGCTTCAGGAAGATGGGAGATCATTTCAAATAAGAGTTTCAATATATATATATATATATATATATATATAGTAGATTGTGGATTCGCTACACAAACTAGCTCATGTTTCTGCCCTCTGAAGGCCTCATCAGGCGAATGATTGTCTATGTTTTTTGGGTCTATATATTGGGAATTTGGTGAGAATGTTGTGAGTGTGGTAGTGGATGGTCTGGGCATTTATTTTGTCAAGGGATTTGAACTCCATATAGCGGTCAACTCTGCAAGGATGCTTAGTTGTGGTCTGGGAGTAGTTTCTATCTTGACCTACGTATCTTGGCATTGGGTTTTATTGCCCCAGTTGGTGCCTTTTGTAGCTCTAGTGGATAGTATCAATCTTTTAATTTTAATTTATAATGTGTTTGGATATGTTTGAAGGTAAAAGATGGTGATGGGAAGTTTTGGAGATGATGGACATATATATATATATATATATATATATATATATATATATTCTCTTTTCTGCCTATTTTGGATGCTAAAATGGCAACTTTTCCGTTTTTCAAGTCCAGATAAAGACTAGATTTGAACAAGTCTTAATGCTGCATGGTTTGTCTACAGCAAAACTTGTTTACAGTCTGTCCTCGGATGTACCTTCCGTCTGGTAACCCTTACATTTCGTCAAATTTATTTTCGAGATTCTATCATGACTCATTGCAGCAAAAGATCAGAATTCAAAAGATTTGGGGTAGTAAGACTGTGTTGAACTAATATTCGGAGTCGGGGACAGCTTACCTGCCTTGAAAATTAGGGTTCGAACTCATATTTTCTCGTTTAACCTCACTTCAGATGATTCAATGGCTTGAACGTTTGCATTATACGCAGATGGATCCGGGCTCAATTCTCGATATGAGCGAAGAGTTAGAGCAAATTTCCATACGTACTCACTAGCCCACTTACTGCACCTTAAGGTGTGTGATTGGGTTTGGGAAATGGAATCTTTTGGAAATTGTTAAGTTATTTAAACAATGGAACGAGCGCTGCTCATTTCAGATTATCTTCTAGCTGGAAGTGTCCATTCCTCTTTACATATTAATACGACGTTTAGCTCATGGTTCTATGGATTCGCTATCTTTGGGGCCACTACATGGTTCTAATAAGACTTATTCCCTATGCTAAGGGAGGGTATGTGACTGACTGACTGATTTTTTTAAATTCGAATACCGACAGGTAGCATCGTCAAGCAATACACAACCAACATACCCATGAAGCAGGCCCTTTCCTTCCTCTTCATTTGGTGTCCTAACTCTTTCAACCCTCATTCTCTTTTTCTGTTTTTTTTTCACATTATTTCTTAATTTTCTTTTTCCCTCTTCCCCCCCCCTCTCCCCCCCTCTCTCTCTCT
>OY735208.1:53924577-53932077 GCA_963457665.1 Thysanoteuthis rhombus | reverse complement strand
GTTCTGTGCTTTTTCACACCAGTAAGAACTAGAAGCCTTCCACTGGAGATCAAGTGAATGTAAGTCTCCCCTTTACCCCAGGATTCTTCTCAATATTCCAGATGATTTTAATAATAAAATGTCTGGATGGTCTTAGTTCTCCCACGAATCTTCAGTTCCTCCAGCCTCTTTATTCTATGCATTTGTTTTATTCACTCCTAATTCCTGGTGGTTATTGCAGGGGATTGAGTGACAAAGCCGCAGTCTGGAAAGTTTTAATCTCTGATTCATATGATCTCAATCCCTTAGTTTTCACAATGCTTCACAATGTTCAAAGTGCCGTACTTTTCAAAGGCAAAGCTCTAATCCTCATATTCGACAAGTTTCTCAACTCGAGGAATGATCCAGGTATTTATTTTCGTTCCATTTTTTTTTCAGCTTTGGGTCCGCTGGCGCAGTCACCTCTACGAGTTAGCAGGTCTTTTTCCTCGCTTACAACTATCAAACCCCGTTTTCTTGCTTGGATGAGGTGGCCAGTCTGTGGGTCAAAGACTGTCACTAAAATTGTCAAAATAGTTTTTTTTTTTTTTTCAGTTTTCAAATCAGTTAACCATCCATGTATGTGTCACGCGTACAGGCTACACCAATAAAGTAAGAAGGCTGAATATTTAAACATTTACTCCATGTTATGTCTGCAATAAACTTCTATTTCTAAAGACAATTCCACGATGTCAGTTTATGCTGAATTGGTCCCTAGTTTTGCACTCCTATTTTTTTCTTAAATCGAAATGTTTTAGTGATTACAACCAAACAATAGGCCAGAGAAGTAACTCATTCATTGATCACCCCGTATTTAATCAACCAGACCTGGCATGCTGGCCAGACGGTTGTCAAATAACGGTTTCTACTGAGTGTTGTTTTATTTTCTAGAATATCTTGGTTTGTGGTAACACTTTTCGTTCATATGGTCTAACCTGAGCCATTTGGACAGTTCGAATGTGCAACTGTTCTGTGTGTCAGTTTTGATATCTTTTTTGTGGTCAGTTTGCCGCATTCATTTATGATGTGGTTCATCATTTCATCTTTCTTTAAACAAAGGCGGTATTTATTGTTTTTTTGGGTTTGGTCTAATTTTTGCTTTGATCTAATTAGTCCTAATGTATTTGTTCTGGCCTCCCACGACAATTGATTCCCTTTGTCTATTTGGGAATCCTCTACATAACCTTCTCCGTGATTGTCCGTCTACAATAGCTTCCATTTGCCTTTTAAACACTTTTTATAAATATTTTTCCCCCTATTTCGTTGTTACATTCTACAAGTAGAAACAAACCTCTACATTTGAGGAGTTTTGTCTCATATTAAACGCTAATTCACTTTTTTTTTTTTGCCTTTTTTACTTTTTGCTATATTTTACGAATAGTCCGATACTCATTGGATACTCAACAATAGAGATGTTCAACCTTGCGTCTGCGGCGTCGTGGGGCCGGCATACTCTTATGCACATGCCCGCCACAGATTTGCTGCAATTAATGCTTATGAAATTTTCCTTCGATGTTTTCGTTTTTTCAATGTTACAATTACATATTTTAATCCTCAGCAAGGACGATGATTCAATAACAGCTAGCTGCAAAGCAAAAGCTTAACGTTAGTTTAGCTTTTCGCCTTTTTGTGAAAAAAAAAAGGTGAGAAGCTAACTTTCCAAAAGCAGGGGCTACCTATGTCTGAATTCTATTCGATGATTTCTTTTTTCAGGATTGAAACTATAAAAATGTGGAAAGCAGTGGGAGAGTCCACAGTTTAAAAAAGTGGAAAAAATTGTTACCATTAAGTTGAAGAGTCTATGATTGCCGTCAAGGAACCATGAAAATAATTATGCATTTTGAGTAGATACTGGAATTATTCGTTTTCGTTTTATGTCCATTATTGAACTTAAGTATGAATTAACCTGCAAGTACCAAATATGTTTGTGTAAGAATTTGAAGATATATAATTTTTTTAGACTTATTTATCACTTTTCATGCATTATTCCTCATAGGAATTATATTCTTATGTAATCATTTACAAAAATACCACTTCAAACTAAAACAAAGATCTCTTAATATAATCTAACGAATGTCAGTCCATCTATATGCAACTGCGTAACTCAGGAACCAAACAATATATCCTGATAAGATATTTTACGTTCTAATTGGACACCCAGGAATATCTTTTGCCGGTGAGTCTTTGAAGATTCTGATCAAAATATTATTGTGGGGTCAGTTGGCGCTCACGCTGAAAATAATTTTTATACATCTATCAATTTATTCATCTTTTTCTATGTATGTCCATTCTTATAAAATCTTCTGATATATTTAAATTATATGTGATGGGAGAGATCAAGATGGTGATTTTCAAGGTACGATTCATTAAAATCATAGTTCACATACATGTTCTTTCACTCAGGCCACAGGCTTCGTTTAGACCTTCCGCAGAAACTAGCTGTTAGTCTCGCCTGTATGTTGGGTTTTCATTTAGATCATGTGAATCGAAATCGTGATCTTAAAATCTAAAATGTCAAATTTGTTGTCTGGAAAAATGGAAAGAATAAAATGTTATCTTTTTTAGATTAAGATATATTCATATTTGCAAAGCTGTGACTGTTTGATTTATATAAATGGTTGATCGCCTTGTTTTCAAGTAGAATATCACTTTCTCCAGTGCTGAATCTATGAGACACGATTTTACATGCAATCACTTGGGTCAAAATCATCGGCGATATGAAGTCATACATATTTACATTTACATATCAGCTTATTAGTTGGTGGTTTTAAAACGTGGCTTACCGACAGAAAACACATACATTGAGCTGTGCTTTGAAGGAAAACATCGAGCAGTTCACCTCTCTTTGTATACGTTCTCGTGAAATTATTTCAAACCTTATAGAAATGAATGCAATAAACTTAACGCAATTTATTTCGTTTTATTGAATATCAAAAGCCTCATATTTTTTTCTATGCCTAGTCTGGAACAAGGCCACATTGTAAGGCATAAGTCCCCAACAGTTTTGTGCCGCAGAGCACCTCCACGACCACCAACATGGCGATGGGAAATTATGTTTGGACTTAATACGAATAATCATGCATAATATTTGATTCCTATCAAAAATAACTAGGGTATTCCATTTCAAGAGGTGCATCCGATTACATGAAAATCTTCAGGTGGTTTAAACTGAGAAATTAATGAGACACTGTTCTTTATTCATGATTTCGTCGATAGCAACAATCAAAACAGCATATTTTCTTGAGATACTATTACGTCATCTAATTAAAATCTCATTTCATAGAAAAATTCGACGAGAAAAAACTCCGATTCTCTCTCTCATTCTCGGTCTCTCCTACTGTCTTTTCACACTCTCTCTTTCTCTCTAACCATACTCACCAAACATTCCAAATCTATAATCTAACGTTAGTGAACGCTAGTGATGTAAAATATATTCGGGGAAAAAGCTATGTCCATTTCCATACATATTTTTATTGTAAATCTTAGCACTCCCTTGTATCGAGAACCATCGATTCAAATTACTCCAAACTTGACACTACCATGTCTGGTACACGGACCTTCATATCTGGCAAATATCAACTTCGTACAATGTCCTATTGGCGAGTTATATCTGTGCATACACACTGAAAAAAATTTAGAAATGATCTATTTCATTATGAGAAAATAAAAGCAAATTCATAGTTTGACTTGATAACGAACATAATGACTTATACAATACGTAGTTCTCCTAAAACAAAGCAAAATCGGTGAGCAGTTTTACTTCAGTGAGAATCATTAACCAATAAACCAAAGATGAATTATTATTTTTCGGATATTTTAAAAACTAAAGCTTTGTTTTTTTTTTATTTGAATAAAGAGCTTCAGCAACACGGTACGTCAGTCCTCTACCTTATTATTTCTAGCCTCTGCTAATGAGCTGTACCTGCAAGCACTACAAGCTAAGTAGACACTTCGAATAAGCAAAAAATCTTTAGAAATTTTCGAAACTATTCACTCCATAACCACTGTGAAATTTACCAATGCCATTCTTCATATTGCAATTTGAATCAATATTTTGAAGCCCTCCAGTGGTAATATGCTATTTAGTTGGATATTTAGTTTGAATCTGCTGTGATTCACACCGTAGGCTATAATTCTTTTTTAAAAAGAAAAAAAAGCTGAAGTTACTTAAAACGTAAATAAAACAAAATTGAAAATTGGTAAGACGTTGCCAAGACTTCTCCAATGTAGTTAAACACCGGACAGGTGGGCCCTCCCTCAAGACGAAACTTCACCCAGGATTTATCAATGCCCCAACCGATCCCATCAACAACCACTGCCACCATTTGCATTTTCCCCGATCCTTAAAAATAAGACAATTTCAGTGAAGAGAGGTCAAACAAAGGGAAGCAATCAGCGCTGAATGCTCGAACTAAGCAGATACTGAATAGCCTTCGCAAAGCCATCTTGCATACACTTCATTCTTACGCATGCCCAGGAGCTATATCCGGTGCCGCCACTACCTTCACCTTTCTCCCCACTTCGCAACCACCAGTCGCCATTAGGCACCGACTCAGTGCGCATGCCTGAATGCCATTTCCGTTCCTCTGCACAGCCACTCACACTTTTTAAACCTAGTGGAAAGCGTGCAGGAGTTTTGCACATACACTCTCAATGGAAAGTCTCGTTTCATTTAACAATTAGGCTTTCTTGCAGGAGTCTGGCTGCAGGGTGAAAAAAAAGTATGAGGAAGAAATAATTAGGAAAGAAGAGAAAAGAAATTGAATAGCAGGTATGGGTAGATAAATAGATAAGAAAAAAGTTGAAGAAAGAACGAATGTTGGAAGAGAAGTAATCGAGAAAGTAAGGAGTGCATTGAAGGAGAGAGATCGTGTAAGAAAATAAGAATGAAAGATTTTTGAGAGAAATAAAAAAAAGAATGAAAAACTGAAGGAATGAAATGAAGAAGAGACTTGAAAGAAAGGAAGGGGAATGGAGAAAAAGTGGTTGGTAGGAAAATGGGGGAGAAAGGTAACTCCAAAAGAAAGTTTTAGCGACGAATATTAGTTTTTCCTACTCATACCTACTTCTCCATGAGACTGTCCGTTCCATCTTTGTTCGCGATTGTTAAGCAGACTCTATCCAGCCAAACAACAACCAGGTTGCCAAGTAGCACCAATCATTCGGCATTTTCCCGCTCAAATTTCCTTCATCTCATTATTCATTAGCGATGACCAGCGTGCGAAAGGGCTGCAACACACCACACCAGATCAATTTCATCGCGTCTTGACGCATGGATGCGCGCACACAACGTCACTTCCGCTCCAGCTTGTAAACCATTTAGAAAATTGGTGGAATTCGATGTTCCTCCTGTTCCGTTTCATTACAAAAGGTGATTTGGTTGCATTCTGAGCCGAAGAATGAAAACCGGGGGTTCGGCGCCACCGCCACATTCCATTTCTCACCTTCGTCTCTATTTTTTTTTTATTTCATCTTTTTTTTATCATTCTTTCTATTCTTTTGCTCCTTTCTGGCTTCCTATTAAATTCTTATTAGTTTCATTCTCCTTCTTCTTCTTTCACCTTCTTTTTTTTCGCTCAATTCTCCTTCTTTATCATCATCATCATTTTCTTGAAGCCCATATTTTTCTCTTTTCTCCTTTCCCTTTCATTTTTCGATTTTCATTTGTGATTCATCATCATCATCATCATCATCATCATCATCATCATCATCCTTTCGGTTTGTTCTTTCGTTTCTCTTCAACGCTCGGTATTTTCTCTATTTCTATTTTCAACCACCTTTCGAATCTGATTTTTATTCCTTAATTCCTCTGTTCTCTTCGTCACTTTCATTCTTCAAATTTTGATCTTGATTTTCTTCACTTATTGTTATCATTAAAGCTTCTTTTCTTCTTCTTACTCGCCATCTTTATCCCCATCCCCCAATTCAATTTCTTTCAATTCCTTTTCCGTCTGATCCAATCAAATGCATCTCTGTACTGTAATGTTCGCCAGCTGGCAGGGGTCACCATCTACTGTAGCCAAGTGGGAAATCATTGTGAATTGATTACGAACATGGTTCGATTCTCCCCTTCGGCGTTATTGCAACTATTGTATACGGAAAGTTAGCAACATGGGACGACTAGAGAAACGATGGATACAATTAGGTCCAAAGACGCTGAGGGGGTGAACAGAATCAGCCGAGCTCTCACCCAAAGCTGCAGGAACCAACAACCCAAATACAAGAAGGGACACAATATCTTCAGGACCTCACATATAGATTTATGGTTAATGCAAGTGGATATCGATGAAAAGGGAAGGAAGTTGTCGAATTGAAAAAATGAATGCATTAGGAAAAATAAATGTAGGTGATGAATGGATATTAAATGTGTATGTAAATATATGTGTGTGTGTGTGTGTGTGTGTGTGTGTGTAGTATTAATTTGACAATGTGGAAGTTAAATTTTTGAGGAACAAGCGTGTTATATATCAAATCTTTTTTATTAACAGAGAGGTAGGCTTGTTGCATTTCTGTGGAGTAGCGTCAGCATTTTCAAAAACACATACCAACGCAGAAAAATTTTGCAAAAATGTTTACTTGTTTACAAGTTCGGGTGTAGCATTGAACTTAGGAAAAAACGTGGGTGTACATAGCAATCTAGGTGTTGGTTATTTAATCGGATAGGGAGGAGGGTTCTGTGGGTATGAAGGGAACAGCCTTAGAACGTTCTTTTTTTTTTCAATCATCACAGTGGGGTGGGATAGGAAAGGTTACTCCCATTATTTTGTCAGATTACCTCACACTGTGTTTCCTGTCCATCTCCATTTTGATTTTCCATTGCTCCCTCTGCCAGGAGAACGGAGACACGGAGACATCAGATCAGCCAAACTCTCCACAGCCTGCCTTCATATGATTTTCTGGAACCTAGACTCAGTAAATTGAGGAATTGGAATAGACGGCAAATATGTAAGTAATCTCAGATTTGCAGATGTCATCGTCCTTTTGGTTGAGAATCTTCATGAACTCCGGAAGTTGGTCAGACTGAAGAAACCAGGCAAGTGGGCCTCTATAACTTTAGTGAAACAAATGTCATGTACAACAAATATGTCAAAGACGCAGAACTGGAGAAAATAGACCATCACATCCAACAAAGACAACGAACTTCCATGAAATCCTCAAAAGGAGAAGAAATAAAGCAAAGAATTACTCTAGTTTGGCAAGCTTTTGGCAATGCAAGTTCAACTTTCAACCACTTGTGCTAAAAAAGAAAGCATCCTCCCTATGGAGCTGAAACATGGAATCTAACCAATAGATTGACCCTTGAACTAAGAACCATTCAACGTGCACGTAAGAGAATCATGATCAACCTCATATAGAAAGATAACAAGATAGTACAATATATTAGAGAAAAAGACCGGAGTCTAAGATATTATAGAATCCATAAAAAACTTGAATTCTTATGGACTAGTCATGTTGCATGAATGTCAGACAACTGCTGGACAT
>OY735208.1:53917077-53919577 GCA_963457665.1 Thysanoteuthis rhombus | reverse complement strand
AGAAGAAAGAGAAAAAGCAAGAAAAATAGGAAGAAGTTAGACACTTCTTTTTCACAGCATCTTCTCCATCGGAATATCTGGAGTAAAATAATACTAAGTAAAACGCTAGACCCGATTCTTTATAAAGGATTTGTCGGATCTGTTTGGATGACGACTAACGTCTTCAGTTAATGGGAAAATATTTTCTTTTTTAATTAGAGGGGAAAATGTACGATTCCGAAATTTCTTGGTTTCCACAATTTTTCTTATTTTGTCAAAGGCGGTTTTTTCTGCAAATTTTGCCCAAGGAATCATTCCACTTAAATTAACTATAAAAGTCGATAAATGAAAAGTGATGGATTAAGTTCAACTCGCTTTGTTAACTTCGAATACCAATTCTTTGTATTTTATTACTTAATTCATTCTTTTTTTCTTTATCCCTATTCATCTTATTGATATATTTTAATTATGTTTGTTCATCGATCCAACGAAAATTAAGAATCTGTATACACAGATGATTCAGACTATGACAAGTTTTGTTTTTTTTTATCAGTCAGCGATCTTTGAGAGAGAAACTATAGTCGCCAGGACGGTTTTGATCTGTTTCTTTCCGGGTTGTATGGAAGGGAAATTATTCAAGCAAAGACAGCAGATAAATTTTAAGCCTTTCAAAAACATTAACGTAGTAGGGTCAGCGAACCCTGAGGGGAGGGGTGACAAAAAAGCCTCGGGAATCTGCAGAAGTGTTCCCTCTGAACATGACATTCTGAATCTTGTTTGAGAGAGACAATTACCGAACAATATTATTGTACACCGATTAGTAACGTCTATTAGAATTCGAGTAATTGTAATCAATTGATAAGAAGTATGATGTTTTGAGACCAAAATGTGCACGTTATTGCTGTTCATCAAATGCAGTCAAAAAACTAACCGCTAAAAATTTGGATTTCCTCTATAGAAGCGGTCCTTGTGATTTCAAAGTTTCAAAACCATCACTGCACTAACTCATGTCCGTCTAAAATGACGGAGTTGTATATGTATGGATCGGCCTGAAGAGTCCTAAGCTATTTCATTCGGTAATTTTTTTTTTTTTTTTTTGTAATTTAAATATTCTTTTTTTGAGTCTTTTTCAAAGTCTCATCTCAATTCAAGTTTTAATGTGTTTCTGTGAGGTAATCTTCATTGTTATGTCACAACAGCCTACCTCATTTTATCAAAACCCTATACTTGTTTCTATTAGCTATGCTAATCTATTTCACATGGACCTACCAATTCCTAAAGGAATCGGACAAAACATACAACCATACATGCATTTATGAAATTAAACATAACAATTTCTATTTATAAATTCCGATACTGGACTCTTCTAATGATCACTCTATTAAGACAACATTCATTAAAACGACCTCTTCCCTTCAGTTTATATTTGTTGCTGGTGAGCTTTAACAACAGCAGTGACTGTAGGCTTTTACTGGAGACCAAGTGATAGCTAGTCTCCTCATATTCCTTGACTCTCCTCACTGTTCTATCGGATCTCAGTGGTGCTATCTTCTGGGTATTCTCGGTTCTCCCCAAGATTTTTAGTTCCCACAACCATTTTGCTCGAGTGTTTCCAGAGCTCAAACTCCTATTGCTACAGCTGTCATCTTCAAGTTTTGTACATTTTTCAGTTCTCTGGTCTTTCAGTTTAGTCAGCTTCATCCTGTGGTCTGCTGGAACACTTAAATGCACTCTCTGGCACGTTCTTTCTCCCTTATTAACAACTGTATGTCGTTCGTTTGAGTCTCAAAGTCTCAGAGGATTTCACGTACATGAGTGGCTGCACATAAGTGCCCAACGAGCCATTTCTAAAACGTTGGTATTTTTGCCATTTTTTGAGCTTCTATTCTTATGGAACCTCACCAAGACACAGACCCGCAAACTGAGAAGCATGAGAGAATCATGCTCAAACTCACATGGAGAGATCACAAAAAAGCACAATATATCAGGAAGAAAACGGGAGTCAGAGACATCATTGAATTTATAGGAAAACTTGAATGGCAATGGGCTAGTCATGTTGCGAGAATGGCAGGCAACCGATGGACATCACAACTCATAACATGAATCCCCAGAGATCACTTGCAAAACCAAGGCCGACAAAATACCAAATAGAGAGATGAACAACACAAATTCAGAAAACACTGGCTCTGCGACGAAGGGCGAGGTCTATGTCCAACGACGGACGTTAAAAGACTGATGATGATGATGATGATGATGATGATGATGATGATGATGATGATGATGATGTTTTGTTCATTTATTCGTTTTGAAGCTTGAACACTCTAGTAAGCATAATGCAGAGTGCTAAAACTTCAAAATTAGGAAAAATACTCATCGCAACTCTAAAAATAACGAAGATAGTAACTATTAAAAAATAACTCATTGAGGACGTTATCGTGTATAGTCACTCATATCCCTTGGTGTGTATGGTCTGCTGACACTGTCTCCATAGTACAAGGCAAGGCTATACGTGTTGAATATG
>OY735208.1:53764577-53912077 GCA_963457665.1 Thysanoteuthis rhombus | reverse complement strand
TGCATGAGAGAATCATGCTCAGCCTTACATGGAGAGATCACAAGACAGCACAGTATATAAGGAAGAAAACAGGTGTTCGTGACATCATAGAAACTATTGAAAAACTCAAATGGCAATGGGCAGGCTATGTTGCAAGAATGAAAGACAACCAATTGATATCACGTCTCACAACATGGATCCCCAGAGATCACATAAGAAACCGAGGCCGACAGAACACAAGATGGAGAGATGAACTCGACAGATTCAGGAAATACTGGCTCCGCAATGCCTATGATAGGGAATTGTGGCGAATCCTGGGGAAGGTCTATGTCCATCGATGGACGTTAAAAGACTGCTGATGATGATAGAATCGAATCTTTTCTTTCAAAAATGCTGAAATATTCGTTTAAAACGTGATCTGTCGAATATGTTGAATGAACCATGAAGCTTAGGGACCCTAGCAAAGAAGTACAAGTGCCCTGAGATAGGTAAATAGATAGATAGATAATTTAAACTATCAGAAATTACAGACCATGCAGTCATTACAGCGGTGATATTTCTGGGCTGATAGAAACAGTAATTTTATTTGAGATATCGCACCATTAATCAATCAATGTTGATGCCGGACGTGGAGTTAATGTCAGCCTGCTCCTAATATTGAATTTTGGGTGTTTTGGGACTTGAAAGATTTGAATATGATTAATCTATTCAAGGTGCCAGCCGAGGAGTCTTATTTAACGGGTGTAATCAGATCTCTTTATTCACAACGATTAATAGTGATTGCTTGCTAAGATTCATTCAAGGAAGATCGTTAATCAGTAATATTTCCCTTATTTCAAGGTAAAGGTAAGTGTTGCAGCCAATAATATGGAATCGACTGGCTGGAATAACAACCTTTCATTTAAAGAGTTATAATATTGGTCACTTATTTAAATGAGGCATATACAGAAATGGAATACAGTACTACCACCCAAAAAGTGTTAACACTCAATGTTCATATTCTAATCCACAGAATTATGGATTTGGTGGGACTTTTGAAATCGATATATTGTTACAAATTGAGTTAATGTTAAGGTTTCCGATAAATGCTCTCAATATGGGATTCTGAGTTATTGGAAATCTTACGAGTAAGTCCACGTAACGATCAAACGTAAATGTCATATATACTCCGAACTTCTTGAGATATTTTTTTTATATTATAATTAAGGGTTCGAATATTGCACGAGCGTTTCGTTTGAAACAAAAAGGTTTTGAGGTTCAAGCCAGTCTTGCAGGCTCTGGGTATGCTCGAGCCCCTAACTATAGGTTTTACAAAGTCTAAAAGATCGCACATTACTCGAGTAAGTGCAGTAATTGATTGACGATTCTCGGAACAAACTAAATCAATTCACTCACCGAATGTATAACTTCATTCCGTCTGCTCAGCATTGAAATAGTGATGATGCTATCTATAGTTTTGAGAAGGGTCATTACCATTCGAAGAGTTGTTTTTTTTTTCGGACTCCTCCTTGTTGTTTGCGTTGCTAATACGCCGTTTCGGTCGATCCATTCTACGACCTTCTTCAGGTGCACTGACTATGATGATGATAAACATATTTTTTTAGCGGTGCTACCACTTGAGGAAAAATTTCTTTCTTCTAACATCACATTTGGATAACACACCCAAAGAATCCCGCTGAATGGCTCGCCCGAAACATCGTGTTGACAACACAAACAAAAAGTAAGGATTCAATTCTTTGAAATTAAAATAGCGTTTATGATTTGAAAGTGAAAATGTTTACATGGGCTAACTACTTCATTTATTAAAGGGTGTCACAAATTTTGAGAGAATACTTGAGTCCTGTCTGCAAAAGTAAAGGGAATATTTTAAAACCGTTTGTTTAAGATCGCATATTTACATTTTTTTTTCTCTTTTAGAAAGTTTACAATGGTACACAACTAATAAAGACTTGACTGTATATTCAGCGAACTGCAAAGCCAAAACAGAAGACGGGAAGTTAAACAATAATAGTTTTTTTTTCATTCAACACAAAGAGCCTGAATTCAGTAGTTTGTTTTAGTGGCTCTACACAGAACTATCACCAGAGAAGAAATGCCGTCGAAATCATCATCAGCAGTAACGTTTTAGCACTCGTCTGTAAACATAGATCATCCCCACCCAGGGATCAATAAATCTCTCTATCATGGGCGTCGAAGAGCCAATACATTCCGATTTTGTTGGGACAAGGGTTTCATATGATTTCTGGGGATCCACGTTGTGATTCATGATCTCCAGCAGTAGTCTGTCTGTCTTGCAACATGACCAATTCATCGGCATTTGAGTTTTCTTATGGATTTTATGCTATCTCTGACACTTGTTTTTCCCTCATATACTGCGCTGTCTTGTGATCTCTCCATAGACGGTTAAGCATAATTCTCAGTTCTAAAGTCAATCTTTTGATCAGATCCCATGTTTCAACTCCATAGGTGACAATTAGGAGGGTGCATTTCTTTCTTTTAAGACTAATGAGATTTTCTTGATCTCGAAGGTTGGACTTGCTCAGCCGAAAAGCTACTCGACCTAGGGTGATTCTCCGTCTGATTTCTTCTTCTTTTGGGATTTTGATGGAGATCCATTGTCCCAGGTAAATGTAGTGGTCATCTTATATCCTGGCTTTTCGATTTTATCTTAGTGTCTTTGCAGTCTAATCGGAAAAATTGTAATTTTATCCTGGAAAGAATAAAAGGATAAATCAAAAGAAATAATAACACTTACTCAGCTTATATAGGAATAAGGCTCCTTGGATTAAATCTGTCGGGTTTGAGTAGAACAGCAGAAATAACAGCTCTTCAGACCTTCTTAGTCTTACGAATTCAGCGTGAGACACGGGCATTTTGGTACATTCTTACGTTAATATGCATGAAAGTAGAACTCTCATATATTTTTTTAATGTTAGATTTACTTAGATTTATTTAGATTTATTGAATAAGTTTCAATAACTGATCAAAATCTGATCTTAGATGAGGAAGATTATCTTGTAATCCTTGTAATATATACTTGAAATATTCTTGAATATATTTTACTCCTGATGGCCTGATCGTAGTTTGAATCTGATGAGAGAGTGTTGAGAATCTGAGCTTAATTCGAACGATATACCCTGAAATGCAATTTTAGCCAATCTTTGATGAAGAATTTCCAAAGATCTTCACGGGAGCAACCTCTCAGACTCCCTTGGACGCCGAACACCCAATATTATCATGTGTGCACGGATATTTTTATAGGTTGGGGAGGATCATATGATTCTAATCCGTTCTCAACATCAAAACTTGATAGGTTTTGCTCTCCGAGATTCGGATATAGGATTATTCGAGAGTCATCTCTACGGAACTGCTCTAATCATCCAACAGAATGAAACCACTTTGCTGTTTTCGTTTAGTGACGTCCTTTCCTCAAAGTCATTGCGTACTTCATGACGAACGAAGATTGAAATTGTGTTGGAGACGATAGCCAAGTGGGGCGTCGTTGGTGGTGAGTGTGTCACAGATGGGAAAAGGCGGTGAGGAGAGAAAAGGGGGTTGAACACAGGATGGACGAGATTATGATGAAGAGAAGGAAATTTTTCCCACCATGTCTTATGAATTCATCGAATGATGTACCCGGCTCAACCATGCCCCAATCTTTCTACCCCAATAACCAGCCCTAGCTTGTCTTTAGGGTCGCTTCTCATCCCCCCGCACCGGATCAAGCAATCCCACCCTGTGGCTATTTCATACGCCAGGTTCTTTCATCAGCATCTTTTCGAACAATTCTTTTCATACCCCATAATTTTTATCTTTATTTTTTATACGTTTTTCTTTTCTTTCGATCTCTCCCTCCACCCCCTCTCTCCCCCTCTCTATCCATATATCTATTTATCTACTTTCCCTCCTCTCTTTATATAAAGACATATATAAATCCATCTCTGTCATCCTCTTTCTATCCTCTCTCTTTTTTTCTATATTTCTCTAACTCCCTCTCTCTTTATGCTTCTCTCTCACCTTCCTTTTACCCTTTCTCTCACTTTCTCTCACTTTTTCTCTCTCTAAATGTATATCCCTCTCCCTTCCTCAACTTCTCTCTCACCCTTCTTCTATCCTCTCTCTATATATATATCTTTCTCATACTCACTCTCTCTGTCTCTCTTATGATCTTTCTTTCAACTGTTAATTCTTTCTTTCTTTCTCCCATTTGTGAATTGTTTTGGCTTTTTTTTCCAATTTCTCGATCATTATTCTTCTCTTCCATTTTTCTCAACTCTTTTTTTCTTTTTTCTTTCTTTCTTCTTTCACTTTTCCAACTCTCTATTTCCTCTCGTATTTCTCTCTCTTTCCCAGTCTGTCTCTCTCATTTAATTCTTCTTCTCAGATTTTTCTTTATTTTCTATTTCTCATCTTCACTCTCTCCCTATTTCTCATTACTTGTCCCTTTCTTTCTCTTTATTCCCCTTCCTTTTGTTTTGTATCTTCCTTCGCATTTTTATTCACTATTCCTTTTGCGATCTTCCCTCAATTTTTCCCCTTTCTTACATTACAATTATATCTCAAACCCTTTCCTTATTCATCTTTTCTTTTTTTTCTTTTTTTAATCTTTTTCTTTCTTTCCTTATTTTCAACCAAAACTGTCACCAAAATTGTCAACACAGGTTTCTTCAGTTTTTGAGATGGGCTAGCTCGTTGACTATGAATGTATTATGCGGATAGATTACACCAATGGAGCTATAGGGATGAAGATTTGAACATCTGCTCCTTATCATGTTGACAATTTTGTTTTCTTTCAAAAATTCCCCCAATATATACAATTTAGTTTGCAATGTAAGTTTATGCTAGATTGAACCCTAGTTTGTGAGAAGCTGCATTCATTTTTTTTTTCAATTCAGACTCTTTTAGTCTCTATTGCCTAACAAAAGGCAAGAGAAACGACTTATTCGTTGATCACCCCTTTCACTATTTTTTAATTGATCATCCCGAACGCGTAATGCTTTGGTCACGTGGCAGTTTCTATCAAGTATCTTTCTTTCTTTCCTTCTATCTTTCTTTCTTTCTTTCATTAGTGATCTGCTTTCTTTTTCGATCTTTCTTTTTTATCTCTCTTTCTTTTCTCTTCTCAACTCCTCTCTCTTTTTCCTCTCTTTCTTCCTTTTTCGCACTTCCTTTCCCGCCTATGTTACTTTGATTCCTCTCACCGTCACATTCAGACATATCATTCCCAATTATTCATTTCTTTTCTTCTTTCTTTCTTTGCTTCGTTTAATTTTTCAACACTTCTTTCTTTTTTACCTTTCTTTCTAGCTACTACTTTTTTGTCTACTTCAATTTTATTTTCTTTATTGCGTCACTCATTTATATCAATTATTCCTCCAGTTTTTTTTTTTTTTTTTTTTTTTTTTGTTTTTCCTCTGGTTCTCAAATTTCAATCTTTTTTTTCTTTTTCTGTTTTCTTTTTAACTCTTATTTTCTTTCCTTTTTTTTTTCTTTCGTTTATTTATTCTTTTTTGCTCTCACTTCGATTTCCTCCATCGTCTCATTCATATCCATTGTTTTTTCCATTTGTTTTATTTACCTCTTTCTTTCTTTGCTTGGTTTTATTTCACAACCGATCCACCTTTCTTTCTTACTTTCTTTCTTTCTTTCCTTCTTTCTTTCTTTCTTTCTTTCTTTCTTTTTTTATTCTCTTTCATTCTTTCAAGTTCTTATGTTCCTGTCTATGTTACTTCTTATCGTCTCACTGATATCCATCAATTGTTTCTCTCTTCCCCATCTTTGTTTTCCGTTCAATTTCCCTCTGACTATCACCATCCTTCTTGTATTTAATTTTTTTTTTCAATCCTGTACTCTTTCTTTTTTCCTCTTTTTTTCACATGTTTTCATTCTTTTTAGTTTTATTCCCCTTTATTTTATAATTGTTTTGTCTTATTTTAATTACCATTTTTATTTTATTATGTATTTTAATTTTTTCTAACCCTTGTTTTTTTTCCAATATTTTATTTTCCACCGCATAACACCGTCCTTCACTTCACCCCCTCAGTTTTTCGCATCCACCCCTACCGTCCAGGACCCCACCCAGTGACTTGATGTTCGGTCGGCGGCGAATCTTCATCGTCCCATATGAGCATATACAATAGTATTAGCGGCGTATAAAAACCCCGGCCGACCATCCTGTCCACGCTACACCGGTCATAATCACAGGGCTTAATTATCACGTTGACGGACGACAGATCAAAGGCAAGAACGAGCGAGCAGTCGACTTGATTTGCCTACCGATGACGCGTCAGGGAGTCTGTTTATGGGCTGTTGGCTGACATTACCTTCCGCAAGAGTGCGTCGCTAGCAACTCTTCTTCTGGTTGGGGAGGTGAGAAGGGAAGAGAAGTAGAAGAGATGGGAGGTTGGGGGAAAAAAAAGGGCGAAACTGTGCTGTGGTGTGGTGGCCTGGGTAGTGTTCTTAGAGGAAGAACGAAGAGGACGAATCGGACATGTTGGAATAATGTGAGAGAAAAAAGTAATTCGAAGACAAAGAGAAGGAAAAGTATGAATAAGAGCAACTGTTCTTCTGTCGTGGGGAGGAAGAGGTGAGAAGGGAAGAGAGATAGAAGGAATGAGAAGTTAGAAGAATAAAGTTGAAAGATAGAAGGAAAGGAAAACGAAAAAGATCGATTAGAATATCATGGGAGGAAGAAAGAAAGTAAAGTAAAAAATAGAAGGAAAATGGATACGTAACGAAGAGAATAAGAAAAATTTAGAGAAGAAGAGAATGAAAAGATGAATCGGGGGAAAACAACAAAGAGGGAAAAAGAAACTAAGGAATCCGTAGCTAAAAGAACTGAGTTTGGAAATGAGGGAGAAGTGAAGGAGAAACTGAGCCGGGGGGGAGGTAAGCAAAACAAAGATATATGTGAAGAGAATGAATGAAAAGAGTAATGAAGAAAAAAAACGAAGGAGATTCTGAAAACTGCAAAAGAAAAGCCAGAAAAAGAAAAAAACTTTTTTTTCGTTGACAGCTGAAAAACCGAAAAACAATGAAATATTACAAAAGATGAAGAATCAATAAAGACAAGAAGAAGAAGAAGAAGAAGAAGAAGAAGAAGAAGAAGAAGAAGAAGAAGAAGAAGAAGAAGAAGAAGAAGAAGAAGAAGAAGAAGAAGACAACGGAAGGAAGGGGAGGAGCAGAAGATGAGAAAGAAGGGAAGAAAAATAAGTTGATGATTTTTAGTGGCGAGGAAAAGAAATTGAAATTCAGAGAACACCAGACGCTCGCGAATATTTGAAGAACGAAATGCTTGAAATGCAGGAAAAAAAAAAAGAAAGAATAACCAGAGGAAACGAGATAAAAAGAAGGAGAGTTTGTAGAAGAGTGGGAAAGGCTAATGTCAGAAACAGCGAAGTAAAAACAGAAATGATCTGTTTGAATCTGTGAGGGACGGATGTGGAGGGGGGATCAGTGAAAGAGGGTTCGGCGTTCTTGAAGGTGCATCATTTCATGACTCGTCATAAAACGCTTCGGTTGGCATGCAGGCAGTCGTTTGAGGTGCATTATTGCGACCTTTCGTCGATATAGATGAGTGCATTTCGATGAGCAGACCACAACATGGATATTTGCGTCTCCGGCACAACCGACCGGCCCCGAGTGTCCCGTGGTCTGGCACTGTTCGCTGATCTCTGACCACTGACTCCGTGTTTACGTGCGTCCGTGGTGTAGACAGTCCGACAAGAAAGGCTAATAAAAACAATGAAGAAAGAAATAAGAGAGGACGTACATTAAATAATAAGAACCATCCGTTGTTGGTTTCATTTTATGCCGGCTAACTTTGGCTCGAGTTTATGTTCGATGGCTATCGTAGATTTTACAAGTAGTGAATTGAACCATTTGAACGAATTACTGAGCCAAATCCGGTCTTTGTCTTGAGGATGGAACCTGGGACGAAGAGTCCCGCACAACCGTTATCAGTATAAACTGTTCATATGGGTGCTGTAGATAGATTCTGAGGAGACAGACGGACCGAATTAGGAGGGGAGAATGGCTACGGAGATTCTGGAGTGGATATGACTCAATCAAACGAGAACTTCATGCAAAATAGGAAAATTGCTGGTTTGACGTCATTGGAAAGCAGCAAAGGGGCGTTACTCTTTGACAGAATCAATAATGTGTGAAAATGTCGATATAAGATTTTTTTAAAAAAGATATACATTTTATTCTAATTTTAGTAAAAACTTTGAGATTTTGTGCCGACAGAACAGCACCAAGTGCAAAATCATTTACACCATTTCCGGTTGGTTAGTTTGAGTAAGATGCAAACATCTTTACCCTTTACCATGTTTAGATATGAGAATAATAGTGATATCAAAAAACTGGTAAGTCATTCAATAGTATCCGGCAAGCAACCAAAGTTTTTTGACAGCATGCTGCCTTAGGGGTGATCAATTAAAAATTGGAAATACGGGTAATCAATATAGTTACTTCTCTTGTCATTTTGGTGCAGTGATCACTAAAAAAGCCTGAATTAAAGAAAAAGAGACTGGCAGTTTGTTACATTGTCTATGTAATCAAATTTTCAGATTTGTGCTGTTTACTTACAACCGTAAACTGACGTTCTTGGTTACTGCAATGTAAAGCAAATTGAATAAAATACTAAAAATACAGTTGAAATAATTAATGATGGTAAACCAGAAAGAAGTGTGGAAAACCCTTCATTGGAGCAACTTTCCCCGTGGACTTAGCTGCTAATTGAGTACACTGTAAGCGATGTGATGAGGCTGGAAGTGTCCCTTACGTTGATTTTTATCTTACCAAGTGTATGGTCATTAAAAAAAACTTGTAGTCCCAGTTTTAAAAGTCCAGACTTGAGATTTGCAAGGATCATTCAGCTGATTCATGCAACAGAAACCCAGATATCGTCATCGACCGATCATGCTCTAATGGGACTTGCCTCTTAAGGGACGGACGCTTTACCATATCTTTTTTTACAATCTCTTGCGTACCATGTTGTAGGGTATCCACTTTTTATCGCCAGTCACGATTTGTTTCAACAACGAAACAGTTTCGTTGTGTTAAAAGAGCGAATCGCATATAGAAATACGGCCCAGTAGATTTTATTCGTTTAATTTATATTGAAGTCATCCATCAAAGCGAATAACAAAACCAAACTAGTGCAAATGATTTTCAGCGCTTGATTTGGATAATTTCACTGCATTAGCTTTCTTACGCGTCGTAAAACATTTAATGTTCTTGGTCAATTTCTTGATTTGATTGCTATCAATTTCAACTGGTCTGTCCGACCATGGAACATCTTTCAGCAAGAAATCCTATATACAAAACGAATTTTATATGGTCAGTCATCCACAAATGTTTCTCCTTGAACCGCTCATCGTTTGCCTTTGAATCTTATTGTTTTCATTTTGTTCTCATAATAAAAAAAATAATATTCCAAAAAGTTAGGTGATGTTTAAAGACAGAGTGTAGCTTCTTCATCATGCAAATATTTTTTTTTTGTAAAAAATATATTATACAATGCGAGATATCTGTTGTATAGAACTTAATGAGTAATTCTTTATAACACAAGAGATACAAGTCTTTTATGAAACGTATTAGTCAAATATACCTAATATATCATATACGCCAATAGGTTTCTTTTCGTTTAATGGTAATCCAAGCACTTGTCAGAATGCAAAAAAGAATCTAAATCGCTGATTGATAACCACTGACCTGAGATACGAGCTGAATAATTTTGGTGATAGTTTCATCAGTTCTCGATATTTAGCGAGCTTCAATGAGTACAATCAAGACTACAAGCTGCTTACTCTTATTGATATCCCCAAATAGTCACCCATTGAATAATGACCAGGTTTGATGTTGCTTTTCTTCTGTGATTAGATCAGATGGCGCGCTCGAATCATTTGACCATGTTGCACTTTTTTGTCAATTTTCCACGAAGGAATAAAATAACATGATTCAGGATTAGTTTCTCATAATCGTCAGCAGCAGCCTTTCAGCGTCCGTCGCAGGACATAGACCTTCCTTGACATTTGCCATACCTCTCTATTATACGTGTCGCGGAGCGAATACTTTCTGAACTTGTTAGTCATACCACCTTGAAGGTTGAACTGACTGTACCGAAAGCTTGCCAACCGAGAGGGATTATTCGCTTTATTTCTTTTTCTTTTGAAGATTTCACGAACATTCGTTGTCTCAAGTAGGTGTAGTGGTCTACTGTCTTCAGCTTCTTATTTTCTATTCTGATCCTTGCGTCTTCATCCTCTTTCACTCTACAGCTGATTGAAATTCACAAAGTTTCACATCATGTTTACGATTTTATTTTACAGAATTAGCACATATTAATGCAGGGATTTTCAACTTTTTTTAAAAATCTCCAGGCATACTGGGTCAAGCACTAAAATGTCCGTTACTCACCATAAGTATTGAAGGATAGATTTGATCATTTAAAAGAAAAATGATTGAAAAATAATGTGATCATATGTTGAACAAACTGATATTTTGTTAATGTTATTGCCAAAAGTTTATTGTTGATTAGGGTTTTTGGAAGATTTCGAAAGATCGGAAGTGCACATTTATTACAACGCATTGAAACGCCAATGATGTCAAAATGTATTCAGATGTCATTTTTGTATTCATACAGGCCCTTGTTCGAGGAAAGATCTAACCTCATCAAAACTCCTGCGGCACACCTACGGATGCGCTAGTGTGCTGTGGTACTTGAGGGGAAAATTTCAGCATTAGTGAGTAGCTCAGTACGCGACTAAAATGATGGGATTATTCACGTATGGATCGGCACTTCTACCAAGGATCAGTGTACATGTGTGCTCTGCTTAGGGTCAACTGTCGCTCCCCGTAATAAAGTTTCGTAAGCAAGAGACAGTGATTATCTTTCTTTACCGTATGAACCATGTATGTAGCCGTATGCCAATTATGGCTCATTACAACACGTATCTTTTCAAAAGAAGACTGGCTACTGCAGGGTTAACTCCACTACAAGTTTTATTCTGACTGAAGATGATTACTGCAAATTTTGTATTGTATAAATGAAAAATGATTTCTTTAATAAAATAATGTTGTTTTTTTGTACGAATACATTTGATTATTAGGATGAAATAAGCCCGTACCTATCTGTATGATATATTTTCCTTCATATCTAAGACTTATCAATTTAGCTCAATTGGTCGTGAGCTCAAATTACGGTAGCCGAATGTGGATTACACCAATCGGTTTACACCCCCAAATTTGGTGGAGATCGTTCTTGTTTCTTTTACGGTAAGAATGTACAAAGTTGTTCTTGTTACGGCATGAAAACAAAGTCAACTCCAAACTTTGTACTGGTGCGTGACGAAAGAAAAAGAAAAGGAATTTGAGAAAGGAGAATCAATCAAGATGAAAAGTGGGAAAGAAGAAAGAAAGCACAAGGTTGAAAAAGAATGAAAAACTGTAGAAAAAGGTGGAAAATGGAGAAGCTGAGACTAATTAAGACGAGAAAGCTTGGAGAAAGAGGAAGGATGAGTGGAAGATATTGATTATCTCGCCTATTGCTCTGACTGACAAAAATCAACTCACAACTAATAACCGTAGGCGAATAAATTTCCTATGACACGTAATGGACCTTTCAGCTTCAATGGACGTACCTAGGTTGGCAGATCGGATAGAGAAGCCATTGCAAGTCAGCCTCATCAGTTTAATTGATAGAAACGCGCATGCGTGCTTTCTTGCACACGCGCTGGTTCCTTTCCTCTTTCTTTTATGAGTTCGTACATCCACTTGCATCTAATTGCATATTTAAAAAATACACTCATATCCACATGTATACATGATCGAACAGGAGTGCGATTATGTATGAGTAGACAGACGTACATATGTTCCTCTGTGCACATCTAATTCTTTTATCTTACTTCTGCAATAGAATAAGTGTTCGTACGCACGACAACTTGCAGCCTCTCTGATATACATGCCTCATGTATAATTTATAATGCAGTAAAATACGAGGATGGATCAATTAGTCTGTAGCTTGACGGAGCTCATAGCTGGATTTCGTTCTGAATTTTTCATTGTATAATGTTTGATCTAAGTTTCCAACGGAGATGTATTGGGTTAATTTCATTGACAATGAAGATAATTATATTAAAAAAATCAATATTTGCTGTGTGGAATAAATGATTTTTCTGTTTGTATTTTTGTTTGCTTTTGTTTTTGTTTTGTTTTGTTTTTTGTTTTTCATAATTAGACTGCAGACTTCTTGATGAACCCAAGTATGCGATAGTTACGTGGTTAATGAAGAGAAACATTCGTGTGCCTCTGGGAAAAATAATGATTTCACAAGTTGAAATTTTAAATTCTTTAAAATCTTCCAAACAAGAAACAATAATGTCATTTAACAATACCATGACAACCACAACAAAGTGTATTTTCATTTCAAACATCGATTCGAAGAAGCTATGAACTAGTGAAACACGTCATCGATAATGATAAAAATATCATTTGAAATATTTTCCATGTTGTCATTTAATTCATATATACAGATATATTATGATTAAAAAAAAACAATATTTGATGCACAGAATAAATGCTTGCTTATGCTTCTGTTGTTTTTTATTGTTGTTTTTTGTTTTGTTTTGTTTGTTTTGTGTTCATGAGGCAGCGTACTTTTTAAGTATACGATAGTCACGTGGCTAATGAAAAGATGTCTGTCTGCTTCCTGGAACAATAATGATGACATTTTTTTTCCATTTTGTTGACACCGTTAGAATTAACCCAAGGATGAGATGAATAATGAAGAAATTCAACTTTTTTTTTTCAAATGCTGTTTAATTCATGATGGCTTCCATATCAAGTTGAATTACCTGAATTGTGCCGATAGAATGGTTTGTTAGTGGCACAAAGTGGGAGACTATAGATTTCTGCCCCCAAGTTATTCGATGCTGATACTTCTGTCATTCCCACTTAATTGAAGGTGTCACTCATTGTGAATGTGCAGGTTTATGAATGCCATGCCTCTGTAAAGAATTCATGGCTATCTGCATAAATGATTAATTATTGATCAGAGATAGGTTACGTAACTCTTGATATCACAGGTAAGATCTACTAAACAAACACGTTCGACCTTCCATTCATTCTTTTGATCACAAATATACTGAACCAAAAACGTAACAGAGCAAAGCGAGACAACAATGCACTGAGCCGGCATTATCATCCAAATGCGATACGATGGAACAGAGACCTGGATGAGTTCCTGTGTCTCCGATACTTGTAAGACTGATATTGAAACTAAGTAGAATATCAATGGACAGAAAAATAAAAAAAGATACAGATTGAGATTCCAAAATTTAATAATCCCATCACAACAACAAATACTAATTGTCATTAAAATAACATTTTAAATTGTCATTAGATTCATGCATGTACTAGAAAATACTAGAAACATATATTTGGAACAGGCAGATGCCTATATCCTCATAGGACATTTGCGTTGGCTATCCCATTGGAGCCAATAGACTAACTTTTTGCAATATCTATCAATACACTCCTGTATAAAGTCTGGAGTTGACTTTTTACCGTAACAAGAACAATTCTTACTAAAATGAGGTGTGTAAACCGATAGGTAAAATCCATATCCCACACAGTAATTTGGACTCACGACCAACTGATAGCCAAGATGCTGTTATATTGATTTTCTTGAATTAAACTTCTGATATATTTACTAAAAATGACCGCACAGAAATCACGAACTTGTTTATTTCTAATAGGTGAATGCATATTTAGAAAAATATATTATTTTTATTGGTTATATATGCAACTTGAAATTTGTAGTTATCATCTACAGTCGAAACAAAAGTTGGAATAGAGTTTGGGCCTGCAACATCCAGTTTTATTATCTTCCCTTCTTGTTCAGTTCAATTTTTGTCGCTTTATCACTACCATGATCTCGTTTACTTTTAATTTTCTTTTGGGTCAAAGTTGATTTTTCCTCATTCATTGGCGATATCCCTAAAATATTATATTAGTAAATTTCTTCAAAATATTAGCTTCAAGGAAGCGCCTGGAGATCAAAAGAGCACATGTACCCTCCTCTCCCACTCGCACATTCTGAGAAGAATTTATCATTGCCCACACTTGATAAATGTTGGTCCTTGTTAAGGAAAGTGGGAATTGTTCACAAGGCTACTAAGAAAAACTGTAACATTAGCTCAGGATTTTACCTCTAAATTTTGCCACGTAGAATTTGTTTGTAAAGATTTCGGCACTTTTTCTATAAGTTGTCCTTTGAAAATTGTAAGAGGTCAAAAATTGTTGCGACCAGTTCTGACGAAAAGAATTGGACAATTATTTTTATATTTACTATTGTGATTTTGAAGAAGCCTGATTTGTTTCAGATTGTAACAAATCCACTCTTCACAGCCTGCCTCGAGAGCACAGTACATCCGGGAAAAGACAAGAGTTAGAGACATCATAGAATCCATAAAAAAATCTCAAATGGTGGTGGGCTGGCCATGTTGCAAGAATGGCAGACAATCGATGGACATCACGACTCACAACATGGATTCCCCGAGACCACATGCGCAACCGAGGCTGGCAAAATGTTAGATGGAGAGACGAGCTAGACAAGTTCAGGAAGTACTGGCTCCGTGACGCCCATGACAGAGAAGTGTGGCAAATCCTGGGGAAGGTCTATGTCCAACGACGGATGCTAAAAGACTGATGATGATGATGATGATGATGATGTAACAAATCCACCGGTAAAGAGATCGAAAAAAAATCCCATTGACATTGTTTGTTTTATTTTTCTGACTTCAAAATGGAGTCGTAATGATAACAATATTGAATTAATACAAACTTTGAATCTCCTCTCTACATCGAGTAAGAGACATGGGAAAAGAATTACAAAAATCTCATTGGTGATGCTAATTTTGCTCTGTTCACGTTTAAACGCAGATATATACAACCAAATTTCAATGTCTTCATAATTACATATCCCAATCAAGTCTACTACAACGTCATAATTTCTTCCTCGGACCAGCTAACATAACTCTCTCAGAGGTGTACACGCTTGCTGTGAAATTTGCTGTGAAATTTGACACCCAAAATACTGTTCTTTGGGAAAACAACCACAACATCGCAGTACTGAGTGACTTACAATTTTACAAAATCAACATTTAATTAGCACTAAAACATGGTCTTTAAAATTGGCATATGAGTCCGTAAAGTTTCTTAGTCCAGCTCAGGAATATCAAACTAGGCATTTTTCGGCTAGATCTGGCTCATAATTCTAATTTAGCCGATAAGATAACCGATTAAATCTGGTAGATTTAATGGAAGCAGATATTCAATTTCCATTGATATTTTCTACTGAAATCTAACAGTTGATAACTTGATAACTCAATGGAGATACTTTATAAATAAACTTTAAATTAGTGTTGGTGGTATTTGATTAAGACTGCTGGGGTGCCATGTTGATATAATTGTTTTGTTTTTAAGGTTCCACAAACGATTACTTGGTAAACAACTGATGATCCCAACAAAAGACAATTTATACATTGTACCATAATAACAAAGTAGAGGGAAATCAGGGGAAAACACTCAGGAAAATTACATGAATTGCATTGACAGATATCGGGAAATGAGTGACTGAAGTGACACAAAAAAAATTATATAAAATTCATTTTTCAATGTTTAATGCTCAAAGCTGTAAAGCTTTCTAGAATATATATATATATATATATATATATATATATATATATATATATATATATATATATACATATATATATATATATATATATATATATATATATATATATATATAAATTAAGTGATTTTAGCCATTTTTAAAGACAGTTTTTGTAATAAATAACAAACCATACTTTGCAATGCCAGTCTAGCTAAAATATGAAACAGCTATTTTGTCATTTTCGAGCATTTTAGTATGAATGGAATCCTCACTCATCTTGCAAAGCATTTGTTGGTCATCTGATAATCTATCCTTCATGCTTGTGATCTGTGTTAAGTTGAGTTAAATGCCTTTCTCCAAACGCTGAATTTCATGGCTAACTCTTTTGTAAAAGCATAAATTTTCAGATTGTTGAATGTTGTGGATACTGCACATTCTTGAGATCAGTGCCACGAATAGTAGGGAAAACATAACCTTGTTTCATACACATCTGAGCCACGTTCAATTCTCATATTATAGCTGAGGCATTCATTTTAAATGTTTATATTTTACAAAACGTTTAGCTTTTTTCGCCATGACAAAATTCATTATCTTGGTGCTTGTTTGTCAGGTGTCGAGTTATATTAGTTTTTCTTGGTTATTTTCGCCGATTTGGATTTTTTTTCAAGTTCTTAAAGAGCATTTCTCATTCAAGAACTTGGAGGTCGGGATTTCACCGATCGGAATGGTTGAAAATTCGATCCTGATACTGGCTGAGTGTAAAGACTGGACGATCTTCTCCCGAAATGTCTGAGAATTCTTCGCTTGACAAAAAAGGAAGATATCTCAAATCGAATGAAATACGGGCAATAAATTAAAGTGGAATTCCTCGTGGCTTTCAGAATAAAACGTTGGGAATGAGTTGTGGTGTATTGCAAATAATACTCAGAACTTGATAATTAGCTTTCACAAAAGAGAAGGTCAAGAAATGTTGTGAAGCGTCAAGATGATTATTCTAATTATGATTGGAAGACGAAATCAAATATTGATATACGGACCAGGAAAGAAAGACAACAGGTCACTCACTCTCCAATTCTCATCTCTCTTTCTCTCTCTCTCTCTCTCTCTCTCTCTCTCTCTCTCTCTCTCTCTCTCTCTCTCTCTCTCTTCTTAAAAAAAGTTAATGCCAAGCACTTAATGTCGGGAGTCAAGTGATTTATAGAGACCATTTTTTTCTCTTTCCCAATTGTTTTCTATTAAATTACTGTCCAGCTTCCAAGAATCTTTTCTTTTTTTTTTTATCCCAATAAACCATTCGACTGATTAGCTTCTCTGAAAGAAGAGATGCCCCTTCTTAGTATTTGATCAAAAACAACAATAATGATGCTGACAAATATCATTGCTGTGACAGTAGACATTCTGATCTGCCAGCAAATTCGAGAATAGATCTTATCCCCCAACTGAACAACCGTAACCACCAAAGGTGGCAAAGGCTTCTATCCTTTTTATGTGCGCGTGTGTTTGTATGTTTATATGTTTGTGTTTGTATGTCCCAGCGCTCGTGGCGATACCGTTTTGTCTAAAAACTTGAAAATTGACATCAGCACTACACTAAAGCCCTTCTAATGTTTTGTTTGTTTGTTTGTTTTTCATTTTGGGAAAAATCTCTTTGGGGATTTTGGGGGCCTCAATTCGTCGAGTTTATTGATAACTCCTAGATTTCCAAAATCGAGATGTTTTTAGAGGATTTATTCTCCATTTCGGATGTTTTCATGAAGAAAACAGCAGTGATGTCATAAATAGAATTTATTCTGACCATATCTATTCTTTGATAGGATTTTTTTTAATGAAATTTTATTGCTACGGTTGTTCAATTATTGACTATAATGGCAAGTCTTTAGTTTATTTTTGTCTACACCACGGTTGATTTAGGCATGTCCCAAACTTATCATATATCAACATGTTTTTGAAAAACTGATCATCCTCAAAAAAAAA
Source organism: Thysanoteuthis rhombus (assembly GCA_963457665.1). NCBI lineage: Eukaryota > Metazoa > Mollusca > Cephalopoda > Oegopsida > Thysanoteuthidae > Thysanoteuthis > Thysanoteuthis major. Next base: position 53,894,442 of record OY735208.1, on the reverse strand, counting down.
CTTTTGAAGGAGTTGGTAAATCAAAAATTCTGTAGCGCAAAAATAAATTTAATCTGAAGAACCACTTCTTAACCAGATAAAAAAGTGTAGATGGGGAGACATGAAATAATCAGATCTTTTTTACCGTATTGAATATTACATTTAAACCCGCGGGGTTTCCATTGGTACAGCTATTAAAGATAGTCGCTTTACTGATTCTACCAGTATCGAAATGAAGATAAACATGGGGCCGTGGATGTCTCAGAAGTAGGTAAAGTGTGTCGAGACTAGTTAAAAGATATACTATCAGCTGGCTGTGTTCATTTTAAACAACAAATATTTTTTCATCATAATCTCCACTCAGGACAATTCACTTCTCAACGCTTCTCCATTGATTGCATAAATAAAACATCATGCAGTGAAAATTTCAGATGAGAAATGAGCTTACAACTTTGCCTGACCACGATATCATTTATCCACCTGGATGCATATACTTACAACTTATTTATCATGTATGGCATAACCTATACATCTACATCGCCACATTTGTCTTCATTTCAATTCTGGTAGAATTAGTTAAGCAATTGTCTCTTTACAAGCAGAACCCAAGGAAATTCTGCGGTCTAAAATAAATATTCAGTTCGGTAAAAGAGATCTAATTATTCTATGTCGCTCCATCCACATCTTCTTATCTACCTATTAACATTTTCTAGGATATAATTAGCAATTTCTTTCACTTTTTACTCGACTTCATTCTTCTTTACACTTAAGTTTCTCCCTCTTCAGTCTTTTCTTTCATTATACTCTTCTCTTGCTCCATCACTCTTTCCACGCCCTCTTCTTTGTTCGCTTCAATTTTCAAATACTTTTGAATTCAGTGTTTTACTTTATATCCAAATAATCTTATTTCTGCCCCCTGGTTAATCTTGACAATGCGTTGGGGGTTACCGAGCTGATGGAGGGAAACGTTTTACTTTTCAATAGATTGATCTTGTGCCTGTTCCCTGCGCATTTTATTACAGTGGGTTAAAGATTGACATACGGTTTGAGGGTGGTGTAGAGCAGTAAGTATTCTTGCGTTACCATCTTTTTTTCCACTCGATCTTACTTACGGTTCTTCAGCGTGATATGATAGAGAGAGATGATAGATGTTGAGCGTATTAATAGAGAGAAGATTATTTTTCATTTTTTCTATTAGATGAAGGATTACTATAAATGTTGACTTGTATTTCCTTCATTTTAATTTTAGTTTCTTTTTTCATTGTAGACAAAATGATTAATAGTAGTTTACAATACTTTATAAAATAAATGATAATGAAAGATAGGTGCTATGCTTATATTATTCACTCTAAAATGCTGTGTCCAAAGGAAGTTGATATCTCAATAGCCCAAACAAATAAATGCATTAAAAAGACAACTTACCTTTGAAAAAAAGACGTTTACTAGTGTTCCAGTACATACATTGATGGGTCTTTTCCAAACAAAACGGGTTTAAACATGTCTCTGGGATAAATGGATGGCTGCAGACAAGGTCTTTCATCACTATACTTATCACTCTCTCGTTAGAATGCATTCGTAAAGCGACATCATTTGTTCCATGGAAAGAGCGATCCTGATGTTAAAGCTAACAACTAATTCCTAGCGAAACCCGAGTAGAAACCTTCAAAAATCATTTGATGGATCAAGCGTTTTGAAAGAGACCAGGAACATTTCAAATATGTCAAGAGATCACGAATGAAGAAAATATTGCTGAAGTCGAGTCACCGATAGAAGAAGACCGTTGATGTTGCAATGGCTACGAGTTTGGATCTTATATGATACGGCTTATTCAATTTTAAGCGAATATCTCAGCTTTACGGGAGTCTTTAGCCTGATGGGTATCAAAAGCGTTGCGTGAAAATCAGCTTGTCCAAAGAGTTGATTTTTCCATGAATCATTTAGGCCAGATCGAAGTAGATGAAGACGATTTCAGGACAAGGTCTGATCGAAACAGTGGCATCCAATGGTATCGTTTGGGTCATTCGAATCCAAGACAGAAAAGTCACCTCAGAAGGTGATGGTTAGTGTTTATTCCATTCTAAAGTGGTGACCTTGATGGATTGTCTCGAAAGACACAAGACGTAAGGCCTATTATGAAGGATATTAACAAATCGTCGAGGAATTTTATCCACCACAACAATACACCTGCTCATTCTTCGAGGGCAGGAAGGGCTGCCATACGAGAATTTAGTTGCGAAACCATATTCTATCCACCCAATAATCCTTATCACGCCCTTTCTGATTTTTTTGTTCCCCAAATTCGAAGAACATTCTAAAGGTACTCGATTTGAGTCCATCCATCCTGTCAAAGCTGCCATTCTGTTTTAGTGTAAATCAAGAAATGGAACATCGTTTTCAGAAGTGTGTTGGCCCAGATGGAGGATGTGTCGAAAAACAATAGCTTCACATTTTGCTGTTTTGTTTGATAAAGGTTTTTTATTGTTTTTGTAGCAATAATTTTTGATATACCTTCGTCTGTATATAATCATTGGAATATGTACACATACTGATGTGTGTGCACGTATATGTTTCAATAAGTGAATACCTATAAGGGAAAAAATGATGTACGCCTAAGTAATCGTTGTAAATAATGTAAAAGATTAACAATTTTCCCTCATAACTCAATGAAGATCCTTCTTTTTTTACGTTTATATTTGTAACGACTAATCATCCAGTTAGATAAGTGAGGGAAGCTTCAGTAACAGTTTAGCGGGAGTAAACGGTTTTTAAACCTCCCGTCATGTTTCTAGCCTGAACTAAGCATTTTTCACTTTGGTCCCCCGACCACCTGCACTGTTCGATTATCTGCCAGTATTAATCAGAAAATATCCTGGGGTCAGAGTTGCGGATTCTGCAGAAACCTGGCTTCTCCTCGTCTCCATTTGCTTCTAGAATTCACCCGACAATGGACGACATTGAAATCGGCCGAGAGAAAAAGGCAGACTACTGCGTTGATATGAATTCCTATCTGATTAGACGCGCCTACCTCACCTCTCAGGTCAGCATCATTAAACGGTAAGGAGAAAGAGAATGATAACTGTACTTCATTCCTCCCAACCAGTCTCCGATCATCAGGCTCTATCCCAGCCTAACGTCTAATTGATGCTGTTATCGGCTTTATTGAAGCAGAATATCGTGCCGCCATTACTTGTAATGCCCTGTGTGACGTAACGGTGTTGAAGGATTTTCTATGCACCGTTTGTGCGCATTTTTCTTACCGTTTTCCTTCAAATTGTAGCATAGCAAGTCATTCCCTCTTTTCTCTTGCCATAAACCACACTTTATCATTGCTTTTCTCAGCTTAATTTCTAATTTTCACTTTTTATTCCCCCACCAAAATTCTTCCTTTTCCATTCTCACGATTTCCTGCTTTTCAAAAACTTTTCACTTTCTTGACGTTTTTTTTTTTTTGTAATTCCTTAATCTCATTCTTGACTTAATATCAAATTATTTCATCCGGGTTTTTTCTCTCCCCTTTCGTTCACAAAAGTTACGCGCTGAATTTCACCTTTTCAATGAGCTCTCATCCAAAGTTCTATATAAATGCATTTACATAAATAAGCATATATATATATATATATATATATATATATATATATATATATATGTGTGTGTGTATGTGTGTGTGTGTGTGTGTGTGTGTGTGCATGTGTGTGTGTGTGCGTAACTATCTATAAGTATGTAATGTGTGTGCATGGTTATATATATATATATATATACATATATATAGAGAGAGAGAGAGAATGAGAGAGATGTTAATGAATACATGTATGCTATTTGAAATAATAGTTTTTAAGGAACTTTAAATTTTGCAGCTGATTCTCATTCACATAGTCACAAATATGAAAACATTTTCACGAAGCCACTCTATTGCAAAGTCCTTATAAGTGCATTAACCTAAATGAGTAAGTATGTGGTTGTGCGTGAGTGTGTTTGTGTGTGTGTGTGTGTGCGTGTGTGTGTGTTTGCGATTGTGTGTATGCATTTGTGTGTATGCAGTTGTGTGAATGCAGTTGTTTGACACCATCTGAGAGTATAATATGTGTACATGTGATCAAATACATGTATAGATATGCTTATATATTGAAAATATACTTTACCCCTGGCAAAAATTATGGGAATATCACACTTAGTGGATGATCACACTGCTTTTGTACTTTGTAACCATTAAACTAACCAGATATGACACAAAATAGCTTGATATTTTGGCTTCAGGAAACATACAAGATATAAATCAAACATGGATTGTGGCGAAAGATGTTGGTTGTTCCCTGTCAATTCTGTCAAAAACTTGTTGCAAGTATGAACAGAATCGAAAGGTTATAAAGGAAAATAGGTTGACCCGATAAGATTTCAATGCATTGGGATAGACAATTCAAAGCAATATGCCTTGAAGATAGAACATGCACAATAGAACAAATGAATAGAAATAGCGGACATTGTTTGCAACAGAACCGTAAGAAAAGGCCAAAACATAAACCACAGATGAAAATAAGATTTAAAATGGAATAAAAATGATTAATAAGGGGTGCAAATGATTGAATGAAAGTGATATTTGGTCATAAATCATGAATCTGCATTGCCCAAGGCTATGAAGTGCCAACCTTTGTACTGGGCCATTAACCTGAAACATAAAAATGACAAGTAAATATCCCGACTCATTTATGATATAAGGTTTCATGTCAGGTAAAGGCATTGGGGAGATGTCAATTATTACCTCAGCAGTAAATGAAGTGGAACAAATTATGATTTTGGACACTTCTCTGATTTCCATCGATAGAAAATGAGTTTTGGTGATGATGAAGTCATTTCTCGGGATGATAATGCATCTTGTTACAGAGCGAAAAGTGTTAAAGTTCTTTCTAAGAAAAGGGATATCAACTCAATGATATGGTCAGCAAACAGAGAGGATTTCAATCCGATTGGCGATTCATCGTAGGATTTTTTAGAAAATGGCCCATGGCAAGGCTCCATCGCCATAAGAAAGGTTCGAACCTGCTCAGTGGAGATTATTGTTTTTTTTATCAGCGAAGTAATTGCTTCAAACAATTCGGGTCATCATAAAAACTTAAGTAAGAGCAGCAAAACAGTAATCTTGATTTTTCTGTCCATTTTTTCCTCAGCGTAGAATGGGCTTATAATCTTTTTTCCTCCAGTTGATGTGGACAAAATATACCCAAGATATCAATATCTCAGTCTATTTTGTTTTTGTTTCATTTCATGGAGTTTGAATATCAAACCATTGAACAAAACCGTTTTGTGTCATATCGGTGATTTATTTATTTGTGGTGACGTAAAAAGCTTGGTGAACATTTACTGGCTCCACGACGCCCATGATAGAGAATTGTGGCGGATCTTGGGGAAGGTCTATGTCCAACGACGGACGTTAAAAGACTGATGATGATGGCGACGAACATTCTCTGACTGTGCTGATTCCATACATTTTGCCAGGGTGGTATATTTGTACCTATATTATTTAAAATCAAGATTCTTTAGGGGACTTATTATTTTGCAGCTAGCACACAAACAAACACATGCAGGTATTTGTAAGTATTTGTACCAATCTATTGATTTTTTTCTTACTAAAGGCTGACAAGAAGTCATCGTTTTTCAGTCTTACCTTAAAGTAACGAAACAATAAAAAATATAGGTCACTCAGTAATAATCAAACTCAATGCAATATTAATGGTCTTTGAGAGGAGCATCTTAGTAATCCAAAACAATCTATTTATTGACTGATTTATAGAGCTATATTGGTGATCCTGATACATCTAGTAGCATTGGTATGTTTTCGAATTCAAGAAGTTTATTATCTCAAACTAACTCTTGATCACCATTCTGACTCATTCAGAGAGTGAACAGTCTTAAACTGTACGATATTTAAGATTACAACATATATATATATATATATATATATATAGAGAGAGAGAGAGAGAGAGAGAGAGAGAGAGTTGATTTGCAACATAGGCATGCTTGTGTTTTTGTCACTTGAGGTATCGTCAGGCAAATGATTAGTGGCAAAAACGTAAGTATATCTGTGTAGCAAATCAAGTAATTTATCATATTTAACGCTCTACTCCAACCAACTGTTTTTGTATTGAGCACTTTACAAAATAAACTAATCAAACAACATATATTGAATTATAGAGTTGAACCTTGGTGTATATATATATATATATATATATATATATATATATATATATATATATATGTGTGTGTGTAGGTATATGTATATATATATATAGAGAGAGAGAAAGAAAGAGAGGTGTATGTGTTTTTGTGCGTCTTGAAATGAAAAGAAATATTGATAGATAAATGGAAAAAGTGCAGGGAAATAAGTATTTTGAAATTTACGAAATCTCCGTTTGATATACTTGCGATGTTTATATTTTATTTAAACTGTATCATATGTTTAGAAATGTGCCTTCTTTTTAATAATTGGTAACTGTCCAACAAAATACATCATGTGTGCATATTTGAAATAAATGTGAGCATCAGAAGTATATCAAAAGGGTATCTCGTAAGTATCCATACACCTGTTTCCCCTTACTGTAGATACGCTTGTACATATCTGATGCCTTACTCCAGTTCCCTTGCCAACAAGCTAATTACTTGAATCTTTTTTCAGCAATCCTTCAAAATTATTGTAAAAGAGACGTCGAAATGTTATGCTTGAATACGGATACAAATGCATTCAGTTCACCGATGGATTCTGTAGTCATTAGATAAGCAGAGGATCAAGTGACCATGTTTGTATATGGCTGACAAGAAGTCATTATTTTTCAGTCTATTGATATTTACCTTAAGGTAACAAAACGATAAAAAATATAGGGCACTCAGCAATAATCAAACTCAATCAACTTATGCTTTTTTTAATATATCTGATGACTAGAAAACACCCAGAGAGCCCATAGCTCTATTAATGCAACGCACAAACTAAAAACTGAATGGAAATCATTCATACGTTGCTTTGATGCAGGGATATAACTGCAAGTTTTGATTTTCCATATTTCGGATTATGGTCTTGATACGTGACGGATTATCTCTCAATTGATAAAGAAATTCTGCATCTACACCAAAGTCCAATCTATTACTTCTTACTCTTTAAGTCACATTTCTACGAAATGCCATCGAAATTCGTCGAGAATTTTTGGATATATTTTGCGGACAGACAGGCACGCATGAGTGAATTTATAGGATTCACAGAAAAATTGAGAAGTATCTCCAAATTGGAAAACTTGATTTCCCAAATAATTCAATTAATCCTTCCCCAGCCCATGGATACCCCTTCCATAAAATGTCACTGAAATTCATGAAGAACTTTTGGAGATATTGAGTGGACAGACAGACAAGCATGAGAGAATACCTCTTCCAACGTCGTTGACTGAGGTAAAATATCAACATAGTTATTGATTTTCTCACGAAGAGATAAAACATGGTTTTTAATAATTTTCAATGAAAAGACCAAATAAATAACTTTTGATTAGTTTTTAATGACTGGACCAAATATATGATTTTTGATAAATTTCCAATGAAAAGACCAAATATATAAGATTCAGTTAATTTTTAATGAAAAGACTAAATATATGATTTTTAATTAATTTTTGATGGGAAGACCAAATACGTAAGATTTAATTAATTTTCAACGAAAAGACCAAATATGTGATTTTTAATTAATTTTCAATGGAAAGCCCAAAAATATAATTCTTAAAGAATTTTCCATGGAAAGACCAAATACATGATTTTTTGAACATTTTTGACTCGCTTTTCTTTCATCTTGTTTTTAGGGCTTCTTACCATAAGATTCCGGTGTTTTTTTTCCTCATTATATGATGGTTAATTGGGAGATAAAGAAACAGGTCTGGTTAGTCAGTCAATAGTAACTGTTGCGTGACTAACGTGTTTTAGCCGTATAAGGGGTGATTAATTGAAAAATTGGGTGATCAATGAATAAGATATTTCTGTTGTTTAGCTCTGATCACTAAAAGCTCTGTATTTTCAAAAAACAAAAGACAACAAAAAACAAACATGAATGCTGCCCTACACATACTGGGTCAATTTAGCATAGAATTACATTTCAAATTGAACCTCCAATCAAGGATTTGTTTTGCTGAGGAATTTGAAAACAAAAAACAGAAACAATAAAAAAAAAACCGTTTTTTCTAGAGATAATAAGAGTAAATATTCAAAATTTTCTGTCCCCCTTAGCAACATATGTGGGGTCCTGTATGCATGATACATACATACATAATCAGCCGGACAAGTCTTTGTTGAAAGTTTTGGTGAAAGATTCGTTAGACGGTTTCAAATAATCTCCAACAATATTTTAACTTGTATACCGTATCCTTTGGAGCTTGTCTGATGAAATTTGATTGGTTTCCGTGGTCTAATCGGCAAGTCCTTGCCCATGTATGACATGTTCACAAAGATACGGGATGCGAGTTCTAATTTCATTGGAGGTTATTCCTCTATCATCAAGAATCTTCTCATCAGCGGTTTCATAATCATATTATCAATATTATTATCGTTGGTGCTAAAAGTGGCAGTTGAAGGACCGGAATGTTACAAGCAGATAAAAGTTAAAAATACATAGAAAATAAATAGCTGAGACAAGCAAGAAGCAAAAAGAAAGAAACAAATAATTTCTGAAGCCCACAAGCATAATGCAAGATACAAAAATATCATCTGATTCACGATCTTTATTAATATTTTTTTTTTTCAATTACTTTATCAGTTTGTTTATTTTGGAGAAGATGTTTATTTTATTTGAGTATATTTCACACGTGATGATATGTTGTTTGACCCGATTTCTTTAGTTATTCTTAAGATGGATAAGTTTTTAGACTTTCTTTCGTTTAGCTCTGCGTATAGTCTTTTTCTTTGTGTTTTTCTTTTGGTTTGTAGGAGCTCGCTGCTACTGCTGCTGCTGCTGCTGCATGAGAAGATGGTATGTTTGTCAGATTCAAACTGTCATGTGCGGACGCCGTTTGACGGTTGAACAAAAAGGGAGAAACGAAAAAAACCTGAGCACAATTCCCTGGATACGATCAGTGGTTTCTTTGCTGTCGAGTTGAGCCTTTTGTTTCTGTTCTTTAGTGTTTGACAGGCCAACATCTTGAGATGCAAGCAACGAGGACGATAAAGTTGGAAACAGAGGATGGAAAGGCGAAAGGAATGAATGAAAGGAAAGGAGGAAATGGAGAAAGAGGAAGAGATAAAACAAAATGAAAAAAATGGAAGCTAGGAAAAGGGGGAGAATCAAAACAATAATGGACAAGAGTGAGAGAAAGGAAAGTTCAGTGAAAAAGGGGGATAGAAAGAGAGAATGAAACCAAAAAGAGATAAAGAATGAAAGAAAGAAAGAAGGGAAGAATAGAAGAAAGACAGAAAAAAAAAGAAAAATAGAAGCTTGAAATGTTGATATAGAGGAACAGAAGTTTCCTCAATTATCTAGCACTTTCTTCAGTACACCAACTGTTTTCAACAGCATTGTCGTCTGGATGGTTACGATTCTCAATCGGATCTTCGGTTCTTGCAGGTTTTTTGGCTGTGCTCTTTGGGACCGTGCCCAGTGTTTCAACAATGATGAGCACGACTGTCACCTTCATACTCTATACTTTATGCCATTCTCTTGCAAGGTCAGGATATTTGTCTAACCTTTCACTTTCTCTCAATTTTACTCTGTTGCCGGCTGAAACAGCGATGTACATTATCTAATAACCTTATCTAGTAATTATCTTCCTCTTGTTTACAATATTTAGATTTGGTCTTCTGGCCTGGATTGGGTAATCCGTTTGAATCCCAAATTCCCAGAGAATTTTTATACTTTTCATTCTCCAAGACAGATTCTCATTTATGAATACACCAGTGGTCAAATTCTTGTTATCTGAATAGTTCTAAATAGATTACCTTCTCCATCCAGTCATGAATATTTTGTACCCATCCTATTTGCTGCATGCTCTCATTGTCACATCTCTATTGAAATTCATTTCTCTTTTGAGATGTTTTCTTCGCAACCATGCCACAGTTGTTTGTACTCATTGAGTTTCACTCCTGTAGTGACCAGTGACTTTCGCTGGACATCAAATGACAGCAAGCCTCCATAATACTCCAGGACTCTGCTCAGTAGTCTAGCTTATTTTTGTTGTGCGGTCATCTGGATGATGTTGGTTCTTCCCTGGATATCCAGTTCCACCTACGTACTTGCTAGGCTCTTTGCTACTGTTCCCTGGGCGTCGCTCACGATTGGCACACTGTCACTTTCATGTTCTACAAATTTTCAACGCACCAGAAAGGTCAGGATACTTATTTAGCATTTCAATTTCTTTCAGTTTCACTCTGTGGTCTGCTAGACCAGCGAAATCTACTCTTCTTCTTCTTCTTCTTCTTCTTCTTCTTCTTATTATTATTATTATTATTATTATTATTATTATTATTATTATTATTATTATTATTATTATTATTATTATCATCATCATTATTATTATTGCAATTTCACACCAGTAGCCTATGGTTACCGCAAGAGGTTGACTGCAAGTCCCCTCAAGTCTCCAGACCTCCTCTCCACATTCTCATAGACCACGGTAATGTTTTGGTTTATAGTTTCAAACCAGTTGCCCAGTGGTCATCGCTGAAGGCTGAATGACAGTAAGTCTCCTCAGGTCTTCAGCCCACATTTCATCTCTCCCTCGCCTATCACGCCAGTGCCGTGGTTTACATTTCCGCTTCCATTATCCTTCCTCCTCTGTTAGGCCACTGCTAACATTTATTGTTGTGGACCTTATATTTTTAGCACTTTTCTCAGTATCCGTGCGGTTTCTAGCAGTGCTGTGGTCTGCACAGTCTGAATCCTCCCTTTTATCCCGATCTCCTCCAGTCTCGCCCTCGGTGTATTTGGGACAGTTCTTAGTGCACCCATTATTATTATTATTATTATTATTATTATTATTATTATTATTATTATTATTATTATTATTATTATTATTATTATTATTATTATTATTATCAATTGTTTTGTCAAAGTAGCATTAGTATCTATGGTAGTGATGAAGTAATAAAGAATGATGCTGGTATATATTGAATATATATCGAAAAGAGAATTAGTGTTAATAGTAGGTCTTGGTAGTAGTGTACATGTTATAATCGAAGCAATAGTCATAGCAGTGATAATGAAAACGATGGCAAGTATTATATAAGAAGACGATGGTAAAACATCTATGTTCTCATCCTGATGTTGCTGTAAGAGTTGCTGTTGTTAAGAGAATTGATATGTTATTTATATGATTAGACACTTTTTTTTAGTACTTTTGGATTTTTTCGGGTTTCTTTCGTTGCAATTTTTATTTCATTTTTTTTTTTTTTTGAGAAAGTTCGGTTGTATTTTTGTTTCTTTTTTGTATCCTTTTCCTTTTTGTGTTTTTCCTCTGCTCATTTTTTTTTCTTTCTTTCTTTCTTTTTGTTCAATTGACGTACAGAAGCGACAGTGGCTGACTAGGAAATCGCAGAACTTGGGGAGCCGTCTCCCTACGGACGGCAATTGCACAAAAGCGAACATCAATGCGCGGACAATGCTGGTTATTACCCGCAATTAAAGGTGTATATTTTTATTTGTTTTCCTGTTTCAGCAGCCATCGCCGCCGCCTTATCTCTTGACAACAATGCTGATTTTTGCATCGTCATCGACTTCTTCCTTCCTCTCTATCCTATCTATATTTCTTCCTCCTCCTTTCTCCAATCTCTCCCTTCTTCTTTCTTTCATCTTCTTTTTTTTATTCATTCTCATCTGAATATTAATCTTTTTCTGCATTATTTACTTCTCCTCTCTCTGCAGGACTTTTTCTTATTTTTGATCTTATCACTAATGTTATTTTTCTTCCTTCCTGCATTCTTCTTTTTCCTTCTCACTATTCTCTTTCTTCTTGATTAATCTTTTAAATTTTCCTTCTCACCCTTTTTCTACTCTTCATTCCTCTATTGAAATACCTTCTATCTTTCTTTCGAAATAAGCGGAGATATCAATATACCAGTAATGCAGTAACAGTTTCCAGTGGTTGTAGAAGCAGCTCAAGATATATTTCAATGTTTCAATTATTTCACGCTAAAGAATGTAAGCAACCATGAACCAAAACTGTCAATATAGGTTTCTTCAGTTTTCAAGTTGATCTGGCTTGCTGGCCGGCTACGTATGTATGTATGTAAAATGAGTGAATATTTTCCAACGGATCGTTACAAATTGTACAATCTTTTTCACTTAAAAAGAGATTTTTCGAGAACTTTCTTTGAACGAGGATACCGCTTGATAATTAATACACAATTAATACACGTTTGCTGTATTTTCTATCATTGTTTTCTATTTATGTATGTATGTATGTATGTTCGTGCGTACTTATGTATGCATGTATGTATGTGTGTGTGTGTGTGTGTGTGTGTGTGTGTGTGTGCGCGTAAATCACGGGTACAGGCCGTGATTATTATGTTTACAAAATAATTCTTTTTATATTTGACCCAAACTCAAAATAGGTGTTCAGGGATGCGGGTTCTGTTCGTGTAGTAGGTTAATGCCGAATTGATTACTTAGTATATGTCCAGTAGCATTCACAATTGATTTTTCTTTTTTTTGAAAATTCAGACTTTTTAGTGATCACTGCCAAACAAAATGATAGGGGAGTAAATTATTCATTGATCACACCTTTTTCCATTTTTTAAATGGACTTCCTCCCCCAAAGAAAACAGCATGGTGCCAAAAGACGTTGATCACATTACAGTTTCTATTAAGTGACTAACTAAAACTGTTTCACTATCATTTTCAATCGTCGTTGTGGTTGAATCCAAAAAGTCCATAACTGAGGATATCGTAGGCTGCAATGAAAAGAGTAGTTTTTTAATCTCCATGATTAATATTAGGATTAGGAGTAATCACAAGATTAATGGTTGTTTTCTTTTGACAAAGAAAAAAGATACTTTGATTCGAAAGATATTATTTATGGTTTCATAAGTCGATTTGTAACATCCATAGAGCACTTTCTATAATTTTGTATTGTTTTCATTGCTCTAGGCCTACACGATGTAAATAGAAAAAAAAAAAACAATTAAAGAAATTGTTTATTGTATTCACGTTGCCAATGCCAAATGATACATTCATCGTGTAATAACGAGAGATCATTTCAAAAAGAATTTGAATATGATACTACGTAATTCATAATCAAATACTTACATATGTGTGTGTATGCGTGTGTGTTCTTGTTTGTATCTGTGAGTGTGTACATGTTGTGCGTGTGTTTCTATGTGTATGTATATATGCTTATAAAGTTTGTCTATTTTTAAATTGATATAGCATTTCAATTATGCAAATTTGGAACTAATGAACTATTGCAAAATCAATCTTAGATAGCAAACAAGACTTGGTATTTATTGTATTTTTTTTCTCATTCTGTGTTGTTTTAGTCACCAATTTATTTCTTATCTGGGAAAAGTTGTAATTAGCTTTTCTCAGCGTGGATTGGACGCCACTCGTTTCCCGTAAATGTATTTGTGTCTGATTGATACTTCTGTAAAACTTTTGGTTACTTGTATCGTTACTCCTGTCTTCCCCATGTGTCTCTTAAGACGACTTCGAATTGACTTACCAACTTCAGCACTACTGACGTTATTTAATTGCTGATCAGAACAGAAGTGACAAGAGGTAACATCAGTGTAAAAGTAAGAGTATCCTTTAACTATAAAGGCAGTTACGTGAAACAAAAAAATGATATTTGTACTCAGTACCGAAGTGAAGTGATTACCAATAAATTTCAACGATAGTTTAGCAAGTTTGAAAATTATAAATTTGATCTTTCTAATCAACCGCTTTCTATGAGACCAACCATGAAGATGTTTTGATTGCAACTGTTGAAGGAGATCCAAAGCATCCCAGATTTAGCCATAAAGCACAATGTGTCATGAGCAACTTAACACAAGCATCTCAAAGCAAATTTGTGTTCCTATCAACTCCTGGAGAATCGAGCCCAGCTTTAAACAATCTACAACAGTCAATTGACCAGGTGCTCCTCCATATTATACGGGATCGACGAGGGAAATAAGGAATAAGTGTTTCATGTAACAAAATGTAAGTAGTGCCCTCAAGCTGGCTCCGTATCTCACAATACTACGACGGTCCGTTAGCGACGTGTGAAATAAACATCGAGGTTATCAGAACCTGATGTTATGTTCTTCACTTCACCCTCTACTTTACCCTAAGCTGGAAGGGAAAATGGATCCATGCACTTTCCAAGGGTATTAGTGCGGAGTGGACAGAAACTTTCACTGCTGCAGTTTGAACATGATTTGCTGTGTCCATTATCCGAACCATTATTCGCTGGGGCGCCCGACCAACAAACGTTAAGATTCTAAATTAGGGAAGACGTCAATTCAGGTCTCCCAGCGCTTTCTTTTTTTCTTTTTAACTGTTATTATTATTATTATTATTATTATTATTACTATTATTATTATTATTATTTTTTTGGGGGGGGGGGTCACAACTTTTAGAAATTTTATTGGCGGGAAATGGAAAAATAGCCTTTATATTGAGCGATTGTAACTGGTAATGATGGTAATTATGACAGTGATCGATATATTTTAACTCGGTTACATTTGCAACTATTTTCATCTCCCTAATTCCCATTTTCGAGAATGAGCAAAAAATTGATGCATATGTATTTGAGTTACTTTATTTATCCATCGATGGCTGTTCCAGCAGCTCAATGTCCTGGTCAAACTTCACTCTAACTTCTATTCCGACTGAACTTGATTAACTGTAACTATTGTATCGTATATATATAATAGATAAAAAAACTTTTAAAGAAGAATTGTCTGCAAGACAACTTGTTGGCATTCAGTCGGCTGTGAGTTCAAATCATGGTAGAGAAACGTGAATTTTACATATTACACTTCCTATTTGAGTACTGTTCTTCGTGTTACGGTAGTCAACTCCACACTTTGTTCTGGACTTAAACAAAAAGGCAATTCATCCGCTGAGAATTCTTACAATCGACAAAAATGATTCCAGTCGTTTCTTGATTAAGGCAATGGTAAATCGCATTGAATACATTAGTTCTAGTAATAGTACTACCCGTCAAACAATGTCAACCCTAGTTATTACCCAGATGGGGTTGCTATCTGGGAATACCAAGTGCCGTACACCACAACGGTGTGGTTCTGTCACCGTCTCAGCATCCATTAACAGAAGATATTGTCAGGCTAGGACAGTGCACCAGGTTCTTTCTCAAGCAGATGCTGCTCCACTGAGAACACATAAGCAGTTTGCTCTCCCAGGGGCCATCATATTCGTACCGAAGGGCAGCAATCATCATCATCTAGAAATAGTTACAGAGCAGATTATCATCACCGTCAACCAAAACTGTCAGCAGACCATTTTTTTAGCTGGTCCGGCAGATTGAGTGGGTGGCTGGCTTATTGGCTATGTATCACATGTACAGCCCATACCAATGGTGCTAGAGGGCTGAAAACATTTACTTACATCCAAAAAATGTTGTTTTGTTTTTTGTTTTTTTGGCTTTGATGAAATTTTCTTTTTAAATATCTATTAGCAGGGGGGTAGTTTTTTCTTTTTTATTCTGTCATTTGTTGCTATCACTGGCCAACAAAAGGCTGTTACTAATTCATTGATTAAGCATTTTTCAAAGATTTTTCAAATGATCAACCCCAACATTGCGCGTTACCAAAAGATGCAGGTCATATGATGATCTATATTTAGTGCCTCACAGGTATCGGTTATCATTTTTGTAATATGAAGAATGACTTCATGTTTAGGGTCGAAATTGATTGCCCCGTCATTGGTCTAAATGTCCTTTGATAAGACCGGAACCAGGAAGCGAGTGCATCGTCCGAGATGAACTGAGGTAAAGATGGATTCCGAATTATTTCATCTGTCCATTCAAAATGCAAATTATCGGGTTTTAGCTTATTCCCATTTTACCGACGCTCACCAACCAATTTTGTCACAAAATTAAAAGGCAACCAAATTCTTTCATTTCGAAAGTAGGTCTTTGTGAGTAAAATTAGAAATGAGCTATAAAATTGCTATAAAATGTTATGTATAAGATGAAATATATAAGGAAGAGATGAAGGTTATCAAGTTCACTTACAACCGGAATCCAAATTCTAATATTAGTGCAGTTGGTAGGAGTCTTCTATCAAACTAATTTGCCAGTTAATTGACCCCTTTTTTCTCTCTCTATATATATCTACCTTAATAATTGACTTCCTCTTTCTTTTACCCAATCTCTCTATTTTTATATTTGTGAGTCCGAGTGTGGACAGTGATAGATGCAAAAAGACAAACTCTCTACATCGATCAATTGTTTGATAGATATGAACGACTTTTCATATCTTCACGAATCTTCACGTGCAAATACGTTACGTTGCTTATCTATATATGCATGTGTTCGATCTTTGATTCATCTATACCTATCAAACTCTCCCCTCTCCCCCTCTCCCCCCCTCTCTCACTCTTTCTGGTTTTCTATCTACATCATCCTATTGTACACACACACACTAACACACTCACTCGCACACACACACACACATACATATATATATATATATATATATATATATATATATATATATATATATATATATACATACATATATATATATGTGTGTGTGTGTGTGTGTGTGTGTGTGTGTATAAATCATTATTTGAAGTCTATGTGCTCGAATATCGGGAATAGGAGCATACGTAAAGTGATGTCCAAAGAAAATTCAGTGCTTCGTGATGAATCCAAATTTCATGCCGACTGACGGTCTGACAATTGCACTGGTATGAAACTCAGTCATTATATCCCACTGAATTTTCAGTATATATATATATATATATGTATATATATATATATATATATATATATATATATATATATATATATATATATATATATATGCAGGTGTGTGTATTTGTGTGTGTATGTATATTTATATATATGCAGGTGTGTGTATATATATATATATATATATATGTATATATATATATATATATAGAGAGAGAGAGAGAAAGAGAGAGAGAGAGAAAGAGAGAGAGAGAGAGAGAGAAATTGATCGCCTTCTACTCTTATGTTGTATTTTGCATCCGACCTTTTTTCTTTCTTTCAGTTCTCAAATTTCATTTTGTCTTTTTTCTACATCCTCTTCCTCTTTCTCTCTCCAATCTCTCTTTTTCCATGCTCCTCCTGTGTGTCGTTATTTCTCTCTTTCTTTTCTTCTACGAGTAAATGTGAATGTTCAACATCAAAAGCAAAACACACAATGGACTGAACAGACTCCATTTAATTGCTTCAATTCATTTTTAGAAAGAAACTCCATCCAGAGTTATAGGATACACAAATCTACCATCATTCGTGGGAGTGGGACTTAACCACTCTGTGTGTACGTGTGTGTATGCATATCCACCTGTGTGTGTGTGTGTATAAATGTATACAGGTGCATTTTCATTCGAGCGTATTTTACATATTGGTGAAGGAGTTGAATATTACATCAATAACTAGATGGGTATATAATATCCACACAATCACATTTATTGCATAATCTGAACATAAATCTCAGCTGATAACTATATGTCAGCTTACAGATGGCTATCCACTTTCATACCTGTCTCTCCCCCCCCTCTCTCTCTCTCTCTCTCTCTCTCTCTCTCTCTCTCTCTCTCTCCATATATATATATATATATATATATATATATATATATATATATATATCAATCATCCGCTGTTATCCCACTGGACAAAGCTCTTTCCCATCTCCTGCCATGGAGAGCATAATTGTGAAAATATCTGCCATATTTTACCAGTGAACTTTTCAATCTCCTCTCCCTTCTATGGTCTTTTCTTACTGCGTTTACTGCCCCATGGGCACCCACAAGTTAGCCAATAGCTCCATCTCTTGACCTTTCTTCTTGCTATAAGTCCTAGTTATCTCCATTTCTTGCTGCTGATTCACTTGTATGACAACATCCACCCTGGGCTTCACTCGAACGTTGATCTTTTTCTTTCACGAAGAAGTTATTCCAAACATGAGTGACTTCATTACCCTTTGTACTATTTTGGTTTGTTTTCGATTGTTTTCGTTATTTGACAGGTTTCACATTCATTCGTCATACCTGGTATTATGTATTGATAATATACTTTGCGTCTCAAGCATATTGTAAGTTTGCTTTTCGGTACACGACAGTCTTCAAATCAACGCAGAAAAAGTATATATGATTATATAAAAGTATTTTAAAATGTATACGACAATGTCACTGCAATAATTAGATTTAATATAGATACTAACGAGATAAAGATTGGGAAAAGAGGGTTATTATACCACCAGAGCTTTTAACTGCAAGCCTTAAAAGCACCTTATGGAAAATGGACTGGGGAAACGTGGGAGTAAATAAAGACGAAGAATTTAGATTATTGTGACGATAATGGATTGTTATCAGAAACTGCAGAGGGTCTACTAAAACGCTGAGTGGTCTAAATTGTGAAAGCCGAAAATTGGGTTTAAGATGATCAAAACTAAGACAAAAGTAATATTTACCGACAAAGTCCAGAAAAAGACCACATGAATGGACGGTGAAGCCTTAGAAGTTGAAAAATATATCTACCTAGGTCAAGTGATAAAGCTAAAGAGACAACACGGGAATAAGGTGCAAAATGATTGGCATGGAAGCATTTGGTGTAAATAGAGAATACTTGAGAGCAAATTAACTATTTACATACATACATACATACATATGTATATATACATATATATATATATATATGTGTGTGTGTGTGCGTGCGTGCGTGCCTACGTGCGTGCGTGTATGTGTATGTGTGTTTAAGTAATAGACATATTTGTTCCGACAGAATGAATGAAAACTGCGTTATATTATATAGAAACTTATTTGAAATAATTTCTCATCGTTACACGGTTAATAAATCTTAAATACATAACTGAAAGAGACTAATAGACCGAAAATGAACGGAATGGGATTCTGGTTTGGAAGCAGTTATTTGGTGTTTGCTTTACAGGGGGGAACTGTTTAGCTCAATGGTGAGAGCATTGCTACGTTGAAGTAGCTACCATATCGGTGGCAGATTTGATTTCTTCAGCAGAACGATTTTCTTTAATTGTTTATTCTATTTATGTTTTCTGAATCAAGCGAAATATCAACCGTGTAACGACGGGGAATCATTTCAAATAAGTTCCTATGTATTATAACACAATCTATAATTCATATATATATATATATGTATATATATGTATATATATATATATATATATATATATATATATATATATATATATATATATATATATATATATATATAAAGTCCATGCTTATATGTGCGTGTACCAAGTTTATGTAATTATAAAGATAGTTATGTTTAGTGTTAGGAGTGTTTGTTCAAGCATAATTATGTACATTCTAGATTTGTATGCTTGTCTGTGCATGTGTCCACTCGTGTACTCTTATATATGCATGTATTCATATTATTCAATTAATGGTGAGGACCCTAATATGTGTACAAAGGACAAATTAAATATCTTGTGTTACTGATTACCCCGATTATGATATCAGCATCAGCATTATTTTTTTTTTTTAAGCTATTTCAGTTGTGTGTCTAACCTACCTTATTTTGGTCATAAATATTCATCTTATCTTTCCACTTTTCAAAATCCTTCATCAGTTACACCTGTCTTCATCTTCGGTATAAAAATAATCCTGCTTGCACCCTTATAGATATCGTCCAAGATCGACTCTAATCACTGCTATATACCACTCGAGATTACAGCCTGAAGATATTTTTGAAAGTCCCTCTGCTCTTTCCTCCACGATGACGACGACGTCAGATGCTCCATAGAGTGGGCTATATAATGTCTCAGCTCAAAAATACTTCTAGTACAGTGAATAAAAGTGCATCTGCTTCGATGAGCATGGCCAGCTTTTGTCTTCTTTTTATATCATTTGTGCTTTATAATATTTTAGTATCGTCGCTATCATTTGGGGCTAGAAACTCAGGTGTTTGTTCTCTCTCTCTCTCTCTCTCTCTCTCTCTCTCTCTCGCTCTCTCTCTCTTTATATCTCTCTCTCTTTCTCTCTCTCTCTCTGTCTCTATCTCTCTCTCTCTCTCTCTCTCTCTCTCTCTCTCTCTCTCTCTCTCTCTCTCTCTCTCTCTCTCAAATACCGTAAGGTTTTGAAAAATAACATCTTAGACAACGTGCAGATTGATTTATAAGTGCTCGTACCTATTTTGATAGCAATTATTTCTGCTAACATAGATAATTAAATAATAAACAGGTCTGGTTAGGCACTCTATAGAGACCATCACATAACCCACTACTTTTGGCAGCGTGCCGTTTTCGTAGTGATCAATTAAAATTTTGAGAATGGGGTAATCATTGAATAAGTCTCACCCCCACCTTCTGTTGGACACAAGGAAGTCTAAATTTTCAAAAGTGAGAAGCGTGAGCGCAGTCAGACTTAAAGTAGGGACTAACTTTGCACAAACTTACATTGTAAATTGACCCACTCACCTCACTGAAAACTAGTTTTGGGGAAAAATTTGATTAAACCAAAAAATATGTTTTCTTGATGAATAAGTGTTGAAATTTCCAACCCTCTTGCTCTGTTGGTGTGGTCTATACGTGTGATACACACATATGTAGTCAAACATACAGACAGACATACTGACATACTTAAAAAGTGGATATTCTCCTATATTCGTGATTTGAACTAAGAAATAGCCAGGTATCTGAATGCTGGTTTTCTAGGAAATAGATTTGAACATTTACATAAAATATCTTCTTACTCATTCGCAATCAGCTACGTAGTATACTTGTAAAATATGATGAAGCTCAACAGTAATTATCTACTGGTTTATGTATGTATCGTGAAGGAGTCTTTTTGACTTCACCGTAAAGATAGGTCTGGTTAATCGCCCGGCAGCAAGCCATGTTGGATGTGATTGAATTGAAATAAAAGGGTGATCAATGAAAAAAAGGGTGATCATTTAAGAAGTTACTTCTTCGCCTTTTGTTGGGCAGTGATCACCAAAAAAGTCTGAATTTTCAAACAACAAGCGTGAATCCTCCCAGACATATACTAAGGGATAAATTTAGCATAAATCCATATTGCAAGTTGACCCCTCCAGACATAATAAGGAGTAGATGTTTATACTTTCAGCTTTCTTGCTCAATTGATACAACCTGTACGCACGATACATGCATAGATATCCAGTCAGCCATTCAACTGGACCAACTTATGTTAACAGTTTTGGCAAATTCTTTGACCGATGATTTTTATTACCAAATTTAGTATCAAACTCATTCGGATGTATGTTCGAGTATTAGATTTTGCTAATCTTACTTCTGTTGCATTTTATCACGATTCCCAGATTGTCATTCTATGATCATCAAGTAAGTTGTGAGGATCCAAAATGAAGTTGATTCTCCGGTGAGATTTTGAGCCACATTTCTTATTCTTGGGAGCTTGTCTTTACGGAAAGGCGCCTTACCTATCAGGCTATGAAGATCAACTAGTGAGCATTATTCACATGATGATCAAAAACGTGAATGAGTCAGTACTTGGAGAAACTAGTCTCTCAGTCCTTACCACAATGGTTAATATTGATAGGGCCTTATCTATATATCTATCTATCTATCTATCGCAATCTGTCCAACTCTCTTCTTCTCTATCTTTCTATCTATTTATCTATCTATCTATCATCTATCTATTTACTGTACGTGTGTGTTTCCTTGTCGATATTCTAAAGTATCAATTTCATAGCATGATCTATAACTAGAATCATCAGGAAAAAAAAAAGAAAAAGATTTGATTTATAGAGCTAAATGAAACTTTAGTTATTTTGGTAATTTTGAATAATGTTCAATTCTCACAATTAAAAATTTGCTCTATAAAATCCTGAAAACCCTCAATATTGTTATATTTTGTATTCAAAGGCTTGAAAATATTGTAAGACTTCATTTTGACCTATAAAAATAGCAATAAAATTAGATTGGGATTCAGTGAAAGGAAATCTGTCCACGACTGTGTCTCGGGTATGGAAACTGGCGACAAGTGCCGAATACTTCCTTTTATTTGTAATCCTCATATTAAAAAAAAACGTCAATACGTCTGTGTGTGTTACTTCGACTCTAATTAAAACCTTTTTATGCTTTTCGAAAGAGCCTGCAGTATAAAATAAAAGCTAGAGAATTACGATGACTAATTGATGATAGAACGTAAATCCACTGGGAGTTAGGTCTCTATTGTTTGACAGAATATCGACTCTTTTTATCTTCTTTTTCTTAAAAGATGTGGTTTTGTCTTCATGTGTGTGTAATTTAGATCGCGTCTTTTCACTCTTCACTAATTGACTGGATGAAATAAGACATCGAGATGCCCGATTGTTGTCTGGATGTATATTTGTCACAACTCTAATTACCTGTGCACAGCCTTTTTATAATTGAGCACCTGGGCTGCTCTGTGGCTTTTAAAAGAGTCTCTGGACACGTAGTGTTGATATATCAATACATTGCAACATTAGTTAATCGAGAGTTGTTTTGATCTCCTCCATATTTTCACTTTTACTGATGTGCTTTGTTGGCAAGATCTTATTCTGCTCCAGCAACTGATGTTTAGTCCGTAATACCGTAATCCAGTAGTCTGCTCGGACTGCCTCACATGCAGAAAGTTCTGGGTTCGATTCCAAGGATGAGCGAAGAGGAAGGTGGAAAAATTGGGACAAATTTCGCTTTGCACTCAGCAGCTAATTGTGACGGGCTACACATCTACCCGTAACTCAGCACAAGGTTTTCGATGCTCTGTACCATGTTTACACGAGTGCATCTTGAATGATATAGCCTGGTGGTACTCATCACATTCCAGGCTTCTTAGTCCTACTCTCCATATTGATTGCCTAGCAGAGAGGCAATTTTTATTGGTCATAGGTATGACTCGGCCACAGATTGAACCCAAGACCTATCGAACCGGAGACAAGTTCTCCGCCACAGGTCCGTGGTTAACTTTAAAAGCCGGAATTCGTAGCAGGTATGGTTATTCCCACGAGATGTGTATCATAATCTTCATGGCATTAACACATTTTAGATGCTACCTAATTACCTTTTTTATTGCCTTCTATGTGTGAATTTATTAGAGATACGGATATCTTTTCATTACCTCGATATGTATGTAAATCTATATTAGTGCTTGAAGAAGGCGACGTTTTAGCAAGATTAGCTTGACTACCATATCAAAGGATACCAATTTCACGATTGGTGTTTGGTACTAGAATTACCAGCCAGGGATTGAACCTGTTACTTGGAATTCCTATGATCAACGCCCAAACGACACACCAATGAAAAATTTGTAAAACTTCGCCTTAAGTTGTCTGAATGCCATTTACGGTAATTTTTGTTGGGCTAATTCCATTCAAAGCTAAATTCACCCACCCTGTAGACAAGTAATTATGATTTGGATTCATTAGTAGTACTTTCTTCCAAATATTTTTTTGTTGGGGGGGGGCTTCAGAATTCAATATATATAAGGTTTGGGTGTGCTTTGATCTAGATATTGAGTAATGAGGCCATTCTGCGACGCTTCAACGGCGTTTGAGGCATTTTTTCTTCAAGTTCTAAACTCCGCGAAAGGAACAATGTCCTCCACCCTCTGCATGATAAGATATACTCTAACTTTATTGCCTGTTCTCACGTAAGATCTTAACCGAGCCAAAGAGACAGCAACAAGCATACTTTGCAACATGTCTTTCTAATATATGCTTTTTATCTAATTTCGCATATTATGCTTTTGTGATACTATATAATTCCTGCGGCAAGAAAGGCGTGATTGAATTCTTTTCTAGCATACACAGACGTAAAAGAAATGGTCTCAGTGTCCGCATTTATTTACATCTACTGAACACGTTATCCTTTATTTGCCAAACCTGAAATTCTTTACTTTCTTTCTAGGGTTTGAAAGTGCAAAGAGTTCTTCCCATTGGGCGTATCATAGGCAAGTATTATGCACAAACATAAGTATGTTTGCTTTTTGTCTGGGACCATCCAGACCGTCTTGAGACAACAGTTGTTATAACCCGAACACTTACTAGTCGTAACATTCTTCAAAGAAGAAGAAGAAAAATAAAGGGCAAAGTAATGACAACTAGAAAGATTACGGGGATGCTAACGTTAAAATGACAACATTCATGGCGAAGAAGAGGGACATTATGAAGAGAAAAAAAGAGAAGTTAGTGAAAATAAAGGTCAATGTGTTAGAGAGGGGGAGGAGGAAGAAGACTGAATGAAATAGAATTTTAAAAAAAAACAAGATGGTGGAGTGATGATAAGATGAGAGAAAGACTTTCTAAAGAAGCAGGGTGTATGTTTGCACCTACCCGGTCTCAACTCCTGAGTCAGTAATTGGTGCGCTGGTTTGTTTGCCGTTCGTGACGTTTTATGTGATGAAACGGCGATGAATCTCTAGCCGGACACACGTAATCTAAGGCCAGAAACAAACATAGCTTTACCTACGTCTTAACTTACATCAAAGTCGTTTTGCCTACGGTACCGGCACGTTCAGCAATACCGACTGGTTAGAAGAGCGGGGAGGAAGTTTGGGAAGGTTGTAAGCAGAGGGGAAAAAAAGGAAATTAAGATGCTGATAGTAATAAGAGAGTTATGGTAATGTATCGGATGATAAGTCGAAAAAAGAAAGAGAGCAAAAAGGTCATGATGGACAAAAATGAATGAATAATTTCCAAAACTGGTCTGATTAGTCACTGAATGGAAACCGTCTTGTGATCAACGTCTTTTGGCAACATACCCTATTGGGGGATCAAATTAAAAAAATTGGAAAAAAAACAGGACGTTCAACAACAAAAAACAAGATGAGTGATCAATGTTATATATAACTTACATTGTATAACAATAATTTTGTGGTCTCATCAAAATAAAAGCATCTATTTTGCACAACAATTGATTTTTTTTCTTACATAATCTCCTCCCTTCTCAATAGACTTGACCGAACTTTCCCCCTTTCATTCACATATATCGCACACCATACTACGGAAATTTTAGATCAAAATTCAGATAACTGTGTCAAGCAACAGACTTATTGATCCACCTCGTATCAAAGGATATCATTTTCCGATAGAGAACCCTTATGAAAGTCGTTTTGCTCAAAGTACCGACTGGTAAGTACAAGAGAGGAAGAAGGGGGAAAGATTGTAAGCAAAGGTGTCCGCGTACCAGTCAAACGGAGATCGCGGATAAAGGAAACAATTAGAATTGAAACAGAGGATAAGCAGGGCAATTTGATTGGAAATCATGAATAACTGTGTCACAAATAGAAACTGCAGGTAAGGGGCCGCAAGAATAGAAACTAAAAATTATCTAAAAACATTTTCAATCTATAATTCAGCGCTTGTGAACGCTGATTTTTTCAGTGTTTTTATGTTATATCATATTATATCATACATCATATCATATTATATTATATTATATTGTATTATATTATATTATATTTGCTACCTGAGGACTGAAAATGTATGTGATAGAGATGCGTGAATGCATCTAAAAAGAAACACGACAGTAGTAACATAAGAAAGGTATGATGTCCCTTATAATGAGTCGTAAAGAGAAAGAACGAGAAGACGTCAAAATCAGGCTGCGGACTTATTGACCCACTATCGTATAAAAACAATTTCAGAGCAGGATAGAAAACTTTCCAGGTAGCAACGGAGAGCTCCTGGCCACGAAGTGTGAGTTTGTTGTTTAATAGGTGCTTCATAAATGTGTTTCAATTCAAAGGTTGATCGACTGCCATGGATACTTGGTTCAATCTGAAATGCTAGACCCCTCCGATTGATGATCATTCTCATGATTTATTAAACTAAGCTTAGTCCATCGAAGTTAAATACGAAGTAGGAAGATTGTGTTGAACAAATTTTCCTATTAGAGATGACCTGTCTGCTTTGAAAACCGGTACTTGGATGCCAAGCCTTCACCTGGGCTCGAACTCCGTCCACTGATGCCGTTGAGAAATACGTATCTATCTTTGCCACGTAACATTTTCACTTCTCTAATATCTTAAAAACGGACTTGGTATAACTTACTTAGAATTAATGATATTATTTCACTTGTGCTTCAGGGAAAAAGACTCTTAGTCGCAATATCTAAGTCCCGAACTCATTTGCCCGAATGATGACGCATTTTAAAAGAGAGGAAGAAAACGTATTCCTTGCTTTATCACTTTTCAAAAATAGCGTTCAGCACTCCAGTCTTTTATGCCTCCTATGTCCGACGACGACTCAGTCTAGCACACTATCATCATCATTTCTTGGGGGGGGGGGTGAGCTAAAAAGCTTAAAAATCTTCCCATATAAATTAATGGTAATTGGTTCTTCGCTTTACGCTGATTCGGCTAACGGAAGTTTTTTTTTTTTTTGTATGAGCACTCTTGCAGGGAAACCTATAATATCCACAGTCTTTGTGGTATCGATGTCTATTAGCAAATTTCTCCTCAGGCGTAAAGGAATAGACGGAAGGTCGCGAGGCGCTAAAATCCATCCCAGCCATCGGACTGGTTAGGCACTTAAATGAGAACGAAAACTTATTTCAAGCGAGAATAAAGGGCCCCTCTTCTGAACACTCACTCTAGTACTTGTTAACTCCGTGATACCTCAGCCCTCAACGTGGTTCTGTCGGCTATGATGGTGGCCTCGTTGCAAACGCTCTCCAATCGGCAACAATGACGATTCCCGTTAACCATAACACTCTGTTGGGCAGCAGGCACCACTTTTCTTTTTGAATGGCATCGATTCATTGCCAATCGCCCGCAGACTCCATTAAAAGAGTTCCAACACCGTAGGCAAGCAACCAGCCGTATGTTAGACTAATGTGAGAGATTTACCGCCTGGCTTTCACACAACTAGGGCTTCTTGCATTCAACTCTGTCCTTATCTACTGTGACACTTCCTCTAAATCTTCTGATTTCGGTTTCATTTTCTAGTATCTTCTTCCATTTCTCCAGATTCTTGCCATATCTTTAAATGAAGATTTTCCTTACTTTCTCAACTTTGCTTTCTTCTTCTTCTTCTTCTTCTTCTTCTTCTTCTTCTTCTTCTTCTTCTTCTTCTTCTTCTTCTTCTTCTTCTTCTTCTACCGATTTCTTCTTCTTCTTCTTCTTCTTCTTCTTCTACCGATTTCTTCTTCTTCTTCTTCTTCTTCTTCTTCTTCTTCTTCTTCTTCTTCTTCTTCTTCTTCTTCTTCTTCTTCTTCTTCTTCTACCGATTTCTTCTTCTTTTTCTTCTTCTTATTCTACCGATTTCTTCTTCTTTTTCTTCTTCTTCTTCTTCTTCTTCTACCGATTTCTTCTTCTTCTTCTTCTTCTTCTTCTTCTTCTTCTTCTACCGATTTCTTCTTCTTCTTCTTCTTCTTCTTCTTCTTCTTCTTCTTCTTCTTCTTCTTCTTCTTCTTCTTCTTCTTCTTCTACCGACTTCTTCTTCTTCTTCTTCTACCGATTTCTTCTTCTTCTTCTTCTTCTTCTTCTTCTTCTACAAACCGTCAAAACTAATATAGGTTTCGCCAGTTTTTAAGCTGGACTAGCTGGGTGGCTATGTTTGTATCACACCACACCAATGGAGCTAAAGGGCAGTAAATTTCACAACTTTCTCCTCATTATTTCTAGGAAAATGCTTTTTTGTTCTCTTGAGAACAGCCACCTCACCAGGTTTTTAGTGGGGATTCAATTAACAACGTTGGTTTATGTTAAAATTAATCCCTTAGTATGAGCCAAGCTTGTTTTTTGATTCGGACTTTTTTTAGTAATCACTGACCAACAAAAGGCGGGAGCAGTATCTTCTTTCATTGATCATCCCCTTGTATCTATTGAGTGACTTACCAGATGTATTATTATTAATAGTTGTAATAGTTAATCATCAGGATGATTATTTACAACTGGCATATCGTGTAATTGATATAATTATTATAAATCAAATCCAGTGTTATCAGTATCTCTGCACAAACACAATTACCGCAATAATTTTTTCAATGCAATTAATCACATGCTGTTTTCTTTGAAGTAATTAAATTTTTTCACACCTTCCTATTTTCGGCCTTCTTCTCAACATTCTCTTGCTATTTCGACCGTATATTTCTTCTTTTCCTTCATCTTCTCATTTTTTCTTTTCTCTCATTCTTTTCTGTTGTTGTTGTTGCTGTTGTTGTTGTTCTTCTTCTTCTTCTTCTTCTTCTTCTTCTTCTTTTTTCTTCTTCTTGCTATTATCATTTCTGTAGTAGTAATAGCAATAATTGCCGTGTTATTAATTATTTGAAGTGGGAGTAGGATTAGTGTTGTGTTCTCTCGATATTTACTCTCCTTAGTACGGCAAAAGATCGAATGAAGGCAAATAACTGTATGGGAACTATTATGTCAATTACTCAACTTAGGAGAAACAACCTTTGAAATCAGTATTCAAAATCCCGGCTGTTACCAGGGCTCGAACACCAACCACTTGATGCTACCACATACCCCATCAAGTAAACCCAAGTGTACTGCTGATTGAATACTATTTTCCCTCTTCCAGTTAAGTGATCTTTTCCCCAATCTTTCTTTTCTTCTTTTGTTGAGCTCCAGTATAAATTCTGCAGTTGACTTTGTTTTCATACCATAGCAAGAACAACCATAACAATCCTTTTCAAAATGAAAGATGTGAATCGATATATAAAGCCCACAATTCTTGACTGTGATTTAGACTTTGCCAAGCCCGAACCGTTCATAGTAAAAACTTGATTATCTGCACAAACACCCCCCTTTAATGAGTATGGAAAATGTTTTTTTCTTTGAATTTGCCTCCAAAATGAGGTTTCAGTTGGGGGTTCAATTTTCAATGTAAGTATGCTAAATTGGTCGTTTTTTGAAAATGTGGATATATTTAGCGCCCGACTAAAGGCAAGAGAAGTAACTAATGCATTGCTCACCCCTTTTTTCCATTTTTTAATCGATCATTCCAACGCAACATGCTGCCAAAAGACATTGGTCACTTGGTGGTTGAGAAAAACACCTTTTCACATATATCTGATCTGTCTTGCATCTATCTGTTATAGTTTTTATTGTCATTAATCACCATTACCTATTATAGATCGATTCAAACACTTTTGCTGGGTTTAGATTACTCATGAGTCTTATCATTTATATACACTAGCTGTATCCACGGGGAAATTCCTCGGTTGCTGACTCCAAAACTGAAACTTGACCTGAATATCATCTCATGCCTTTGTATTTCTCTCAATCTGTGTCTACATCTTCTCATTCTCTCCCTTATCCGTTC
This sequence comes from Thysanoteuthis rhombus, assembly GCA_963457665.1. Classification (NCBI taxonomy): domain Eukaryota; kingdom Metazoa; phylum Mollusca; class Cephalopoda; order Oegopsida; family Thysanoteuthidae; genus Thysanoteuthis; species Thysanoteuthis major. The sequence goes on along the minus strand of OY735208.1, from coordinate 53,865,079 downwards.
AAATCGTTTTTGGCAGTATATGATTTTATCTAAGTGTTAAACAAACATGAGTATGACTCATACACCAACGTTTCCTACCCGCTCAGTTATTAAGCTTACAAATTTTCCTGTTTCCCTCTCTCCCGACCCCTTCGGTGAACTACTTAATCTTTTTCACTCCTGTTCCTTTCTCGATAGAAATAAAGAATATTTTCAATGAAATAACCTGATGCCTAATGACGTTGATCACTCGAAGGTTGGAAAAAAAAACAACTTTTCAGATATATCTCATCTGTTTAGGATGTAATCATTATTCTTTTTGTAGCTAATCATCGCCACTACCCAAAAACAAACCGATTTAAATAGTTTTGCTGGGTTTAAGTTATTCATGCGTTCGGTCAATGTGTGTGTATTTATCTATGTATCTACACTTAGCCCATCTCAGACTGTTCAGAGTAGAAACCGTAATTTTCTGCACGTACACACTCTCCTCTGAGTAGTGACATTGTTATTTTATCCCCCATTTTTACAATATAAGTTTAAACTAAATTTGCATGATAAGAATGAGCACATTATGGATGGCAGTGATTCATGATTTCCTTTGGAATGCTAGTTGCATAAACAAAATAAAAGTTGCAGTAATCATCATCCTTTGGAATAGAAATTTGAGTGGAGTTAGACCATGCAGCAATCAGTGTTGTCTACATCGTATTATTCTGATCCTTACTTTTTTCCTATTTCATCCTTTGTTTTTGGCTCCTCTGTTTTCTTATACGGCCAAAGAGTGTTGGATGCAGTGGGTCTAGACCGGACATCAAAGTTAAGCAATATCGTGTCTGATCAGTACCCAGATTGGTAGCGATCTAGGAACATTAAGTGCAACCGAGGATTATATTCACAGCCAACCACCCCGTAGAGACCCCATTGATACTCTTAAGGACGAGACTGATATTTTCAATACGTGCAATAGCACGAGCCAAAGACCCCCCCTCTCTAAAACCCGTATCCGAACCCTCCGACTGTCCTGACTGCGAGCAAGAAGAAATGAATGAATTAGTTTTCTTATTGTTATTTATGGTTTGTTTTCCGTTTTTATTAACATTGCCTTCGCTGTCATTATTTTCTACTTCCTTGAAATGGTTTCCTCTTAGTTACTCCTATGACTACCTGAAGTATTGATCCGAACCCTCACGAAAACAGGATGTAACACAAGGTCGATTTAATGTGGGGATACCACAAATGTGAACGTGTGGTTAGGACCTTTTTGAAAAAAAGTTTTCAGATCTAGCAACTATGTCTACAAGGGCATAAGAGCGCTGGTCTTGAGGTCTCAGAACGAATCCTGAATCCTTCGAACCTGACTGCACAGAGCAGTACCAGGACTCATGAGGCAGAGCCCCAGTCTGCCATGGCACCCAATCAGCTTCCTTCTTTTCTAAAATGGTCATATGAACGAAACAAATACCCCAAGAATAGGTTAATCGATTCTGTTTCTTGCTTCAACTTTCAACATTTTTTTTTCATTTCTTTTACTTAAGACTTTTTTATTTGGGGTCATTCTTACTAGTTTAACTGTGCCATCAAAAATTAGTGTCGGCCAAAACTTCCAAGGGTTCATCAGATAAATTCTGGTGCCGTGACTTAACATAAATTAAATATTGAGATACACGTTGTATTGTGTATATACGTGGAGAATTACATTACAGTGAGCTTGGAAAATAACGTTGTATGACCACAAATGTATTTTCATTATTTTTTGTTTTTGTTTTAATTACTTTTAGTTTATATTGTTATTTGAGTTCAGCTTTTTCAATACGTCATCCAAACATAAATTGAATTCTATGCTACTACCTCTGTTACATGAATGAAATTCTATTTCACTATGTCAGTTGCGTCCATTAGCATGACAGTTGACATCTGCACATTGTTAATTATCATAATATTATTGATGAATTTCAATCGAAAACTGTAAACATAGTATCTTCAGTTTATGAGATGGCTCAGTCGGCTGAGCAGCTATGTATGTATAACGCATACAGGTTGCACCAACAGAACTAAAGGCTGAAAATTTGAATATTTACTCCTCACTATATCTGGTTTTTGGACCCCGCCCCTCCAACGAGTTTTTAGTGAGGGGTGGAATTTGCAATGGAAGTTTATGCTGAATTGACCTTTTAATAGGATTCACGTTTGTTGATGCTATTTACTCATTCTAAATACAGACTTTTAAGTGATCACTGGCCAACGAAAGACGAGAGAAGAAACTTGTCTATTGATCACTTTTTTCATTTGATCACGCCCAAAACAACCCGCTGCCAAAAGACTTTGGTAATTTGATGGTTTTTATTGAGTGACTAACCAGACTTGTCATTATTATTATTATTATTATTATTATTATTATTATTATTATTATTATTATTATTATTATTATTATTATTATTATTATTATTATTATTACTATTATTATTATTATTATTATCGTCATCATCTATTTTTCTGTTTATTCACAATTTTCGGAGCCACGTTGTGTTACATCTTTTTCTTTCCTGCCTTCCTCTTTTCTCTCTTTATAATAGCTACACCCATCCCCTTACTCTTCTCCTTCTTTCACTCTTCATTTTTCAATTTGCTTCATCCCTTTCTTCCCTCTTTCTTTCTTTTCTTCAGATACTGTCTTCCATACCATGTAGTTTATTTCTTTTTCTTCTTCTTTTTCATCATCAGTTAATGTTCTCATTCTTCTTTCCCATCTCCTCCTCCTCCTCTCCTTGTTGTCTTTCTTTTTCTTTTTCTTGTTTTCTTCTTCATCATTTCCCTCTTTCTCTTTGTCATCATTCCATGTTCTTATACTTCTTCATTTTCATCTTCTCCTCTCGGTCTTGTTCTTCTTTTTTTCCGGTCCGTTAACTTTTCCTTCTCTGCTCCTAATGTCACCTACTTCCCCTCATCTTATTCGTCTCTCTCTCTCTCTCTCTCTCTCTCTCTCTCTCTCTCTCTCTCTCTCTCTCTCTCTCTCTCTCTCTCTCTCTCTCTCTCTCTCTCTCTCCTTCCAGTCGACTTGACAAACGATGACGACCGCACAGCATGAACCATCGGTGCGAATTAATTAGCCTTAATCCCTAGTAACACGTCATAATGACTTCCCCCAATCTTTCGACGACTTCGCCATAACTGTCAAGCCCTGGTTTTATTTCTCGAGCCATTTAACACTTCATTTTCCGAATAGTACATTCTCCATCCTCCTCTCTACCCCCCTTATTCTCTTTATGTCTCCCCCATCTCTCTCTAGCTCTCATATAACTCTTCTGCCATAAGCACTTACGCTCTCTCTCTCTCTCTCTCTCTCTCTCTCTCTCTCTCTCTCTCTCTCTCAGTCTTTTTCACTCAGTTCACTCTCTTCCTTCCGTTTGATTCGCACAGGTCCCCATTTTTGTTTTCTGTTTACAGTCCATTTGTTTTTCCTCTTTCTTTCCTGCATATTTCATACATAAATAAACATATATACATACATAAAGATACATACACACACACACACACACACATATATATATATATATATATATATATATATATATATATGTGTGCGTGTGTGTGTGTTTTTGTGTGTGTGTGTATGTGTATCTTACTATTTTTAGGAGTTCCTTTATCAATGGTTATAATGCTCATTATTTTAGAATAGAGCGTAGAGAGATAGATATCAACAATTTTGTTTTTACTGATCTGTTTCCTGCAGCCAGTGTTATCGATGGATTGTTGTCCGTCGATCGCAATGGCTGCGTGAAATAGATCAGTAACAACAAAATTGTAAATCTCTCTCTCTCTCTCTCTCTCTCTCTCTCTCTCTCTCTCTCTCTCTCTCTCTCTCTCTCTCTCTCTCTCTCTCTCTCTCTCTCTCTCTCTCTCTCTCTCTCTCACTGACTCTTTCTTTATTTTCCCAGTCTAGATTTCTATGGATCATCTGGAGGCCGACTGTGAGGAGTTTCGTAGAGCTCGTATCACCATGTCTTACCCCATCATTTGGAACTGAAAATTAAAGATAAAGATATGAATTCTTTAAGAAGAAAGAAGAACATTAATCCATTCGTTAGACATATTACGCTATCATTATATCATTCTTTATCGCAAATTTATTTTTAAAAAAAGAACGATAACTATCATCAACAAGACGCTAAAGAATAAAGGGAAGACAAAAAGAATTAAATTCCATTCCCTTAATGCATTCACCTAGAGCTGACAATGAAAAAAAATCCAGTCATTAATGAAAAAGTCAATAATTACCGAATAAGACTCGATTGTCATTTTCATCGCCTGGTCAACTTTTTAGGGAAGACCAAAGGCTAGTTAGCTCCCCCGGGGAGAGTCAGACCGCAAGCTTTAGGGGTTTTCTTGTCTTTTTGCACTGGCGCGAACGTGAGTTGAGTGCTAAAAAAACTACTTGGTTGATTTATCATATTCATAAAAAATTAAATCAGTTTTTTTTATTGAAAATTATTGTTTATCATTGATTGTTATTTTTGATAAATAATAATTTACCTACATATCCATGCCAGATATTGCAGATTGTGACCAGTGATGTTTTTTGCGTGGTCGCTATTTGCTCTGATCTTTGGTATAAGTATTTTCCACTCTAAGAATCTCTTGTGTTCCTATCAGTTGATTTTTCTCATTTCAGATGTCCTCCTTCCAGCCATTTCCAGGTTACTTTTTCCAGAAACAAAATTTTGATTTGCGTGATTTTAATCACATCTATCTCATAATAGTTTCCAGGTATTTTCTCCTTCTTATTTTTATTGCAACGATTGTTTTGATTAACATAGAAACAACAACGATAAAAGTACATTTCGGAATAACATAATAGCATAACAAAATGCTTCATCGCATGATTAAATATTAGCGAAGTGGAATATTCCTGGTCCTTTGTGCGTCTGGAATAAGATAATGAAATGAGATGAATCTGTGGTTACAAAGGTACTCAAAAGTTCACATGTCTGTATAAGCATTAAGTGTACCATTTCAAAGTGCAGATTTTGCTCTGTTTTTTTTCTGCTGGACGTTTTTTGTTGTTATTTTTTTCACTACTCATTCTGAACTGATCACAATATCAACCGAGTATTTGGCCAGGGGACTGTCATTAAACGCGCTGCTCGACATTGGTAACAAAAGTTTCAAAACGGGGGTGAGAGCCTTGGAGATGCGACGGGTCGTGAACGTCCTTCCATGATTGATGACATCCAGTTGAGGACCACTGCTGAGGTAAACCCACGTAAAATAACTGGAGCGGTTGCAGAGGAACTAAACGTTGACCATTCACCAATTTTTCACAATTTGCACTAAATTTGAAAAGCAAAAAAGCTTGACAAATGGTTGCTGCACCAGCTGAACGAAAAAATTCTCCTTTGCAAAGTCTGCTCTACGCAAAAAAAACGACCCATTTCTTAATTGCATCGTGAAATGTGTCTGAAAAAGGATTCTGTATGACAATTGACGGCGTTTTGAACAGTTATTGGACAAAGGTGAGTCACCAAAACACTTCCCCAAACCAAACCTGCATCAAAGGAAGATTATGGTCACTGTTTGGTGGTCGGCAAATGGAATCGTTCTCTACAATATCCACTTCTTAAATCTTGGTAAAACCATCACAGCAAACATGTATTGCCACGAAATCGAGAAAATGTACAAAAAAATTCAACGTTTATGTCCTATATTAGTCAATCTGAGTGGACCAATTCTTCTCCATGGCAACTCTCGACCACGTGTCATGCGAATGACCTTGAAGGAATCGAACGAACTAGGCTACGAAACTTTACCTCATCCGACTCCTCAGAATTCTCTTCGACCGACTACCCCTCTTCGAACACTTCCTGCTAGGGAAGGTCTCCAAAAACCAAGCAGTACCTCTAAACACCTTCGAAGAATTCGATAATTCCAGGACTTCAGAATCTTATGCTTCAGGAATAGATGGATGTTTCAAGTTAACGAAAACGTGTATATTCTGAAGCTTCTTATTATTATTCTAAGCCTAGATATACTGTCTCAAAATTGATGGTGGGAAACTGCAATTATTTTTGCACTTATCTAATACCTCTGTTGGCGAAGTTGGAATAGTTGTACACATTCAATCGTGTCTACCGATCTGTTTGTCCATACAATACCTCCAAAAGTTTTCAATGAATTTAAACTAAATTCCTTGGAAGATTGGATCTTGCAATATGGAAGAATACGTTGAATTTGGGGCGGATCCAGGAATTATTTTTAGGTTGAGATGTTTTCAATTTCTTTTCCATACATTTATGTATTTACTCGTGTTTGTACATCCAATATCTTCAAAAGTTCGCGAAGAACTCTAATGACCTTTGGTGAAACGACTGGTCATTTGGTAAAAGAGACCTGATTGAATTTTCGGTTTGGATCGAGGATATTCTTCTGGTTGAGAGATGTTTTTATATAGTCGGTCAAAAGAACGAAACTGAAAAAAATGGAAAATTACTGTAACTTTTTCTGTGTCGTACCTTAATGTGATCTGATTTGTATTCAATTACTTGATGTACGGTGTTGGCAGAAATATAATCTCTCTGACTGTTTTCCTCTTAATATTAGAATTACTGATACTGAAGTGTACAGTGAGAATATCAGTATAGATTTCAGAGTGTCATAATAGATTGACAGTCAGTGTCACTAACGTAAAGCCCCGATCTTCAAACTCCTTTTTCGCTCTTCTTTCACGTCGCCTCTGGTGGTCTGTTGGCTGCAGAACAACCACTGTCAGTCCACATTTCCCTTTCATGTTTTTCTTAGTTGTTGCCCGTGGCTAACTGTTGCTTCAGTATGCATTTCCACGCTAGTATTGACACTCATTCACAAAAGTGCATGCATCTAGACCACAGGCGCATGCGTGCCTATTCTAAATTTATCACATAAAAGAACGCTTTCTTTGTTTCTTCGTTTTGCCCCTGGCCGATTCTTGTTCAGCGTGGTGTCAAACTTATACACAAAATGTTACACATTCTCACGAATATAACAGATACGCACATACGCACAAGCAAGCACCCGGGTACATGTGAACTCATGAAAGCGTAAGATGTGTACACAAGGATAAGCACACTTTACCATCAATCTCCTTTTGCAGTTGTTTCGATACGCTTTTTTTCTGTTATGCAACCACTCACAATATCAAAACTGCAGAAATACAGGTATATAACATTAAGACCACACATATAGATTAACCATATGCATCAATAGTGGGTTATACTTACGTCATCGATGACAAATGGTTACTTAACTTAGAAGAAATACAATCTTGAATTACCTTAAACTTGATGAATTGTATCTTTACTCGGTGGTGAATCACGTTACCGGTTCATTATATACCTGGAAATCAATTTTTCACTTCTCCTATATAGCTTTCTTTACCTGAATCTGGTCTTTCAGTTTTAGTTTTGTTTTTACGCCGGTTAGATTTATGTCTACTGACAAAAAAAAACTCCTATGTATATAGCTTTCTATACCTGATTTTCTCCTCTGGTTACATAGCTTTCATTACCTAAGTTTTTTTTTCACTTTTTGCTTTGTTTTCACGTCGGTTCGCTTTTGGCCTACTGACAATATTTTTTGTTCACTTCTTCTGTATAGCATCCTTTTCCTAATTTTTTCTTTCCGATATATATATATATATATATATATATATAAATATATATTTTCTTTCCGATATATAAATATATATTTTTTCTTTCCGATATATATATATATATATATATATATATATATATATATATATATATATATATATATATATATATATATATATATATATAAATTCTGTCTTCCACTTTTCACCCTTTATATTCGCAATTTTCGTATTTGCGGTTTTCTTACTTGCTGTTTCGAGTTTTCTTTCATTTTTCCTTTCTTTTCCTGCTACATATCTTTCTTTCACAAAATTATGTCTTGCACTTTTCACCATTCATATTCACAATTTTCTAATTTGTTGATCCAGTAATATCTTCTATGACTATATTTTCAACATGCTTTTCTATAGTTTTATCTTTTTTTTTTCTTTTCAAGAAAGGAAATGATTTCCAGGGATATAGTAAACTGCTACCAAGATTAGTAATTTGGGTGGTGACAACAGATTTTACTTTTAAATTATTTCAATATTCAGGACATACATTGAACATAAATAAAGGAAGAAGCAGCGGTACATAAAGTTCTTGATATTTTAACAAGCAAAGTGTCCGTCAGTCATATTTTTAAAATTGAAATGTTTACGGTGGATGGTGGGGGGTAAAGAAGAGGTGACAATACTGCGACAGAAATACTGTGATGGTGACAAGGGAAGGGAGTAGAAGCAAGATAAAGATACACAAAATGGTTGGGCTGAAGCAAAACGATATTGGCTAAAGACGAACGGCTGAACACGACCATCAAGAAAAGAATAGATAGCTAGGAAAGTAAAATGTAAAGTTGAGCGACTGCCTACAATCAAAGCGATTAGTTAAATGCCGGAAATGGTTGTTTCAATCAACTCTTACAAGTTTTTTTTTTTCCAGATATTATAGAGCTTCAGATTTTCAACTCTACGCAAACTATTAGCAAAGCAACAGGTACTTAATGGGAATGAATGAAAACACTACCTACGTTTAATAATATGTTCTCTCTTTTGCCACTTCCGAAACAGAACTCACACCATCACTTCAAGCCCTTGCGTATTTCTAACAGAAATTTTCGTTTTCGATAAGTAAGACTTGTCAATTTGGCTCAGTAAGAGAGCTGCCTACCAATCATCATTTCGAATCATGCTAAAGGACTGATAATTTTACGTATTGGCTCGGTTTAACGCGAGAGCACAGACGGAAAACTCACTTTCTTACTCAGATTACAACAGCTTGATATCTCCCTGGAAATGGAGCATAGTCAGAATTGTATTCACTGTCAAAGTCTTTAATTAGCAAAACACAGTTGCAATTACTTTGCGTTGAATACCCAGACGAGCTAGCGAGCTAGCTAGCTAGATAAATAGATAGATTGATAGATAGATAAATATGAAGATAGATAGATAGATGAATAGATGGCAAGTACATTTTGATTTATAGACAGACATACAAATGAAGCACCCCATTATATGCAAAACTATGACTCCCCAGGGGCAAGTTTGCACGAACATCAGATCACACGTCCACAATTCTATTCACAGACTTGAGTCTATAAAACCATTTTAATACTTTGCTCACACATCATAAATCAGCACTTTCACTGAGCACAAAATTCAACAACACAACGAAACACTCTTTCACCTCGTGCACATATCCAGCCCTGGGGCTCATATATCCATGCCACAAGGTGGAATCGACTTGTAGACTATTCGAGCAAACACGACGAAATAAAGAAACGAAATGAAATGAATGAGTGAATAAATAAATAAATAGATAATCAAGTAAAATAAATAAAGAAATAGATGTATATAAAAGCCACACCCTCTTTTTTCCTATCTTTTTTATTTTCTTTTATTTTGGAGAGGGTCAATATAAAAGAAAACATCCCTAAAGAAACAGAAAATGTGTTATGGACCAATGGTCTTCTCAGAGTTTGGCGAAGCGCCTCCGATCGATAATCACGCCGCCGAAAAATCGTTAATTTCAGTTCTTCAAGTTTTTTTTTCTTGTTTTGTTTTGTTTTTACGAGGGAAGCGAACGTAGCCAACCAGTAGTACGTCTGTCTGCCAATTCGACCGTATCATTAGTACCGAACACGATTTTCATCTTAATTATCATAACGACGCCACCAGTGACATGACATATAATCGAAGCCGCAGTTATCTCCCTGTTTTGTAGCTCTCCCCTTAACTTGAATCATTACGACCGTAGTCCCCTCTCATCCTTTCACTCCGTTAATTCTTGCTCGATTGTCCCAACACGCTTCGCCCCTTCACTGTCTCTTTTGCACAATTTATTTACAACAGTTTACACGATATATTTTTTTTCAGAAACTATCAACCAAAAGTTGGTCTGGTCTTGGTCTTTAAGTTGGTCTGGCTGACTGACTATGTATCATGCGTACAGGCTGCGCTATTGGGGCTTAAGGATTTAGAATTTCAACAAATACTCCTTATTATGTCCAGAAACATTTTTGAGAAGCACCCCCCCCCCCATAATATTTTTTTGTGAGGGTTCAATCTGCAATGGAAAATTTTGCTAAATTGGTCTCTACAATATGTCCTGTGCTGCTCATTCTTTCTTTTCCTCAAGATCAGACTTTTTTTAGTGATATCATCCAAATAAAAAGTAGGAAAATTAACTTATTGATTGATCACCCTGCTTTCCAATTTTTAATTGATCATCCCGAATGCAGCATGCTGCCCAAGAAACAGTGGTCACGTGACAGGTTCTGTTTAGCGACCTACCAGATCTGCTTCTCTTTTTTTCCATTTGCTGTCGTTGTGTGGATTTTGTTGTTGTTGCTGCTGCTGCTGCTGTTGTTATTGTTGTTGCTGTTGTTGTTGTTGTTCTTCTTCTTCTTCTTCTTCTTCTTCTTCTTTCCGTTTATTTTATTATTTTTATTTGCTAAGCTGTTTGATTTTGTTTTTTCAAGGAAATAGTTCCGCGGTTGACTGTCTTTTTCAGATGTTTTTTCACAAAATGTTCCAATATTTTAACATATTTCCACGAGAAAAGATGAGTGTTTGTATTAGTTCAGAAAAAAAAATGATTGTGTACTTTATGCTGGCTACTTTATAAATTTATGATCCGTGAGCAATTAGGATTTTTCAAGTACAAGATAACCTGTACTATAGAAGGGTTTTTTTTCCGAATTCAAATATTTTTTTCCTCTTGGTGAATTGAGGATGGGCTGAACTCATGGATTTTAATAAGCAAGGTACTTCTGATTTTTATTTCCTTACGTTGCCAGTCAACTGTACATCGATGTATTGTCAACGAATATAATTGAATTATTTAACGTGTGTAACCTACCATTCTTTAAGAGAGGGGATTGTCTATTGAGTATAACATCGAACGTGCAGCCGAGAAGAAGAAGACAGGAAAAGTTTATCTGAACACACAGATATAATTTCAAAGATAATCAGGATTTGCATCGTGAATTCAAAAGGAAACTCATAAAAAATTAAAAAAAAACAAATATCATATATATTTCATTTTAGTATATATATATATATATATATATATATATATATATATATATGTGTGTGTGTGTGTGGGTGTATGTGTGTGTGTGTGTGTGTGTGCGCGCACGTTTGTTTGTGTGTGATAAACTGGTGGAACATCGAAATAAACTAAAGAAAGGAATCTCATTTGCTCAAAACATGGCCTTCTGAAATTGTCATTTTACTCTTATAGCTGGACACACACACACACACACACACACACACACATATATATATATATATATACATATATATATATATATATATATATGTATATATATATATATATACATATATATATATATATATATATATATATATATGGTTTGTCCATAAAGAAATCGATCTTTCGAAAGAGTGCGCCAATGACACATTATCATGCTTGTGACTGAAATGTTATGCATTAGTGACCTTCAACTTTTGTATAAAAACTGCATGAAACTACGTTGGTAGTCTTTTCTAGCTCTACGTACCAGGGTGATTGCGTGTGTAGAGTGCTTTGCGTTACCCCCGCTCCCTGCCAATGAAAATAAAACTTCCGAGAAAGTTCGAGATATTTCTCATCTCCTAGTCACCCTACTCTGACCTTTGCGCACTTTCTTTTGTATCCAAAGGAGAAATCACCCCTGAGAAGTTGATTTTTGAGGATAGACAGGGTGAAAAAAAATGCATCACGAGACCTGCACACTATCCTCCAAATCGACCCTAAGATGAATTCCAGAACTGGAAAAAAACGCTGGGAATGGTGAAACGACAGTAGAGATGACGATTTTGAAGGAGATGTGTCTCGAAGAGTTGTAAGTAAGACAATACCTTTTTTAAGTTCACTTTCTCTTTGGACACACCTCGTACATATACGTATTATACGAATACACGAACACACACATACACACACACATGTATCATAAGAAAAGAGATAAAGAAACATATCAATAGTAATAAATACATTTTAGAAAAATATCAATTAATAAGAAAAACTTCATTCTTCTTATTTGTTAGGTCGATAATCGTCATCTTTGTGTCAGGGATTGCTCTCAATTTATTTCATATTTAAACACAATTTTTTTTTTTACGGAAAATGTGAGTTTGAACGAGAGATCATGTTCCGTCTGACCACCTCCAGCAGGCCTCGAATAAAACCTGACTTTCACATTTCTGCTGACACATGTGCTACTTTAGAATTTCCTGACACTGCTTCCTCAGTCTCTCACCCTGGTTGACTGGTTCTAGATTGACCGAACGGCTGAATGGTAAATTTACCAACGGTGCTAGCCGGTTGCTTTCAAATGTGGCCATGGTCAAAAATACGTATACTTAAATTCGTTTTATTTGGTTATGTACCTTGATTTCGCTGTACTTCGTCTAACATTGAGGAATTACACTGACACGTACTTTATGAGATTGAGTCACGAAGTTAAAAGTTGAAAGTGGAAAAAATCACGTATGTACATGTTTACCTGCTACCCGGAAGTAGAGAGTTCCGATAAAATAATTTTTAAAATGATTGAATGTCTCCAATCCATAATACTTGTTGGGGTTGCCTTTGAAGATACTTGCGTCCTTTCTAAAATTCAGACCAAGAAGAACAATAAGAAAATCTACTACATTGGAAAAGAGTTGATTAGCAAAGATGATTCAGGGTTTTATGACATCAACTTTCTCCAGTTCATCGGAAAGATGATGGGAAAGTTTATGAAACCATCGGCTGCAAAGATGGAAACTGTGCTCGGTTTATTGTCTTCCCATGTGGCACGTGTGCTGTCTCAATTTGCCCCACCATCTGTTTGAAAGTACCCCGATGCAGGGGGCACATTGAAACATCCTACCACTCCTTGAAACATTGCTCCGCAAAATCATTTATAAAAGAGTGTATAACGAATGGAACACCATATTCTACATTACCATTAAGGGATAGAATATCCTATCCTCTACAGATTCAGACAGGTTTTGTTTTGTCTCATTGTGCCTAGTGTCTCCATATATATATATATATATATATATATATATATATATATATATATATAAGAAAATGATAAGATATACTACAAGCTTATATATATACTTATTAATGCATTAAGTAGATCTTAGTTTTTTTAAGTGCTCAATACTATCAGTAGAGCTATCATACTATTAATGATAATTTTTAATGATTGATTACAAATTGTGCATTGTTTGAATTGAAAAAATAAAAATATTTTTTCACGTGAAATATATGGCACAATCTGTAATGAAGCATTGAAAACCCTTTAACCATTATATATACATTGTGATAATACCCTCTTTAGAATAACAAACTACGTGAATAACATAAGCTATATATTAAATTATAGCTGAAAGTGGGGTGGTGTTCGATCAGCACAGCTGGGTTGCCATGTTAATATAACTGTTTGGTTTTGAAATCACCGAAACAGTTAAACGGTAAACAACTGATAATCCCAAGAGAAGAATTACACACAGTGCCATAATAACAAAGAACGTTTAAAACATTTTTTTAAAAACACTGAAGAAAATTACATGAATTACATCAAGAGATATTATAAAATAAGTGACTGATGTGACAGAAGAAAATGTTTGAAATGTTTTTTTATGTATTTAGTGTTTGAAGCTGTAAAGCTCTCAAGGATATATATATATATATATATATATATATATATATATATATATATATATATATATGTGTGTGTGTGTGTGTGTCTGTGTCTGTGTCTGTGTGTATACATGTGAAATTATGCATGAAAACATGTATGTTAATATGTATTTTTGAGGCACTATACTACATTGCATTCTTTACAAAATGTGCGCTTTTCCAATGACCAGCAACAGCTTGCTCATGTGTATTTGAATGTACCGCAGTTTTCCATTATCCTTTGCTCTATAGTTACTTCTTGCTAGTGATTTACATAGAAAATGTTGAATACATCTTTCGGTTAATTAGATTTTTACTCAGCCCGCTAATCTTTTTCTATATGTTCTATACCCAGATTAGCAGACTCTCTGCACTTTTTGATCCAAATTGAATCCGTCAGACACTTTTTTTCGCTCTGGTAAACTTGCCATTACACTAAAACTTTTCTGCACAAACAGAAAGTACTTCCATAAACATAAATTTGCACTGAGAATTGCTTACTGAATTTTTCTCTCCAGTGGAAAAGTCAACTCCAGACCTTTGTTCACAAGGCACTTCTCCATCTGCAGCCCTTTTAGGCACTATCTGCACATGCAATGGAGGATTTATTGTCTGCCCCTGTCACAGTATCTAGCATGCATTAATTTTTCCCTTACAAAACATTGCTGTTAATTTCAAACGAAAGATTTTTTCAAGATACTTTCGGGCAGCTCTTTTCAAACTTGATAATTTTCTCCAGTAAATTATTAAGTATTAAAGGCTGCCCTAATATATCTCTGACTTCAGCCTTTTAAAATGGTACGTAGTTTTGCGGTATTGATTCTTTTTTTAAAATAATATTACAAAATACATTTTTCTTGACGTAATAAAGAGTACCCCTAGCCAGGCCGTTTTGTCTACAGACTTGAAAGTTGACATCAGCGCCCCTTCAAAAAATGCTTTTAGGCCTCTTAGGCTTCTTATTTCGATAGGTTTATTAATTACTTCGAGATTCCCCAGAATGTAGATGTTTGTATTTTTTTTTTCAATTTTATTTCCTTTTAGATCTTTCCCAATCGAGTTTCTCAAGAACCTAAATATTTCTAGATGTGTCTTTCTATTTCAGTTTTTTCCTGGTGGAAAATACCAATGATGTCATATTTATTTTTAGATGGAATTTTTTCTTACATGACTTTAAATGCTACGACTTTTCAATTATTGACTGTGATGACTTGTTTGCAATATTTTTTATAATTCCATCGAATTTGTGTTTTGGTAGCGATATGAAAATAATATTAAGGAAAAGAAGATCGGCCAGACTGTACATGTGACCTTTGCCAACAAAAAAGGCAAAAAAAACTGGAAAAATACCCAACACTGTGGGAAATGAAGGCTTGAGTCATTCCCATAATACCTGGCGCACTTGAAACTGGGCCAAAAACACAATTAAGGTTGTGTTTACACCGGATGAGGTAACGTTATTTTCTGCCAAAAATACATTTCCACTATTCATTACTCTGTTTTAAGTTTATTAAATCGCTGCAGATGAATATGACCCCAGAAAATAATCAATTAAACAAAAAATAACCCTTTTAGTGTCAACTGTTTTAAATGGTTCGGTGTATTCGTTTCTGAATGGAATGAATGAATCGGAAGAACGAAGGACATTGAATAAACGGTCCAATTTACGGATGGTGTTCGTAGAGTACTATCCACCATGGCTTTCAAGATATTTTTTTAGGCAGACAAGTAGTGCTTTATAAAGAATAAGGAAATAAACTGGACGCCGGGAAGACAAAAGGCAAGAAACAACACTTGAAAATATGAAGTGCGCTAGGAAGATCCTTTAAGAATAGCAACAACTGATTAGCCAGATCCATAAGAACCCTTGTTTGTTTAGCGACTGTGGACTACATTTCTATAGTTCATTGTGGTCTTGCTTTGTTCTCTATTTCATGTTTGGATTCGTTAGACAATTATCAACTAACCTGCCTACAGAGCGAAAAGCAAGAGCACGAGGCGAATTATAAATAAACAGAGGAGAAAAAATGAAAAGGAGAAAATGGTGTCTTAAATGAAGGGAGATCTTAATAGTATTTGGTAGAAAAAAAACTGAGAGAATAACGAGTAAGAAGAGATTGAAAATCTGGATCATTTGAAAGATTTTGTTCACATTCTGAGAAATACGCTCCGATTTACGTTGTCTAGGTGGAACAAATAATTCTTGTCAACATTTTCCATTGACATTATTGTTAACTTGGCACTTTTGGCTTCATATTCTTTCTTTCTATTTTTTTCATTTCATGGTCGTGATGGCAAAAAATTGTTAGATGTAATGTTTCCCCATCTTTTGATATATACGCACAGTACATTTGTGTGAGCAAAAGTTGACTCAAAAATATATCAACTTGCGTTTATCCAAGCATGATTGAATGTTATCATTAGACTCGGAACATAAAAGAAAAAAAAAAAGGCTTCTTAGTCACTCAATAGAAATCGTCATGGGACCAACATCTTTTGGCAGCATGGCGTCTTAGGATGATAAATTAAAAAATTGGAAAAAGGGGTGATCAATGAATAATTTACTTCTCTTGCCTTCTGATGGACCTTAAAATAGTAAGAATTTTTTTCCTTCAGGAGTGGACTCACGTTTAGGGAACAATTTGGCAAGAACTTATATTGTGAATTTACCCCCAACTTGAAAAACTCAGGCCTAAAAAAAACAAGTTAAAAAAAAACGTTTTTCTTCGACATAACAAGGGTTAAATGGTCAAATATTCAGCCCATCATATATTCATACACACATGAATAAATAGCCAGCTGGGCCTACTTGGAAACTGAAGAAACCTATTTTGACAGTGTTGTTGCCAGTTTTGATTGACAGTCTTGATTGACGGTTTCTAATACAGTTGATATGAAGGAGATGGAAAAAGCCTGTTACGGCTGTTTTCTTTTTTCTTTGAATTTTTTTTTCCTTATGTAATTACTTTTTACAATGTTGCCAATCTCATGTCTAGAATAAAGAAAAGATATGCCGTATAAGTCTAAAATATTCAAAGTACATTCAATCCAAAAAGTAGATAAAAATCACCGGAACGTCAATACATAAGCCTTTGACAATTGTTGGCAACTCTTTAAAGTGAGTATCCAGTCAGTGAGAATACTTGAAATACAACATAAAAGAGACAGATCTAGTGAGTCACTCAATTAGGAATTGTCACTAACGTTTCTTTTCAGATAATTTGAAATGAGAGATCTATTTTTAGACAATTGCTGATAAAGTATCTATTTTTTTTTTTAGATAACTGTACATATTTCTAAATAGTTATGGTACGTGCGCGGGCTACGGGGATTTATTCACGCGATTGAGAACGAATAAATAAGATCAATCGGATAGAGTAAGGATGATGATGATGATGATGATGATGATGATGATGATGATTAACGACAGTGATGAGGGTCATGACGTCAGTTATTGAAACGTTAATAGAGGGAAAACAGTGATAAACCAGGCGACGGTGCCAACGGTAGACGCGAACGAAACCGATGACAATTAAAAATAATGATTCTGATGCCGATGTCGATGGGCTGGTGAGGCACACCAAGCGAAGTAACAGAAGTGGTGTCCCTATGCTGGCGTTGAAGATGATACTGGTGTTGAAAAGGTCTAGCGTTTCCCAACGTCTCCCCCCGGTTTTGTTTAAACGTCTACTCAACTATTTTCCTCCCAAACATATCAATGAACGGAGCGTATCGCTGCCCAAAGAGCATCACTTCATTACAAGTCTCTAATCTGCAACTGAGATCATCTCCAGATTGGATGCTTTGAATGGATGATGACGTAGAAATTCTCTAAATCTCTCTTACAATTACAAAGGACTTTAAGCGGAGCAGTTAAAATCACGCCTGTAGGGCCTCGATTCTCATTTACCTCCGCTTCTGTCACTCTCCTATCATGCAGAGTGAGACAGGAAACGAGGAATGGTTGGATATCAGATGAGACAAGGTGGAGATTAAGGGAAGGAAGATGGGTGGAATAAAAGAAGAAAGGAAAACTTAGAGTTCGTCTCTAGAGCTTTTAAAGGGGAAACAGAATAACCGATAGGTGTATCCAAGGGGTTGGAAAGGGTGGGGGCAAATAGAAAATAACAAGAAAAGACAAGAAGGTGCAAAATCGAAATGAAACCAAGTAAAGAGGAAAGAATGAAATATCGATTGACAAAGAAAGAGTGAACGTACCAGAAGGGAAAAAAGGCAAGAAGACAGTGAAAAGAAAGAAAGAAAATGTGTGAAAAGATATGAAGGAAAAAAAGACGAGAAAAATGAAGGAAAGAAATTTGTAATACAGCAACTGGTTCATTGCAGTTGAGAATGGAAAATAAAAGGAGGGAAAGACAAACAGGAAGAAGAATGAAAGACAAATAAAGGAATGAAGAAAAATAGAGGTATGCTGAAAATAGGAAGGAGAGAACACGAAAACGAAAAGCTAGAAGGAAACAGTTAAAAGAAAAAGGAGAATGAATAAAGAAATTTCATTGGAAGAAGAGATTGACGAATAATTTGTGAACGAATGAAGAAAGTGGGGAGAAAGAAGGTAAGAAAAGAGAAGGAGCAGAAAGAAGAGAGAAAAGAAGGAGTGGGGGAAAGAATGAAAAGAGAAGAAAGGGAGAAAGATAGAAAAGAAAAAAGGGGGGAAAGAAAGAATGGAGAAAGGAAGAACAAAGAAAGAAAAGTAAGCAAGAAAGAAAATGGAAGGAGGTAGGAATTAAAGAAAGAAGAACGTAAAGAAAGGGAAAAGGAAAGAAAGAAGTGGATGGAGAAGGAAGGACAGAATGAACGAAAGAAAAGAACGAGGAAGAAATGAAGGAACGATGGAACGAAGGAGAGAAGAAATTAAAGTGAGAAGGAAGTGAAGAAGGGACGGAGGAAGGAAAGCTGATAGAAAGAAAATGATCGGAATTAGAACATAATTTGTATAATTAATGAACTAAAAAGAGGTGACGACAGACTCTGGTCGATGGCTAAATGATAAAACCGAAGAATTCTGTGTGAGAGACGATGAATACAAGACAAGAAGAATTCGAAGGAAGAATTGAAAAACTTATGTGTCAGATGAAGAAAAAAAGAGAAAGCAAATAGGATTGGACAAAATATTTATGCGTGTCTGTATTTTATGAATCTATGTGTCGATTTGAATTAGTGAGAACATCAAGAATCAAGTTACACAGAGAAGAAAACAACGAAGAATTGGAAGAAAATTCAACTAAAATGAAGAAGATCAAGAAGAACAAAAAGATGAAGAAGAAGAAAGAAGAGATGAAGAGACGAGAAAGAAAAGGCAAATATTAATGATAATAATAATAATAACAACAACAACAACAAGAGGACAAAGAGTGAGAAGAGACGAGAAAGAAAAAGCTAATAATGATGATAATAATAATAATAATGATGATAAAGAGAAGAAGAAAAAGAAGGAAAAGAAGAAGAAAATTAAGTCAAAATGAAGAGGAAATCGATTTAACAAGAGAAAGTTTCATGAGAATACAAAAAGAATAAATTTGTGAAAACGAACGATTCCGAAAACCTTGCCACAAAAAATAAATAGAATACTTAATGATGAGCTGTTTCTATCGTCTTGCTATCAAATCTCAAACGCCATCACACGTCCTCCTGTCCGTAGCATCCAAACCAACCCATCCTCTCGACCACAGGAACCCTGCCTTCAACCTTGAAGCTCTACTCCTCGTTTTTCTCAGCCTCGCTGCTATCTCTGACGCCCTCACTCTCCTAGCAACATCCTCTTTTGCCAGAGGCAAGTACTTTCCTTGGGCAAAATACAAAATTCGGCGAGAAATTCTAAATATAGTCCTTATAATACGACAGGAAGCAGGTCCTTGTACGGTATCGTCCCCAGGGTGGATAGTATGTCGGGGAACAAAGAGTAATTATAAAGTTTTGCGGGTACCTTTGTCCGAGTCGGCTCTCTCGAGCCATCTGCAAACAGGAAGGAAGCTCCGGGTTCACCGGAAACAGATCGCCAAAATAATGAGACGCTGGTTTATTGCTGAAGGGATAGAGCGGCTCCGTCGATGAGTTTGTATATAAGTGTGTGTATATGTGTGTGTGTGTGTGTGTGTGTGTGTGTGTGTGTGTGTGTGTGTGTGTGTGTGTGTGTGTGTTGCTGGCAGCCTATCGAAGAGCTGTTATTCACAGAAAACAAGACTGGAGAAGCTCTGTTAGTGCCTCCAATTTAGTATTCTTCGGGAGAAGCACACCCCTCTGGGCACGGGAAAGTTGTGGTGTTACAGTGAACGTTAGGGGTGGGGGAGAAAGAGTGAGAGAGAGAGGGGCAGATAGAAAGAGTGTAAAGAAACAAGGTAAGGAATCAATTTCGTAGATATGCAACAAAAGTGTAAAGCAATCACACAATCCCTCTCCCAACCTCATTTTTTTCACCTTACCGTGTTGTTCGGACCGCCCTTCTAGCTAATTATAAACTGGAAATTGCAGCTAAATAACTAGATATTGAAAAAAGACAAAAATACATTTTAGGGTAAAAATAACAATAATAACGAAGCTTGCAATTGTTATTATCATCGTAAATTATAATATTGATAATGCAACTAATAATAATAATTATTATAATATAGAGGCAATGATGACAGCTGTAATCACGAATATAATGGACCAAGATATCTATAACAATTGCAGCGATAAAATTAATAGCAACAACATCCTATCAACGACTCTGTCTCTAATGAAGAAGAAAAGAATTAATAATAAAAGTTATACATCTTTATATATGCTTCCTGTTTATAACGATAGGAAAGCCCATAATATTACTGCTATAGCAGTATGTACATTATCTTCCTTTATTGAATAATAATCATTTTAATCTAATTATATGAATAACAAGAAAGTGAATAAGTGGGAAAGTTGACCTTATTGATTGGATCGATAAATCAGAAAAGCATTGGCAAAGATATCTGTATCGGTTAAAATGTACTGCAAACCTGTATTTAATGATGATGGTGATCGCATGATTGAATACTTTATACTTCTCAACTGTATCAGTGATTTCCAATGTTGCTCTTATCGTAGATTGTTTCAAAAATTTAATTGCTACAAATTTGATTGCAGAAATAATAGCCTTTTTATTTATAATTAACCGCCAACCAAAAAATGTCACAAAAACTGTCAAAATAGGTTTCTTCAGTTTTCAAGTTGGTTCGACAAAATGGCCGTTGGGATATGAATCATGCATTCCGGACTCACCAATAGAGTCAGAAGGCTAGAGAAATTTCAACATTCACTCTTTATTTGGTATAGATAAACGTTTTTGCTTTTTATCTGGGGAAATCATTCCAACGAAATACATTTTTAGTTGGTGTTCAATTTGCACTTTAAGTTTATGATGAATTGATTACTTGGCTTGTGTCCAGCAGCATTCTTATTTGTTTTGTTTTTTGTTATTTGGAAGTTCTGACTTTCCAAGTGATAAGCACCCAACAAAAGACAAGAGAAGAAACTTATGCATTGTTCATTGACTTTCGAATTTTTCAACTGATCACCCCAAAACAACATGCAGCCAAAAGATGTTGGTCATGTGACAGGGTTTCTATAGAATGACTAATGACACCTGTCTTTGTTTTTTTCCATTTTTATTCCTAATTCAATTGCTGTGATGATTTTGGGGGGAGACTGGTAGCTTATAGGAGAACCCTTTGAAATCAGTTTGAAAAGCATGATCGATTTTTTATAAGTTTGAAAGATAAATTTATTGATAGATTATCCTGAAGTAGATTTTCTTTCGCATTCATTGCATCAGACTGAAATTATTAAGCTAAAATTAACCAATGATCGTGCATTGCGTTTCTTTTTTCAATTTTTTGATTGATCAACCAAAAATGTTGCTATTTTTCCATATTCCCGTATAAAATCATAGAATAATTATCAATCAACTATGAATTATCCATGATTTCGAATGACATTACACTTTTTTCACGTAAATTGTGCAAAAAGATCCTGGTTTTGATTCGTAGACTTTTTCTTGATATTTTGAAATTGTTCAAACTGCAAATCAGTCAAGACATGTTGCATGGAGACGAATCAATGGTAGTCTGAGGAAGACATCTCATATGGAGAGACTCGCCATCCTAACTCAACGATCATTATAGTGAGGCATCGAATGAGAATCAAATAGTTTGCCAGAAAAATTTGCTTAACATCACCCTACGGCGAACATCTCGGTGGAGAGAAAGCGAGCATACGATAAATTTTAAAATGTGCATCGATGGAAATAGTTTGAACACCGAATTCGTATTAAGTACGATCTATTTTTTTTTTTTTTTGCTGTCGAGCGTAGGGCAAGGTGAGAATAATAGAGATTTCTCACAAACTAAATAGCATTGCTGGAAAGCAGGTATTAGTTGCAACAATGTAAGGGAGATAAAATGAAGACAAGGAACGAATTTCTAAAAGGGAGACGGTAATTAGTTAATGATTTTATTCGCTCAGAGAGTAGAATATTGAAAACGTTAATCAATGTCCTTTGGCGATGAATGTATTTAAGATTGACACACTCACTCTCAAGAGATTTTGGATTATGAAAAATACGGAAATATACGACATAATACCGGCTATAATTGAGTCTAATGAATATCTAATGTGGATGACTTCATGTGACCATGTGTATTTGAAGAGGTTGAAATTTAACAGTTCATGCCTTTCCTAAAGAACTACTACGCCATTAGCACACATTCTTATTATTACTATCAATCTCCTTCATTTTAGCGTTTCACCATTATAATTTCCGCTTCCGCTACACCTCATTAGACGTTCTAATTACTCCAACGCACAACATTATTGCCCCTACTAGCACTGACGTCTGAATCTTTTGTCTAGGAAACGGATGATTTCTAAAGATGCGAACTCTGGTGCATAGAAACAAGCAGTAAACCGAGAAACAAGTCGGTAGCTAATTCGTTTTTTATACTTAACAATTGAGAGAGAGAGAGAGAGAGAGAGAGAGAGAGAGAGAGAGAGAGAGAGAGAGAGAGAGAGAGAGGAAAGGAGAAACAGAGTGACCGTTCATCCATAGATGAAATTGGCGGCAATCAACTCACCACTCAAACCCTGACCCACTGGAACATCCCAACTGCCTTTCCTTCAATTTCTATCCTAACTTGATACCAACCGACACCCTGTACCCTGGGGGATCCACCAATTGCTCTACCCTCGTTTGCCTTCCGCACAAATCAGGCAGGAAAACAACGGTCAGACATTTTATTCAATGCAGTCAATCGTCTTTATGTCCTACTTTCACTTTCACTTTGAGTATCTCACTTTTTTTATGAGCTTAATAAACCTGATACGTCAGTGTTAGAGATAAACTAGAGGCAAAGAGAGCATAATTTAGCTCACTAAGAATTTTGCATTGATTACCATACGGTGCACATGGACATCTTGTGGAATGTTGCGTATTGACTTTGATGCATTGTGGGTCTTTTATTCAAAGCACGATAAACAACTACGACAATGATAAAACTCAGTTTTTGCTCGGCAGCCCTAAGCAGAGGACATGCTTATTTTGTCACCTTATCTAATGTAGCACTGAACGTTTTCAGAAATGGATGGATCAACATTGAAACAGTGAGACCCCCCCACACACACACAAATAATAGATTGTTCCACCAGATGTATCTAAATCATGAGGAATCATGATTTAGTGTTCTCAAAGTATTACAGGGCAGCAGAGGGATTTAGAACAATCCGAAAAACTTTTTTTATTTTCAATATTTTTTTTCTTTTTCCCAGAATAATAAAAAAAACTTTAGGGGAATCATCATGGGAAAAATGCACAATCGAGCAACGGAATAGAATTTTACTTTGAATACATTTAACGTTAAGACGAAGACACGATTCTCGTTATTTGAATGAGTTGACAGTGTCCCCTGAGTCCAGGATCCGTCGATTATTTGAGCGTTTTCGAGCATGGGGCTCTGTTAGTGATCACCCTCGAACAGGAGAACCACTTTCAGTCAGTTAGATGTGCTGAAAATCGTGCACGTGTACTGAGGGACGTTCTTCGAAATGTTATGAAGAATGTTGTTGAAAGAGCAAGAACTGAAGAAAATGGCGGGCATTTTGCACATCATCATCACCATCATAATCAGCTTTTTAGCATCCATCATTGGACATATACCTTTCCCGTGATTCGTCAGACCTTTCTATCTTGGGCATTGCGGGGCCAGTACTTTATGAATGTATGTAGCTAGTCACACCATCTTACTTTATGTCGGCCAGAATTTTGTATATGATCTCTGGGGATCCATGTTGTGAGTTGTGATGTCCAGTGGTTGTCAGAAATTCTTGCAACGGCCTTCCAGCCCATTTGCTATTTGAGTTTTCTAATGATTTCTATGATATCTCGGACTCTTGTCTTTACTCTTATATACTGTGCCGTCTAATGAATTCTGCATGTGAGGATGAGCATGATTCTCCCTTGTGCAAAATGCTTGGCTTCAATTCGAGGGTCAATCTTTTGGTTAGATTCCATGTTTCAGTTCCATAGGTGACTATTGGGATGATGTTGTAGACCCTTCTTTCTAGAACTAGTGGGATTTTTATGTTTTTGAAAGTTGAGCTAGCTCTACCCAAAGCTCGACAACTTAGTGTGATTCTCCGCCTGATCTTTTCTGACCCTTGTTTAGATATTTCATTCGTTTAAAAACGAATTTTTAAAACTAATTGACTATAAATGTTTCAAACGTTCTCACGACTCTTGTGACCCCCTGTAGTATATCATCAGGTAAATACACTTACTCTTCTGTTTCACCAAACTTTTCAAATTGTATGTTTATCACATACTTTGATTTTCATCTTTGAAAATACGTAGTCTGAGAAGTAGGTGCAACCACTCATATTTGATGAGTTTACAATTGGATTCAATGTAAGTGAAGAAATATCAACTTGACATTAGTAGAAGGAATCTATATCAAATGCCCAATAGAACGGTGGCTTCAGAGATTTCGCCCAAGAAAATTAGAATTTTCGAAATGAGCCTCAAGGAATATTTATGGAACTCATCAACAACTGTCACTGTACAAAAATTCAGGGAGAATCCAATGCGTGTTTGAATATGAATTAATTTGAGCAATCGAACTCAAACAATGAGACCGTTACAAATCATCATACAGTTTTCTGTTATTACAACTACTGCTCTCTCTACTGCCTCTAGAATTAAACTCCATATCATCCCTCATACACAAACTGAAAATAGGAAACTTGCAAATATGAGTCGAATGAGAATCCACGAGTCCATCACCACATATCGGCACCAAGCAACTCCCCAATAATCTCTTCAGAAATCACAATACCTTGTGGAGACAGAAAACTGAAACAGGAAAGGCCCAGTTGATAAACAAGAGTCGTATTAGGCCAGACTGACATATGAAAAATGGGATTTTTACTGAAAGAAAATATACTAAGATGTGTAGAACATTTTTTAAAAATCTGAAGTAAATTATATAAATTAGATCAACAGATATTGGGAAATAAGTGATTGAAGTGACACAAAAAGATTTTTATTTTAATTTTGATGTGTTTAGTTTTAAAGCTGTAAAGTTTTCTGGACTACATATTTTTTTCACGAAAAAAGTACTGACTTACCTTTAAATTCTAAGCGGATAACTATTTGTAAAAGTGTGAGTACATTTTTGGAACACTCTGTATTGAAAGAATCAAATTAAACCCCCGTAAGAAAAATGCCAGTAAACATAAACAATGAGTGTAGAAAGTGATATTGATTTAATGAATTTACACCGAATCATTATTTTTATTCTTGAATTCTTCCGTAACTGCATTTTCATTGTTATAATTGGTTTTGCTCTCGGAGCAAAATTAAGTTCCACGTAAGTTATATCGCAAACCTCTATAAAATAATTACATTTGTATCTAATTCCTTGTCTCCGGGTCTGAAGTTAACAATGTGTTGTATGGACATGTGATACCTGAAAATTTAAATGAAGCTGAAGCAAAACATAATGGACTAGATTAATATACATTCTCTTTAAGGGCAAAATCTTATTTAATATACCTCGTCCCACGCAAAAGTATGTTATTGTCGAAACGTGTTTAAAAACCAACGGTTCTTATTTTGAAAAAAAAAATTAGAATAAAATCCATAAACATAATATAGGAAAAACGAAAATCATTCTGATCGTAGATAATTTACAAAGATTATTGCTCATTAAAAAAATTTTCGGCAATTTTCCTTATCTTAAAGCCAATTATTAGCATTAATATAGTGGTATACATTCTTTAAACTTGCATTTTCGATTTTTATCGTTGAGTTTTTGTCCTCAATATGTTTGTTGCTAACGACATCGGTTCTACTGAAATTCATTTAAAGACTTACCTTTTTGCTCTCTTCATTCAGTTCGTCTAGTATTGCTGGGGCATCGTGAAGGTTCTCAGCAATATTTTTTATGATTACTTAGGTATTTGCCGTTTAATCTGACCCCTTTATTTGCCCAATCAAGGTTATGGAAGGTCATCTCTACGTACGCTATGAAGAGTTTGTGGGATTTTGCGACGCCCATGATAGGGAGGTCAGGAAAATCTTAGGGAAAGTCTAAAAAGAGGATGATGATGATGATGATGATGATGATGATGCTTCAGTACTCATCATCGTCTCTTGCTATTTGGTATGTTTTGATTTTGGCAACCCACAATGTGTCACACTGTTGAGGTTTTTTTATTTACTGAGCTCAGCTTAGCACACCAGTAGACTGCATTGAGGAAATACGGTTAGGATGATAACGATATCAACAAGTGAATTTGATCTGCCTTCCCGAAATCCTGTAATTTATTTTTAAAGTTTCAACTTGTCATCAGCTGAGAGTATCATGTACGTCAGACAATGAGATGATTGGCTTACAAGGGGTTTTGGAGGGCTACAAGGGGTTTTGGAGGGCTAAACTCAACCAAGCCCAATAGCTGCTGATATCTAACCTCAGTAAACACCTTCAGTCGTAATACCTGTGCATTGGAAGCAGTATAATACTTTCATTTTTTTCTTTTTTTTTTTTTTATTAATTGTTCTTCCAGATAACAAGATAGTCAGGAAGTAAGCACACCAGGAATCATAGGTAAGATCAACATCTTTATATTCAACTAATCTTCTAGTTCAACTTTCTGCACTATTTCAATATCACTTGCAGTCCACGTGAACAGCTACATTTACCCCCCTGACAAACTTTTGCTGTCTTATTTATGATAATTAGAGGTAGTCTCCAGGCTTGAAATGCGTGATCGCTCGATTTTAGATGTTTTTGAATTTTGATATTCCCCAGGACAGTCTTCATTAATTAATGTATACCGTTGATTTGCATGGTCAATTCTAGTCGTTTGCGCAATTCCCAACGAATTACTGTTCCTATCCAGTTATATCGACAACTGTATTTTTTCATTAGAAAGATAGAGCGAGAATGATGAGATTTTAAACATTTACACTTTATGTCAAAAATTTTTTTTTCAAAATCCACTCCAAAATCTTTTTTTTTTTGGGGGGGGGGTTCAATTTTATGCCAAATTGATCCATTCACATATGTTCTTTTGAAAATTCAAACTTTTTTTCTAGCGATAACTACCCCACATGGGTGAGAGAAGTAACTTATTCATTGATCACTCCTTTTTTCCAAACACGTTATGCAACCAAAAGACGTTGGTCACGTGACGATTTCTATTGCCTGAATAATCAGATGTGTTTTTTATTATTCTTTAGACCTGTCTTCTCCTCGGTTCCTTTTAATCATTTTCATCTTATTACCTGCCTTGTATGCTATTTTCATTAGCATTTCATTCCTCGATGATCGGAAAACGGGAACCTGTTTGCAAACAGGAAAAAAATTGATTCTTTTCGTCCGACCATTTATTGATCCTTTAAGGTCGCATTGGCTAAATAAGTGTGAAGTGGTGATATCTATGTTAATGACACCAACATTTTACTTGGTGTGGACATTCAAAATCAATATGGAATCAATGATACTTAATCAATACAAAGCACTGGTTGCAATCAGTTTCTAACATGTATCATGTGATGCAATACACACACATATATACATAGATATATATAGAGAGATGGAAACAGAGATAGAGTGAGAGAGATAGAAAGATCAATGCAGAGATAGATTGATAGATAGATAAATAAATAGATAGATAGATAGATAGATAGATAGATAGACTTTGAGTGCTGAAAATCTCAATTGCTCAAATTCTCAAAACATGAAGCAGAATTTGATAAAATTGGGCTACGTTTTCATTTCCATTTATAGAGGAAGACCAACTCAATACTGCAAGGATATCTGTGGGCCTTCCTGGTTGAGATTGGTATTAAAATTTGCAGAAGGCCAGGAGTAATATTTTGTATACCCGAATCTCTTCGGCATTGACCTGTGTCAAATTAAAGACTTCTTTATATCATATTATAGTATGTGTATATGTATGCATTGAAATTATGAAATGACTCTCGGGGGAATATATTGCAATCAAATGATGTACATGTTCAGAATATATGAGTGGGTATCTATTAAGTACCTTTAAAGGATTGCCAGGACTTTTTTTCCTCGAAGCAAATAAAATGAATAGCAGATGAAATAACATGAACATTGGTACGCAGAGGTCATTTTCAGAGAGAAACTGAATTCTTTGTAATATATATATATATATATATATATATATATATATATATATATATATTAAGAATAACTGACAAACTATTGTTCCTTCTTCATCCTCTTTATATACATATATGTTTGTGTATGAGAGAGAGAAATAGTGCTCGTAAGTGTATGGGGGCTTAGAGCAATTCTGTAAAAACAAATCATTACAAGCTCAAGATAGACAGGGTACAGCAAATTATTATTGTAGTCTCTGTAGTGTTAAAGGTGAGACGGTCAGTCATATATTAATTGAATGCAACAGGTTACGTTCGAAGATCTACATGGATATGCATGACTGAGCAGGAAAGATGATCTACTTGGAACTGTGCAAGCAATTAGGGAATCAGTTATAATATCTTATGTGCACCAAGAAAAACAATATTAGTCGTAAAACAAGAAAAGGTGGATGTAAGATAAGTATATTACGAAATAATGTGCGTCAAATTAGCAGAGTGAGGTTATAGAATATTTATCGTTTTTCTTTTATGTGGGGCTTGTAATTTTTTTTCTAAGAAAATAATAGCAATACTCGTGATTCAAGAGGCACGAACTGCAGAAACTTCTGGAAAACAGATTTAGCCGAAATGAATACTACCAGATAATCTAAATCATACTACTTGAGCATAAGGAGTTTTCAAAAGGTGTTATATCTTGAAATCTCATTTTATATTGCTTTTGAATGTTAGAAAGGCATTTTTATAATCAACTTCATAACTGGCTATTTGTAGAAGACATACAAACTTTGATTTGTTGAAACGAAGCGTCCATTGCTTGAATTCAGAAAATGACACTCACAAAATAAATTCCGATCGATTGTATTTATTTTACACGATTAACATAAAGAACAATCTCTATTTCGATTTGTTCAGCTCAAATGTAAACCCGCCATTCAAGAAAAATGATACATCGTATACAAACAGGATCAATTATAATAACCTTTCTTCGCTGGGCTAAAACGTTCAATAAAATAAACAATCAAGTCTATGGTGGCGATGATGAGATTGATGACACCACTAAAGGACTAATGTCCTGTCATCTTATTGTAGACTGCAGGCAAAATAAGGATTGGTTCTTTGGCAGCAACCGGACAATTTAGCTAAGTCGTTAGAATCTCATCAAGGGCCACGTCATAGTAACACCTACGTGACTGGGTTTCAGAAAGTCGGTGTGATCTGCCATTAGTAGGCGAGGTTTAATAATGGTCGATACTGATAAGTCAAGTGAAAAAAGCTTCCTTATTTGTTATTTATGTCCAAATTTCTCTCTTTTATGTACCATCCCCTCTTCCTCTATACTTTTATCCTCTTTCCCTCTGTCCATTAATTTATCTTTCCCTATTTATGTTTCTTCTTCTTTTCTTTTCCCTCTCTTCGTCTCAATTTGCTCTTTTTCTATCTTTATAGAAAACGTCGACCAAAACTGTCACCAAACTTTCAACAGCTTCCTTCAGTTTTCCAGTTGGTACGACTGGCTGACTGGCTGGCTGGCTTGCTGGCCGGTTGGGTATATATATATATGTGCGTGTACCGTGCGTACAGGCTGCACCAATAAAGCTAGTGAGCTGAAAATTTAGACATTTACTCCTTATTATGTCAGCGGTTGTTGGGGGGGGGCCTCCACCCAATAGGTTTCCAATGAGTGAGAGTTCAATTTGCAATGTAAGTTTATGTTGGTTGACTGGCTTGCCGACTGGCTATATACGTCCGTACGTATATATGTTTACATCAGGAGTACAGGCAGCTCCAATGAAACCAGAGGGCTGAAAATTTAAGCGTTTGCTACTTATTATGTCTAAAAAAATTTTTTTGCTTTTTTTCACATCCCCCCCCACAGGATTTTTAATTGGATTCTATTTCTAATGCAAGTTTAGGCTAAATTAATTACCATTTGTGCCCTCTTGTTTTTGCTTTTTTGTTTTTTGAAAATTCATACTTGTTAGTAATCCAAAAAAAAAAGGCCAGAGATGTAAATTATCTATTGGTCACCCCTTAAACAGATTTTCTGATTGATCATCCCCAACACAGCATACTTCCAAAATACGGTTTTTATTGACGGACTATCTCTATTTGAGTTGATTGATTCTTTTCTCCAACCAATCATTTTCATTCTTTGCATTTTTCCTTCGTATTTTTTCTTTTTCTTTTCTCATTCTGATATTTTTTCTTCGTTTTCTATCATTGGGTTACTCGACCTCCAACGTTTTGTACCTCTATTCTCTTCATTTTGCGACTACTTCAGTGCAATCAGTAACCGTTACCGTTTTTATACTATTTATCTCGTTTTGGGCATTCCTCCTCTCCCTCTCTCTTTGTCTCTGTTTCTGCCTCTCTCTATATATGTTTATATGTACAATTATATCTACATATCCATCCCAGCTGCCCCATTTTCTTTAAATGAATGATATATTAACCGTGTAACGTCAGGAGATCATCTCAAATAAGTTTCTATATGATATAATGCAATTCATAATTCATACACACACACACGAGCACACAAACACACACACACGAGCACACAAACACACACACACGAGCACACAAACACATACACACATGCACGCACACACACACATATATATGATATTAATTTATTCAGGAATAGTTTGGTAAAAGGTTTTGATAAAGTAGTAGAGCAGTTAAATGATCAAATTTGAGTATTTTCGCTAAATTGAATAAAACGTGCTCAATATATCAACCATGTAATATAGAGCAATACATTAAAAATTTGGGAAAGAAATCATCCGACACGTGTTTCAACCCATTATCAATTCTCTTGATGAATGGTTGAACCAAGAAACACGTGTCGGGTGTTTTTTCTCATATATATATATATATATATATATATATATATATATATATATATATATATATATATATATATATGCATTGATAGTCTGTTTATTCTATCGTTTGTAAATTCCTATTTATATTCATTTCTCTTTGGTCAAATGATAATGATATCCAGGACTCAAGGTAGGGGGGAAATGAACAACCATTTTGTTAGGGAAACTATTGTTTGTATCATTACGCAGGCATTCGTGATTCACAAAGACACTTCGACAAAAGATGTTATGCCAAAATATACAACTTTTATGTGAAAAAAAATATTTCTGTTCGTTTGTGTAACACGAGTGTAAAAACTGAGGTCTATTCATTGATAAACACACACGCACGCATGCACACACCCTCATATATATATATATATATATATATATATATATATATATATATATATATATATATATATATATATATATATATATACATACATACATATGTATGTATGTATGTATGTATTAAGAAATGGATATATGATCTGACAGAATGATAATGAATTGTGTTATGTCATAAAAAAACTTTTACTTGAAATGACCGTCATTACATAGTTGATGCATCACTCAGTCCAGTCTAGACAACGCAAGTAGAATAATCGATTAAAAAAATGGGATTGCTTCCGAAATCAAAGCTGCGGCCGATAAGGTAGCTGCCCCAACGTAGCGTCGCTAAACTGCCGCCGGTAATGCAAAGGCCAAAATGACTGTTTCATCTCCAAATTCTCATTTTTGCTTATTCACGATACATGTACATACGCTTAACTATATTCATGCATAAATCTATACACAGAAATATACAAAAATAGGCACATCAACGTATCCGTAGCCTTATGATGAAAAAAAAAATTTTTTTTCAGATATATATTTCCAAACATTATTCACTTCCTTGTCAAAATGGAGATTTTCAATTACACAGAATATTAAACAGTAAAGATTTCAGGTAGACATTGCGAAGCCATTGAAACACTCAACTACATATATAGCATGCATATGTATGTTGTATATTGGAATTTTCATATAAAAGGGAGGTAACTCCTTGAAAGGAAGTTCAGAGTTGCCTCCCTTAAATCCACAGTCAGCAATCGGCTGATACGCTTAGTTGTTTTCTCAGCCCAAATGCATCAGCCGATCAGTGGACAGCACTTTTAGGGGAGGCAACTCCAAACTTTTGAAAGATGATTTTCCTTTTAAAACATTGCATTTTCTAATATACTCAATATGTTCATATATATATATATATATATATATATATATACGTACATGTGTATATCTTTTTGCGTGTGCGTCTGTGTATGCAAACATATGTATGTATTAGTAAAGGAGGAAAACCTGGAGAATGAGGGAAGAAAAAGGAGAAAATAATCTAGTGGCTATCCATGATAATTGCCAGACAAACCATTTTCAGAAAGTTTTGTACGTTTTTTTTGTTTTTAGAGCTACAATGCTCAGATTTTTCATCATGTTGAAGCTTAGATACTGTATTAATCATAAAATATTCAAGATTCAAAATTAAAACAACAAAGCACTGCAGTTCGAAAATATCAGCTTTTTAAAAAATGGTTCGATTGGAACTTGTCACGTTCGGCCACTTAATTGTATAAGTAATAGATGAATAGAGAGAGAGTAGAGTCTGGGGGGGGGTGAGAAATAGAAATGGAATGTCGCATCGAGGTGGGAACAAGATGATCCAAAGCTGAACGAGGATTGGTCGAAAAATAGTAAGAGAAAATATTTACAGATTAAATCAGGTAAAAAGGAAAAACAGATAGAGAAAAAAAAAGGAAGAGTATAAATAAAAATAGACGGAAGAAAAAAGAAGAAAAGTGAGAACAAATAAGCAAGAATGAAGAACGAAAAGAGATTAAGAAGAAAAAAGAGAACCACGTAAAGAAAAAAAAAAAAAAGAAAACGTAGAATGGAAAAGAGGTAATCAACGAGAAGAAAAGGGAAAAGAAGTTGAAGAGAAGGAAAGAATATGACAGGTCTGGTTAGTTACTCAATAGAAACTGTCATGTTACCAACATCTTTTAGCAGCTGGGGGTGATCAACAAGAAATAATGGGAAAAAGAGGGTAAATGAAGTTAGTTCTCTTGCTTTTTGTTGGGCAGTAATCACTGAAAAAAATGGTCACACATTAGAGGATTAATTTAGTTTAAGCTTACATTATGAACTGCGCTTCGCACTAAAAAAGTCTTTGGGGGGGGTGATTTTGAAAAAAAAATAGAAAAACGTTTTTGTAGACATGATATGGAGAAAATGATTACATCCATATCCTTCTGGCTTTATTGGTGCGGCCTGTACGCGTCATTCATACATCCAGACAACCAGACCCCCTTGAAAACTGGAAGAAACCTACTTTGATAGTTTTAGAGTCAGTTTCGTTCGACCGTATCTAATTATAAAAGAGTTTAGTTTAGCATAGGGCTACAATAATTGGGAACCCCGGACTCGAGACAATCGACCCCATAGCATCAACAAAGTGTTGGGCAAGACAAACTTGTTGAATCCCACTCCCTATTAGGCCCCTAAAAAGAAAGATCGAACGAAGAAAACAAAGATAGAAAGAACAAAGAGGAAGAAGAGAAGTTGAACAGAAGAATGAGAAAAAAAGGAAAGAAAATGAATGAAGAAAAAAAGGGAAGAATGAACGGTGGAGAAAGAAAACAAGAAATAAGTCTGATTAGTCACTCAACAGAAACCATCACGGAATCAACGTCTTTTGGCAGCATGCTGATCGGGTGATCAATTGAAAAATGAAAAAAGGGTTGATCAATCAATAAGTTACTTCTTTCTCTTTTGTTGGGTGGTGGTCACTAAAAAAACTTGAATTTTCAAAAACAAGCGTGCATACTTCCAGACATAATGTGTAAATGTCAAAGTGTTGAGCCTTCTAGCTCCATTGATACATACATACAAATATACGTACAAAGCCAGCAAGTGGGGTCAATATGAAAACTCAAAAAAGCTGTGTTGACTGTTTTGCTGACAGTTTTCGTTGACGTTTTCCAAAGAAGAAGAAGAAGAACGAGTATCCAAAAAACGAAAGAGGAAGAAGAAGAATATTGTGAGAAGGAAGAAAAAATAGAAAGAAATGATTTAACGTAGGAAATTCAAATGGAAATAATAAACGGATACGACGAAGAATAAGAAAACAAATGAAAAAAAAAGAATGAAAGAAAGAAAATAAAAGAAATAGAGGTAGAAAGATTGTACGTAATGAGAAAACAAGTGAAAGAAAGGGGAAGAGAAAGAAGGGAAAAATAACGATCATACATAGAGAGAAAACAAGTGAAAGAAAGGGGAAGAGAAAGAAGGGAAAAATAAAGATTATACATAGAGAGAAAACAAATGAAAGAAAGAAAGAATATACATAGAGAGAAAACGAATTAAAGTAAGGAAGAAGGGCAAAAAAGAAAGAAAAAACAAAGAAAGATTGTAGATATAGGAGAAACACGTGAAAGTGAAAAACAAACAAAGAGGCAAACGAATAATATACATAGAAAAAACAAATTAAAGTAAGAATGAAGGAATGAAAGAAGGAAAGAAACGGAAGAAGGAAAGAAACAAAGAAAGATTGTACATAAAGCGAAAACAAGAGAAAGAGAAAAAGAAAAAAAGGAAGAAAGAAAGACAGAAAGAATAAACACATAGAGAAAACAAATAGATAGGAGGAATGACAGAAGGACAAAAACAAAGAAACAAAGAAAGATTGTACATTCAGAGAAAACAAATGAAAAAGAAAAAGAAAGAAACAAGGAGAGAAAGAAATAAAAAAAGAAAGAAACGAAGAAATATTATACATAATTGGAAAACAACTGAAAGAAAGGAAAGAAGAAAGAGGAAAGAAAGAAAGGGAATAGGAAAGGAAGAGAGAAGGCGAAGATGAAAGAAAGAAAGATTGTACATCAAGAGAAAACAAGTGGGCGGCGGCGCAGAGAAGGGATAAGCAGACGCTTATAAAATAGATTAAAATAAATCTCTTTTTCATGACCGCTCGTTTGACGTCCATAAGGGAGGGATCTCGTCTAATAGCGATTGTGCCGGCCTTTATTTGTCTATTATCGCTCGCTGAGCTGCACCAGCACAGCACCGGCAGCAGCGGCGACGGCCCCACTAGCCGTGAGGGTAAGTTTGTTTACAATTTCATGAATAACCTTCTCCTAACCCCAGTCTGTTCAAAAAATTGAAAGGAAAGAAGAAAAATACACAGTCGGAAATGAAAGAAGGAAAGAATACGACACAAAAACAAAACCACGTGATTTCAAAGAATTCCGACATTTTGTTTTGGCTCTTCAGTGTTTTTAAACTTTTTGTTTGCTTTGTTTTTGTTTTGGTTTATTATTCTATCTGTTGTTTAGTTTTCTTTATTTTATTTTACTTATATTTCCCAACCCACCCTCCACAGTCCCTGTCCTATATTTTATCTACATCCCTGTTTCTTACATTACCTCTCTGCACACGCAAACTTGTACATGGAAAGCAATGCTTATCTATATCTATATCTATATAGAAAGACAGGCAGACAGACAGACAGATAGAAACAAAAAGAGAGAGACAGAGATATGCGTGCGTGCGTAACACGTTCGAGCACATAAATACTACACTATGATATTACGTTAAAGTATTGGAGAGCCATATTTTGAACCCAGACAGAGAGTGCATAGTCTACACTCTGATCCTAAGCAGTCGTGGATCACCTGGACGCCTTTCTTACACAGGCTGCATGGACTGAGCAATTTTCGCCCCTGTCTGCACCTACTCTGAAGCCAAGAGTGCAAAGTTTTGCAAAAAAAAAAAACCCAAAACGACGAAATGCAAATATAGTAGATAGACATGTCGCACCAGCTTCAAGTGAATCATGTCCAGTAGCGCTGACACAATTATAAAAAAATCCAAAAAGACCCTCAATATTTTTTACACGAAAAACTTTATTCAAAAAAAAAAATTGAAAATTATTCTTAAAAAAATCCTCACAATCTTCACGGGACTTGACCCTGATTTTGAGAAGCCCTGGCTGACAATAATTCATCAAATCAAAAAATGAATAAAAAAAATTAATTTCCAGACCCAAGTAGCAATTTCCCCACCCCCTTCGCAGAGACGCCTGCGTTCATCTGGACAACGCTGCTTAATGATCTCTTTTTGTTTTTTTGTTTTTTTAAAGAAAGGAGTCCTGATATGATAAAAATGAAGGTCAAAATGAAGACAGCATCAAATCTGGAATCTTTACATGATGGAATGTCTAAAATCAGTTTAGGAACAACTGTATGAACGTGAAGGTGATAGAAGCTCTGAAGGCTAAGCAAGCTGAATTCTCCAATACGAAAACTACTATTATTTTATTATAGAAGCAAAATCAATGTCATGTTTAGATCTAGCTAATATCCATCTAATATCTTAAGAATTAAAGTAGGTGCTGGCAAGTGTTATTTATGCAATTAATGTACATAGAAATATATTATTGTCCCTTATATGTCCATAAAAATGCTGTGGATGAAGTATAATTTACACTGGTTTGACGGTGGGAGGCTCCTCTCCTTTTGGGTCCTTAGGGCGAGTTTAAATAGCCCCCTCCTCTCTCCCAGGCTACGTTTCAGTTGATTTCTATCCTATCCACTTGCTAAACATCAAATATTTATATTTGGAAGACAGTAGAGCTAAGATCTATTTGAATATAAAATGTTTAAGACATGGAGCACGAATGTTCACCTCAGAAAGAGATTAAGACCGGTTTTTTGTTGACATAATAAGGGATAAATCTTGAAGATCTCAGTGTCCTACCTCTTTTGGTACGGCCTGGTACGTATGATCCACAGCCAGCCAGCCAGACCAATTTGAAAACTGAAGACACCTATTTTGACAGTTTAGGTGTCAGTTTTCATTGATATCTAATATGACAGGCTAACAATACATCTGATTGATTACATGTATGATACATATTTAGTTGTAGCTTGTATATAGCGAAGTCGTGAATGAGAGTGATTGATTGAATCTCTTCGTACATGAGAGCTAGTGTGTATGTCCAACAGTTTAATTTTCGGTCATGGATCCCCTGAGATCACATGCGAAACCGACGCCGACAGAATATAAGATGGAGAAATGAACTAAGCAAATTCAGAAACTAGTTGCTCCGCGACGCCCATGATAGAGAATTGTGGTGGATCCCCGGGAAATGTCTTTGTCCAACGATGGACATTAAAAGACTAATGATGATGACGATTCTCATAAAAGCTAAAGCGTCCCCTCTCTTAAGGGACAACCCCGAATGGGGTATAACGACCGACAACGGTTTCTGTTGTTGCATACGCCAGCTTAATGATCCCTGCAAGTCTCAAATCTGGTCGAGACCAGGACTTTATACCGAAAAGTTGTTTCTTTTTTTTTTTACACTCATCTTTATGGCAAGATGTAAGTCCATCGGAAGGATACCTCCACTTTAATCAGAAAACTTAGAGTGTAGTGTGCTGAGTGCACAGGGTCAATTGACCAAATGGAGAATTTTCTGGACGATCGTGCCAGGAATCGAACTTGGGACCTTCTGTGTGTGCAGTAGACGTTCTAACCATTAAGACTAACTTGGCGGATATAATTTGAATTGAATCTTCAACGCAGAGTGTACGTGTAAATTTGTGTTATCTGCACTTATATCATACCGACGATTCAAGATCTTCACAGATTACATCCATGTGTAGGTGTGGATTCATCTAAGCAAAAACATAACAAAAATCAATGAATTCGAAGTCATTAACTGCAATAATGAAAAGAGACCTACCCAAGGCAAGGGATACGATGCCGATCCCAAGTTGGGAAGAAAAATCGAGGAAAGACGCTTTGTTTCTTCTGATTTCGATTCCGTTCATGAATAACCAACAGATGATCGACACCCGGATCTAAGTGAATTTTCACGTGGAAATATCATTTAGTGTCCAGGAAATTAAATTTACGATTGAATTGTTAGTTCCTTTTATTGCAAAATAAATTAGGAGAGCAGCGGAGAACAACGCCATGAAACAAATTGAACTTGATATCGATGAATTTTACAAAAAAACTTCACTGAAAGAAGACACTTATCTATATATTGGTAAGAAATAGACACGGCTACGAATAACAACTCATGATAAACAGACTGACAGATAGATAGACAGGGCCAGGCTTGTATATATAAATGAATGGAATGAAGGCTGAATACCTGCTAATGCAAACAAATGTCTGCATGTATATGTGTGTATATATGCACACTTACGAATGTGTATATACACACATCTGTACATCTGTAATATTGTAGAATATATATATATATATATATATATATATATATATATATATCAGCAGCAGCCCTTGAGCATCCGTTGTTGGACGTTGCCCAAGATTCGCCAGACGTCTCTATCATGGGCATTGCAGAGCCAGTACTTTCTGAATTTATGAAGCTCGTCACACCACCTTACTTTCTATCGGCCATGATTTTGCATATGATCTCAAGGGATCTACGTTGTGAGTCGTAATGTCCAGCGGTTATCTGACACTCTTGCACCATGCCCAGCCATTGCCAATGGAGTCTTTTAATTGTTTCTACACACACACACACACACACACACACACACACACACACAACACACACACACACACACACACACACACATATATATATATATATATATATATATATATAATGAGTAATCGATAAGAATAATAATGTACACGAAGAAATACGTATACACCCATGGTCCTGAGACTAACAGAACACATAAGACAAAACCGGCAAGCGATCGGATAAGAAGAGGAATGAGTAAATGGTGTTATTTCGAACTCTGTCAACCGCCAGAGTGACACAATCGGTTAGCGCAGACATAGGCTACATAGGTGTGCCTATTGTAATGGGGGGAGGGGTATTCAAATCCCACCTGGGGTTCATTTCTTTATTTTCTAATCATCGCAGATGTTTTGCTCACTACTGTAAATAATTCGCTCCGAGCAAAATCTAGTTCCAAAAACTGTCTTATATATATATATATATATATATATATATATATATATATATATATATATATATATATATATATATATATATATATATATATATATATATATATATATATATATATATATATATATATATATATATATATATATATTCCAATGGAATAGAGCACTCTGGTGGATGGGGAATATATGCTAAAATAAAATATATGGCTTATATTCAACCTTACTGAGCATCCAATTCCATAGCGCAGAGGTACGTTACCGGCCTCTGGGTCTGAAGCAAAGGTTTCAATCCTGCCTCGTGGTATCTGATAGGATAATGGATGGTCTATAGCCACACTGAAGAGTTGTAATACAACGAAACAGCTGACCTCTGGATGACATAGTAATATATATATATATATATATATATATATATATAAATAACTTTGTTTGTCAATGTAGAAAAGATGATAATAATTGATTATTCCGTTGGTTTTGGTGAAATCAATTCTGAAACAACGCATTCAATATAAATGGCGATAATACATACGGAGCTGTATAAATATCTCACAGATATTTCCATTTTTCTCCCACACAAACTATATTGACCCTTCATTACACATTTTTCCTGACACATACTCCTCTACAATTACTAGACATTTACACACACAAATCTTAATATCTACACACAACATAATTGATCACGGCCACACACACATACCTATACCAATGTCAATAAACAAAGATAGATAACAAAGCCATGTTTTTTTTTTTTCGCTACATATTAGTTTTTGCTGACTTCATTTGTATTCCATTTCTTCATGAGGACGCTTTAAAAAATAGGCGAAGCGCGTCGGAATTTTAAGAAAAGTATTTGGAATTATTCAAATAAATTTCAGACTCTTCATTTCAATATTGCCATTTATTGTTATTATCACTATATATATATATATATATATATATATATATATATATATATATATATATATATATTGTTTTTTCCTTTTTCCAGATATATAATGTAACCCTTGGTAATTAATTTTGGAAAAGTACCCAACTGAGCACCGAACTAAGATAAAATACAATAAAGTGATATCCAGGGGTTCAGCATTTGATTGTCCACCACGAAGCTCCCAGCTCTTTTCTTTGGTGTATTCGAAAGATAAAGTCAATGTGAACTAACCAAGAAATATTATGTAGAATGTTATTGAAAGCACAAGAATCAGTGAAGTTGGAAATCGCAAGCATCTGAAAGAAGTAGTTTTCCAAACATCGGTTAATTTAATTGAATTCCCAGAAATCTGATTTCCTATGTTTATGTATATCTTTCTTTAAAAAATAATCTAAAATCTTAAAACCTAAAATGATTCAATCCCCTTCGTTACTTTTGCGCCACCCTACATAAAACCTGTGCAAATGCTAATATTTCTAAGATTTCAATTCAAAATGCAAAATGATATGTATTACCTGCAGGTTCATGTCTTCAAAAATTTTCAACATATCATGCTCATAGTTTTTACCACTTGAATGAGAATCATGCTCAACATCACATGAAGAGACCACGAGACAGCATAGTGTATCGGGGGGAAAACATGAGTCCGAGACATCATAAAAAAAACATTAGGAAACTCAAATGGGAACGGGCTGGTCATGTTTCAAGAATGTAGAACAACCAATGGACATCATGATTCACATCGTGGATCCTCAAGGATCAAATGCGAAACCAAGGCCGGCAGAATATGAGATGGCGAGACGAACTGGACAGGTTCAGAAACTATTGGTTCTGCGACGCCCACAATAGAGAAGTGTGGCGAATCTTAGGGAAAGTCTGTATCCAACGAAGGACGATAGAAGACAGATGATGATGATCATGATAATGATCTCCCACCCCTTGATCCACCAAAGGAAGATGAAGAAAGACCCTTCTCCCTGAATTGCTCTCATTTATCACCTCCTCAAGTTCTTGTCAATGTTGGGTCGGATTACGAAGGGTATGTTTACATTTTGAGCCATTTTGGGTGGGAGGAGTGGGTTTTATATACGGTCAAATACGGTAAGTTCAAGTGTGGGAACACTTTCTTCATCCTGTACCTTATTATTCTTCCAAGTTTACATTTAATTCATGTTTATCAAAGTTTATATTGATCTTGATAAGACAAAATATGATTGATACACGGACGTTTTTGCATCATTAGCAGCTGGTGCAGTTGTAGTTCTGCCGACACGAAAGAGAAAATTTATCAAAAAAGATTAAATCAAATTAAGGATTGCTGTTTGTATCTGTTTGGCTAAAACCATTTTCAGTCAGAAAATCACTGAGATTGATAAATGTTTGTAGAATTTTGTGATAAATAGTAGAAAATCGTCGATTTTGATATACACTAACCACAAGATTCTTACACCATTTTTTAAATTTTTTCACTTTCTTAAATATGAAAGTACAAGCTTACACCGATTTGCAGATCTCTAATTCACGTACTAACTTCTATAGTGAAAAAATTTAGAATATATATATATATATATATATATATATATATATATATATGTGTGTGTGTGTGTGTGTGTGTGTGTGTGTGTGTGTGTGTGTGTTTAAGTTGTATTAAAAAAATGTCCATCTTTTTTATATTCGAAGTTCAGGTGTCGATTAGCGCGGACACATTAACTGCATACACCGGGAATGTCCTGTATTTTTCACAAAGAAAAATTGAGGGAATGATAATTATGTATTCGTGCAAAACTTCCCTACTATGTTGAAACCATATTTAAAATTAAAACGAGAAAGAAATACAAAAATATCGAGGAAAACTATTTTATGATATTTCATATGATATAAATGCAGTTATTACTTGCTGCGGTTTTCTTTAACAACTTCACGTTCATTTATTTTTGCAAAGTATTAAATATACACGCATAAAAGATCAATAGAAGGTTCGGGGCACGATATGTCTGTTTTATGATAGTTTGAACTATCAGCAAACGATAAAAAGCGACAAAAAATTGGAAAAATAAAAGAGGAAGCGAAAGTAGCAGCATTAAAATCAAATAGAAATATATACTTTTGCATGTGTTTATAGATATGCGCACACAAACACACGCACACTCACACACAATATATACATACATATATATATATATATATATATATATATATATATATATATATATATATATATATGTACGTATATGTAGTAAAAAAAATTGTTAAATATATTCAAAAGAAAAATGGAAAATAGAAATATTCGAAAAAACACTCCAAAGTCTTGAGGTTGTTCCCCCGGATGCAATCTTCACAAGGCGAAGGCAAATTAGCCGAAAGACATCCCCATCACGACGTCAAGGTACATAGAATATAGGTTTTTTCGAAGCAGTTATGTTGCCATGATGGATTTTGTTGTCACTCAACCCGAACCGAGATGATCGTCGGAGCCCGACCGATGTCAGATCATGATGAAATGAATTTTTTTTTTTTCAAGTACATGATTTGTGGCAGGACGGTAGAAGAGAGAAAATTAATATGCAGACGACACAAGACCACAAAAGCACGTCTAGTACCGATGGCTAATGCCACTTTTGGGAAGAAAAGAGAAAATCTCGTTTTGATATTTTTTTGTTGTTCAAAGTTTTTGGGGTTTTTTATCCTTTTAGGCGACGCAGGCAGACTTTTGTCACTGAATCGAGTCTCTCTGCATGACGTAGTGATTCCGTTGTATGAATCGCGAAAGGATTCGAATGAAGTTGATTAAACGCTCATCTAAATAAGATAAAAATCGAAATGAAACGATAGTTTGCCCC
The DNA here is from genome assembly GCA_963457665.1 of Thysanoteuthis rhombus. Taxonomy (NCBI): domain Eukaryota; kingdom Metazoa; phylum Mollusca; class Cephalopoda; order Oegopsida; family Thysanoteuthidae; genus Thysanoteuthis; species Thysanoteuthis major. The sequence goes on along the minus strand of OY735208.1, from coordinate 53,822,030 downwards.
TTTTTCTTATCTCTCCAATCCTTTGTTTTTCTATTAGAATATCTATTATCTATCAATTAAATATTAACATCTTTCATTGTAGCTATTTTGCTGTAAGATTCTAATTTCTTTATTTACATCGTTCCATCTCTCTATCCATAACGATAACGAGGATGAACTGGCTGAACATCAAAGTAAACCAAAGTATTTCCAATTGTAAGCGACATGATCTTCTGAATTGACATTTCAATCTAATATTGTCGGGTAGATTATCATCATCATCATCATCAGTCTTTTAGCGTCCGTCGTTGGACATAGACCTTCCCCAGGATTTGCCACACTTCTCTATCATGGGCGTCACGGAGCCAGTACTTCCTGAACTTGTCTAGCTCATCTCTCCATCTAACATTTTGCCGGCCTCGATTGCGCATATGGTCTCGGGGAATCCATGCTGTGAGTCGTGATATCCATCGATTGTCAGCCACTCTTGCAACATGGCCAGCCCACCGCCATTTGAGATTTTTAATGGATTCTATGATGTCTCTAACTCTTGTCTTTTCCCGGATGTGCTGTGCTGTTTTGTGGTCTCTCCATGTGAGGCCCAGCATTATTCTTTCATGTGCACGTTGTATGGTTCTCAATTTACGGGTCTGTCTCTTGGTTAAGTTCCATGTTTCAGCTCCATAAGTGACTATTGGGAGGATGCATTGGTTATACACCATTCTCTTTAGGATTAATGGGATCTTATTAATCCTCTTCTATTCACTGGTTATCTCCATAACTCAGAGATTTATGATCAATATTTTATTTGTATTCATCTGCCGCTCTTTATATCTATATGTTTACAGCAATCATTGCTGTGGAGTACTTGTTACCCTGATTTTTCTTCTATCTGTATTTTTCAGTTAGTCTGATTCATTGTTCTACTCAGAGACACATACAATTGATCATGGCGGAATACAAACCACGGGAGGAAAAATTTACTTTATCAAAACATTAACCTTGAGATTTGTTTATCGTTATTGCAAATGCCAGAATAACTTGAAATCGTCGTCTTTTTATTAGGATAAGTTTAGTTTTATTCCTTCAAGTTTAAATTATTAGTTGAAAAATAATCAAAGTGGTATAATAGTAAGGATAGGGAATGACGTCTTTACCCGTAAGTTTGACTTTTTTCTGTATCTCATTCAATATCATGTGAAAAAAAAATCATCAAGGCATTTACTCTTATGATGATGAATAGTTGAATAAATAATTGAATTACTGATAAATTTCTAACTCCAAAGAGATAGCTCTCCTGATAAAGTGTCATGATTTTTTTTCTAAATGTCAAGTTTACTTTATGTTACTTCAAGTATTTTTAACGCATCAATATTATTAAAAAAGCAATATAAATCATTAGTTCAAGTGATTACAAAATTTAAAAAAAACCTCTCAACTTGACCCTTGAACCTCAATTTCACCCCATATTTATACAGGTGAACAATGGTTTAATGGATATGTCACTTACCTTACAGGACAGACATTCAAATCATTTCAGGTTTTGCTCAAGTTTATAAATCTATTTGCTTTGGCGTGACCAATGACGAAAGAAAAACACAGACAAAAAATTGATTTTTAGTTAGGCTATTATTTTCATTGTAGTTTTATACTGTTTTTTTCTTTCTAGTAGGTGATTGCATTTATATAATGTCTTCGTTTTATTGTCATTTGAAGCGCATTTATTTATTTGGAGGTTGGCACATTAACAGATTTTTCACATGAATCGCAAATGGATTCTGTCTAACTAACTATACGAGCTGGAAAAGGACTGGATATAATTATAAGAAATCAGCATAAAAGCTTCCACTCGTCGTATATATTGACGGAATATGACAAAATCGCATTAGTACGGCATTTAACAGGGTCGCTAATGCATATGTAATGCATTAATTATTTTAATATGAATGAGAGGGTAAGTGACGTCATAAAGCACAGATGTATCTATTGTTAGGCAGTATTATCTAATCAAAGTTGCAGATGGTATTTATCCACCTATTAAGACCTTAAACAACGATAACAGCTGTGCAAATATTACCAAAGATATCTTTCGAAAACACTGTGATTGCATTTTCTGTTTGATAGTGGGGTTTATCAGAGTATCAATGGATATGCTCAGTGCTGTAGTTCTATATTCATTTAAGGGCACAATAGATGCAAACTATCTATGTATCTACATAGCTAAACTTGTGTGTTAATAAATATAGTATTACATTAAGATAGATAGATAGATAGATAGATCGATAGATGCGCCTCTGTGTGTGTGTGAGTGTTATTTTGAAGTAGAATTTGACATTAAACTATTCCTGACAAAGCTGCATAGGTGAAATGTGTAAAATATTTTTCTTAGATGAATTAATACTTTACTATATATATATATATATATATATATATATATATATATATATATATTGAGTGTGCAAATGTGCCCAGCGTGCTTTTCTGAAAACAAGAGACAAAATACACTGTTTTCTCGCCGTAGACTTTTATACAGACCAAACACAAAACACACGCACGCACACACACACACACATATATATATATGTATATACATGAGGAATTCGTTCATCCATTCAGTAATTTCTTTGAGAGATTAAACTTTGATTAGCGATCCATGAATCCATCTATCTCTCTATCGTCAGCCCATCCCCACCCCCACCCCGGCAAATATACTCAGTTTTTATAGGTATCCATTTCTTGCATCCCATTCTTAATGATTCTGCAGACCTAACAAAAAAAGGAGTTAAAATGGGGATATTATGGGCACTTAAAGTCATAAAGGGATAAAAAAAAACACATTTTTGCTTAATTTCCTCGTGTTTATTGACGCTAACATCTGTCAAGCCTTTGTTTCGTATACCCGTTAATGTTTTGTTTCGTATTTAGTTATCGTCATCAATGATCCATGAACATCCCACAGCGTTGCAGCCTTTACTCTCGTTAAATATATAATGTTGTCCGTATATATATATATATATATATATATATATATATATATATATATATATATATATATATATATATATATATATATTATATATATATATATATATTCAGTTATGTATATTTTTGCCTATCAATGTAAAAAACAATTCGACATACACACACATACAAACCAACAAGCACACATACATATGAACACACACACACACACACACACACATATATATATATATATATATATATATATATATATATATATATATATATATGTATATATGTATGCATTATATTATATGAAACTTTATTTAGAATTATCTTCTGTCGTTACAAGGAGAATGAGTCACTTGGCCTGGACAGCGTAAATAGAATAAACAATTGGAGAAAAATGAGACAGCTCCAGGAATCGAACTTGTGACAGATGAGGTAGCCGTTACCATAATCTATCTACGCTGTCTAAGTTGAAAGACTCATTTTCTGTGTAACAATGGGAGGTCACTCAAAATGAAATTTCAAATAATAAATCATCATCATCAGTCTTTTAGCGTCCGTCGTTGGACATAGACCTTCCCCAAGATTTGCCACATTTCCCTATCATGGGCGTCACGGAGCCAGTACTTCCTGAACTTGTCTAGCTCGTCTCTCCATCTAACATTTTGCTGGCCTCGGTTGCGCATATGGTCTCGGGGGATCTATTTTGTGAGTCGCGATGTCCATCGATTGTCTGCCATTCTTGCAACATGGCCAGCCCACTACCATTTGAGATTTTTAATGGATTCTATGATGTCCCTAAGTCTTGTCTTTTCTCGGATGCTCTGTGCTGTCTTGTGGTCTCTCCATGTGAGGCCCATCATTATTCTTTCATGTGCACGTTGCATGGTTCTCAATTTACGAACGCATTCATAAATACTGTCGGATTATATATCCATTTTCTCATAATGTAAATACATATATATATATGTGTGTGTGTGTGTGTGTGTGTGTGTGTGTGTGTGTGTGTGTGTGTGTGAAATTCCTTCTTTATCTATTCATTTGTTTATCTAGAGAGATGTTTTAGGTGTTCAGCCATACATAGTAAACTATGGGTAACAATACAGATACGCAGATTGATTAATTCATTCGAATCGCCAGAATCTTCGTGTAGCACGTTCACAAGTGCACACGATCGTATGGCGTTTCTATGAGTGTCCAACAAATATGAACTCTTTAAGCAATTTAAATCCTAGTATACATCATTTCAGGGACTGCCTGCCGTAGTGCAATAGTTAGCATGCTCGTTTTGCAAATTAACTAGCTTGGATTGTAAGTCTGATCGGCATACTTTTGATCGTGACCAAGGAGAATATTTTGTAGAAGTAGAAAATATCTCCTTGGAAATTTTATATCATTATTCACTCTTTTCTGAAGAAAAAGTTTAGATTTGACTTCCCCCTTGGTCAAATTAATCCTGGGAAAATAGTCAGCTTATAGAGTCACATCCCTCCAAACTAATCAAGTTATAGATGTGTGTCTCTTACATTTGTCCAGATAAAATAAGTGAGACTTTTCTAAGACTTGATCCACTTATAGTCACAGTCGGAAAAGGTCACATAACCTATGATATTTGCCTCAATGAGATACACCCCGATGCCAAATCTCAGCTCCCTATGTGGCAACTATCCAGGAACAATAATAGACATTGGCAGTAGATGCATATTTATGTATTTTCAGTTATTATTCTCTTTTACAGCAAACAGACGATTTCACAACTGATATTTTAATGGTCTTTGTTATCTTCGATTAACTCAGTTTAATGTTTTCATCTCTTTTTTCTTTCTTTCTTTCTTTCTTTCCTTCTTTCTCTCTCCCTCTCTCTCTCCCTCTCCCTCTCTCTCTCCCTCTCCCTCTCTCTCTCTCTCTCTCTCTCTTAGTCTCTCTCTCTTGTTATATGGTATTTTAAAACATCATGATAATACAAGTACTATCCAACCTTGAATTCAAACTCTTAAAACAGCCACGTGGAAATCTAGCTCTATCATAATACTAACAGGCTATCTTATCATTGTTTTTTTTTTTGTTTTTTCATATTTATTGATTTCTCTGATTTAAAATCGCCCAGTCAAATGTTGGTCAAATTCAAAGTTGCATAGCAACAACGGTCACGCATTAACCCGGAAAGTTTGGAAATATCCGTCAAAATTGATCAGAAGAATCGATGCACCTATAACATAAAATACCTCGTTCAAGCCTCGTATCTCTCAAAAAAATGTTTGTATTGATTTTAGCAAAATCGATAAGAACCCCATACACATCTAAGATGAAAATATGGAAATAAAATAAGCCTAGTACGTAGTTACTTTTTTCTTTTTTCTTAAAGAATATCTTATAAATGTATTTGCAAAAGAGGAATTCATTAGTGATAGTTCGTGTACATAAAGAAGGAAGAAAGGAAAAAGTAACATTGATTTGTCATTTTAACTCCTGTGATTTGACTTGAAAATTCAGTGAAAGCTACTATCGAGAAAACATTAAATCGTGAAGAACTTTCGAAATCAGTCTAAATAAGGACATTCGAGAGTCAGAGATAGATACGAAACTATGTGCGTTAATTAGGTATGTAATTCTTTTGTAGTGAAAATGGAAGATCAGAAGGTTGTATGTGTGATTAGGAAAGGAAAACAAGAGGGGAAATGTGAGTAAAGCCTTACGAAGGAAATAAAGAAAGATAAAAAAAAGGAATGAACGAACGAAGGATAGGGAGAAGATCTTTGAGAACAAGAGGCGAAGGAATGATACGAACACCATAAGCCGGACAAAAAAGGAATAACGGGGGAGAAACGGAGAAAGAAAGAAGGGACAGACGGACGTCCAAACTCAAATCAAAATAGATATAAGACAAAACTGGCTACTGCAGGGTCAAATCACTCCAACTTGCATACCAACTGAAGATGATAACAAAAACGTTTTGTATTGTACATATAAGAAATAAAATGTTATGAAAATATATTTTTCTGTAAAAATGTATTCATACATTAGAATGAAATAAGCCCGTGCATATTCGTATGATAAATTTTCGTTAATACATAAGACTTGTCAATCTAACTCAGTCAGTAAGACAGCCTCCTGGAAATCAGTTTGTCTTGAGTTTAAATCATGGTAGGGGAATGTGAATTTTCCAAATCGGTTTACACCTCTCAATTTGGCGAGAGAATGTTGAAAGGCAGAAGAGAATATCAAATTAAAAAAGCACTATGTTTTTGCAAGAAAGGCAACGTAAGATTCAAAGATACGATGAAAGTAAATACAAAGAACATTCCTTTTAAGATAGAAAGTGTAAAGAAAACACAAATTGCAAAAGATTAAAGAGATAAAAGAAAACAATAAACGCAAACCTCCAGCACGAAAAAGAAGATTAAGATACAAAAACGTGTGATAGAAACACCAAATGCAAACATCTCAACATGCACACGATTTGTCTTGTATTAATTCATTCTTGAGTATCAAAGATTTTTATTTTCTCGCTGAAAGTAATTAATGTTCCTTTCAAAAGACCAACCATCGTTGATGTTTCATTTTTTTTAATTCTTAACCAATTTTCACAGCTAAACATTCGGGCTGCTTTCGTCAGAAATCAAGTGGCAAACCTTCTCAAAACTCAAGCATTTAGTGCTCGTTCTGATTTCAATAATGTAGAGACAACTCCAAGTCGTTTTTTGCAAATCCTGGTTGATCATCGTTCCTACCTATTTATTTTAATCCTGCTCAACAAATCTACCACATTCATATATTATACGGCATACAGGTGACATTTCCTATTTTTTTGTATTTATCTATTCAGGAACTGATGTTGCGCGCTTCAAAACGCTCGTGCTAAACTGCTAATACGATGAATCATCCCTTTTCAAGTGTTTTTTGAGTGATCATGTCATGTTATTGGGTGTTGAGGAAGCTCAATTTATTTATTCTATATTCTTGTTGCATTCGGTATTACCATGGGACGTTCTGAGTCTAAATTCCAATGCCCTTCAGTCATATGTGAAACACTTTTACATGATCCCTGGTATTATAAAAACAACAATAAATTTCGTAACCTACAACTATAGGGATTTCGTAATCAACAACTATAGTGAGTTATAAATACAATCGTGATATATTTTTTCTATTTGCCCATTTCATACCGTTCACGGTGAAATCTTTTAATCCAATTTTAGCATGACAAAAACTCAAAATTCATTTCCTGCAAATAACATTATTAAACTGGGTAATATATTTTGACACTCTATTGATATCAGATGCCGCAAGAGTCTAAAGCTATGCAAAGACAGGTCTCACTCGGCCAACAGTTTCTATGCCCGCACGATGTTTAAAAAGGCCTGTTGGCTCAACAAACTGAGCTTGTCTGATCACGAAGCAAATTCACCAATGCTATTGGCAACCACAAGGATTGAGAGTTTAACAAATGTAAAGCTATTTTTTTTAAGTATTTGGGCTTACGATTCTTGCCGAATCCTTGGACGAAATTGACAGTCGGTCGGGTCTGCGGCTGATCTACCCAGAGTCTAGATTCTGGCGTGGTCTTGACTGAGAACAACGATGTCGAGTCTTCAGTCGGAAGCAGTCAGCTTTTTTTTCCCCAAGCAAACGTCTTTTAACCGGAACACAACTTAACCGATACTTCGCTTCTCGAGTCAGGTGGCCAACGGGTCTGGATGGTCATCCCTTCAGGGGTGATTTTGTCGTCTCTCTCTTGGGCCAACTTCTCTACGGCATGTAACTTCCATCTGCAGTGTTTTACCGCAATGTCTGGTTAATCACGGAAGAATCTTGGGATTTTTTTTTTTAGAAAGAAATGAAATTTACATCAACCAACCAAAATTGAACAAGTATGCTGTATCATTTTCCTGTCTAGCCAAACATTTCTAATTTGTTGTTTAATGTTAAATGAAACATTTTCCTGTCTTGCATTTAGATGACACCCTGATTGTTAATGTGACTTTTCATCGAGAACAGCGGTCATTTTGTTATTGACATAATAATGCGTATCTTAACTAATATAGATTTCAATGAAGTATCGACGTTAGAAAATCTGCTGATTTTTGCATTTAAAAATTCAGAATCTGTTTTGTGTTTGTCTATGTAAATTTGATATACTTGTAAAACCCATGCTATCCATAATATAGACGAAGTTTTGTACTTTTTGTATTGAACCTCTGAATATTTTTTCCTCAATTTTCTTGTAAACCCTAGGTTAATGTGATGATCAACCACCAATACTTGATACTCCTAAAATGCGCTCACAAACTTCACTCATTTATTTATAATGCCAATCAATTGCTAGTTTAATATGTTTATATATACGATTGCACATACACATGCACGCACACACACACACACACACACACACACATATATATATACATATATATATATATATATATATATATATATGTATATGTGGATGTAATTGAGAATGTTTCTCATTAATTTGAGAATATAAATGAATATACACATGTGCATGTCTGAATACATATAAACTTACGCATGTATCTATTCAGTTGTGTGTTTGTGGTCACTCATGCATACACTCAAAAACAGTCACACACATCATACGTATGTATGTACATGTATATGTGCGTGTTTGTGTGTGTGTATGTGTATGTGTGTGTGAGTGCTGTTTAAAAATTGATAGAAACAAACGCACAATTTCATTTATATTCTTTTTCTTCGATCGATTTTTGATTTTCCAAATAAATTGGGTCTAAATTGCTGCTCAGATCGATATAACTAAATGATTCAATCAACGAAGGACATTGTCTCGGAGTCATTTCAGATCAATACACCTGCTGAGGCTGTATCGGCTCAAACATGTTTATTGATTACATTTCATTTATTCAATGTATTAATCTTTGTGCCAAACTGAAGGCCTTTAGGATATCGTGAGACGACAAATATGATTTACGTAACATTATTTCGGAGCAATAATAATACTGATCGAAATATTATGCTACACTGACGTAAATATTATGAAATATTTCATAGTTTATAATAGATAAGACAGGATATACAAAACTTGGTCAATAAATAAATTCTAATAATATTCGAAATTTGCGTTAGATCTCATCGGGATTGTCATTCTACACTCAAACAGCTACATGAGATTAAATTTATCATCGATATCTTTTAAGGCCATTACACTTAATAACGAGCACATGTATATGTTTGTGTGCGTGTGTGTTGAGAAATGGATTTATAATCCGACAAAATGATTGTTAATTGGGTAATGATATATAAAACATATCATTACACAGATGATGTATAACTTGGCCCCGACAACATAAATAGAATAAACAATTGGAGAAAATCCTGCAACAGCCCCATTTTCTTTGATTGTTTTTGCTATTTATGTTGTCTGTGCTCAGCGATACATTAACAGTGTATTGACGGAAAATCATTTCCAATAAGAGTTTCTACATAATATAACACAATTTATAATCACATATACATATATGTGTGTGTGTGTGTATATATATATATATATATATATATATATATATATATATATATATACATATATATCATTCAGAAAAAAGTAGATATTACATCTCGAAATCTATTCATTATTTATGGGCAGGTTTTGATGCATTCCGACGGGTGTCACCCATCTTTTTCAGGCATTTTCATTTCTTTATTCGACCTCAAACATTCATTTAGACAGCGAAATTTCCTGTGAACTACTGTAAGTTGTTCTCTGAAAAAGATGGCTGGCACCTGTCGAAATGCATCGAAACATACGAACAGAATGATTAAAAATATATAGATCAACACTCACTTTTTATTGAGTTTTTTCTCTACCTTCTGATTGTCAATTCCATCAATATTCTGGTTGATGGTGTCTAACAGAAATGTGAACCTTTAAATTTGCACTGCTCTAAATAACAGCATTTATACACGAATAAATTTTGTGGTAAAGAGAAAGTTATTATAAGGTGAGATAGAATTATATTTGGTAGAATATGAATACTCTATTACGACCTAGACGTCTTAGCTTTGCAACGCTCTTGATAGAGAGGTCTGGCAAATCGTGGGGAAGGTTTATGTTTGACGACTGAAGCAAAAGGCAGCTGCTGATGATGATGATGATGATGATGATGATGATGATGTGTCCAACAATTTTAAAAAGATCAGCCATTGACATCCTAAATGACCGTTGAATAGTAACTTGGTTGTTTTTTGTTTTTTTTCGTGACTTGATACTCCGAAGTAAATTGAAACAACTCTTGCTATATAGTACCAAGAAGATATCTGCTTTCATTCTCAAATTAAACCGTACTTTAGCACAAAATCACATCTCAAAATGCCCTTTCATCCAACAAAAATGATAATTTTAATTTTATATATATATTTCTTATACTGATTGCAATAAAATTTGTTTTTTGTCGTGTAATCTTCCTGGTTTGGACTCTCAAAAGCAAGCGATTAGGAACAAAACGTTTGTTCAAATGCTGTATATCAAAACAAGTACTGTGTATCAAAACAATATCTTATACTGGAAGAATTTAAGATGTTTTATATATACATATATATACATATATATATATATATATATATATACATATATATATATATATATATATATATATATATATATATATATATATATATGTATATATATATATATATATATATATATATATATATATGTATATATATATATATATATATTGAACAAAGTCCAAACCAGGAAGATTACACGACAAAAAACAAATTTTATTGCAATCAGTACAAGAAGGCATGCATTTGATTATGTTTTGTGTTTCTAAATGGTGCATTCCCAAAAGAGGTTCCCAATAAAATTAAAATTGCTGAATGAAGAAAAGCAAGTTTTTTTTCGATCCTTCTAAAATCTTGTTCAGAATCAATCAAGAGATTGAAAAGGCGAACTCACATTGCTATGTGGAAGAGTTGCCATACTCGTAAGTTAATCTGGATTCCCTCATTCAAAATCCTTAATAACCCCTATAATATTATTTTGTAACAAAGTAGATTTTGTGCTTGTTCGAATTTTTATGAACAGTACATTTTACACAAACGGCTTGTTTATATACAAAAAGTATTGCTCATAAGTATTGAACAAGCACACAATCTGTTTTGTTACCTAATATTACAGGGACCATCGAGATATGCTAGTCAAAGTGCGTGTGTATCCTACTGTGTATGTATTCAGGCTTATATGCATACGCATACACACACTCATTTTCCTTAGCTCTCTCTCCAGTACACATAGTGGACACGCATTTTTTTCATTGTGGAGTTTATTTTTTCTTCACGAGGGATGTGTGTGGGTAGTTTAAGGGTAACAGTGTAGGATGAGTGATTGATTTTGTCTGAGTTTCTGATTTGAGACTCTGTAGAGGTTCGGGATTACCATTCGCGTCAACAGAGGAAACAAAAAAAAAATCTGGTCTCTACTCGACCTAAAGCAATCAACCATATTAGGTCAATGACGAAGAAGAAAGGAAAAGAACGACGTAAGATATTCAACGGCATGCTTCACTGAGTAAAAGAATGCTCACACATAAGTCTCCCTAATGGAACAAAGAAGGAGGAGAAAAACATTCGTTAACATAGGCATCTATATTAATATTCAGTCAATGTAGCAAAAATAGCAGGAATAGATTTAGTGTTACGACAGAAGAAAAGGAGTAAAAATAATGAAAAAGAAGAAAGAAAAAAAAGGAAGGTAGAAGGATACATATAAGAAAGAAATGAAGGAACGAATAATAATAATAATAATAATAATAATAATAATGATAATGATAATGATAATGATAAATTGAAGAAGGAAAGCAAGAGAGAAAGGTAGAAAGAAGCAAATTCATGAAAAGAAAACATGAAGAATTATTTTTTTTCTTAAAAAAAGAGAGAATTATAAAGAGATGTTACGTCAAACGTGAAGCGATAGAAAACGAGGAGGAAAGAGAGAGAATGAATGAAATAAAGAATGGGGGAAATTATGGAAATAGAAGAAAAGGGTAAGGAAAAAAGAAAAAAGGTATTAAAACATAGATGAAAGGAAGTGAAGAAGGAAACAGAAAGGGCTAAATAGAGGGAAGAACAAACGAATGAACAAAAGATTGAGAAAATATACAAATAGCAAGTCTGAAAGAAAGGAAAACATTAACAAAGAACTAAAATCAAAAGGAATTTAAATGAAGACTTTTTTGAATTTGTTTCATCTTTGACTAAACACGTTCATTCACATTTCTTATCGCACGCAGCTATGCCAATCAGTGGGTTCAGTTGGGGAGCCTTTTGCTAGCATCATTGAGCGTAGTGTAGAGAGAAAGGTAGGTGTCCTCCTAGGGGGATAAACAGAATAACCAAATTATCAAGTCATCACCCATTTAGGTAATGACGAGCCAGGATTTTGTTTAACTTCGGTGATCGTTGGGGAACCGGTTTATCCAACGTGATTTGACTGTAACTTCGTCCACACACACACACACACACACGCACACAACAACACACACACACACACACACACGCACACAATGAATGTGAGAAAGATAGGGATACGTTCGATTTTCTGGATTCATATTTGACTTTTAGAATATACATTTATTTGTGTGTGTATTTGCGCGCGTGTGTGTGTGTGTGTGCAGCGAAACTTGTGTAAACGAAAAAAATAAAGACCACACACACGTATACATATGATGATTGAGAGAGGAAATGTTTCATTTCGAATGTGTTTATTTATCATATATATATATATATATATATATATATGATAAATAAACCAGTATATATATATATATATATATATATATATATATATATATATATATATATATATATATATATATATATATATATATATATATATATATATATATATATACTGATGGTATTGAACACTTTTTGAAAAGTAGTAGAGATTAAATTTGGTTTAAAATCGAAAAACCAAAATCGAAAGATAAAGACAGAATGAGTAATAGAATGGAATTTGGAGAAACTTTTGAAATGAGCACCCCGATGTTGGAATTTTTCCATCAGAAAACAAAAACAGTATGGAGCCAAAGCAGAATGAACAAGGCGACGCCGTAAAACAGGGGCTTCATTTAGATACCAGACGATTTCTTGCTGGTACTGTGGAAAAACTTGCATATATACTTGATCGATGTTAACATTTTACACCTAACGCTCTTTCCAGCAAAATGCTATGTTTTGTTCTTGTTAGGATGAAAACCAATCAACAACGGAAACAATGTTTTGTTTTTTTATATATATATTCTTAAGAAATTGAAAGAACATTATGAAGTATATACATATATAAAAATAATGCGCCTCTATTCAGGGTTGAGCACTCTCTAAGTGAGGTAACTCATCCATTGTCAGCTTATGTAATGCTCTTCGACAGGAATAGAGCACTCTGGTGGATGTGGAATTTATGCATAAATAAATATATCACTTAAATTCAGCCTTACTGACCGTCCAGTTCTGTAGCTCAGAGGTAGGATATCAGCCTCAGGTCTGAAGCGAAGGTTTTAATCCTGCCTCGCGGTACTGGATGGAAAGTCTATAGCCACACTGAAGAGATGTAATACATCGAAACAACTGTCTGTAGATGACACAATAATATATATATATATATATATATATATATATATATATATATATATATATATATATATATGTGTGTGTGTGTGTGTGTGTATGTGTGCACGCGCGTGTGTGTAAAGAGAGTGAGAGAATAATGTAGATTATCTTTCATTTATTAGACGCTACTGGGACCGAAAACAGGGGCAACGATTATCCTAAAAATACAAGGAATGATTTCTAAGATTCAGATTGTTGTATCCATCCTTACTTAACTAGGAAACTAAAAAAAATTACAAGTATAGGACTGAGAAAGTAAATAGTAGGTATGGATGATTTTCCATAAAACTCTATTCGGGGGGAAAATCCTAAATTCAGCTTTACGATAATAAAAAAGATGGAGTATTACGATTCAACTTTTCTGTCTATAGTTCTCATTGTCTGTTCTGTTGAATTTATGGCAAACAAACCAATTCCCAGTGACGTATTTTGGTGTTCGAGGGGCTTGGCTCCTTGGGGAACGTCTTTCAAACATTCAGTCTGATTTGATGAAGAAGGAAACAATTCCAATAAATAGACATTCGCTATCACTGAATTGGTGGAAAACAACTGCGAAGGTTTTATTCATGCAATTTATATACAGGCACTCCTCAATTAACATCGTTTCATTATAACGTGGTTAACCATCCCCCGTAAGCATTTTCTTGGAATATTGACCCGAGTGACCTGCCACTGTTTCCAAACAACAACTAGCGGTGGTCATTACAACTGTCGTCTTCGACGAAGATGTTTTTTGTCTCAAAAAACAAAAATCCTTCCATGGCGTCGACTCATGACAACAACGGGTGTTTTTTTACGCCAATTATGATCAACAAAAAATCAATCACACTCGATATTAGACAGCGGAATGCTAACTTCTCCATGTTTGAAGATACACCCACTCATCAACTGAAAACGGTCGTAGAGTTCAACGGCCGAAACGTTGTGTTAAAAAAAAGAGGCAAGATGAGAACAAAAGCCTGTAAAAAATATTTTACGTAAAGACGATCTAGAAATCTTTCAGAATTTCACGAGAGTTACTTCCCATATCTGTATGGATATATTTCATTTTGACAGTACTTGAATTTCAGTCTGATGTTCAGATTATGTATTCTTTTTAAAATTTTTTAAATATCACTGTATATCCATGTATCTTGTATATGCAATCATCTTACTTGTTAATAACACTAAATTATCATGCTTGAACATTTTGGCGACATTTCAACGTGTTTTCGTCCATCAAATATAGTTTCAAATATAACTCCTTCATAAATATTCTGTCGGATGATATATCCATTTCTTGATATTACAATTGTCCTTCTTAGAAACAACAAGTGCAGATATGGATAGTGAACGAACAAAATGAAAAGAATTGGATAAAGCGGTTGTTTGTGCCGTCGCCTTTCCGTCTTGCTGTTTGGCTCTATGGTCAAGAGCGACTCTACGTTGAAGAAGTTACATGATCGGTCATAGGTTCGATTCCTGCAAAAGTCCCATTTCTCTTTAATTGTTTATTTTATTTACGCAGTCGAGTGAGTGATTCATCCTCCGTGCAACAACGGAAGGTCATAGAGTCTCAAATAATATAACGCCTTAAAAAAAAAAAAATATATATATATATATATATATATATATATATATATATATATAGATATATATAGATATGTGTGTGTGTATGCATCTTGTGTAATAATCTTTATTTTTAAACACTTGTGCTTTTTCTTTTCCCCCTCTCACACTTGATAAATCTCTCTTAAGTCAGACTCGCCCATATAAAATACCGTGCACAAACATACACATGAAAAGTGTCTAATGAAATTTCACACAGTCTCAATAACTTAATGAAGAGCATTGATCTCTATCCCATAGAACGTATTGATCAGGGCCACCTCATTCCTGTTTATCTGAGTCACTTGTTTCCCAGCTAACCGTATCCCTGAACTGAACGGTCAGACTTATCCAAACACCAACTACGTGATGGTTATTGTTGAAGAGGGGCACCATAATATACGCCATAATTCATTCTTAGAATCTCTCCAAGACTGTCATCATTTTGAAAGCCATGACAAGAAACGTTTTAAAGTGGAATTTTGTTTTCCGTGCCCATGTCTACACCTGTCGGTGTTCGAGGCTGCGTGAAAGTTAGGATCCCAAGCGCTGGAAGAAATAATTTGAAAAACGAATGAAATTAATTTTTCCCTCCTTGACTTTTCACCTTGTATCTCAAGACGCTTCTATTCATTTTTGGATCGTGGGGCCAAATGCATATGTGTGGCAACTTGAATATCAAATATCATTTTCGATGCCTGGAAAATTGTAGTATTTGTTCAGCTTGTATTTTACTGTGGCACTTCTGTGCTTTTTCGCTAAAAAAAGTTTGAAATTCAGAAAGAATATGCATACTCGAATAATGATAATGTCCACTTCTTGATATTTATTTATTCATTCACTTTCGTTGCTCATATCAAGGACAGTCAGAGAATTCAGAGACTGCGGTGGGGGTTTTCGTCTGCGCGGTTGAGCATAGTGTACAGATCGATCTCCTTCTGAAATGATTTGCAGGATCACCACAACCGACTCTCCGCCTAATGTACCCAGTTGGTTACCCGTCAAATAACTGAGCAGACTCAACCTCGCTTAACGTCGGTGTTCGTGCGAGAATCGGTCTATCCAACACGACATGGTCGTAACTCTCCTCAGTACTTGTATTATCAATAGCTGTATTGTTTTCTGATAGTATCATTATCATTATCATTATTATTATTAGTAGTAGTAGTAGTAGTAGTAGTAGTAGTAGTTGAGGGAAGAAGAGGGGGTATTGGAATCACAGTAGCAGTAGTCGTATAAACTTTTAACCGTATACGCAAAGTTCGTTGACTTTTTAGAAGTCAGCTAATGACCCTCTGGCTGCACCGTTTCGAAGCTCAGCCTTAGTGGGGGGACATCGAGTACCTGACATGGTGTCAGCTTTTTAGAATGGCATGGCACCTGACGACAAAAAAGGCCATGTGCCGTCCATTACCAACATGCAAGAGCACTCGACAGCTATTTTATCTCTGCGGGTGGCTCGTCGTGGATCTTATAAGAAAGAGACGAAAAGAAGAGAAGAAGAATGGATTTTTAGAGAAGAAAAGAGTTAATGTAACTTGGAAGAGAGAGAGAGAGGAAGGTCGATGAGAAGGATAGAGGATTATGAATTGATAGAAAGAGGGAGAACAAGAGAAAGATAAAGAGAGTGGGGGAGAGAGAGAGAGAGGGGTGGTGAATGAGGGTAAAAAGAGATAAAGAGAATGAAAAGTGGTTTGAGAGTAGGTAGTGAAAGCGAGAAAAACAAATAGAGTGAGAAAGAATAAAGAGAAAACTAGAGAGTGATAGACTGACAGGTGAGCCAAAAGATCATTTACTCAACCTGGGAAATAGATATTGTAAGAAGAACGTCGACTGAAGGCCAAATTGAATAATGGAAAAGAACCATAGATAGATAGATAGATAGATAGATAGATAGATAGATAGATAGATCTGGAAGCAAGCATGAGTAAAAGAACGTGATCTTTGCCGAAAGCATTCATGATTTGCATAAGGCTATTTAATTCACTGCCTCTCCCACACACATTCCTGGTCCTGTTTGGCCCTTCAGTACAAGGACAGGACAGCCATTATTGGATGGATTTAGTGACTCCTGTTAACCAGTCGGAATATAACCTGGAGCACACTCTACCTGAACAAGCAATATGTTATTCGTATTCTTATCATTGTCACATCGTCCCATCAGCATTTCCTTGAGAGTACTGCTGGAGGCCAAGTGACACCTAATTCCCAAATCACTGTCGCTTTTAGCCATACAATACTTTTTTTGGAAATTCCGTTTTCCTTTGATTTCCGTTTTTCTTCTTCCATGAGAGAAATCTCCAGACAGTTTCCATTGCCCTAACAGATTTCCAACATGTATATTTTACGGTTTCCTAATCCTCGGAAGTTTTTTGCCTCTTTTCGAGACCTTATGCTTTATTGATCAGTGAATTAGGATTCCGATTTTTTTCATTTGATACGAGAACAACTGACCCAGAAATTTTGGAGATCTTAGTTAAACAGAATAAAAGAAAGACAAAACGGAGAATGAGTTTTCTATAGAAAATCAATTCGTTTCACACTTTGTATACAAAATTCAGGACATCGTACTTGACAGCAAAAAAAAAAACCTACCTGATTTCAGCAGGTAATATGAAGAAGATACAAGCCTGGCTGCTGCTGGGTCAAGCTCCACTCCAACTTTTACTCCGACTGGAGATGATTACTCCATCTTTTGTATTGTACATATAGTAAATGAAAGATCATCAAAATATTTTGTATGAAAATATTTATTTGTTTGAATGAAATAAGCCCATGCATATCTGCATGGTGGATTTTCAGTGATGCATTAGACTTTTCAATTTAGCTCAGTCAGTAAGACAGCCTCCGGGCAATCAGTTGGTCGTGAGTACAAAATCACTGTAGGGATATGTGGCTTTTTACATATCGATTTACTCCCTTCATTATTGTGAGGATAGTTCTTGTTACTGTAGTACAACAAAATCAACTTCAGACTTACTTCTAGATTTTGACAAAAAAAGGAAATCAAGCATGTAATTAATTTCACCTTTACCTCTCTCTCTCTCTCTCTCTCTCTCTCTTTCTCTCTCTCTCTCTCTCTCTCAGTCCATCAATTAATATTTCTAAGCCTCCTTGGTGGTTAAAATAATTACGAGTTAATTTCTTTGCCACTATTTTCTTTGTTTTTAAATTATACATAACCACCCCCAATTTGTAGATTATCTTAACATAATCTCCATACTCTTAACATTTGCAACTTTGTGAATATCTGTGGTCATCTATGTATTATAAATATTTTCAGCTCAGAAAGCAAGAGATCTAAAAAAACTATGATATATGATGTATAAAAGTTTACGCAGCCATGAAATGCTACCATTCGCCGGGATTTTTCCCTAATGAAAGTAATTAATTAAACAATAGCTTTATTTACTTTGGTTGATACTAAGTCTGCTCTCTTGATAATAATGATGATTTTCGAGATGTAACACTAGTGTTTTCTCTAAAATTTCTCTTCACCTTCCAATAGTCAAATTACCATATATGTATATGTATACATACATACGACTAATCTATTGATGATGATTACAATTTATCCAACACTATAAGAGTGAAATGACGATTCAGAAGACTTTGTTGTGTACAAAGGAGATTACTTAGTCTATTTTGACGTTTCGCCCAACTATAACTGGAATTCGAAGAAGAGAAAAATACCGAACGGATGAAACGTCAAAATAAACTAAGAAACTAAAAAAGACAATAAAATCTTTATTCAATTCATTCATATAAATATATATATATATATATATATATATATATATATATATATATATATATATATATATATGTATGTGTGTGTGTGTGTGTGTGTGTGTGTGTGTAAAGGTAAGGGGGTATGGTTGTGCACACAGACGGAAGGAGCGAGAGAAAAGGAGAGGTAAGAATGAGGATTTTAGAAGAAAGAAAATCTGGTTTGGTGATTGAGTGCACACATTCATGAACTTTTTTCTTCGTACATTTTGGTGGCATGCGGTGAATTGTGAAGCCAGTAGAGAAGGAATAAACATGTTTTGGAAGGATTTGTTATTCTGTGAATCTCTCGACACTTTTCATTTGATTTTTGTTGAATGTGTCAGGCAACAACCGAAGGCAAAGTTTATTTACTTCCATTTCAGTTTCCTACCTGGCTTCCACGTCTTGGACCACTACAGAAGAAGAAGAAGAAGAAGAAGAAGAAGAAGAAGAAGAAGAAGAAGAAGAAGAAGAAGAAGAAGAAGAAGAAGGGGAGGAGGGGGAGGAGAAGAAGAAGGAGAGGAGGAGAAGAAGAAGAAGAAGAAGAAGAAGAAGAAGAAGAAGAAGAAGAAGAAGAAGAAGAAGAAGAAGAAGAAGGGGGGAGGGGGAGGAGAAGAAGAAGGAGAGGAGGAGAAGAAGAAGAAGAAGAAGAAGGGGAGGAGGGGGAGGAGGAGAAGAAGAAGAAGAAGAAGGGGAGGAGGGGGAGGAGGAGAAGAAGAAGAAGAAGGGGAGGAGGGGGAGGAGAAGAAGAAGAAGAAGAAGAAGAAGAAGAAGAAGAAGAAGAAGAAGAAGAAGAAGAAGAAGAAGGGGGGAGGAGAAGAAGAAGAAGAAGAAGAAGAAGAAGAAGAAGAAGAAGAAGAAGAAGAAGAAGAAGAAGAAGAAGAAGAAGAAGAAGAAGAAGAAGAAGAAGAAGGGGAGGAGGAGGAGAAGAAGAAGAAGGGGAGAAGAAGAAGAAGAAGAAGAAGAAGGGGAGGAGAAGAAGAAGAAGAAGAAGAAGAAGAAGAAGAAGAAGAAGAAGAAGAAGAAGAAGAAGGGGAGGAGGAGGAGGAGAAGAAGAAGAAGGGGAGAAGAAGAAGAAGAAGAAGAAGGGGAGGAGGGGGAGGAGAAGAAGAAGGAGAGGCGGAGAAGATGAAGAAGAAGAAGAAGAAGAAGAAGAAGAAGAAGAAGAAGAAGAAGAAGAAGGGGGAGTCGCTGTAATAAGTAAGAAGATGAAGTAGGAGAAGATATAGAATAAGGTGGGTAAACTGAGGAGGTGTTGGATAAAATGAGATAGAATGGAAACCAGAGAAAATGTACGAAGAAAGGAGAAATAGCATCTATGAATCGCACAAGGAATCCAAAGATAAAAATGCAAAATTCTGATAATGACGTATGCCAAGTGGTTAAGCTGCAGCCTAATCTTGTTGGTTCTATTTACAACGCTTAAATGGATGAACTGTGGAATAGACACATTGTATTACGCCAAAATAGTTTATGGGGAGGGCTAGCTGGCCTTAAAGATCACCAATCGAAATTCAGTATCTTTAATTGCTGCGTAAGTCCACAGTTCTAAGAACGGGAAAATATCATGTCCAGACCAAATTTGAATAGGTTAACGACCTTTGTAAGGAATTTAGTGACCAAAAGAGACAGACAGACAGAGATAGATAGACAGAGACAGATAGACAGAGACAAAGAGTGGGGGTTATTGAGAGATAGACAGCGTTCGTAAGAAAGAAAGAAAATGGCTATCCGAATAAGAGGGACAGATGATAAGAGAGCGGGAGAAATTTTTTTTTCGTGTCAAAATTCTAAGTCGGTAGGTGACTTTGTTCTGCAGCAAAAACGCTCCTCACCTTGTTGTTACATTTCCTCATTGTGATTTGAAACTACGACTTAGTGATTGGTAAGGGACTCTCTTACCGACTGAGATAAAACAAGTCATCCATATCTACGAAAATCTATGCAATAAATACTGGAAGGCTTGTTTCATTCCGATAAATTGATGAATGAATTTAAATTACAAAAAAAAAAACGATATTTTCTTTCAATTTTAAATGAGCAATTCTAAGGTTGCAGTAATCATCTTCGGTCAGAATAGAAATTAGAGGGGGCTTTGACCCAGCAGCAGCTAAGCTTGTTGCACAATCATCATAATCAACAGCAGCCTTTTATCGACCGTCGTCGGTCATAATCCATCTCCAGGATTCACCAGGCCTCTCTATTATGGGCATCGCGAAGCCAGTACTTTCTGAACTCGTTTAGTTCCTCTCGCCATCTTATATTCTGCCAGCCACGGTTTTGCATGTGATCCCTGGAGATCCACGTAGTGAGTTGTGATGTCCAGCGGTTGTCAGGCATTCTTGTAACATGACCAGCCCATTGCCATTCGAGTTTTTTGATGGATTAGATGATATCTATGTTTGTCTTTACTTTAGAAGTTTACTTCTATTTATTTATGTGTAGAAAAGATTACAAGTGTCTTTATTGCAGTAATTAGTTACTAACTCACTATACATTGAATGTAAAACAAACAACTGTAAATCTTAATCAGGACTGATTCTCGAGGTCACCCCAACTGCCAACACCCTTTTCCTTATCGTTGAAGTTGCACAGCCGGTGTTGTTTAAGATATTCACATTGTTTACGAGTATTTGGCGTATATTTGTAGGAATATCAGAACATAGCAATCGTGTGTGTTGAACAAGTACACAGACACACAGGCAGACACACAGGCAGACACACATACACGTATATGTCTGTGTGCGTACGTGTGTGCGTGTTTGTGTTTTATAAATGTTTTACAGACACAAATATTTAATGATTTATAAGACTTCATATCACTATACTTCTTTCTATATTTTGTTGCTATTTGTATTCGTTGGGTTTACTGAGAAGATACGATAAGTCGACGTGTGTTTCTTGTCTCTTAACTGAACAGAGCATCATCCGACTCATAGAATATTAGATTCAGGCTGTAACGTTGAGTCATCATTTATTAAAAAAGAAACATTAAAAACGAATAACCTTTGCAGTAAATATTTTCTTTGCTACATTAACACAGATGAAAAAAAAATCTCCAGCATCAATATGAGAAAAAGAATAAACGAACATAATGGTTATTATAAAGCTTATGTATACAGGTGTCCCTAGAGATGAGAAGAGGGATAACACTCTCAAGACGGTAGCTAGATAAGTGGGTGTGCTCGCGTATAAAAGAACTGGTTAAAAAATACAGAAGAGTTGCAAAAGGGACTCTTTTAAAATGAGACCCAGCAGGTTGGCTGATTTTTCCTGCTCTTTTTCGATTTCAATCATAACATCCAATTTTTTTCAATCAATGGTTGCTTTGTTTATTTGGTCTGTTCGAAAACCGCATTTGTCGGCATATAAGACACCCCTTCCCCCAGAAAATTGCTCAGAAAGCAAACGTGACATTAATTGTCCGGCTCAATATTGGCCAGAACATGAAAGGGAGTTTTTTTTTAAAAAACTGGGTGATTAATGAGAGAAATTCAGGGAAATGAATGTCGGTCAAACTCCAGTACAAAGTCCGCAGTTGTTTTTCTGCCGTAGCAATAATAATAACAACAAAAACAATCCTCACCGAAATGTGTGGTGTAAATGATGTGCAAAATCCACAATCGCCTACTGTGGTTTGAACTGATTGCCAGCCGACTGTCTTAGCTGAATTCACAAGTCTCAAGTATTATCGAAACTTTAACATACAGATTCGCTCGGTCTTATTGCATTCAAATAAATAAATGTACTTTTACAAAAGAAGTATATATTTTTTTTCAATTTTTATTTATTGCATATAAAAAAGTTATAGAAATCATCTTCAGTTGGAAAGAAGTAGGATTGTTGTTTGACGT
This sequence comes from Thysanoteuthis rhombus, assembly GCA_963457665.1. Lineage (NCBI taxonomy): Eukaryota > Metazoa > Mollusca > Cephalopoda > Oegopsida > Thysanoteuthidae > Thysanoteuthis > Thysanoteuthis major. Next base: position 53,799,225 of record OY735208.1, on the reverse strand, counting down.
TGCAAACGCCCATCTTTATTTTTTGTAGATTATTTCAGTGTCGTACAGAGTCAAATACTGGTTAGAGATATTCTGTTGCCCTAAGTGGTGAGAATCTTCCTGTTTTGAAAATCAGAGTATGATAGCCTGGTATTTATTGGGATTATCAAAAACCCTCGTGGTGGCCAGTGTGTTATACACAACTGAGAAAGACACCTAGCGGATTCTGGGGCTTCACTTTCGTATTAGAAGTTTCGTGTATATTTTCTGTAATTATACAAAATATTTAAAAGTGTTCCCTCGTCCTGTCAAATACTGCTACAATTTCTAAAATAACTGCAAATGATTAAGGCATTGTAAGCGGAGAAAACTTGTTATCTTTTAATTTAACACACACACACACACACACATATATATATATATATATATATATATATATATATATATATATATATATATAGTCTAGAAAGCTTTACAGCTTTAAACACTGAACATGTTTTTTTTAATTCATGTATTAATTAATGTATGTCATTTCAATCAATCATTTCCTAATATCAGTTAGTATAATTTTTTGTCAATATTTTTAGATGTGCACGGAATTATGGTAATATCTGATTTTACTTTTGTTGGAATCATGACTTCTTTAACATGTATCTATTTGGGGATTTAAAGCAAAAATGTTATATCACCTTTTGTTTCAACAGATTGAGAAAGCCATGTCCAGAGATTCTGATTCCTTTAGAACCTATCAGGTTGGCCATAATGATATAATGACAAAAATCAAGTGACATGTTTACAAAAGTACAGAAAAGTAGATGAAATGGCGCATATTAAATCTATTTTAAGTGGATAATGTAACTTTATAAAGCTCTGATTTATGCGTTTGAGGGAGCTGAGGAACCAAAAGAGATGGATTTGGTCCTAGTCAATGTAAAAGATCACTAAAATCAAAAATGGGGAAAACATTTGTCTCTGGTCCATTTATCTGACTCATAAGTAGTCTGTAGGAATAAAAAATTGAATATACAGACACATGGTAAAATCTTCACATCATTTTAAGTAAATTGTTGTGTATCAAAAATCTTGTATGTTCATTTGTTGATTAAATGAACAAAAACCTTTCATGTTGTTTTAGTAGAATTTTCCATTTCATGCAGCCAGTGGAGTCAGGAATTGAGTATTTTGAGAGAAATAATTCATAGAACTTTTAGTGATTCAATTCAAGTTAATTCATATCTATTTAACACTAAATTCATTCTAATCATCATTATTATTCAATCATCCCATAACGCAAAGCTAATGTCTGTCAAACGACCATTACAGAATTGTATTTCCTGGCTGAAATGAAAGATCACGTTCATGATCTTTTGACTGGGATCAGTCGTATCATGTCTCCGGGCGATAGAAAGCAACCGTTTCCCCTGGATATTCTAAATCTGGGGCGGCATCTCCCCATTGCACTATTAGGGAAAGTTCATGATCGCCCGACACGCTGGCAGCACTGGCCACAGGGAGAAGATATGTTTTGGCTTTACCCACACGCACGGTAATGAGGCTCAACATTAAACCTGGCATCGTGTCGTATTTACCCTCGGGAGGGGGCAGATAGAAACAATGATCTGAACTGGATATGTTGGTTTTAAATCATCCGTTAGTATAAAGTTTTTGTCTTGAGAAAAATTACCGTGCCAAAACGTATTGCAGACTACGCCAAAGATAGTCAACACGAATGCCTAATTGACAGAAGTTGTCTGATCACCAATGATCGGAACTTTTCTATTATCAGGCTTCACTAGTGAGACAAGAGAGAGACATTGAGGGAGACAGACAGACAGACAGATGGGCTTGGGAATTCACAGTCACCATGAATATAGACAGAGACGATTTATATCCTGCATTGACGAGTGCTTCTTCAATGATTGAACTCAGATTAACTCTAGGAATTTAATCAGTGGAATCTTTAGTATTTGAACAATCAAAACTATCTCTCTCTCTCTCTCTCTCTCTCTCTCTCTATATATATATATATATATATATATATATATATATATATGTATGTATGTGTGTATATTTATAAGTGTGTGCGTGTGTATGTGTGTATATATGTGTGCGAGTGTGTATGTGTGTGTGAGTGTGTGTTTGTTGTAGGTGCCTGAGTGTGTCTGAGTGCACATATGCAAATAGATGAATATATGTGCACATTTCACGTATATCAACAAATGCATGCATATATGCACATGGTTACGACAAATAAATTGGTATGTGCTTATATCTATATTCAAACTCATATGTTTACGTATTGATATACGTACATCTATATCTATACATATATGTACATATGCATATATATATATATATATATATATATATATATATATATATATATATATATATATATATATCCACACATATCTGTGTGTATGTGTGTATATACGTGAACGATACAAGTAGTATGAGTATACATATGTGCACGTATGTATGCATACATAAATATGTGTACATATATATCTATTTGTGTGTGTTCATATGTGTATGTATATATGTGCTTGGGTTGATATACATGCGTAGATGTATATGAACATATATATATAAATATTCATATATATATGCGTGTGTGTGCGTGTGTGTATGCATGTATGTATATATATATATATATATATATATATATATATATATATATATGTATGTATGTATGTATATATATGTATTTATATAGTACATGTATGTATGTAAATGTATATTTGTGCTTATGGTGATTTTAAAAGCCAGTCTACTCTCTCTGTACACAAAGTGAGTAAAAATAACAAGTCCCTACCCGAACTCCTCCGTCTGAATGAAATATAACAAAGGAATAAATCTGATTCACGTGGTAGGAAGGAAGCAATGGCGGTAAATGCTTAGAAACATACCTCACGTCGAGAAGATACAATTCAGTTTTTGATCTTTGTTACGGTTTTAAAGCTTTTTCTTCCCCCTGAGATTATCGTTTCAATATTTGTGGTAGTGAAAGTTGTCAGATCCTTACGTGGATAACTGGTCTTGAACAGAAATTGCGTTTCTTTTCAACTTGTTCTCTCCAATATTCTAGTTAGCGCGGAGCCTGGATGCAAAACTACTTTGAATGTAAAACTATACAGTATACTCATTATCAACCCATATAAAAGTCATAAATACAAAATAATATGTTTTATTGTATAAGTGTATGTTTGTAAGGGTATATAACCAATGCGTCCTCCCAATAGTCACTTATGGAGCTGAAACATGGAACGTAACCGAGAGACAGATCCGCAAATTTAGAACTATGTAATGTGCACATGAAAGAATTATGCTGGGCCTCACATGGAGTGACCACAAGACAGCACAGAACATCCGAGAAAAGACTAGAGTCAGGGACATCATAGAATCCATTAAAAATCTCAAATGGCAGTGGGCTGGCCATTTTTCAAGAATGGCGGACAACTGATGGAGATCACGACTCACGATATGGAACCTCCTAGATCACATGCACAACTGAGGCTTGCAGAATATTAGATGGAGAGACGAGCTAGACAAATTCAGAAAGTGCTGGCTCTGCGACGCCCATGATAGAGAAACGTGGCGAATCCTGGGGAAGGTCTATGTCCAACGACGGACGTTAAAAGACTGATGATGATGATGATGATGATGATGATGATGATATCAGTTTTATCCGATTCATATTATAACCAAAGAGACATAATGGATTACTTCATGTGGAATAGATTAACACAGCTAATAGAAACAAGTAGATAGTTTATGAAATGAGAAAGGCTTTATAATATAACGAGATATAATACATCACAAAAATTCTTGCTGTTTGAGACTTGACAAAAAAAGTGAATGTGCGTTAATTTTGTAATGAAATAAGTTTTTTAAAAAGTTTCTTCTTGTGAATTTTCCATTTTTATGTCGTGTGAGGTAGTTTGCCATAATAGTAATGTAAAATGAGTTTCCATCCGTCGTACGAAACAACAGCTCCGAAGTATTTCGGTAACTTCTCTACGGTATTGTCAATTCAGTATTTTATAACTAAATCCAGATCCATGATTAGAGATGAAAGATTTTTCATCTCTAATTTACCAGTTATTTTTATTACATTTATTGGAGAACCGTTGATCCAAACAACTTCACTCAACACTGATATGCTCGATCTGCTGACTAATTTAAATGGCGAATATCAAATATCAACAAATACAATGGCTACTTGTCGTACTATCTCTTTGCACGCGCGCACACACGCACACACTGTTTGCTTCGATTATAGTTAGATGTCACAAAAGAATATAAACGAGCGAATGAAAATGGTCTAAATTGACTAAAATATCAGGGGATATTCGTGATGACTTGGGATATAATATCAATCAATGCTTGCTGTTTCTATTCTATCCCAGATCAAACGAACCATTAGTTATTTGATAAATCTAGTAAGCCATCTTGAATTTCAAATATCTATTGTATCTATCCATGGACCTAACTATCTATCTATCCCTATTCCTATCTCAGATCAAACTAATGCTTCCTGGATTCTCTGAACAAAAAGTCCCTCGTAGCTCGGGAAAACCAGTGGTTTTACCACCAAATGCCTTGGTTATATTACTGAAGTGTAAAATCACTTACCTTACGTCATATTTTTAGTTGATCAACCCGAGAAGATAAACTGAAACTGATGTAATATCTGCGAGATAAGTTTTTGTAGAAATTTCTCAGTGAATTTCAGAAAAAAATCGAATCAAATTCACCACCTCATTTCTCAGTCAACTATTGTGACACGCCAACGTCACAAGCAGAAAATTCTACACTTGATCTCACCGTAGTCTGATTCAAAAACGAGTGTCGAGGACGATTTCCCCAAGGCATTCTACTCATTCTGACTGCAGTGAAAGATTGGCTATATTATTTAACTCTTTAGAAACAGAAAAATATATTTACATCACAAACGACGAAAGACAAAAAAGGTCCAAATCAAAACAAATTATTAGCACTGCGGGGCCAACATTCATCGATTAGTGTATTTCCAAGTTATTCTCTCATCTGTACAAAGGAATTATTTAAAATGTCAAAAAAGGCCACAGATAAGCCATTCGAGTAACAGTGATAAGAGAAAGAGAAAGCATTCAGGTTTATCTACAGAACAGAGTGTCAAGCTGTTGGATAATCTCATTATGTAAGTGTAAATATTACGAAATCTTGAAAAAAATCCGGAAACCGGAAAATTTCTGCTCACAGGCAATTCGGATAAGGGGTACTCAAAATGTATAGAGAAAATATAATTATCATCATATCTTGGGCTTAATATGGGCTGCTTTCTTTCTTTTTAAATGAAAGGAAGAAAATGAATGAAAGAAAGAAAGAAAAGAGCAAATGGTAAGATAAAGAGAGAGGGAAAGAAAGACAGAAAGAGAGAAAGAAAGAAAAAGAACGAACTGAAGGGAGAAAGAAAGAAGAAAGAAAGAAAGAAAGAAAGAAAAAAAGGAAGAGCGAAAAAAAAAAGGAAAATAAAGACCAAAAGAAAAAGAAAGAACTAAAGAAAGAGGGAAAGAAATGAAAGAAAGAAAAAGTACATGGGGAAAGAAAGAAGGGGAGAAAGGGAAAATGAAGTACGAAAGAAAAAAAGAAAGAACTAAAGAAAGAGGGAAAGAAATAAAAGAAAGAAAAAGTAAATGGGGAAAGAAAGAAAGGGAGAAAGGGAAAATGAAGTACGAAAGAAAAAAGAAAGAACTAAAGAAAGAAAGAAAGAAAGAAAGAACTAAAGAAAGAAAGAAAGAAAAAAGCGGATGAGAGATAAAGAAAGTAAGAAAGAAGAGAGGAAAGAAATCGATGAAGAAAAAAAGAAACGAAATAGATGGAGAAAGGAGAGGAAGAAAAGAAGATGGAAAGAAAGATAGAAAGAAAGAAAGATAAAAAAAAAGAAAGAATCATGGTGGTGGAGATGACATTGACTAATAACTGCATTTGGCGTTCAGTTAAGAATCGGTAAATTTGACATGAACGCTGAGGCGAGGTAAAAACAAGCCGCTATAAATAAGAACCCAGATCCTTCTGTCGATTTTCTCCCCGTCCTTTTTTCCCTTATTAAATCTTTCTGATGTTGATCAAGCAGCGTAACGAAACCGTCTCTTAGGTTGGGCACTCAAGCAAGGCGCCAGGGAAGAGGGGAAAGACATGCTCTTCATCAGTGGAGACTGCAAAGGATGGTGTGAGCCTGGCCTGGTAGATGGCGCTTGTATTAGATGAAGTATGTGTGTGGGTATGTGTTTGTTTGTTTCATGGTTCATCTCTGTCCACGTCCTGGGCTGCTTGACCTGGCATTGATATTTACCTTTAATGTTTAATTTAATCTTGTTGCCTCCGATTGTCTATGTATGTACTTCTGTTTTTGTCCGCTAATTTTGGTATTGGGTAGACACGTGTTTATGAGATCGGTTGAGTTCATGTCAGTCTGTTAGATTAATAGTTGTTGTTCGTATTCAGTGCGGGTTTATTGTCTACGACATGATATATTGCGTTGTTGGTACATTTTTATATTAGCTTCTTGGATTTATTTCCTTTTTTTTTCTGCCTCCGCATCTGTTTATTTAACCGATTCTTCTCTTTTACTTGAATTCTTCTTCATCTTTTTCCTCTTTATCAACTTTTTTTCATAATATTTATAATGTTTATAACCATAATGTTTATAAACATGTAATGTATTATAAGAATAATGATGTTTTGTCAACTAAAGTGCCAAATTGCTATGCATATATAATGGTTATATCATCGTAAATTTAGTTTCACGTAAGTTAGAGAAAAATCATTTTAAACAAATATTGATAACTTCCACTTGCGCCAACATAGTAAAAATGAAGATCTTCTGCGCAGTAGTAAAAAAACGGTGGACATTTTTTTTACCTTGCATTAAAGAGGCTAAATTATTAAGTAATCACTGCAAAAGTATTAAAATATGAGTCGCAAAAGTGAAATATCGCGTACTGGGAAGAACTCTATCATCACACAGCTTGAAAAGTGGTACTGCAATCCTTAAAATAGCAAAACTGCTTGTCGGGGAACGTCGAACAGTAGAAGACCCTGGTGCATCATAGGGTAAGTCCAGAGTAGTAAAACAACGTGAAGCTGTTCAAATTGAGTGTATTGTCAGAATAACTGCCCTGAAAAGCAAAACTATATTCGAAGATGTTGAAGGTTACGCATCCAAGTTGATGAATTCTCCATCAGTCTGCAAAATGTATCAGACCTGATATTTGATCGTCTTTGAAGCCCAAACACAGAGTGAAACGTCTGGAATGGGCTAAAAAGTATTTGAAAATTGATTTCAATGTTGTTTTTCTTATTAACAAGTCCTGAGCAACCTTGTTCAGTTGGATGGATTGAGTGCAGGCTGTAAATAAAGGAGACGAGTTGACTTGATCAAATGCAGTAAAAATGAGTTCCTGGCTTATAGTTAATCTTTTTAAGACAATTTTCAGCCTCAGTTTATGAAAAGTCTTTCAGCCTATGTACGACTCTTATCTTTAAGCGAGACAAATCTCCTTCGTAGGCTGCGCATATAACGGTCAGATGGTAGATTAATGGACTGATCACCATTTTTTCCAGATTTCAACTCAACAGAAACTCTCTGAAGCATCATCAGGGGGAAGCTGTATGGAAATGGGTGTTTGATTGCTACCAAAGTATACTTATGGCGGGCTATTCTGATAATAGCAGAAGGTATTAAACCTGAAAAGATTTATAATTCAAAATAATGTTCGTTCTTTAGCAAAACACTTATACATATATATATATATATATATATATATATATATATATATATATATATATATAAGCTATTGCAAAACACGAAAATTAACAAAAAGAACACAGAATAAACTTGGAATTGCAGTGTGAGCTAAGGAAAGAGCAATGCTAGGGATAACTGTAAAGAATAGAGGATGATCAACTTGGATCAGTGAAAAGACCAGAGTGAGGTATAATGAACAAATGGTTGAGAAACTAAAATGGAGACGGTCTGGACTCTTAGCAAGAGGAGATATAGCAAAAAGCTAAACAATTGGTGCCTATGGGACAGTAAACGCAGAGAGACAAGATCAGGCACAAAATGGTGGGATGAAATAGAAAGGTTTGCCGGAAAGGCAGGGGCTGAGATTAGTACGGTCGCGTTCATCATGAAAGGAGGTGGGAAAAGCCTTTGTCCAACAGTAGACATTACAGCTGATGAGTATATATATATATATATATATATATATATATATATATATATATATATATATATATATATATATATATATGTGTGTGTGTGTGTGTGTGTGTCCGTTTGTATGTATGTGTGTGCGCATGTTTGTATTTAAAGTTTATAGGGTTTATCATATATATATATATATATATATATATATATATATATATATATATATATATATATATATATATATATATATATAGTATTAATTCATGTTTCTTCCTGATTCCTTTTTTGTATATAAAATATGTACGTGCGTATATATGTGTACTGAAATGAAGTATAAACTAGTGATTTTTTGGATTTACTGGATACTCAAAATGAGGCACTTGAAAAAAATCATATACTTAATTTTCAACCACCCCCACCAAAAAAAGATCTGCTTTTACAAGACTGCAAACACAAAATGTTTTCCCACTTTATTCAGCTTTACTCTGGCCTTATGTGTGTATGTTACGCTGAGTCGACTAAATTGCAACTTTCTCTTATAAAAAAATAAATGCGTAATTCTAATTTGATCCAAAGTTTATTCAATCATAACAAGGATGTTTTATTCTTTACGATCAAAAATTTATTTAATTAAAGTAAAATCAAACTTGTATTCGAAAAATAGATAAATGTGTAGTTTTAATTTGGGGAAACTGGGATGTGGGTGAGAATGAATAAATGCGTAGTTTTAATCTGATCAAAAGTTTATTTAATCAAAACAAGGATAGAAACAATTTCTTTTTTTGGAACAATTTTCTTTTACCAAAAAAGATATGTGAATTTTGACAGTTTGGCCATTTTTCAATACGGCGATTTCGCCGATCCGGCATAACATGTTCAACATTTGTCACCTTGTTAAGAGCAAAAATTGAATCATTCAACAAAGGTTCGTGATAATTTCAAATGCAATTTAACGCAATTGATAGTAATTTATTTTCATGGCACACACACACACACACACACGCACGCACACGTTGCACACATGCACACACACACATACACACACACACACAAAACACATACGCACACAAACTCGCACATGGACTCATATGCTGATGTGAGAAGCAGAGTGATCGTAAGAGATATCAACCTATATCATGAACAGTGCGATTTGATCTGTTTCTCTGTCTGTAACAATAGATTTTTCTACTCAAAGGTAACAATTTTGATGACGGAAATATCTCCAACGCTCTATTAGAGACAATAGACTCGTCTGATTAAACGACTTCAGTAGTCTGTTTACTAAAAAGAAAGATCATCCTAGAAATCTTTTGATATCTGTGAATATTATGACATGGATAATCAAGTTCTTAATGATTTAGAGAAAAGCCGTCATTATTCAGAGACTTTTTCGTTAGGGTGTGATTCAAATGGCTTTCTGCGACGCACCATTTGGTATTTAATTACTTGTAACATTTACTTCAAAACCAGTATAAGAGAGTGTGAGAGAAATAGAAAGAAAGAGAGAGAGAGTGAGTGAGTTGATAGAATGTCTACACCAGTAAGCGTACGTGCACGAGATTGTGTGGTTCAGATTATAAAATTCAATATTTTCTCTCCAGTTTCTTTTGGGAAAACAATTCAACCTCTGAATTTGCATTTTTGAACGGAGACTTCCGATTTGATAAAATTCAAAACCCCGAATTTAAATATCTGATTCAAAGCATCGTATTAAAATAATTATTTAATGTAATTCTTTTTTTCCCTTTGCCACTGAAACCATTATTCTAAATTTTATTCCATAGAACATGAATGTTTTTTTTATCAATTACGATACATATCAAAGTAGATTTTAATTCTGTTTTATATACATGTATTTATTGATATTATCTAATATATACTTTGGAGAACAAAACCGATTATAGCTACCAGAACATACATGGAATGTCACTTAATACTTTCAAAGAAACCTGGGAGAAATATTGGATAGCATTAGAAAAAAAAAACTGAGTTATTATTTGTGGTGATATGAGCGAGAAGAAATAGGAACTTGAAAATAAGTGTGAAGTGTGAAGGAACAATTGTGAAATGCAACAGAACATGGCGCGTCCATAATGAAACGAATTTAATATTACGACAGGTTTTATCATGCTTCCCTGAATTAATTGTATAAGACGATTAAATAAAACAATTCTGACATTTTTTTCATCCGTACTCAGAGTACACAGAACTGATAAGAACATGTGCTTTTCCGATACTGCTTTCTATGAAAATCAACAGGGTTTCCATTAGAAAGATATTAAGAACTTTATATACCAGCTGAATTATCCGTCTTGTGGGCGTATTTAGAGTTAGTGTTTTCTGAAAGCTTAAATAGGGCCTTTGGGCCGAGGAATAGATCGAAGTTGCTTTTTAGTTAATTCAGTTTAGTTTTAGTTTATTCATATATATATATATATATATATATATATATATATATATATATATAGAGAGAGAGAGAGAGAGAGAGAGAGAGAGAGGTGCAAAAGATAGTTTTTAACTGCGATAGTACGAACGCAGACCTCACATATTTTTTTTCAAGTTTCCGTGACTTAGAGACAAGATGCATGGTCCGTTATCCCATTAGCAATCACAGAAAAATTGTTGAACTTGGCTCCAGTTGAGTAATGTTAACTCAGATAGACGGATGAACATTTGCTAATCTATAGTAAGATAGATAGATATAAGCCGAGTGAATATCTTCCTTCTTGATAATAGAAAACGCGGTTGATTAGGACTTGATCACGTGATATATGCATATATATATATATATATATATATATATATATATATATATGTATGTATATATATATATATATATATATATATATATATATATATATATATATATATATATATATATATATAGTGAGGGAGAGAGGTGAGAGAGTGAGAAAGAGAGAAGCTGATTTATACGTAGTAATGTACAAAATTACCAATTAAGGTGATTTTTTTATTCGAGATCTCATTTGAATGCCAAACGTAACATTTTTTCTCTTCTAAAAATGTTTTTTTCCAAATATGATCTCATTATATTCACGTACATTGATTATATTATACATGGAAGCCATCATATCACCGTGTTCGTATAGCACAGAGTTACTGTTCTTTGCTAATGGAAGGCAGAGTCAAAAATAGTTGAAATTCTTAGAAAAGAAATTATTCTCTCTCTCTCTTCTCTCTCTCTCTCTCTCTCTCTCTCTCTCTCTCTCTCTCTCTCTCTCTTAGGTTAGATGAGTTTTGATCACTTTAGTAAATTCTTAGTTATTCATGAATGCTGCCGGACTCAAACAAAGGGATCAGTTTATCAAAAATTGTCATTGTTCATTGAACCCTCAACTAAAAACTGATTTTGAAGGGGATTTCCCCAACCCTACCCCACAAAAAAGAATTCGATGAAGTCCGTCCAGGATCCGATCAATGACTTCAGTAAATTTGGTGACCATTTCAGCGAATGTCCTTGAAGTTTGCACACATGAATATTTAGTGATTTTAGGTAAGCATTAATGCTTCTGGACCAAAACAAAATTGGGGGACAAATTTAGCCTAGATTTTACCGGGGAGGGCGTTTAAATTCTAATGAGAGTCATGTGAACTTTTCATATTTAACCTCTGAAAAGGGAATTTCATTGTCAACATCTATTTTGTCCTAAAGTGTCCATGACTATAGGCCATGCAAGTCATCTCTAATCCGATTACTGTTTATTAAAAAGGTTATTTATAACAATATCAGCACAATTATATATATATATATATATATATATATATATATATATATATATATATATATATATAATTTGTACTGTAAAGAGTGAGACAGACTCGGGAGTAGAGTGTTTAGAGGTAGGATTTATTAATCCTTAGATGTAAATGGTCCAAACATGTTTCGGGATTTCTCCCATCTTCAGTGGTGTGTGCTGTGTGAGTGTTTTTTTTTATGGTTTAAAATTTCCATTCTATATATATGTATATATATATATATATATATATATATATATATATATATATATATATATATAGATAGATAGATAGATAGATAGATAGATAGATAGATAGATAGATAGATAGATAGATGCATAGATAGAGAGAGAGGGAGAGAGAGAGAGGGAGAGAGAATGTATGGGGGGGGGAGGAGTTAATTTGATTGAAACCGGTCAGAGAGAAATCTTTTCTGTGAGTTAAAGAATAAAACTCAGAACACAGATTCTTTTTACTGAATATCTAAGTTATTAAAAATGAAATGATCTCAAACCAGTGTGGATTTTCTTTACTTCTTACTTATTTATCACATACACACACGCACACAAATATACATATTATTATTATTATTATTATTATTAAGAAGTGGGTATATAATCCGACTGAAATTATTATAAATGCGTTATATTACTATGGAACTCTATTCGAAATGATTTCCCGTTAACACATGGTGATTATATGAGTGTGCATCGATAATTCCACAGCTTGAGACGTAATTATGAAGCGAATTTCGATCCGAACATTTCACTGTATAATTTTTTATCTCTGCGATTAATATCCACCTCTGGATTAATTGTATTGACGTAAAAGGAGATGACTTGTAAATGAATATCTGCAGAGTAAAATAAATGCCTTTTTATCATTAGGCTGTGGTTATATTTGTGTGTGTCTGCCTGCGTATATGTGTGTGTATGTGTGCGTGTGTGTGTGTGTGTGTGTGTGTGTGTGTGTGTGTGTGTGTGTGTGTGTGTGCGTGCTTATAAGATTGTTTGCGGTCGGAATAAATTATAACTTTTGCAACAAAAGTTTACCTCAGAAACCAACCAAGTGGAGACTGGAGGGGGGGAGTTATGCAGATGGTTACCTACACCAACTTCCGAATAATACAGTAAAACTCATCTGCTTTCATATTTTACTTCGGGATTTCTTTATTTTTTAAATCATTATCATTAATAATATGATAGTTTCACAGTTGATTTAAGTAGATTTATTCTACAAATACTTATGAAAAGATATGAGACCTGAAGAATATATTTGACAAAGAATCAAAATCAATCAATAAGCAATCATTTTGTGTTCTATAAACAATATCTAAAATAATTGTATGTTCCTTAACGGCCTATCCAAAACGCTATTTCTAGACGATTCTATAAGATGCATTCTAGAAATCGTCAACGAAAATGGTCGCCAAAACTATCCACAAAAGTTTTTCCGGTTTTTAAGTGGGTTTGGCTAGCTAGTTGGCTGGCTGACTATGTATGAATGTCTTATCATATTTCACCCCCTCAAATTTTGAGGAGAGGATTCAATTTTCAATGTAAATTTATGTTGAATTGGTTCATTTGTTTGTAACCGACAACATTAATGCTTGTTTTTTTTTAAATTCTGACTGATCGCGGCCTTTCAATAAGCGAGAGAAGTGACATTCATTGATCACCCTTTCTTCCATATTTTTAATAGATAAACCTCAACACAGTATGTTGCCAGAAAACGTTGACCACGTGACGGTTTCTATTTGTTGACTAACCAGACCTGTTGAATATAGTGGGCGTTTTTGTTTGTTTATTTTTTTCTTTTAACTTTTATCAATTACGCATTTCAGTGATAAAGTGAATGACGAAATTTCCTTCTTATGAGTTTTACTTTTTTTTTATCCTGAAGCGGTTAGGAATTCCCGATTCATCGTCAACAGAAGAATCCATTGGAAAAGAGAAAGAGATTCACAACACAAAGAGTTGATTGATAAAGGCCAGTATGGAGCATAGAAGGTTATCATATCATAAACTTTCGAACGAATATTGATTACCTTAAACTTTTCTTTCAGAAAATAATTTCCATTCGTCGTTTTGAAATTGATTCATGGATTTTTTTTTTATGCATGTAGATATTTCAATTCTTATTTTGTGGGATTATGTGAGAAAGAATATATTCTCTGAACAAGCTTCACAAAAAAACAAACAACTTGACCTTTTTGAAGCATAGTTTTTCTGCTGTCTATTTTGTACTGTCTTCGCTTTCCTTAATAATTACTTACTTGGTATCTATATAAGCAGGATGTTACTTAGTTTTGAATGTCAGTGTTTATGTAAATGAATTATTATGATGAAATGTGTACTGTAACTAGGACAGTATCCGTCGATTGTTACGGATTATTTACGTGTGGGTCAGCACTTCGGCCTAGGATCAGAGCATCTATGGGTTCAGCCAAATACCCAAGTTTTGCTCCCTGGCTTTCTATCTCATATGTTTCAGGGACTTGTACCAGCTAAAACCTATCAGCCTACAAACATGCCCAAAGCCAACAAGTTATTGCTGCAGGCTGTGTATTTATACTTATATATGTATATCCGATTACAGACAACAATAAGACATAGTCTTAGAGTGAGGTGTTTAAAATCAACCTAAAAATTAATTACAGTCATACTACTTCAATTCAAACACTCCTTTCAATAATTACGAAGAAGAAAATCTAAAATACAACCATTTCAGTTTATCCCCTACGGAATTTCTTAGAACTAAATCAGTCATGTGTATATCAGGAATATGGAAAAGGTAAAATCCATCATAAAATTACATCTGCTACATTGCACATAAGAAGTTAATGCAATCATCTAAATGTAAAGGGTATTATTCACAATAACATATACTACCGTTTGATCTTTAATTGCCGGTCAAAATGTGCTAAAAAAATCTCATTAACTTTTCATTTCGGAAAGAAATTGACGAATCAAACCTGATGAGAAACTTCTTTGACCCCATATTTTGAAAGGAACCTGGGCGCACAAATATATAATGTTTACTGGATACTCACAGAAACTATCTATCAAAGAAGCGCTAGCATCTTCAAGAAAACCCATCTCACTTCTTGCAAGCCACTTGAAAAAAACCCGCCCCTTTATTTCCACGCGGTTAGCCATCCTTGTCTGATCTCTTGAGCTTTGCGTTGACAGTTGTGGGTTCTAGCTGGTTGTCCTCCGTTTATTTCCATCGAACGAATTCTTGCATAAAGATACCTACTACTTCATGCATCGGTAGGCTCATTGGCTGTGAAATGAAGGTGAGACGGAATCCGCTTATCTCACGCTAAAGAGAGGCTTCAACAATTCAAATCATCACGACTGGCATGATTTTTAAGAGGCACATATCTGGGAGTGTAATGAGGCCCACACACGAGTAAACAACATTGTGTTTATTTATAACGCGGCAAGTCGCTCGGACTAATGACCTTTTCTTTCCTGTTCAATAATGACTTAAGTCTGTGAAGAATTTAATCTGAAATCAGAGACACTTAAGCCTGTTCAGCGGAGAGTCTCTCTTTCTGTTTGGGCGAAACGCTATTACCTACATTACTCTCACGTCAAAATTAGGCGGTAAAAAAATTTTCTGGGATTTTTTTTTCTGGCGTACAACTAGATGTTTTAAGGGAAAAATAAGCTTTCAACCATTTTTTCCATGTTAATAATAAAGTGTTTGAAAATGAAAGCCTCGTGTTCTAAAACAGTTGATTCGTTGAACAGACGGTTGTTTTTTGGGGCAGAAAAATAACTCACCTGATAATGTTTATCATTCTATAGTCCTTACTCGAAAGGGTCTCCTAGCTTTGGCAGTAAGAAAAATGTGTACTTGCATAATGTGTTAAGATAACTTTAAACACTTTAAATATACTGAACAAGAATATTTTAATAAAAAATAGACCAAAAGTACAAATGTTGTAGTACAAAACAGATATCTATAGTGGGTCTGCTCCCACATGTAACTCGACGGTAGAAAAGATTGTTCAATATTATGTTCAAATATCCTTGCGCAGTACTTTTCAAATGTTAAAAATCATATTAACACATTGTGCAGGTTTTCATTTTTCTTACTGGTCCCGTTTTCTTTAGTATTTATATGTATACACAGCGTCTTCAACTATAACTACCACTGAATAAAAAAGTAGTTCCTGGCTGGATTTGAACCACTAATATCTGGAATACAGCATTAAAACACCACGGAGACTTATGTACTATAAAATTTTCATTTTGCGATATAAATATTTTAGTGCCCGGCTTTCGAAATCTTTCTCATATCCAACTCTGAGATTCTTGTTATATATTTACAAATTTTAGAATTCTGATTTTTATTTCTTTTTTAAAACATTCACTCTATCAAATTAAGGGTATACTGAAAGTTTCGTGTAATCCACTTCTACAATTTAGGCGTGCATTGGGTTATATCAAATTTAAAGTAACAGTTCCCTAAAAATTTGTATCTAACGTTTTTAGAGCAATTTTCGTTAGTTGGTGTAATAAAGAAGAAGTTCACTATAAATGTCTCCACAAGATGACATAAATTCTATTGAATTCTTTTTCACAAAAAGCTTTCAGAAAATTAAAGTTGCCGAATTGTGTGGAAACCCAACTTACTCATCTATAGGGCAATACGCTAAACGCATCTGCCTGGTGTTGAAAATGAAATTGAAACTTTCACTTTCTTTGGTGGACAGTCTTGAACCAGGAATGACCTTTTTTTTTTCATAAGATGAAGACTATTTTAACACAGTTAAATTCATACTTCGAATTCGACCGAAGGAAAGATCTATTTAATGGAAAAATCAATCTGACCAGCATTTAACCATTTTAATATCAAGCTTAGCTCATTCTAGATCAACTCAAAAATGGAAGGATATAGGGTTATATCGGGATGGTTCTGTCTGCTTAGAAGATCTGACTTCCTTCATGGGATAGAACAACGACCAGGTACCAGAGAGAAATTTTCTACTATTCTAGCCATGATATAAGTGACAAGTCAGTGATCTCAATTTGAAAAACTAAAAGCTAAGTAAACAGTAGATATTTACGAAGTTTAGCTTGATCTAGCACAAGACTAATAGTACTGGGTGGGTTATGTCAATATAAACTCTCTACAAAAATATAGCTAATAATTTGAACGAAAAAAGGTTTAATTTAACCTCTTCAGTAATAAAAAAGACATCTTGTTAAACACAACGTCATTTTTCTTTTTAATAAACAAACCTTTTATCTAATTCCTTGTCACTCTTAGTCAAGGCGAAGAACTTTCTGCCCGCCCGTTAGTACATCAACGATGTATCAAATCTGACTCAAGTAGAAATTAAAATTATGGAATACACGTTAAAATGCCCCATTAAAGTATCAAAGATTTTGACAATCTACTTAAAAATATATGTTTTGGTACTATACTTCCTTTTTATAGGAGTCGATATCTTCGTAAGATATCATCTCAACAATTATTTGTTGAGAAAACTACCACGAATTTATTTTTCAGTCCTTGAGATTATCACACTGAACCGTAGACTTCGAGCTCCTAGCATTTAATCTGCCTTCTGGAGCCGTTCCATTTATTCATAGTTTTAAAAATGCCAGTTAATTTAGCTGCCATTGTAATATTGATATCTCGTTGACAACAAAAGAATACAAATAGAAATCCATTTAATTTTCACTAACAAAATTTGGGATGGGGAAAATAGAAGAGAAATATTTTTAGAAAATTCCCTCAAAATGTCATGCACCCAATCAATTATTATGTTTGTCATTGTTCATCAGTTTCATGTTTTTCCCTTGGTTCTATAATTCTAAAAAAAAAAAAAATTAAAAAAGAAAAAAGTGAAAGACGTTGTCGCCGGTCCCCTGGATAACACACACACCTTTTTACCCTCGATAATTTGTACTTGATTCTAATCTAAGATCTGTTTATTTTCGCTGTTATGCACGTTTCTACTTTTGGTCGCTGTGTCATACTATTTAGTTGTTGTTTTTATCACTATTGATTTCTTATTACTGTTGTTGTTGTTGTTGTTATTATCATTATTATTATTATTATTATAATAATCATCAAGTATTGTTATTATTTCAAACAGTTTTCCAATATTGTAGTAGTTGAAACCATTATTGTATATTTTTTGTTATTATTTCAATTATTGTTGTTATCACAAGAATTATCATTGTCGGTTTTGTCGTTTTTATCGAAGTATTTCCAATCCTATTCTCATAGTTATTTTAAAATGATTCATTTGCCTTACGGAAATCAGAATAGAAGAAAATGTTGGAACGTGATATTGTCATAAGGTGCGAAATTGAAATCAACTTGGCAAAGGACGGAGAATCCCCGATGTTAGTAAACCTGCCTCCAGAACAATGAATGCCAACAATCATTCCAGTGATCTTGGCAGACGATTCGGGGTTTGCATTTATTCTTGTCATATTGATTTCACTTTTTTCCTTGATTTGTTGGTCGTATTTGAAATTTCAGTTTTCTTGTCTCTTTTTTTTTTTTACTTGTTTTTATTAAATTTCGGCCTTCATTCTCTCATGTGTTTTCTTCCTTTCTTCCTTCACTTCAGCTTCTTTCGTCGTCATTAGTCTAAAGGTGTCTGTCATTCTTTGAGCATATTTTCCTATGTTATTTTTAACAAATAACGATATGCACTAAATATGATGTTTTTTCTTATATTTTCTCTTTCTTTAACTTCTTTTTGTGTTCTATCCTACCTTTTATCTGTGTTTTTTTCTCATTCTCCAAACCTTTTTGACGATAACGATGTATCTTTTTATAATTCTCCCACTCTCTCGCTTTCTTTCCCCCTCCTTGTCTTATTCACCTTCTTTTTTAATTCAATTCTCTTCAATTCTCATTTTTCTCTTTTTTCTGCATTCTTTTCGCTTTCATTTTCCTTTCATTGAGCAATCGTAGCCACCAAAAGTGACAAATGTTCATTTCTTCCTTGTCAAACCGTTTTGTCTACAGACTTGAAAATTTGCATCTGTAATCCACTAAACCCCTTCTAGATCATTTTTTAAATTTTTGGAAAGAAAAAAAAATACATCTTTTACCTTTTGGGGGGCTTATTATGGTGGATTTATTAATAACATCTATATTATCCAGAATCTAGATATTTGTGGATGTTTTATTTTCAAATTGTATTTTAGATGTTTTCCTATGAGAAACACCAGTGATTTTACAAATAAAATTTATTTTCACCATATTTATTCCTCGATGGAAATTTTTTGTACATGCCTCCGAATTTTTACGCTACGGTTGTTCAATTATTGACTGTGATGGCAGGTTCTACGTACCTTATTTCTTCATTGAATGATCGGTGGCTAATTTTTGTTGGATTGGTTAATATTTTGCATCTTGATGCAACAATGCAGCCAGACTAGTTCCTGCAAATATCAGATCGCTGATCTGTTCTTGAGTATTTACAGAACAGGACATATCCTGGGTTTCATTTTAAATGGCTATTTTAAACAGCACATTACTTCACCTTAACAACTTACACAACTTATCGTACCTGGTGGTAGATGATACGTCCTCCTAATTGCAGCATATTTTTTTTAAACGCATTTCTCAGCATTCCTCTCAATTACCATCTACTTCTTTCAAAATTTTCCTCAAGTTTTGTCCAATTTGAGGGTAGACAACAGATGGTACGTTTACCTTCAGGGATATTTTTTCAGAAAAAAAAATGGCTCATATGCCGTCAAATAAAGGTATCAGTTTGTACGTGTTGAAATACAGATGCATCGGTGTTGTTATTCAGCCCTCAATATTCGTCACAATGACGACCATGGTATGCAAAATTGAATACGTCTTTTTTCTACAACTGCCCTTATCAAGCCACATATTCCCACTGCTTTGACTGATTAATTGAGCGACGTATCATGAAGTCACTGGACATCTTACGTTGTAACAATTGACATCTGGTTCTAATAATACAATTCAATCACTTCAACTCTCCCCTGGGTGTATTTTTCTATTTTGAATTTTCTCTGATCCAAAACTTTCTAAACCTGAAATGAAAAAAAAACATATGTAAACGATAATCAGGGACAAATTTATTGATTCGTTCAACTCGTATGTAACTTCAGGCCGACCAAGTAATTTCAATATCTGTCACAAGACTATGTAACCTTCACTTTCAGCCGTGCAGCTGAGCTTGTCTTTATTTTTCCTTCGGACAATTTACCTTTCTGGATTTCTTTGAAACTACTCTAAGCTACCCAAAAATTCGAGGAATTCGACCATGAACGTGACTTTCCCTAACGAAAAGTATCCACCGTCTCCATTGAAGTAGCCCCATAGCTCTCAAAGGGTGATATTTACAAAGTGTGGCGACTAAAGAAAACAGATTTAACAAGGTGTTGCGGTACTTCTCAGAAGGATAGCAGGAAAAAAAAACGGACTTCATTCAGTTTTAGTGTGTCTTCTAGATTCCCCAAGCCTTTGGTTGGTACTTTGTATATCTGACAAGCTTTCGGAAAAACAGAATCATAAACATTTTGAGCCTTCTCTCCCAACCCAAGAGTTGAGCGTTCTTATGAAAACTTATGAAAGAGAAAATGGCGTAAAGCGAAGAGGAAATTTCTTTAACATTTCCATACGATCCTAGACTCCCAACTCTATCACATCTTTATCTCTGTTCTCTGGGTTTACTCACTTCAAGGCTATTGCGTTTGGGGTTTTTCGTGAAATAGCTCTGTACTTTCGTAAAGTGAGGTGTACTTCGGGGATGATGGTATTTTAGAAGCGTAAATTATTCAACAAAATGCACCATTTATTTCTGGTGCACACTTTTTTTTCGTTTTGAATTGCTTTTACGTTTATATTTCTGGGGAGAAGTTAGTTTTTTTTCGTCACTGTCGTCACCATTTTCCTCGGTTATCTTCCACCTTATTTTCTTGGTTCCCTACATCTTCTTTTTCTATAACTCACTTTTTCTTTTACTGCTTTCGTTTGACTTTTTCTTTTTCTCTACTTGTCTTATGCACTCCCTACTCCTTGATTAAGAATCGTTCGTCAATAAATTGTATGTACTTTTTGCACTTTTTTCAAGATCTTTCTTCCATTGTTTGTTTGTCAGAATTGATTGGGCAGTGAAAGAGACTCCTTTTTCCCTTTTTTCCTTCTCTTTTACTTTTCTATTCAACTCCCCATCCTCTTTTCCTCTCCATCTTTTTTCTCTTCCTCAATATCATTTTTATCTCCTAGCTTAATCGGCCCGCTTCATCAACAACAACTCTCTCTCTCTCTCTCTCTCTCTCTCTCTCTCTCTCTCTCTCTCTCTTTTGCCTGTGTCCTCTCCTGCATCCTCCCTTTTCGAATGTTGTCTTTCACACTCTTTCTCCCTGTGTATTTTACCCACTTCCTTCTGTTCCCCTTTTCTCTCACCTTCACATCACACTCTCTCGTTCTCTTCTATCTGATTCCCTTCTCCCTCTTGCATCGTCCTCTTCCTTTTCCTCATCGTTTCCTCTCCCATCCCTGCCCCCATCCTTAACTCTTTTATTGTCTATTGGCTGAGAAATGACCGTCATATTTTAAAACCTTTCGCGCCAAATCCCCGAAGACAGCTGACAGGCGATCGCTGATTGATCGGGGCATTATCCTGCTATGACATTCAATTGACGTCTACATAAAGCCGCCATTCACGAAGCCATCTTTTCCCAACCCTAAGCTCCAAACCTCCAACTTAGTGATTCCACTCTTGGAGTCTATCAGCCTCGAAATATAATTGCACCAGCGTCTGGGTTTTGCGGGCGACCGTCACAGATCTTCATCAGTTTTCAGGAAATGTTCCAAAGAGTAGGGTTAGAAGCCAGTAGATGACTTGGGACTAGAATAAGAGACAACAAACCAGATTGGGGATATGTGGAATGTCAGTCAGTGAGTGAGTAAGGGGTCTGATTTTCAAGGGATAACACTGTGGAAAGCAAATAAAACAACCTCTGATCCAACGTCTCTTATTATTAGTTCTGCAACAGCTATTTCCAACTATTTCGAATATTCGATGTCTACTGCGAAATAATCCTTCTGTTTCGTTGTAATGTTTTTCTAATTCTTATTTTTGCACCCAGCTTTCACTGCCATCTTTTTTATAGCTTCCTTTTATCTCAAACTAGCTTATATCCAATACATTCAACCCCACCCGTTGTCCCTGCTACGAGAGTTTATGTTCTTTTCTTAACGAATTTACTGCATATTCAAGAAATGTGATTCTGATTTGAAAGTTACTCTCCAAATAATTCAGAACAAAAATAAAATCATGCATTTTAGATTACTGTCAAATCCTGTGTAGCTTAGAGTATCAGAGAAATTACGGAAAACTTTCTTTCAAACAGCAAACGCAGTATCAATTAAGATGATCAAGTCCAGATCTATTAAAAAGAATAAATCTACTACAACTGCCTAAGTATTTAATAGTAATAACCATGATTATCTATAGACTAATAATACTGGAGGATATTTTGGAACTTTAGGAAAAAGACGCTACTTTAGCTTACACTTTGAAAGCGAGAGAAATATGGTATAAACTTTTGATTGAATATCAAAACGAACTTACTTAGCTCTGCATGCGTAGGAATCAGAAGATTATTTGTTGTAAATATTCTGAATGAGATGATACCTCCAATAAGTATATTTTAATCAATTACTAACATCCTTTAAGCAAACTAGGAAAAAGTTGAAGAGAAAACATAAAAAATACGATATTTGTCTACACTTTGATAATAATAATAAGAGTATCTCACCATGGTTAGCAAGTTATTTTGACTGACCATCGCTACTGTAGTAAGTTTAGTCCTCACAGAGTTCTCAACTCTTACTGTCTACAGCTGTTCTTAGTTAAACTGAGTAAATATTAATATGTCACTCACCTCCTTGGTGAATTAAATACAGTTGTATATTTACAATTCCTTGCTGATCAGACCCAACCAAGCTTTTCTTTGCATCATTTATCCAAGTATATATATATATATATATATATATATATATATATATATATATATATATATATATATATGAGGTAACTCGTTCATTGTAAGCTTTTGCAATGCTCTTCCATAGGAATAGAACACTCTGGTGGATGGGGAATATAAGCTAAATAATAATATATATCCTTACTGACCTAAAAGTTCCTTGGAGCAGAAGGTAGGATACCGGGCTGAAGCAAAGGTTTCAATCCTACCTCGTGGTACTGGATGAGAAAATGGATATTCTATAGCCACACTGAAGAGTTGTAATACAACGGAACAGCTGTCTGACACAATAATAATAATATATATATATGTATATATATTGACTTACCAATTCAACAGAGTCGTAAAAAAATGATGACATAAATGAAATAATGGATACACATTGCATTTTACATTCAGAAAAAATAGATTTGCATTGTAGCAAGCTTCGATATTGGAGCCCTGTTGACCATGATCGGATTCTTTTCGATTTTTCATTCAGGTTTTTGTTATATCCTTTATATTATAAATTCAGCATTTTTACTTCATCAGAACATAAAATTCTATTTTACTACGTCAGTTGTGTAAGATTACAGACACACATTGATAATTATTATGAGTGGATTTGTCATCTAACAAAACTAGCATTTCAATAGGTTTTTACATCTTATCTATTTTTTTCTTTGACAAAATTAAAATTTATGTATGGACTTTGCATGTCATTATTAACGATTCGACATTAACAATTCAAAATTATCATCGTTATTATGATAACTGATAGTAACTAAAAATATTGAATTGATAATGAAAAATGTTCCACACAGTTTTTATATTTATTGTTTCATTTTTACTTCTATCTTCTTGTCCGTTCGATGGTTCGTATAGTTTGAACTCCTTTGATGAGTCTATTTTCCAAGTGAGGCGGGAATGAAGACAGTGAAAAAATCCTTTAATAGAGTAAGACAAGGATGTGTGGTTTCTGTAAACGAGAGATAAGGCTAATAATAACAAGACTGGGCTAGAGACAACAAGGGAGATAATCCGGTACTCGATTTTAAAGAGACCCGCTAAAATCACACCCCACCTCGCTTTCAACCCCACCCTTACCATCGAATCTTGCTCCTCCCACCTCCCGCCTTTTTGTTTCATATCTCCTATTTTTCACACTTCTAGGCGCCTGATCAAACACGCATGCGCACGCAGCCGTTTATGCAATGATTTTCTTTGCTGGTCTTCAGATTCTTATCTTTTCTTCTGAATGCAACTTTAGTACCATCATCCGAAGCTAAGGCTTCTTTCACTTTATCTTACTTTTCTTCTTGATTTTATTCTTGTTGTTGTTGTTGTTGTTGTTGTTGTTGTTGTTTTTGTTCTTCTTCTTCTTCTTCTTCTTCTTCTTCTTCTTCTTCTTCTTCTTCTTCTTCTTCTTCTTCTTCTTCCTCCTCCTCCAGACTATCTTTCAAAATCTTGATTTACATCCTCTTTTCCTACTTTCCTTGACCCTCCGCTTCTTCAACACATTTTTCTTGTTCAAAGTTTTGCTTTTTTATCGATTATTCATTCTTATTTTCCTACTTCTTTCTAGACTATATTCACCACTTTTCTCCTTCACCTTCTTCTTTTTCATCTTCTTCTTCTTCTTCTTCTTCTTCTTCTTCTTCTTCTTCTTCTTTTCCTTTTTCTCTTCAAGTCTTTCTTCTCAACCTTGTTCATTTTTTCGCCCACCGCTTCTTCGCTACGTTCTTCTTCAAAGTTTTGCTTTTTTTTTTTACCGATTGTTCATCCTTATTTTTCTACTTCATTCTCGGCTATATTCATCACTTTTTTTGTCCTTCCCCTTCTTCTTCTTGTCTCTTTCTTATTCAATCTTTCTTCTCATCTTTTTTCATTTTCTTCCCCCTAATGCTTCTTCCCCACGTTCTCGTTCAAAGTTTTTTTCAACGAAGGATCATTTATTCTTATTTATCTCCTTCTTTCTCGGCTACATTTATCATTCTT
Source organism: Thysanoteuthis rhombus (assembly GCA_963457665.1). Taxonomy (NCBI): domain Eukaryota; kingdom Metazoa; phylum Mollusca; class Cephalopoda; order Oegopsida; family Thysanoteuthidae; genus Thysanoteuthis; species Thysanoteuthis major. The sequence continues at coordinate 53,774,301 of OY735208.1, read as the reverse complement.
CTTCTTTTTCTTCTACAACTTTTAAGTTTTATTCTTCGTCTTTTCCCTTTGCCTTTATCAAATCTTTTCTCCTTTTTCTTTGATTTCCCTTTTCTTTTATCTTTTTTTCTTTCACACCAACTGGTACCGCAGACACCACCCGGCTATTTTTCCGAGACCCACATCGGATTGGTGTTAATTGATACTGGGATAGAGTTGGGTTGTGGAGCCAACGAACTTTCGCTCGTGTCCAAGATACGTCCGCCTTCCCTTCTCCTATCAGGCACCTCTTTTACACTCTGCTGGTTGAGTTCGCAATGATCGCTGTCATATCGCGGGCGAAGAGCCGATTAAGCATGTCCGACTCTTACACATTAAGCCGCGCTCTCGGGGGACCAAAACAGAAGATAGCGATGACGATTTTCCCTCCCTTTGCATTATTTCAATTTTACCCCCAGCTCCTGCCTGGCTTTACCCGCTACTCTATCCTCTTGATTACGGCCGTTGCATCGACTCAGAGTTAGCTCTCGGTTTTTGATGAAGAGCTCCCTAGAGGGGAATAACTCTGATGAACTATAATATAATCGCGCTGGCACCGACTGTGACGGTTTAAAACTCTCGGCCAACTTCCACACTTTTCCCATATGATTTTCTGTTTCTACTTTCTTACGTTCTGTCTGCCATTTTTTTTTCTCTTTCTTTTTTCTTGTCTTTTTCGCTCTCATTTTCTTACATTCGATCCTCCGTTTTTTCTTTTGTCTCTTTTTTTCTTTTTCTTAATCTTTTTTTCTTTCGTGCTTCATCACCGGCGTCTGTATATTTCAACCTTCTTTCATCCGAATATTTTGAACTACGACTATTTCAAATTGAATGTTTTTGTTTGTTTTTTTTAAATTCTTTCCTTCTATTTTCCTTTCGGCGCCTAAATTAACAGTTCGCACTCACAATACACGCACACACACACACACAATATATATATATATATATATATATATATATATATATATATATATATATATATATATATATATATATATGTATATATGTGTGTGTGTGTGTGTGTGTGCGTGCGTGTGCGTGTGCGTGTGTATTGTACTCTGTCAAGTTTGACGATGAAGTTTGGGTTTTAGCTCCTACAGCCTGGGCAGTGAGCAGTACAGAAGAAGTGTTTTGCTCACCCACGTTTTCTACTTGAACTGTTATCGTATTCCAGTGAGTAGACATTTTGCCACGGTACTTGGTGGTGGGACGTAGCACAAGTAGAAGAGAATTCATGCTTTTCCTATGGACATTATAAGTACGGGATGGATTCAAACTCGCTTTACCAGCTATGTTTACCGTGATGATAACTGTTACAAAACCCCAACACATACATATACACAATATTGTTGATTTGCTAATCTCTCTCTCTCTTTCAATTATATATATATATATATATATATATATATATATATATATATATATATATATATATATATGTATATATATATATATGATCATTCGCCTGTAGAATCCAAAACTGGGCAGAAACATAAATGTGTTTGTCTACCAAATCCTTACTCCACTACATTTCAAGCTCTACCCTAAATCAACTCAATTTTCAGTGATTAATATATATATATATGTATGCATGTATATCACTTGACATTGAGCCAGGCGGTGTTTTTATCTTTATGCTCTACCTAAGCAGGTTTTCTAGGCAATCAAGATAATGCTAAATCTATTACGCCTCTGACCTGCATATCGTTCATAATGGCCGATAAAAAGAGAGATGCTGACATAACTTACTCATCAATTTGAAAAAATCCAATTATCATTTGAGGTATATACGCCTGCTATCTTAGGAGACACAAGAATCGACTCAGCAGTATGATGCAAGATTAGGGTGGGTTGGTCCTGGTTAGGTCGCATTCCTCCTTGAAACTTCATTGCTCGTGCTAGAGGGCCAATCTGCACACAGACCCCGCTATCTATGGTTCAACTGCCGTGGGAAACCCCTTTCAAAAATCATCTTCTGCGAAGCCAAACCATTCATGATGCAAGAATATCAAAGTTTTAAATATGATATTTTCATACGATATGGTTTGAAAAAGGGAAACCTCAATTCTCTCTGATCCATGTCTTTTAGTTTGTTATCTTAGCGGAATATAATGCCTAATTCCGGTGGGGGCGGTCCTCCAGATTGCACCTTCCCACTGCACTCAAATGGGTAGGGCCAGATTCATTGCTTGATGACTGACGTCCCGAAAAGGAAAGTGCTGAGGGAACTGGGCAAATTTTCGAACCATTCACACGTAAGCGTGGGGTCCCCACACTAGCTTTCTATCTATAGTTTATCCATATTTTGTGATATCCCCAATGTATTTATATCAAATGTAACCCAATGCTTCATAATGGTGATGATTTTCATATAAGGCGGGTTTTCAGCTAGAAATAGAACAAAACTACATTTTTCCTGTTGCTAGCTTGAATCCCACCCCCGAAGTCTCACACACAAACAATCTTATTTACACAAACAAACTTGAGTAACATTTCACCTCTGTGGGTGGGAAGACAAATACTAGAGTCTTCTATTTGTGTGGCATGTGTTCTATTATTGAGGTAAGTTATTACGGAATAGGTTACTGGCCACTTTTCTTTCCCCTCTGTCATTTTTAGCAAAACGGTGTCACATCCATGTGAAACGATTGGAACTGGAGCAAAGTATAGGGAAAATTTGATCCATGCCTTTGCTGTTATGATTTTTTTCGATTGTTTTTATCAGTTGCAAATATTAGTTTTTCAATACCCTGTGATCCAGACCGACCACACCATACAGGCGAAATGACTAGAATTAGTGGACCTAAAAAAAAGAGAGGACCTGTGCCAGCAGATAACAGGATTTAAAAAAAAAAAAAGAATGCAAAAATTTAGAAAAATACCAGGACCTTGCCCAGGAGCAGAGGAAAGTGTAAATAATGAAGCTTAGGAGTGGGCCTATAATAGTTGGCACAATTTTAACCATGGTAAACACACTAGAGCTTAAATGAATTACAAATTGGACTGTTCAGACTACAGCATTGCTGGCGTCGGTAAAGATACTAAGAAATATATTGGAGAGTAAAGCAGACGTACAACCATTCAATCTTTAACAATAACGACAAGATATCTGATGTTATTATACATTTGCAAGAAATGATAATGACGACGACAATGACGAAAACAACAACAATAATGATGATTATGTTTGATAACAAAAATAGTTGATCATGATAATTATAAAGAAATAAACATTTTTTGATAAAGAAAAAACAGTAATTCTACCAAACCACCTATAGCAACAAACTAGGAACTCTCTTGGAAAAGAATAAAAGTGAACACTCTGACTTTCAAAATACACGAGAATCACTCTGTTGAGACGTATAATTCAGCACTAAAAGTGGTAGGAGGAAGAGAAGAAGATCTGTTCAGTGGCAGACGTTGCTGGTCAAGCAGACATCTTGATGAAATTGGTAGAGAGTTTGAAATTCTTCGACAAAATTAATGACCTTTCCTGAGAGTTGCTGATGCGGTGGAATAAGAATAAGGATGGTTCATGAGACCCTTGCAAAAAGATTGGAAGTGTTAGAGATCCTTGGGAGAATGGAAACAGTTCTGTTGAAATCGGAAAGAAAACTGTAAGTGCTGAATAAACTGAAAAGGGTTGCTCTTTCTTCATTCACGGCGTTGACTACCGCACATTCCTGACGAGAAGAAAAGTAGTAATAAAAAGAAATGTTATATAAAAATACTGATAAAAAGAAAAAAATATACGAATACCCATAAAAAGAAAAAAAAGAATACACAAATACTAACAAAAAAGAAAGAATATACTTACATTAAGAAAAAAGAAAAAATGTACAAATACTTATTAGAAAAGAAAGGGTAATACAAAGAAAAGGTAAGAAAATATACAAATACTGAGAAAAGAAAGGGAATATGCAAATACTTAGAATAAAAGAAAATATACAAATACCAAGAAGAATGGAATATACAAATATAAAGAAAATGTAAGAAAATATACAGATTCTAAGATAATAAAGAAGATATAAAAATACTAAGGAAGAGAATATGCAAATACTAATGAAAAAGAAAGGGAATCTACAAATACTAAGGAAAAGTAAATGCAAATACTAATACAAAAGGAAGAGGATAAACAAATACGAAGAAAAAGGGGAAAAAATACGAATACTAAGAAAAAGATAGTAAAAATATGAATACAAAGAAAAAGAAAAGCAATATACAGGTACTGGGAAAAAGAAAGAGAATATACTAATACTAAGAAAAAAGGGAGGGAATATATAAATACCATCAAAAAGAAAGAGTATATACAACAACTAATAAGACAAAAGATAACTATAAGAAGATGAATGCAGGAGAGACTGGACAAGGATAATGATCAGATAGTTTATAAACTAATGAGACTAAGAGCTCATTTGTATTTGAAGATGTTGATTGAGATGCAGAGATAGAAAAAATAACGGAGAGGGCTTAGTAAAAACAATATTCATCTCGTGTAGGTATGATTCGGAATTTAATGGCCATAGGATTAAGATTTGCGGTAATATCAAGATGGCGATATCAGTGATGGATTGTTTCGTGGGTTGGTCCCAGCGTGGCAGCTCAATCTGATTGGCTGATTATGTAAATGCGACAGCTGATTCGTCAGTTTGAAAACCAGGATAGCTCGAAATAATAGCAGTGTAAAGGCGTTTAGGAAGAAAAAAAATCAAATCAAGAACGAAAGAAAAGAAGGAAGAATTAAAGGTAAGAATATAAGTAAAATAACCAGATATTGACGGAAAACACGAAAAACTCGTGGGAAATCCTTTGTTGAAGAAGAGAGAAGAAAGCATTCATATAAATAGAAAAAAATATAGAGTCTAATTCTTAAATGTTTTATTACGCTAGGTAACAATATGAAAAAACTGAATCATGTGAAAACAAGCCTGTTTGCTGCAGGGTCAAACATCACTTCTACGTCTATTTCGACTGAAGATGATTTCTGCAACTTTTGCATTGCATATACATCATAAATAAAATCGCGAATATATAAGACTTTTTAGCTTGGCTCAGTTGGTTAGAGAGCCTCCTTTCAGATAATGTTAGGGAAATGATGTTTTGATACATCTGTTCGGTTTAACTTGATGGGATAGTCAAACAGTGAAGAGTTTAGTCCCCTAAATTCGGTGAGAATTGTTCTTGTTATGGAGGGGGTAAAGTCAATTCCAATTTGAACTGGAGCTGGACAATAACTGAATACTATATTCCATGCGCTTTCAACAAATTGTTGAGGAAAAGATTATTGAACAACCTTAGCCATCAAAAATGGCTCAGGGTTCTATCCCTTTTTATAACTGCATGTATTTGTATGTTTGTTTGTGTTTCTTCGTATGTTCCAACACTCCTGGTCATACTGTTTTGACTACAGACTGGAAAATTAGCACCAGTACCAAAAGAAGCTTTTTTTTTTACCTTTTGAGGGGCCTTGTTCTGATGTGTTTATTGATAAAATCTAGACACTTCTGAATACAGATGTTTCTAGATGTTGCCTCACTCTCTTTTTGTAATGTCATGAATAGAATTTATTCTGATCATATTTATTCTTTGATGGAATTTATTTACATCGATTCAAGTTTTGACGCTACGGTTGTTTAGTTATTGACTGTGATAGCTACTTACTATTATTATTTACTTTTATAACTCAATTTAAAGTCATAAACGGGAGTCCGAGACATCATAGAAACTATTAAAAACCTAAAATGGCAGTAGGCAGGCCATTTTGCACGAAAGAAAGACAACCGATGGACATCATGTCTCACACATGGATCCTCAGGGATCACATGAGAAACTGAGAACGACAGAACACAAAATGGAGAGATGAACTGGACAGATTCAGGAAATACTGGCCCTGCAATACCCGTGATGGAGAATTGTGACGAATCCTGGGGAAGATCTATGTCCAACGACGGACATTAAGGTTTTCAGTGATGGGTATCGATTTACAATGTAAATTTCTGCTAAATTGGTCACCAGTTCGTGCACACTCTTTTTAAAAACTTTTTAATGATCGAACGAAAGGCGAGAGAAGTAGCTTATTTATTGATCACCCCTCATTCCCATTTTTTCTGATCACCCTATACACAACATGCTGCCAAATGACATTGATCATGTGACGGTTTCTTGAGAGTGACTAACCTGACCTGTTGTTTTTTTTACAAAGCCGGAATGATAAGTAAAACAACACATTCTGTGTTCTCTGTTCCAAAATTATTGGAAGATTTATGATTCAACGATCTTCATAATCTCTTTCAATCTCTTAAAATCTCTTTCTTGATATCAACAACAGTTTCCATCCAGCTTTCTTCCCAAAACTCCTCCATTTGTTTCATGCTTTGTCCATGATATTCGCAACATTCGCCAATAAAAACCATATCTCAGTTGCTTCAATTGATTTTTCTATTTGTGACGAAACTGTCTAACACGCACTATAGGATATTAGACACCAAAGAGCAGTCCAAAACTCTTTTCTTTGTTTCTAATGTTATTTCACCATTTTTGAAATTGCACGATACACACCCCTTTCAGCAACTATTTCAGATTGTTTTTAATTCATCTAGAATAAAGCCGGAAAAATACGCGAACTTGACTGTAATTCATCGATATATTTCTAACCTGGCAACATGCGAAAGGCTTAGAGTTAAGGCTAAAATTTAGGGATCTGTTTGTGATATGTGTTAGATCAAATGTTTAGGTCAAAGGTTGATATTAGGGTTATGGGTCAGAGTTACGAGTCAGCTTTGATATCGGAGTTTCCATACTTGGGGAATTTCAGATGTTATTCTGATAAGAACAAATGCTAACCTTCCATGTTAGCCAAAAAGCCGATTTTATTTTTTTGCATCCCCACGTCTGAAAATGTGACAAATTGTCGAAACGAGCGTCCGAGTTCAAATTGGTGTTAGTACAGGGTGTAAAAGTCCCCATGTCCCTGCGATGAGGTCATTAGTGTAGGCTGGTATTGGTCACAGGACGAATCCTGTGCAAGCTCGTAGGACAACACCTGATCATGCTGGACAAGGATCCTGGGAGCAATCCTCGTTGGTGTTGTTAGATTTTGTTAGATGTTGTCTGCTTCTCAGCCAAGAGGCTTCAAAGTAAATGTACAATATTACGATCTTATCCAAAAGGCGACCCGTTTAGCTAACAGGCCAAGATGCTGCAATCTAGCTGGACCATTGATGGGGCCCTGTAGATGGCACAGAATAGCAGTACTTACGTACCTATGCGTGCACGTATGAATGTAAAAGTATACATGTGTGTGAGTACATATGTGTGTCCGTGTGTGTGTACATACATGTGTGTGTGTGTGTGAATATGGATGAAATTTTACCACCAGACGATCGACTATCATAGATACAACATATCAATGGTTTTTATCTATAAACTTGCATGCTATCTCCTTGACAGAAAATGGAGCTGATAGAGAAGCCTGATTCCTCACCATAAGGCTTCACATTTCAACCAAGGAAAAAAAACAATGGCAGACAAGAAAATAAATAAATGAATGAGAAAAAAAAAGACAGGGAGAGTGGATAAGACGGAACAATCGCTACATCCTGCTCTCTGCAATCTGATTCAGCCATGCTCACCCCACCCCCCATGTCATTAAACTCTCTTTATTTTTCAATTCTGCACCCACCTCTCCGCTGTGATTCCTAATCCTTCGTGCTTTCTTCTATTGCCCAGTGGCTTTCTGATAGTTTCTGATATGGATTGAAACGGATTAATTCCTGTTTGCCGACAGGATCAACAAGGATTGCGAAAAATGAAAAGAAAAGAAAGAAAAAAAGGATGGGGAACGGTGTTAAGCTGTCAAAATGAACAAGGGGTAATCATTTCTGATTTTTAGGGCCAGGCGTCGCAGAGGGGGTAGTTTTTTTTTCTCCGGTGCTTGGCGTTATTTCACGTTGTTTTTTGTTTTTGTTTTTGTTTTTTTTTGTTCTTTTTTCAGCTTCTTTCTTTGTTTTTGCAGGGTTTATTGGTTTGCCGCAAGATATCAATTAATTTCAATAAAATGAATCGAATATAAAAGGAAGGTAATCACTCCACCACCAGTAACAACAGCCGAAATGATAATAATATTATTATTATTATTATTATTATTATTATTATTATTATTATTATTATTATTATATAACCTGACAAAAATTAGAAAAAGTAGGAATCATGTCTGTTCCAATGTTTGTGATTTAAGTTTTTCAGTTTTTAGTATTTTGTGTTTTTAAATTTGTAGTAATATGAGGATAAAACATATTACTGATTTTTGCATTAAAAAATGAGGGTCACGTTATATTCGACGTCGTATTGTATTCTCTCAAGTGAGATAATAAATATTGAAATTAGGTATCAAATTACCTAAAAGAAATAATAAATGCATGTTCCTTAATCATAAGAACGTTGGTTTCATAAACTAGAAAGAACTTAAACAGTTTCGAAACGTAGAATCACATTCACCTTGAGTTTCTTTATTCCAATCATCATTATCAGTCTTTTAACGTCCGTTGTTGGACATAGACCTTCCCCAGGTTTCACAACACTTCTCTATCATGAGCGTCGCAGAGCCAGTACTTTCTGAATGTGTCTAGCTCGTCTCTCCATCTAATATTTCGCCGACCTCGGTTCTTCATGTGATCTTGGGGGATCCATGTCGTGAGTCGCGATGTCCATCGGTTGTCCGCCATTCATGCAACATGGCCAGCCAAGTGCCATTTGAGATTTTTAATGGATTCTATGATGTCCCTGACTCTTGTCTTTTCCTAGGTGTACTGTGCTGTCTTTTGGTCTCTATCCACACAGTTAATTTATTCATTCACTGCTGGAGGGAACTCAGCCTTGGTTTAGTTGCGATAATAAGCTACAACAATTAGGATGAAATTGATTGGTTGCTAACAAAATTAACAATAATGATTTACAATACTTCATCTGATAAAATGTATGAAAATATAATAACATTGTAATTGTTCAGAATAAATTGAATTATTAATTTTTTATCATTCGTGCGCTGTTCTTAATATTGATCGAGCAAGGTGTGAAATTCTACAATTCGAAAGTTTGGTTATTTGAAAACAACAAATCAAACTTTTGGGGGATTAGATGTATAAAAAATGATTTACGTACATTATAAGATTTGAAGGAATTTCGTATGAAATTCCCACATAATATATATAGAAATGTGACCATTAATCGTATTTATGAGTAATTTTTGAAAACGAGAGATGATATTAAGACATACATCAGATTTGTTTCGTTCCTATGCACTCATGTAATTATCTTTTCTTTAAATCTTGTTCTTTAAAGAAATATTTTTATTCACTGTTCCCGTTTCAAATATTTTGTATGCTTTCAACGTAAATGCGTCTTATCTGACAGAATAGATTTTATTTAAAGCAGAGAAATCGCTAATAATTTACTTCGACAACAAAAGAAAGAAATAGATACAACGCTTGTGCTTTCATAGAGAGGGGAGAGTAAAAGCTTAATTTCTTAAAGAGGGTGACTATACAGATGACAGTCTGAGGTTTTGAAACAAAGAGGATATCTCTCTAAACTAACATATGTTTTCTTAGCAACGATACAAAGCAACTCCCTGCTCTTTGTCTCTGGCTGAAAAGAGACATCAGTCAGTAGAATTAGACTGCTGTAGGATACAAAAATTGTGTCCATT
>OY735208.1:53759577-53762077 GCA_963457665.1 Thysanoteuthis rhombus | reverse complement strand
GAGTAAAAATAAAATTAACATTAATCATCTTATCTTTGAATCATCATTATCAGCAGCAGCAGCCTTTTAGTGCCCGTCGTTTCAAACTTGTCTAATTTGTCACACCATCTTAGTTATTTGCCGACCACAGATTCGCATATGATTACTGGGGATCCACGTTGTGAGTCGTGGTGTCAAGCAGTTATCCAACGTTCTTCCAACTTGGATAGCTCATTGCCATTCTGATTTTCTGATGGTTTGTTTGATATCTCTGAGCCCTTACGTAGACTCTTCATACCCCACGCCAAGTGTGAGCTCTGGGATTAGTCGGCTGCAATGCTAAATGTCACATGGTTGTTTACTAAGCTTAGCTCAGTCGAGCACAAGCAAGACCAGAGCAGAGGTGCACCCAGTCAGGATCGAACTGAAAACACCTTTGGGTTGACCTGCATGTTCGAAATCGTGTCTGCAGCATATCTGCTCTCCTCTTTTTACGTCTTGCATCAAATAATGGCTCTTTTGTTATTTCACTTTAACAAATCCCAAGCGGAAAGTGAGTCTCGCGATTCATATGCTCGATCCCAAATGACCACTTCCTTGTTCAGGAGAGAAATTATGGACAACGAAACTTTTTTTTGTATATGTAACAAATGCAAAAAAAACCCCACTTAATCAAACAAATTTATATATATATAGATAGACTTATTTATTAGGATGGAACACGCCCTTGCATATTTGCGTGATAAATTTTCATTAATACCTAGGACTTCCCAATTTAGCTAAATCAGTGAGACAGCCTCCAATCAATCAGTTAATCATGAGTTCAAATCACGGTAGAGAAACATGAACGTTTTACACATCGTTTTACTCTCCCAATTTTGCTTAAGGATTGTTCTTTTTCTGCTTATGACAGAAAAATGGAGTCAAGTCCAGTTTGAAGGTCTGGCAATTTTGAGCACATAAGTATTAGCTTAAAACATTACTTAGATTTACTTCTTCTTAATATTGAAATATAATAATACGATCGGAAGAGTGGGATGATTTGACAGCTAAACAATTTGGACCCCATAGATATCTGTTATACCAGGAAATAAAATCATTTTCCTTTATTTGATGGACAAAATTCTCTAGGTTACTTTTGGTCAGTTTCAGCAAAATTACCTCAGAACATCTTTTCATTGAAACTTACTTAACTTGCTTCATTCTCAATATTTGCTGAGTTGTTTATTCATTTTATTTCTGTTGCTTTTTATCACTTCTCTAAGATTGTTACTCTTCGACCATTGAATGAGCAGCGTAAATAGGAATTAAAAAGCCTCCAACGGGGTTTGAACTCATCGCTTCTCCTTGGTAAGTAATTCTTCCATAATAGTATCTTTGCTTATTACCAAAAATTTATTTTTGATTAAGTTTATTGCCATTATTGTGCGTGTATATATTCATGTTCAACCATATGGATCTCTATATACAGATGTATGCAGTGTCTGCAGAATAAACTTAAATTTCTTGATATATATATATATATATATATATATATATATATAAGTTTACATACACATGCCTATACATGTCGCGTGCATACGTACATACATACATATAGATATATATGTATATGAATCTTTATCATTCTAAGCTGTAAAGCTTTCCAGACTATATATATACATATACATATATATATATACACATATATATATATACACACACTCACGTGAGTGTGTATCTGTGTGTGTGTGTGTGTGTGTGTGTGTGTGTGTGTGTGTGTGTGTGTGTGCTTGTATACAAATATATATTTCTAAGTACTAAGTGAAACGCACATTCTGTTTAATAGCGCGCCTAACAAATGAAGTATTGTGTTATCGTGGCGAAGGAAGTCGAATAATGGCGTCGAACATTCGAGTAACGCAAATCATATTTAACGAAAGGACAGTTTGCAGTTAACACTCGACAAAAGTGACACAATACTGGACGAATTATTCTAATCGAGTTACGCAAGTTGCCTCTAATGGAATTCCAATCTGGACGGATGCATATCTACAACGCACTATTTGTTTGCGTGTATTGTGTCGGTGGCCAGGGCGTCTATGGATGCGCGCATTAATTTAATCATCAGGCAAAGGCCATTTAATAAGCGCTAATGATCCAACGCAAAAGCAAGCACTTCTGCTTAAAGGTGAGATAAGCTTGCGGGAGAGTAACTGTACTGGTGCGGAGGTTTTGGAAACCTTGCAAGGGTTGATATGTTCGAATGATGGAATCATCCCCCGCTCTCGCCTCAAAGATGCCTCCGAGTTTGCCATAATATACACTCAAACATAGCCGCTCGCACGAACGCGTGCACAAACAAAACAATAAAGCAGAAACAAATATAATTTCCAGAAACGCAATTTATGTTCGCTACAAAGACATTGTGTATGGAGCTGAAGCGTCCCTTTTAAATTAATTTCTTAAACGGAGAGGAAATTGTAAACGTTATCTGAAACCGAATCTGATTCCAAGTGAAGGCTTTTCTGAGTCAAAAAAT
>OY735208.1:53687077-53757077 GCA_963457665.1 Thysanoteuthis rhombus | reverse complement strand
CCGGCGTCTTTTCTCAGGAGAAAAATGGCATCACAATGGATAGGTAGACTGATGCTTGGTCATTTGCGTCCTGGATAATTACGGGCCGTTCATTAGAGTCCTTGGACACTTGCATCCCGGTCATTTGTGTTCAATTTTTCTTACGATGTGGGGGGGGAGTGATCGGCAACAGACATATCTCTCAAGTTTGGATGTAGAAATTAAATTTTCCAATCCATAAAATTCATGCATCTATGAAAACTTCATCAAAACTTTTTTTTTAAATGATATCTTCATAAATGCCGAGATAAAAACTTTTTCTATTTTCGTTGATCACAAAAATCAATAAAAAAAGAATTTCTATTTTCATTTTGTTACATAATAAATAAAAAGTTATTTACATAATCAAAAGTTTTATCTATTCAAAATTTTTTTTTCACAAAAAATAAATAATTTCGGGATAACAAAATGGAGACTTTTTTTACTTTTCAATAAAAAGTTATTTCTAAATAAAGCACAGAACGTAAAAAATGTAATTTTTTTCATGCAATCAGATGATTAATTCATTTGATTAAATTAAATAAACTTTTGATTAAATTATGACTATCTTTTCATTTATTTTTGTAACGTAAACAAAAAAAATAAAAGAAGTTTCTATTTCGTAACGACGTGTTCATTTTTTTCTAACCAAACAAAAGTAAGAAAATTTTTCTACTAGCTTTTTATAGATTTTTGTCACAAAAAGATAAAAAAAATATAGTTCCTATTTCGTTATCTACTAACTTATTTTTTTTTTCGAATTTTGATGCTGTAATTCATGTAGCCTGGATTTTATTGATTAAAAAATATTTTACAATATAGAAAAAAATCTTGAAAATCATGCTCGCTGTCGGCACCCCCTCATAAGAAAAGTGGGTCGTAAAATACCAGACGCAAAATGTCAACGGACACTTATAATCGGTATGCATTTGACCAGGACACATTGTTGTCCAGGGACGTTGTTGTCCAGGATGCGATCGACTTGTCATCGGTAAACAATGCCTGTATTGGAATCTGACCTTTTTCTTGGTTTCGAATTTCGTTATACTCACTATTTTGATCTATTTCATTTTGTTCTTCCTTCCATCCAGCATTTCGAAAACGCAGAGCCTAAGAAAATAGATCACTATGTCTATCCAGGACCACAAATCTCCATGAAATCCTCAAGATATGAAGCCAAGAATCACACTGTTGGCCAGCTTTCGGTTGAGCAAGCTTGTCTTTCGAGAACAAGAAAATTCCACTAGTCCTTAAAAAATATACAGCAAATACATGGAGATGAAACATGAGACCTATTATAAGTCAAATTCCAGTCAAAAAGTCTTCATGAATACGATATTTATTATTGTTCACTTTCTCTATTCTTTATACGTTTTTTATCAATGGTGATTTTAAGCAAAGCCTGCACGAAGAACTACAAGTACATTTTCGCCCCAGCATTGTCCTTTCTCACGCCTTAATTTTACAACATTTGGAAAGGAAAGAAACTGAATACTTCGAAATAGAACAAATGTTGGAAAATAGGGGCTTGGTTTAGGATTGTAGCTATATTGTGAATAGAATCTTATCTAGAACATCAAGAAATTCACTTTTTGAAAAACTGTACGTAACCGAAATACACGGCATACAGATGCACCAATAAGCGTTGAAATGGCGTTTATATCTCACTCACTGAAGGAGAAGAAGCGGTGCCAAAAATGAGCGTAATACAAATAAATGAATAAACTAGATCCTGCTTTTCCTTAGGAAACTGAAGGTGTATTTGCTTTGCAGTGTAACCCCCTGCAACCTTAATTAGAGCACACAAAAATCTCTAGCGAAGAAAATGTCATTACCTTCACAAGGGAAGTAACAGAATACTTAGAAACTATACGAATGGCAAAAAGTAAGGGTCTTGTTTAAAGTTATATTTACATCGTATAAAAACAGCCCCACTATAAAACTTCAAAAGATAACTTTTAAAAAAACTGTTTGTTGGCGTAATGCACGACATCAAGGTACACAATTAAGCGTTGAAATAGCATTAATATCTTAAAAACTGTTCGAGGAGAATCGGTGCCAAAAATGAGTGGAATAATAAATACAAACACATAGAAGACCAACGGTGTGGTTGATACGCATGCGCAATCACATTGACAATAAAGGAAATTAAACTCTATGTACAAATGTACCTCATACTCAATAATTTCTTTGAGAGAATGTTCACGTTGTCTTTTATGCTTCCGCTGTATCTAAGTGCAACAGTTGTTCTTGCATAATATTGTGAGTCCAGATCAAGCAACATTGACGAAACAGTATCTGGATTTGTTTTTGTTTTTTTGGGGTTTTTTTGTCGAATTATTCATTGCTTTTGATGATTTGCAATGGATTCTCAGAAAAAAAAATCAGTGATTGAAAGAGAACGGACATTACTTCACTAACCCATTATGCTGCCAAACGCTTAATTCATTCTCGTAATATCATTATTTCAGAAACCATTTTTAATGCTGGACTTTTGTCGATATCAATGTGTGTTGCCTCCAGATTTTCAATCAATTCATAAAAAAAAAACAATGACAGCCATATCAGCTTTTTAATTAAATATTTGACGACGCCCATTTTTTTTCAACCTTTTCAACACTTAAATGACTCCGGTGTTATCGATACAAACAAGTTATATTATGTTTAAAATAACGCATGAAGTCTTCAGCGCAACCTCAAGCTAACAATCCTAACGAGTAACTTCAATACGATTAACAATTTGAATGATTATCAGACATTAAAATGACTGAATATTTTTTTTATAACAGATGCAACAATTGAGATATTTCGACGAAAATTCAATTCTAGTACAAACAATATTTTTAAATCTTATACTTTGTTACTTTAAGAGAGCGTAGGTTGCATTTCTATGACATAAGGACCCTGATCTTCAAGATGCATCAAATCCAGATACCCCTCTAGACCTTGATTAACAGTTCGGATTGACACTATGCAAATGTATGAGGAGCAAGTTCCCAAGGATGAAATATTTCCAAATCTTGTTCATAAAACTGAATATTTTCTTTGCGTCCTTAATATCAACAACTGCTCTGTCGATCTCTCCTCCAGTTCTCGTCTACTGTAATCCAAGAAAAGAGATAAGACTTTTTATTGGCTTGAAAAAAAAGAAAAGTTTTGCCATTTTTCCTGCATTATACACCTGACGAGTGCTGAAGAACAGACCAGCGGAGACGTTGTGTTAACAGCATCAAGAGTGTGGATAGAAGATCAGATCAACCGAAAAAATATAGAATAATGATAACTTTTTCCGAAGTTATAGACAATGGAATATTTTGATCATAATTCGACTTTTCGCACCCAATCAACCGCTGACAAAAACCAGTGTACACCGGGCTAATATCAATCAGTCTCAGCGAATCGATCCAATTCTATAGACTAATATTGCCAAAATAAAAATATCACTTTCATTAGAAATAGCATTGAAAATTGATAATACATTAAATCCTTGCTGTATATTTTCATACTTAGTCATATATTATAGTATGTGGATATAAAGAAATGTGTTGCATGTTAATTATCACCCAAAAAACAGTACTACATCTCTTCAGTGTGGCTATAGACTTTCCATTATCCTATCCAGTACTGCGAGGCAGAATTGTAACCTTCATTTCAGATCCGAAGGCCAATATCCTACCTCTAGACTACGGAACTGGACAGGCTGAAAGGCTGAATTTAAGCGATATATATTCAAATTTAACAGAAATCCCACCAGAGAAGAGCATTGCATAAGCTTACAGTGGATGAGTTACCTCACTTAAAGAGTGCTCAACCCTGAATAAAGGAGCATTAATATATATATATATATATATATATATATATATATATATATATATATATATATATAAGCATAAGACACTCAAAAATGGCAGGTAACATTTTTGCTGTATTATGGTTACAAACGAACAAATGCACAGAATTTTGATGTTTGTGGTAAATTCAAATCAACGTTTATTGACCAAAAGCAGAAGCCGTAGCAGTTTAAGAGTTGGTGTTTTTTTATTCTTTATATGTTTTGTTGTTATTTTTTAATTTTGCAGCGATAAAAGCATGAAATATACAAGAGATTTTATCTGCAAAAAGTGGGGATCGCATGATATTCGAGGTTGCATTGTACAATCATCATCATAATCATCAGTCTTTTAACGTCTATCATTGGATATAGACCTTCCCCAGGATTCGTGGGCGTTGTGTAACGAATACTTTCCGAATTTGTCTTGTTCGTTTCTCCATCTAGTATTCTGCCAGCCTTGGTTCTGCATTTGATCTCTGTGGGTCAATGTTGTGAGTTGTGATGTCCAAACATTGTATGTCACTCTTGCAGCATGGCCAGGCCCATGTCATTTGAGTTTCCTAATGGATTCTATGATATCTTAGACTCCTGTTTTCTCCTTAATATATTGTGCTGTCTTGTGATTTCTTCAATGATTCTTTCATGTGAACGTTGCATGGTTCTCAGTTTGTGGGTCAGTCTCTAGGTTAGGTTCCATGCGTCAGCTCATTAGGTGACTATAGATGATTATAAATAAAATCGGTTGAATTTTTTTGATTTAATCATTTACATAAATTGAAATAAACAGTGCTCAATGTATTAATGGTATAATATAGAGCAAAATACTCAGGAAGACAAATTATCCTAAACATGTCTCTTGGTTCGACCACGTGTCCAGACTGGTTGATTATCTTTAGTTTTAATATGAATAATTTTAAATTTACCGCTAGATTGCATTGTTTAAAATCAATCGAAATATATTCTACATCTTGGATTTCGCTCACGAAATGACGAAATGATAACGTCACGACGATGACAAAATTATTCTTCAATCATTTAATGCTTTTAATTTCAGTTTGAAAAAAATGTATAAATAAGACAAGGTTAAAAAAAAAAGAATTAGTGGTAAGTATATTTTTATGATAGCGTACATATATCATTTGAATTTACACTGAAATATCTTCTCCTGCAAGTTCGAATATTAAAAGAATTGCAACGTACATTTACTTGAATATCCAGGTTGAAACTTCGTGATTTCCATGAGACAGTTCACAGCCCTTACTTTGGTTAATTTCACATCGGTTGATTTCCATTCCTTTTCTGCATCATCTTATTAGTCAAGCAACAAAAATTCGCCTCGCACAGAAAAATTAATTTGTTGATATTTTGATTTAGATTTTTTACTGTTGTATAAACCACGAAGGAGTGCCTCAATTCTGTGTTCGTAGTGAAGTTATCGATAACACATTTTTCATCATATTTTTCGTTTGTAATAGAATTTTTATTTCCCGTAATCTAGTTTGTTTTTTGGGGGCTTTTTGCCAAGTGTTAAAATATCTAGTTTTCTGTACTGAACTTTGATATTTGTGTACATATAAATTTTTATGTACCTTGTCATGTGTTCCTCTCGAAATTCTGTCAACTGTGAATCCGTGCGAATATGTCAAAATGAACCCTTTGAAATGTTTCAGCTACTTTCTGTGCTCATTGTAAGTCATCTGGACCAAGACACTCGTTCTGGACAGTATATTCCAACAATTTTGAATGCTTGGAGATCGTCCCTTGTAATTTAATAGTACAACAAAGACACGCAAGTTTAAAGCACAATCTTTTGGTACAATCTTAGAGAAAACTTAAAAGTGTCTTCAAAGCTTTCTTGGTTCTGTAATAATCTTGTAATCAGTAAATTGCGGCACACTATTTACAAACCTTCGGAGTAATTCAGAAGTCAGGTTCAACATGGACCTGAGGTGACGAATATCAGTCAGCATTTGTCTTGTTCTTGCTTTACACTGAAAAGTCATTTTTGGACTACAAAATCCTTCCACATTCCAAGCTAAAGTAAGTCTACTTGAGGACAAAGAGTTCTTTGTGACTGGTGGGAATGGGGGGGATCTAATGTGAATCGTTGGAACAAGAACAACGTTACAGCTAGCAAATGTCTTGTTTGAATAATACATTGAGACAGAAAACACTTTCTCAGAGCAAAGAAGGCCATGAATGTTTTTGCTGCTTGACAACGCCCGGGTTCGTGTCGCAAATCCAAGAAAGTTATGGTTACACGCACTCGCTTACTCATACATCTACATATGCAACACTGTTATCAATATAAAGAAGCATACTCATTCACACACGTACAAAAACGAAAATTCGGTCGTAAAATGCAGTAAGTTTCTTTTTGTATTTGTTTTTGTTTCAAATGACAAAATTCTGACCAAAGAATTGGAATTGCGAAAATCAAACCGATATTGGAACAGGATAGAAGATTGATATATTATGTGTAAAAATGAAAAATTTCTCGTCCAAATTTTGTCAATTTTGAAGCTGTATAAGTATTTTAAGATGAACTTGTTGAAATATATCAGATACTTTTTGCAGTCACTGTATTTTTTCTATCAAGATTCAACTACAGAAGTTGAAATAAGATCAAGTAAAGAGGAAGAGAAAGACGGAGGAGAATTTTTATCCGCAGTTTTCTCTTAGGATTAAATTAAGGTTAAGGTTAAAATTAAAGATGTTGATATTTTTCATTCAACATATATAATTTCATAATTGATTACGTAACCATCTAAAAGTATATATTAAGGTTGTTTTTTTTTTTTTTTAAACATATTGATTACGAAGACTCGCCAAAAGTTTTCACTGAATTTTGCAAATTTACTCGTCATTATTATCATCAACCGAGGCTGCAGCCATTGAAAATCATTATTATTGGAATTGAAATTGGAATTGTAGTGTTTATTTTTGTTGGTGATGATGATCTTGTGGCCTTTGTTTCTACTGTTGCTTCTACTGAAGCCTTTCACAAAAAAAAATAAAATAAAACTTTATATTACAATAATGATTTGTTAAAGACTTGAATGCATTGAGCAACAAACAGCTGCTTGCAAGGGTGACCGTCGATTAACTATAAATGAATTCGATTAACAGTTTATTTATATTCCCTTTGAAAACAGAATGCTGTTTCTGAAACGCAAGCAAATTCGGACACATCTCTGTTTTGATCGATAAACGATGAAGCTAAGCTTTATTTTTCTTTAAGAAAAAAATTAAAATAATACACAAAGGTAATGGGAAATTATGTTCGAGGGGAGATTTGCTTGGATAAAGTCTCGGAGCCGAGATTCTATCTGCAACGCAAGAGAATAAAAAGAAGTAGAATAAAAAAAATAACCCATGATCACAGTTAATTATTGAACAACCGTAGCGTCATGTAAAAAGAGATGTAATAAGAATAAATATGGTCAGAATTAACTTTTATTCATGACATCACTGGGGTTTACCACTTGAAAACACCAAAAAAAAAAAGCGTAAAAACATCTAGAAATATCTGCAGAATCAAAATGTTTTGTATAGAAAAACATTTCTTCAAGGGGCTTAGTGGAGTACTGATGCATTTTTTTCAAGACTATAGGCAAAAGAGTATTTTTTTGCTCTTTATTTCTATCCTTCAATCACACCTATGTTGAGGGTGTTTAGTATGATATACCCCCAATAAGTTTACTAAAAAGGCGGCCTTGAGCAAAACTATGCTGAACCTAATAAGTATTCTCTTTCTCTTAATTCATGTTAAAGTTCACGTTAGTTATAAAAATGACATCCATCAAGCATGATCTCTCTTCATACATAGGTATGTCAATAACTATCCATCTCAATGTGCTTGTATGTCTATCTATTGCAAAGGGTTTCTCCTTCTCCCTTTCTCTCAATAGATTTCTCTACCTCTCGCTAGGTTTCTATCTATCCATCATTAGGTCACCCCTCTCTCTCTCTCTCTCTCTCTGTTTCTCTCTCTCTCTGTTTCTCTCTCTCTCTCTCTGTCTCTCTCTCTGTCTCTGTCTCTCTCTCTGTCTCTCTCTCTCTCTTTCTCTCTCAATAGGTTTTTATGTATGTCTCACACTTAATTTGTATCTCTCAATAATTTCTTTCAATCTCTCTTAGTAGGTCTATTTCTCTTTCTGAAAGGGTTTCTCTCCCAGCTCTCTCTCTCCCTCTCTCTCTCTCTCTCTCTTTCTCTACTCCCTCTCTCTTTTTTCTCCCCGTCTCTCTCTATATCAATCTATCTATCTATCTATCTAATTGATAGCTAGCTAGTGATATATCTAGTTTATATCCACTATCAATTTAGTTGCATACATCTATCTAGCTGACGGTTCAGCTATCTATCTAGCTAGTTTTTACCTCTGTATCTTGTTTTCTATCTATCTGTTTAGTTTATAGCTATCTATCATTTCACAGCATTCTTTTCCAGCATTTTTTATAGACTTTAATCGACAGCCAAACATTCAGATTCGTTTGCATCAGATGAAAGGAAATGAAACCGAATAAAAGAGAAAGCAGAGGAAAGATTGGAGAAGAAAAATACATAACAAATTACAAAAGCAAAATAAAGGTAAAAAAAAAAAGTCACTTCAGAACATAAAACAAATAGACAAAACAAAGCCGGATAAAAAAAAATGAAAAAAAGGTTGAAAAAAAAAAAAGAGAATTGAACAAAAAAAGTGGCGCAGGTCTCCAGGATATTACTTATCCTCAGCTTGTCCTACGGAAGGGGTAAACAAAAGCTGTTTTTTCTGGATTCGAATCGGAATTAGACAAATATAGGCTAGCAATCGAAAGAACGAACGAAGGAGAAGAAGCAGGCGGGTAAGGCGGTCGGGTCCCGCGCGCGGGAAAAAGAAAAAGGAGCTAGCAGTGACGTAGATCAGTCATGATTTTGACAGTCGTGTGATCGGCTACGCAAGTTCTGTCTTAATTAAGGGACGGTGAGGGATCCACCGACGTGCATCTGCCTATCTCGAAGACGAAAAACGAAAGCTCTAAATACGGTAACAGACTTCCTGCTTGTAACGCGACGCACAGAATGGCACTCATTGTTCGGCTCAGAAAAAAATAACAATGGTGTACGATGCTTTTATTTTGTTTTTTTTTTCATTTTTTTGTATGATGTGTATGTTTTTTTTTATTACTGCGTCTATCCTGATAATGAAATCGCAGTTAAAAAGAAAACGCACGCGCCAGCACACTCACGCACACACATACACATACACATATGTATATATGTGTGCGTGTCTGTTAATATATATATATACATATATATATATATATACACACACACACGCACACATATATATATGAGTGTGTGTGTGTGTGTGTATGCGTGTGTGTGTGCGTGTGTGCGTGCCAGCATGAATGTGTATTCGTATGCACCTGTGAAAACACACAAGTAGATTATGGTATGGATACCATAATTACTTGCCTAGATAATTAGATATATAATGATATAAACCCCAGAAATTACACGCAAACGTGAATGTAACCATACGTGCATATATATATATATATATATATATATATATATATATATATATATATATATATATATATATAATGTTACAAGGTTCATCAATTACTCTGCCGTTCCATCTCAGCAGAATTTTGATCTGAAAGTTTCACTGCACAACATTACATTAATGATCAATATTTGTTCTGTAAAATAAATTCCTTCTTCTCAACATTTTTTCACATATCGATATATATATATGGGAAACAACGAAAAAACTATTTTGAAGATTACATAAATTGTATTGACAAATATTGAATAACGGGTAAATAATAATAAAGTGACACAAAAAATCTATTGAAAAAGTTTTTGAATGTTCAGTGCTTAAAGCTGTAAAGCTTTCTAGACTATATATACAGATATAATTGTGTCATCCACAGTAAGCTGTTTCGTTGTATTACAAATCTTCAGTGTGGATATAGCACTATCCCATATCCCTCCCAGAACCACGAGGTAGGGTTGAAACCTCTCACTTCAAACCCAAAAGCCACACAATCAAAGACAGACATTCTCCCCCAATGCAAAACTGGACGAATAACAGAACAGTACTGGATAATATGACACTATATATATTTATATATATATATATATATATATATATATATATATATATATATATGTATGTATATAGTGCCATATTATAAGACCACAGATGAAAATTACATAAATTACACCAACAGATATCAATAAAATTGAAATAATTGACTAAAATGACAATATTTTTATAAATTTCCTTTTTTATATCAAGCGTTAAAAATTGTAAAGCTTTTGAGAAAACACACACACACACACATACAAAAACATACACATACACATACACACACACACACACACACACACATACATGTATATATATATATATATATATATATATATATATATATATAACCTGATACCACACTCAAGATGTGTTTTAGGTAAATAAAAACGAAAAAAACGTGCGACAGGAGGAACGCATATAATAGCCTGGCACGGTCTATTACTAATATTCACAAGAAAACTGAGATGCCAATCTTTTTTGTATAACTGAAATGAATATACGAGCCTTGCTAATTCATTTCAATCTTGGTAAAGGTTCGATTGAATTAAACCCCAAAAGCGAACGGAAGCCCTAATTTTGTGTCAAGAAATATAACATAAACTTCTATTTGTTATGCAAACAATAACCGAAAAATATTGAAAGGTACGAAAAATTCACAAGTATTTTAGGGAGATAATTAGATATGACAGGATATTTGTTTTATTATCATTGTCTCATGTATTCCTAGTATAAATACCTACAGTAATCCATCATGCCGTCGATATTGACCTTAAATGCTTCACATCGTTTCTCGTTCTCTTCTACTTTAGGAGCTTTCGCTTCAAGGTTCCCTGTTGTTTCAAGAAAAACTTGATAGTTTTTTTCTGATTTTCCAAGAACGTTCACTGCCCGACGATGGGTTGCTTCGCGGACGAGACCCGAGGACAAACGATGTTGCTTGATAGCAGAGTAGAAAAAGAAGTGAAGCATGGACTGCATACCACACGAAACACCAACGTACAGGATCCAGAACCAGGACCATTTTTGTGCTTATACTACTAATTACGTGTGCTAGTAGGGTGTGCGGTACCCGGTATCCGTGTCGGTCCGACCACTTATCCATAAAAACAATTTTGCATTGGCATTATACTATACGTAACTACGCCTTCGTATATGGTCATATCTGTAATCACTCCATATGTTTTTGTTGATATCTTAATCAGTTATGCACAAATATGTATAAGAGTATTTACTTATAACCCAGCAGCATTCTTATGTAATTATATAGAAATCGGCTGGCAAGATACACAGGCCTGCAAGAAATAGCCTTTTACACGATTTTCGTACAGAAGTATATCCCTTTGAATATGGTTGTTGGGCACAGAAATTGCGATAAAAACACTAAGGTATTCCAATGTCTTATTTATCCATACAACAGATTTGTGTTATGTAGAGAGTCACAACCATCTTGTATATGAATCATTCAAAGTATACAGATGTAGGCATAGAGAGGTGTTTTACATTACTTATGTACTATGTATTATATTCGGACACATCTCTGTTTTCATTGATAAACGATAAAGTTATATATCTCCATGCATCTCTATAAGGTACTTGTCGGTCGGCAAGTCTGTCAGTTTGTCTCTCGGATGGTCAGACGATCCCCGATATATTGAATATCAAATTTCTCAGCAATATCATGTTGAATTCGTATGAAACTCCGGGTCATCTCTTCTACTACCACGAATGGCAATGCTGCTACTAATATTACTACTTCGTTTAGAATCCCTTTGAAATCAAAATTCATTGTTTTGTTGTTGTTTGTTTTTTTGGAGAAATTCAATCATGTATGGCTCCTCCTCTTATTCGATTCTTTCTCATTGAAAACATATCTCTTCTCCACCGGCACTTTTTTCTATCACGAAGTAAGGAAAGATTTGTGACTTTTCTGACTGTTTCAAGTTAGATTGATTTAAAATTAACGAATACCCTCAGATGAATTGTGTGTATCAATGTTCTCCTCCCCCGCTTCGGTTGCTGAGGGAAGTTGACGGCCAAGAGCATAGGACAATAATTTTAAGGTCTAATTCTCTTCCCCATCCCTCTCTCTCACATTACTGATTGTACTCTCTGTTAAATTTTAAAATGATTTTAAAGATTTCACTAAAAAAATGGAACCAAATGTACAATATGCAATGAAGCATTGGAAAAATCTTTACACGTTTTATGACCACGCTATCGATGGTATTAGCACTTTTTTTTTTAATATAGATCTACTTAAATCATTAATACATATACACACATCTTTTGTATATTTATTACTATTATATATATGTATACATATATGCTACACACACATACACACATATATACACACACACATACATACACACACACACATATATATATATATATATATAAATTATAAAATGTTATTGACTCTTAACAAAGTTAACGCTGCCCCACTATTTACAAGAATGTTCAAGTGAGTAATGATATGAATGATCACTTTTCCTTCATAGCAACAAATGGACTCGTCCATTTGGCTATTCAAAGTTTCTCAGTATTCCAGTTATCTCCCTTAAGAATTTTTACTCGACTATTTATCTAGTTTTGCTTCTCCATTTATTCCCGCTTCAAATTATTTAAAACATCTAAGATTATAACACGAAAATTATTTGTCCCCTCTTCATACAATCAAGAAGTATATACTCTATTTTTAAAGATTTCTTATCTAATATAAACGACTTCATCCGTTCAAGAAAAATATGAATTCTGCCTCGATGTTATTGAAAAATTCAGGAAACACAAATTTGTACATCGTTGATCGTCGCCTTTTATATTTACGAGTTTTTCAGATAAAAAAAAATTGCTACGATTGTTCTACCTTTATTTGACAGTTGTAAACCCCGATAGGAGACATTGTGTTCAATCAAAATGATTAAGATTGCAATTCTAATGATATCGAATCCCTGCGTTATGAGAAGTTATATCATTTGAAATCTTTAAATTATCTTATTATATATCGTATTTTATTCGAGTTTATAGCTAATCTTAAAAGTCAAAACATTTTATATTGAATATTTATTCACTCTTACGTCGGTTTAAATAGTTTTAGATTTTTAGAAATTATATCATTCCCTTCTTTTCCCCTCTATACTGAATTCCAAATGTTCAAATTTTAGTTTTATTGTATATTTTACGTATATATGTATTGATTTTACTGGTATTTCTCTGTCTGGTCCTGGACTCTGATGCTTCACACTTTTCTGAATCTTAAAACGTCAAAACTATTCTGCATTTAAGATATGTAAAAGGATCCATATTTACATCTCTGCATACATGAGGGAAAGATAAGAGAAAAAGTGAATGAAAGATCAGTCAGAAATTATGAGAAGTCTTCATCTATCATGGTTAGTGTAACTTACTAGGGAGGGGAACTATTACCTAAATATATACAAATGAATGTATACAAACACGCACACACCACAGGCACGCACACACATACACACATAAATATGCATATATATGGGGGACGGGGCTATTTGGTACATTTTTCCCCTTAGATCACTGTAACTACCCAGGGAATTAACTTCTTTTTGATGGCCTGTTTAAGTTTAAAACATTTCTCAAGATTATCATATCATCATTTGGTAGCCCCGCATACAATGTACGAACCAGCCCCAAAATACATGTTTTTTTCTTGCTTTCAATTCAAAGGAGAAGTTACTTGAAACGTGGCGTATAAACTGTTTATTGTCACTTCTTATTAGGATAGACTGCGCTATGATAAACTGTTCAGTACAGTATGAACTAAACACTTATTTCTTCAATGTGAAGAATCATCTAATCGGGGCGAAAAATCTTTTTCATGCAAAATTTTTCATGACTCAAACTTAGTCGCAAAAGGGGTAAAATTCTTATGGCTAACAGTGACACCATCGGGCAGTGATAACGAAAATTGCAAGTGATTCAACCTGCCCCTGAATCAAAGTTGCCTTGGTCTCATATATATATATATATATATATGTGTGTGTGTGTGTGTGTGTGTGTGTGTATGTGTGTGTGTGTGTGTTTGTCGACATGAGTGTGTATGAATTTGTCTGTGTGTACAAACATGTAAATATGAAAAACTGACACTCATTTTGAAGAAAAGGTCGGGAAAGAATAGAGGGGTAAAAGGAAAGAAAAAAGGGAGATAAGCTGGATAATGCTATTTTGACATGATTATTAATCTTAAGTTATGGATACCATTCAAGACATCAATTTGGTTATTAATATATTAACATAGAAGACTACGGTTTAATCATAAAAACATGTTTGTTAATATGTATATGCAGAGCGAAATGGATGTACATGGAAAACTATATATATATATATATATATATATATATATATATATATATATATATATATATACGTGTCTCCCTCTCTCTCTCTCTCTCTATATATATATATATATATATATATATATGTGTGTGTGTGTGTGTTGATAGGAGTTCATAACTATTTGCATATATATGTGTGTGTGTCTGTATATGTCTGTGAATATCGATATGCACACACGCACACTCATTTATCCATGTGTGTGTGTGTATGTGTGCGTGTGTGTGTGTGTGCGTGTGTGTGTTTGTGCGTATATATGCGCAGCAGTGTATCTGGTACATACATAGGGATATGAACAAATACACCCACAGACCTATACATTTATTTGTATGTTAAGTTACGCACATGTATGTACATATATACCATAACTATCGGTGCTAACTTGTTGTGCACGTAGACAATAATGCAAGTCTTCGTATATCTAAACAAACCAATAGACACAGACGAATTAAACTGTTTCGTACGCGTTCAAACCGGAAGCAATTTTCTCATTGGGCAACAGTTTCTTGTTGTGTCAACTTCCGGTTCCTTAAGAGTCGCTCTTCGCTGTAAAAGGGAGCTACAAAATGGAGGACGAATGACGGGCTTTTAGTGCTAGTTTAATTCGCTTGGCGGTTTAATTTAGCCTCACCACAAAACGTAGACAGTGCACCTTATTCAGCGGACAAAAGAAAAGCAATAGTCAATTCATAGAAAGAGAATCAGCTGCAAAACATTGTAGCTACATCTCTCACATACAGTTTTTTTTTTATGTTTTATTGGTAATTTTAAATTTTTTGGTATATACATACATATACACACACACACACACACACACACACACACACATATATATATATATATGCATATATATATATATGTATGTATGTATGTATGCATACTCACGCACTCACACACACACACAAACACACAAACGCTTACGCACACACATATCTCTCTCTCTCTCTCTCTCTATATATATATATATATATATATATATATATATATGTATATATATATATATTCATGTATATATATATATATGTATGTATATATATATATATATGTATATATATATATATATGTATATATATATATATATATATATATATATGTATATATATGTATATGTATATATATGTATGTATGTTTATAAACAGTGTCTGTCGTGAGTATTTGAACAGTCATTTCACTTCTAATCGATTGGGTTTGAGAGTTAAAATGAAAACATTACGCAAGAAACACCATTTTCTTTTTCTTTCTTTTTCGCAATCAGTATAACAAGGCTTGCATTTAGTTATGTTTTGTGGTTCTGAAGGCTAAATTCTCTGAAAATGTTTCTTGTAATATAACTAAATTTTTAAATGAAAAAAGGCTTCCGTCTTTCTGAAATCTTATTCAGAATTTTTTCAAAGTGAACTAACATTGCTATATGGAAACTGATGAGTCAATTCCCTCCGGCCTTTGGTCAAAACCGATAATAACTTTTGCAACCCCCAGAAAGGCAATCAGATTTTGTGTTTGTTCGAAGATCGACGAGCAATACTTGTTCTTTATCAATGGTCGTTTATGCACATGAAAAAGTATTTGATATAAGTATTTGAACGAGTCTTTTTTTATTTCCTGAGATTGCAGGAGCCTTTATGGATTTTGTGCGAGTGGGAGATTTACTTAACTTATTTGGCAACTCTTCCATATCGCAATTGGAATCTGAACAATATTTTTTTTTTCATTTAACGATATAATTCTATTAGAAAAATGTTTTCGATGAATCTGGTATTTAGAACCACTAAACATTATTAAATGCATGTCTTGTTATGTTGATTGCAAAAATTGATTCTTCTTGTCCAATCCTCCTGTTTTTAACTCTCTGTTTGTATAAATATATATATATATATGTGTGTGTGTGTATGTGTGTGTGTGTATGTATCTATAGAAAGAGAGAGAGTGGAGGTAAACAGAGGCAGACAGACAGGTTGGTAGAGAGGAAGATATATATATATATATATATATATATATATATATATATATATATATATATATATATATATCAGTCGGTTATCTTGGAATTTGCAACATACATTAAATGCAATAAGTAGCAAGATTCTTTCGAGTTAATGAGAGACTTATGTACCTTGAAAATCAGTATTCTGAATCCTGGTTTTCATTTGAACTCATTCCCTACAGACCCTTACCGTTTAACCCTTATGGAACGTTCTCATACATATAGAAGATTATCAGGACTGAAAATACTTTGGGGGACAGGACAGATTTAATTCTCAATACATGACTTCGACTTTTTCTCTAGAATTGATTCTCACGTCTACATCTTTGTAAAGCATATGATTTGTTTTAGTAGACAAGTTTTTGTAATTTCGTTTGTATATCAAATCGATTGGAATTTGAATCTATAAATAAAGCAGTACAGGTTCAGATGTTTGTTCACTTGTATATCTAAATAAATACAGCATATTTTAGGTAGCATATTTTCATTTTATTTTTTTTCTACTTTGACAGACAAGATTTGTCTAATTTCTGTCAGAACATTTTCGATGAAGGGATTATCATCATGTAAAAATGTTTCCGGACTTATGTCATCATTTTGGTTCATCTTCTGAACACAAAGTTTCGGTCGTTGTACCCTACGGCCCTCTTCAGGTGGGTATCGTGAGGATGATGTTTCAGGAAGCCAAGACGGGGTGGAGTCAAAGCCTGAGGGCGGAATGTCAGCATTCATTCCATTGTCTAATTTTGGGTAGCTGTAGTTGTGAGATCACTGCAATGTTTTTTTTTACCGTTTTGGATGTCATAAATATGATGAAACAAAATGAGGACACCATTCTTGAAGAAATGTATTCATAACAAGATTTGATTATTTAGTTTTTTCATCAGTTTGCCTCAAAACCGGATTCATATTATATAGGAAATGTCCAAAGTTCATCATATTGTTGGTTCTGAATTATTAGATCAAGTATTTCCGACCATCGTTGACTATTCTTAAGAACAAGTAAAGCCGTGATTTTAAAGTCCAAATATTGTATCGTTATTTTCTATACTGATAAATAATAAGTAAATTAATATATCGAAGTCGGATCAGAAGAAAATGACAGCAATTACTGTTCAAGTTAAATAGAATGATTGAGAGAATGACAGAGTTTATAATATTAGAAGCTAAAAAGAACAAATTGTTTTTTGTTTGTTTGTTTTTTTCTACTTTGCTTACTGATCGTTCCCATTAAGTCTAAAGAATACTTTTGGTGTACGTGATAAACGTACGCCATTAACGAAATACCTTCACTTTCACCTAATTTTCTATTCTCGTTTGGGCTATCCATCTTCGCTCCACAGAAAACATCTCGAAAAAGTTGGACGAACGTGTGTCATGATGTTGGCAGGATACTTTTAAGTCAATTTCAAAGATCCCTAGGCAGACAAAGTTCAAATTAAGAATGTTTAAAGTTGCCCAGTGGATGGAAATATCAACTATTTTAAATATTTTTTCAAAGTTTTTAAGTTAATGGACTTCCTTTGTGTTGGGGTGATAAGATCAACTATAAACACTTCGGCTTAATTCAAAATCGGATATTTTCCTGTTTGTTTTTTGTCAGAAGACAAATTTTCAGATTTCTTTGCTTGCGAATGTCTGTATATAAATTTTACAGAGTCTATAAATGCATTAACATTAGAAAGTGTGAGTTTCAGTGTGAATTCATCTACTTAATTGTGAATGTGTTATTAATAACTTTTTATGTGTCCTGAATAAATGTGTGTATGTGTACACGAGTAAAACAGACAATCTCATTCTTGAAATGTGATAATATTAATATATGTATAAATATATATGAATGTGTTAGTGTTTTTATATATATGTGTGTGCAAAGTATTCGCGTGAGTAAACGTATTTGTGTGAATATACAAATATGTACTTTAGCATGTCTATAAACACACACACACACATATACATATAATATTTAATTTACATGAGCATTCGCCTATACATACATACATACATACATATATATATATATATATATATATATGTATGTATGTATGTATGTATGTATATATATGTATATGACTATGCGTATGGATGTGCATATATGTTGTGAAACCATAAAAGCTGAAACCAACTCAGAAAAAAATAGGTAATCAGAATTTGCAGAACAAATGATAAGGTGTGCATAATTGTGTCCATCCACATATATACAGCATAATGTGTATCTATCTACTCATTCAACAGTGAGATTTCCCAGCTTCCCTGTCCATAACCATGGACTCTTCCAAATAAAGGTAACAACTTTGCGGATAATAATAACACAATAGTCCTTTGCGCTTGAGGATTTCAATGGTTCTTCTCTTATGATAAAAAATGATGTCATAGAATATATATATATATATATATATATATATATATATATATGTGTGTGTGTGTGTGTGTGTATAATTCCGTATATGTAACAGTTTTTCTTGGACGTTCAGATATTACACTGCGATCTTAGATCGGGCCAGGAAACGATTCTTTGACCTTAGCAAAGCGCGCAAGCAGTTCTCAGTCAAATAATCCCGTAGTTTTCTATGAGTATTATGTTAGTCTCGTACAGTTAGCAAACATGTTATCTTGACGAAATCAGACATACACGTGTTCTTATATGCCAATCAACTGTGGATAATTCGTATGTTTTGTGAGATTACTTTCTGCATTTACGTTTTAAAATTGTTCCGAAAGGAGACAAACAATTATGTAAACCTCCATTCTTAGTTCGTTTTGAGTTTTTTGCTGAAAATCTAAACATTGACTTTTATTTTCCAGTTAAAGACTATATTTCTATGGCTATTTATATATTTATTCAAAAGACAGACCTTTTCTTTATTTGTTCATTTGTATATATATATATATATATATATATATATATATATATATATATATATATATATATATATATATATATATATATATATATATATATGTATATATGAATATATATATATATAGATATATGAATATATGTATTTATACTCGTGTGTGTTTGTGTCTGTAGCATTTGTGTGTGTGTATATATATACATAATAAAATTGATTTACATAATATATATGTGTATGTATATATATATATATATATATATATATATATATATATATATATATATATATATATATATATATATTAACATGTATGCATTTGTGTGGGCCTATCTGCCAATTCATATTTCTTAATGAATCATTCTGTACGGTAATCCCGTTTCTCATGCTCATTACTTTGTGAAAATAAATCCATCTTACCAACTTGAAATCTCATTCTTCTCTCTCTCTCTCTCTCACACACACACACACACACACACACACACACACGCACACACACACATTCCCCTTCTAAATAACTGATGCCTAAACATTCCCCTGTAGTTGTTTCAAAGTACACTTTTTACTGCTTTTATCTGTATTGATTATGAACCCCCACTGCAAACAAGTTTCTCCAAACAAAATAAAATTCTCTCTATCTTTTCCTCCCTTTTGTCAAACAATATTCCAAACCTGGAGTTGAGTTTTTCTAACGTAACAAGAATATGTACTGATAGAGCTAAATTGGCAAGTTTTACCTATCCACTAAAATTTATGCTAGAAATACACAAGGGCTTATTTCATCCAAATGAAAAATCAACATCATCCTACCGTGATTTGAAACCACAAGCAACCTTTTGGTAGGCTTGTGTCTTATCTTCAAAATCATATCTTGCAGATACGCAAGGGCTTATTTCCTTCTAATCAATAAATACATTTATACATAATATGTTTTATTTATTTATTATGTATATAATACAAAAGTTATAGTAATCATTATCAGTCGGAATAGAAGTTGGAGCAGAGTTTGACCCTGCAGCAGTCAGTCTTGTTTTTTTTTTCTGTTCTTTCCTTATTTTTTTTCTCCTCTGAAACAGAAATAAACATTTACACACGTATTCCACTAGCATACACGGGCATAATCTCACTATTCTGTTTATCGTGTAACCTTGATTATATATAAATCGAGTCCTTCCTAAACCTACTCTCTCTTTTTCTCTCCCTTTTTTCTCCCTTTCTCTCATCGAATTATTTTTAGAAACCGTCAGCCAAAACTGTCACTGAAACAGCAAACGAAGATTTCTACGGTTTTTAAGTCGGTCTGGCTAGCTGGTTGACATTGTATGTGTCTCCTGTACGGGCCGCACCAATGGAGTTAGAGGGTTGTACATTTAAACATTTACTTCTTATTATGTCGAGGAAAGAACTTTTTCTTTCGTTTTTCCAAATGCCCCCCTAGATAGGGTTTTTAGTGGGGGGGTTAATTTACAACGATAGTTTATGCTAAATTGATCCTTTTGTTTGATCCATGAAATATTCACACATTATTTTTGTTAAGATTTTGACTTTTTCAGTGATCAGTGTTTTTTTTCACCTTTTTTTTTTCGATTTTTCCACCCCCAACACGGTCTGCTGCCAAAAGACGTTGGTCAGATGCCGGTTTCTTTTCAGTGACTAACCAGAACTTTTCTCTTATCTCCTTTTTCCTCCTCATTAACTTTTTAGTTTTATTAGTTACCCCCTCTCTCTTCCCCCTTTCTTTCTCTTTCTCTCGCTCTCTCAATCTCCCCCTCTATCTCTCTCTTTCTCTCCCTCTCCCTCTCTCTCGACATATATCCCCTTCTCTCTCCCCTTCCCCTCTCTATCTCTATCTCTGTCTCTTTTTCAAACTACTTTCCATTTCATTTCAATTTCTCTATCCTGATGTCTTCAGTGTTTGCTTCGTGAATCATTTCCACTTTATTTTCTCTATGTCTTTCTCTCTTTCACCGTCTCTTTCGCTCCTGACTTTACTGATCTTCACGTCTTTGTCACTAAAGTAAAAAGCTCGCAAATAGGGTTAATGCACAGCTTAAAAGGGGTTGGTCACCCCAAATATTAGGCGCCCCTTAATGATTCATGCGGCCAACGCCCTCTCCGTCCCCCGTTCCAATACATCTTGAACATCCAATTGTCCGAAAATCACATTTAACTTTTTTCATCAAAGAAAACATGACTGAAAATCAAAATAGAAACGAGATTTTTTTATTCCTTGATTTTAGAGTCGCAGTCGTAATCTTATTAGTTTTGTTACTGTTTTTTCTTATCTTCATGTTCTATATGCATTAGCGTTGTTATTGATGTTGTCGTTGTTTGTCCAATCGATGAGAGGAATTTTCATATTTTATACGCCCCAAAGAAACAGTCTCAGTTCAACTTTTTAAAATTTATTTCATTTTCTGTTCTGCTCGTTTGAAGTATTCGTGGTAGTAGAAATGATGGTGGTAGCAGTAGCATTGAAATTTAATATATTACTAGTTGCTGATTTGGTTAACTGCCGTAGATTTTAAATTAAATGAATGCTGGTGGAGGCGGGGGGCCCAAGATTTTTGCCTTTTTTCTCTCTTTTTTTTTTCTTTATTTATTTTGAGCGTTTGTGTGGTTGAGTATGTATGTGTTTGTGTGTGTGTATGTGTTTGTGTGTGTGTTATTTCCGCACATTTTGCTCACCAACATTCCTCTTCAACTTCCAATGTAACTTGGTGGTGGTTTAAAGTTTCCCGCTTACTTTATCGTTGTTTCTATTGCTGTAATTAAGAAGGACTGAGTGACAGCAAGTCTCTTCACATCACCAGTTCATCCCATCACACTCTCGCAGTCCACAGCAGTGCTGTGGATTACGGTTTAAGACCAGCGGACTCGTTGTTATTGCTGGAGGTTGAGTGGCAGTAAGTATCCCCACGTCTCCTGCTCTCCCCTTATACTGTCCTCACCTGTCATAGCTGCACTATGATTTGTAACGCCTTCGCCGTGCCTTTTTCTTGGCTCTTACGCCATTTCTGCCAGCTGGGGGTCGAATGCCACGTATTCCAGTATTCTCCTTAGTATTTGTGCAGTCTCCAGTAGTGCTGTGGACTGTATCGTCTCAATTTTTCCTCTTATCCCCAGTTCATGAAATCATCATCATCATCATCATCATCATCATCATCATCATCATCATCATCATCATCATCATCATTATTTATTATTATTATTATTATTATTATTATTATTATTATTATTATTATTATTATTATTATTATCATTAATCACCCAAAAATTGCAGATCGGGTCTTGCAAGAGGACAGATGGCATCATCACTCTAGCACCTTTCAAATATTACTAATTTCCTGTTGCTAACGTAGTTTCTATCTTTTCTTGGATTCCGAAACCAATTCAAGTTCACCAATGATTGTTGGAAAATTTGTTATTGTTGTATTGTTGGCCATTGTGATATTTCATTTAAAAACTTCATGTGTTTTTCGCCTTCCTCTAGGTTCAGTCTATGCACTGTCGACTTGTCTGTTAGAAACTGTCAACAAAGGTTTCTTCTGTCCTTACTAGTTTTTTTTTTAATTTAGAGTTTTTTAGTGAACACTGCCCAACAGAAAGCGAGAGGGGTAACTTATTCATTGATCAGCCTCTTTTCCAGATTTTTGATTGATCACCCCCAACACGATGTGCTACCAAAAGACGTTGGTCATGTGACAGTTTCGATTGAGTGACGAAACAGACCTGTCTGACAATTTGCTTTTTTTGTATATTTTTTCTGTTATCAGTCTTGCACTTGTACTCGAGGTGTCGTGGGAGGTGGTTATTTTGTCTGTCTGTTTGTATCATCTACTATGTCCGCTGTCGGTCTTTTAAAACGCTATACAGGGGGCTGGACTTACCTGGTTTGAATTCAGTGCTTACCAAAACTGAAGAGACCAGTCTTTTATGCTACTTACCCATAGCTGGATTTCAAGACGTGGATTCATGCCTTCCCTAATTGGATCAATGAGAAGTGAACGCAAATTGTCTCGGCCGGATTTCGGACACGGTTCCATTTTTTTTTTAGCTGATTACCGTGATCTTCTATCTTTCGAATTCAAGGAGAAAGTTCTCCTCTGTTTGGATATTCATAATAGCTTGAATTTCAAATACTCACTGATCGTCTATCTTGGGAGATTGTTTCTGACCAAACAGACTCGGATGAGATGCCCTAAAAAGTCTTTTTTTTAATTTTCCAACCCAGAAGTTCATATGCGAGGTTCCCCACATGAACCCGACTTTTTGTCACGTCCGATTTTCATGGGGATTCGGATTAATGGGATCTTGGATTGTTAATACTGTTGTAGGCTTTTGCTTGACTGAATTTGAACCTGTCACATTATTTGTTCGATTTACTATGAGAGACTAAGAGCAAATTAGTTTTGCAGGCCACTGCTATAGAGTTCGATCCTCCTTGGGTGCCCCCATACTTGTAAACCTAGTAAATACCTATAGATGCTCACCATAAGTGTTAGCTCGTCTCTCTGACGAATTTGTTTGTGTTGCGAATTCGATTCTCAATAATCATCCCACTACTATGGTCTTGTATCAATCTATGCTGGACTTTGTAAATAACTTTGGAGCCTCGCCACAGACCATTGGTTAGCAAGGTTTCTGCAGTTTCAAGTCCGATCATTACTAGGCAACTTACATTTTTGGCTTCGTATCAGACTTAGTTCAGATTTAAAGATTTAAAAAATTAATTTTCCATGTGTAAAACGACAACGCCTACACTTTTATGAAATATTTTCGGAATCTATCTAGTTCGCCACACTTTTAGTTTCAATTTTGCATTTGATCTTTGGAGATCAACGTTGTGAGTCTTGATGTCCAGCTGTTGTCTGACATTTTTGCAACATATCCAGCCAATTGCTGGTCGAGTTTTATAACTATGTTTATGATATATTGGACAGTCTTTTCTCAAATATACTGTGCTATTTCGTGATCTCTCAATGTGACATTGAGCACGATTGCTCTTTCAGTTAGTTTAGATGTTCCAGCTCCATAGGTGACTATCGGTAGGATGCATTAGTTGTATACTCTTCTTTTTCAGACTAGTGGAATTAGTTTGTTCTTGAAAGTCGAGTTTGCTCTACCGAAACATTTCCAACCTAGTGTAATTCTTTGCTTTATTTCTTCTGATGATGACTTCATGGAGATTCACTGTCTTAGGTAGATGTAGTGGTCTACTCTCTTCAGCTCTGCGTTTTCGATTTCGATCGTGGTGTCTCTCTTCTCAGTATTGTTGTACAAGACACTTGTATGACTGAAGTTCATGTTGAGGCCAACTTAAGTTTATGGATCAGGCTTTGTAGCTTTTCAAGTTTTTTCTTCAATCCTACAGTCTTAGATTGGGGTTGATTAATGATTTGTTTTCAATTACAAAATAGGCAAAGAGTGGAAATAGCGTTCACAGTTCATTTTGCATGGAACTGATGTACAGGCACCTTGCCTCCTGTTCCTCCTACCACCCCTAGCCTTCTATCATTCAGCCATCATCACCATTTTGAGAGTGTAGAAACACTAAAATATTTTATCATATGAATTAATGCTAGTTGCTTCTTCACTTTACATCATTTTAGGTCAAGGGATTTTTTGTATAGGAACTAGCCGAAAATACCCGGCCTTTTTACCGTCGAAGTCTCCAGATAGATGGCCAATTATACATATATTTTTTTTTGTTAGAAAAAGTATCAATTGAGATTAGATTTGAACTTTTTTGTGTCGGGTTCTGTTCAAGTACATTGCGATTTTTTTAGAAAAATTGAACCCCTGTCGGAATATATGCACTGAATGTAAAAAAAGAATAATGATGATTATGACTCGCTTGATTTTAGTCAACAATAAACTTACGATACGATAACGGGTGTCATTTTATGCGTCTGCACTTGAAATTTTTTGGTTACTTTTCTTTCAAGCTATTAAATGCATTTCTGTGCCTCCAGCATCACGGAATTCGTCGGGAATTATATCCTATAGCCTTCTAGAGTGAAATATATAAAGCCTAAATTCGTTTTTTGGGTGTAAAACGCGATTGTCAGTGAAAATGTCATTACAAAAAGGTTGAGCGAATATCTTTTTATACATAGAGGATAAATAAGAATATATAAATAATTCATCAATCACTGGAAGATTCAGTTCAATTCTTGATAACAATAGAAAACTAACCATTTCAGATTGATACCTCAATTACTAAAATAGTTTGAGTTACCTACAGTATTCAAATGCATAATATATGTACGCACACACACACACACACACACACACACATATATATATATATATATATATATATATATATATATATATATATATGGCTGAAAAATATGATAGGTGTTAGAAATCAAATGTTTGCAAATCCCTTGACCCCACCGTTGAATCCGACAAAATTGTTTTTTTTTACATACAAAATATGAAATGTTTATCTTGTCTTAAAACTTCTTACTCAAAGCAATTAATATGTATGTATCAAACATAGAGGTTCGGTTTATCATTAAATTCTAATTGAAAATCGATTCCCCTCTCCATGTCCAGGGACATTGAACGCTGATGAATTAATCATGGAGGGATTAGTGTATTACTTCACAACAATAGGAAAATGATCCCCGATTCATTGAACTCCAGCTTCGTGTACAGAGTCTTTAGAAAGTATTTGAAATATGCCTCACGTATGTAAATCTTCTTTTCGTCATACCATTGTATTCGGAGATATACTAGGGCTGTGAAAAAAATTAAAGTTGCAGCTAGTCCACAC
The DNA here is from genome assembly GCA_963457665.1 of Thysanoteuthis rhombus. Lineage (NCBI taxonomy): Eukaryota > Metazoa > Mollusca > Cephalopoda > Oegopsida > Thysanoteuthidae > Thysanoteuthis > Thysanoteuthis major. The sequence goes on along the minus strand of OY735208.1, from coordinate 53,731,156 downwards.
ATTTACATACGAGCATAAATTCAGCATGGCCAGTTTAGAGTTACAAAGCCATAAACAGTAATGCTTATAGACTATATACTAAGTACAACATTGAAACCCTAACGTAATAAATTCTGTTGATGTAAAAAAGCGTAAGAATGTCACTTTTTGTGCATTTTTTTTTTGCTTTATGAATCACGGAATTCTTCGAAAATTATCGCCTGTAAACATCTTGAGTGAAATATCTAGACTTCTACCATTTATTTTGAGGTTAGAGTAAAACGTATTTGTCAGTGAGAAACGTCAAAGCGGTTAACCAAATTTTCATAAACAGGAAGCTCTTATTTTTAGATGACAGGGAAAACCTATAGTGCTAAAATAATGATAGTCTTTTTCATTTTATATTCATTTATCCGTTTTTAACTATAATCAGATGAAGTCTTCTGATAACTGTAAATGACTAATTATTATTGGAAGTATTGTTGTTCTTTGTTTTTTCTATTACAGACATTATTATTGTAGTCATATTCATTTGAATTAGCCATTAATTCTATTCACCCATTATTTCCATTATTTCTTTTCAACTCCTTTATCATTAACAACAGCAACAGTATGTTAATTTCAATTTAAACAGCAGTTCTCATTTCCATACATAAATTGCTTATTTTATTGGGGGAAATTAGTGTTATTTTAGTTGTATGTAAACTATTAATGTTTCTTTCAAATGAGCAGTTTTTTCCTAGTTAAAAAAAGCATGATAAAAACCAAGTACAAACATTCGTGTTTTCAAATATTGAAATATGCAGATGCTAACTTCACTGACATCATTGATATTTCTCTCTTCTCTCCTCTCTCTCCAGTAATATCAATAACCACGTTCTTTTTTTTTTTTTTTTTTTTGTTAAAAAAACTAAAGATTAATATTTATCTAGCCGCCAAGCGATTTAAATTAGTGTTACTCGGTCAATTTCCAAATGTTGTCGTGTCTCAAAAAACGATCACAAATTGAAATCTTTAAGGAAGTGCCTTTCACGACCAATCTTGATTATTTGATACTTCATTTTATTGGGGCCTTCCTAAAAGCTTAAAACAAATCATGGTGTAGGAATTACTATACTGATCTCCAAAGCAATTAACTTCGTATGGTACATATCCAAAGGAGAAGAATATAGAAAGAAGATAGTTTTACGCCATTCTACCAAAAGGAGATGGCCTCTCTATTTTCGAAAAAAATCAGTCGAATACCTAGCTTTTTACCTTGGTTCGAACACCAACTGCTAGCATTAGATAGAAGTACATAACTAACCCACCCACAATGCAGATCCATCTACGTTGGCTTTGATTCTTACAGGGTACTCCATATAGTTGTTGCGGGAAAGCGTTGTGAATATCTAATATATTTATACATACGGTAATATATTCAATGGCAAGGAGAGTTGCAGGACGTTGAAATGATAAGCTGTCCATGTGACGTGGTTGGAAGTGATATCACGTGAATAAACGACACTTTCTCGAAATTATGTGATACCTGTAAACAAAAATAAATCACGTGAGCAGTTGGGGACATGAGAAGCCGCGAGACTGACTCGAGAAATAGAGGAGACCAGACGATCAGGGAAGGCAGCCTATAAGAGGGCGTCGTCGCCTCGGTAGAATTCCCATGCATTCGAAATAACAGAAGTGTAAATTTGTCTCATGTTGGAAGTGTCCTTCTCTCTCTAAACAAAATTACGTACAAAGCGAGAAGAGGCAAGTATTTATTTTGATCTGAAAGTTTCATTGTATAATGTTCGGATATTTCCTTGTAAATATTTATTCAGAAATTTAGGAGACGCTTTATCAAGAGACGACTATTTGTTAATCAATATTTTAATTCTTTATCATTTCTTCACGTGACGTAAGATTTGCGTTCATTAAAAATCTGCAATCGTCCTATGATCTATCTATCTACATATATATATATAGGTGTGTGTGTGTGTGTGTGTGTGTGTGTGTGTGTGTGTGTGTGTGTGCGTGAAAATTTAATCTATGGCAATGGTTTAACTTGGAATCATTTAGCGTATGATTTGTTGCATATATTTTGAATTCAAAAGGAAAACAACTCTTTAAAATAAAACTTAGGAGTTGTATCCCTTAAATTTACAGTCAGATGATTTGCTGATTTGTTTACCTGAATTTTCAGCCAAGCATATCTGTTGTCCGTAAAATTTAGGCGGGAAACTTCAAAATATCTTTTAAAGAATTATTTTCCTTTCGCTGTTGCCTTTTTTGCAAACACTCTCTATATGTTGGTGTGCCCAAAATGTTTTATGATTAAGTGTCCATATTCATCATATTCAATGATTTTTTCTCAAATCTTATATCCATGTATTTTTTCATGGGACTGGCTAAATGGTTGAATCGGTAGCAAATCTTTCACTGACTCTTGTATTTGCAGGTACAGGGCAGACTTATAAGCCTGATTAAATATTGTCTATTGGTCAACTACATTGATATACTATTTTCAAACAATCTCCATTTTCTTAAATTAGTTTTGCTTGTTCCCACGAAATATGCAATAGCCAAAAGATTTGAATTATCAGGAGGAACAGCAGCAGTCGTCGTTGGACATAGACCTTCCTCAGGATTTGCCAGATCTCTCTGTCATGTCGTAGAGCTAATACTTTTTGAACTTGTTTAAAAAAAACTTGCGAAATGAAAGGCATGCATCAAGTACATGAGAGAATCATGCTCAACTTCACATGGAGAGATCACAAGAAAGCAAAGTATATCAGAAAGAAGATGGGAGTTCGAGACATCATGAAATCTATTGAAAAACTGAAATCGTAATGGGCCGGTTATGTTGTAAAAATGGCAGACAACGATGGACATCACGACTCACAACATGGATCCCCAGAGATCATCTGCGAAACTGAAGCCGATAGAATACGAGACAGAGAGATAAATTAAACCAATTCAGAAAATACTGGCTCTGCAACGCCCATGATAGAGATATGCAGCGGGTCCTGGGAAGAGTCAATGTCCAACGACGAAAGATAAAAGACTGATGATGATGGAGTTCGTCATGCCATCTTGAATTTTGCTGACCACAGTTTTGCACATGATCTCTGGAGATTCACGTTCAGTTGTGATGTTTGCGGTTGTCTGATATTTTCATAACGTTTGTCATTTAAGTTTTCTGAGGAATTCTATGATATATATGATTTCTGCTTTTTCTCTAATATACTGTGCTGTCTTGTGATCTCTCCAAATTAGGTTGAGCATATTTCTCTACTGTGCATGTATGAGGGTCAATCTTTCTGGTTAGGTTCCATATTTCAGCTCCATAGAAGACTATCGGGTGAATTCATTTGTTAAATACTTGGGGGGGGGAACTAATTGGATTTTCTTGCTATCAAAAATTGGTTTTGCTCAAAAGAAAGTCTTCCAACCGAGTTATCCTGAACTGAAAGCTTGCAATTAAATTTTTTTTTCTTTCGGCAGCAATAGTCAGCGTTCCAAATAAGGCCAGGATTTCAAATCGCCACATTCAATGCAAACAGCCGTTTCCATTCAGGAGATTGGAGCTAGAAAAATAATTTCACTGCCATGTTTATATATGAAAAATGAAACTGTAGTATTGACAAATTATATCTATCTCTGCATTACACCAAGGGGAAAAATTATCTCAATACGGGCAAAAAAATAAATGAAAATTTATACAAACATCCTAAATTCTTCTCTTTTTTTTTTGTTATTATTATTGGACAACCGGAGCCATCAAAGATGGTGAAGTGTTCGATCCTTTGTTAAACGTGGGCGTGTTTGTTTATGTGTTTGTCTGTGTTTTCAAGAACTCATGGCCATACCGTTTTGTCTACAGATTTAGAAAAATTACATCCGTGCTCCACAGCACTCCACTCTTTAGAGGGCTTTATTTCTACACGTTCAATAATTCGATTCTCTGGACTTTAAATGTATTTTTTTTACTCTCATAGATGTTTTAAAATTGGAAATAACAACTGGATTGTCTAGAATTTAGATGTTTCTAGATGTTCTGCTTTTTTTACTCTTCTTAGATATTTCCAAGTGGAAAATGCCAATGGTGTCATGAATAGAATTTATTCAGAACATATATATTCTTAAGTGGATTTTTTTAAATACGACTTGAAATTTTGAAGCCACGGCCGTTCAACCAATGACTGTGTTTATTATTATTATTATTATTATTATTATTATTATTATTATTATTATTTTCATTATATTCTCTCGTCACTGCGACAGCGACGACTTTGCAAACCTTAATATTGTCCCCTATTTTATTGCTGTTCCATGCAACTTCACGCTCTTTGCAAGAGAAAGACAAAAATAAAAACCAACTTTTGGAAGATCCTGGCCGCAGATCAAGGTTCGAATGATTTTCTCACAGAGATTTTCATTAAATTGTAATCGTTTTGTCTCTTGGCCTTTTGAAGCGATCAGTGTTTAGCGTCAGATCGTGGTTCTCACTGCGTGGCCATGGGGACATAACAGAGCGCCATTTCAAAAGACATGTGTGAGTCTAAATCTGTTTATGAGATCATCACCGGCATTCGATCAGCTATTCCTCCATTTTGAAACAGGAGATATTTTTACATTTCACCACCATTGTTATGCTTCACAATGGTGTATCTGACTAAGCGATTCTGTGCACGTCCAGCTCAGTCGAAATCCTCACACGGATTATGGGTGAGGTTTTCGGTACAGATTAGCGCGCCAAGAACAAAGTACCCAGACGAACCAATTCACGGCGTTCAGTTGATTAAGGGCTCAATTACAGACTTGTTATAATGCACTTTAGAACGAAAAGATGGGGTTGGTGAAGGAAGAATACAAAGGAACCAAATCATTGCTGGAATGGACCACTGTGGCTTGGTTTTACTGTAGTTTCAATGCTTTTGAGTCAATTGAAATGGTCGTGTCAGAGTGTTGAATGGGCAATGATTTGGACAAGTTGAAATATAATAGTCCACGCACGATATGCTTCTCACAGTTCCCTTCTCTTTCTATTCTCCATTTTCTCCTCCCATCATCTACTTAAACTTCTTTTCTCCTTATTTCCCCCTTAAGATGGATTTTATTGCATATTTTCTTCGGCCATTTTCACCCCACTTTTGCTTTTTAGTTCGTCTACAAATTATTATTTTAAATACAATCTTAATACATTATTAATATTACTAGCAGTAAATACCCACACTTCGGGCAGTTATCCCCGGATATAAAGAGCCTACGGTCATTAAATATGGAACATACGCCTGTAAAACTTTAATTGAGAAATAATTCACTGTTTTACCACCGTAGACTCCAGAAAGCTGGCCAATTGAAAATCGCATTTATTGAGAACTATGAATCGAGATTAGTTTTAGATTATTTTTGTGTATGCCAATTCTTTAATGAAAAGGTGTCGCAGTACTTAAATAGCAAATAAACAATGTTATTTCGCTTCAATAAAGAAAATAATAGGAATTAATTCAGGGGATGTTGGTCAAACATTGGTATTGTACACATACAATGTAGTTTTCCCAGAAAAGCATTTCTTTGCATTTATTCAATATCATCTGTTCTCTAATAAAAGATTGAATCCCTATCGAGATATTTGCATTGAATGTAAAAGGAAATGAATCATTCCAGTCTTCTTACTTTTTGCTTTTTAAAAAAGGCGGAAAACTACAGAAAAATACGATAATGATAGCCGTTTTGAGCACCCATAATTTAAAATTCTAAATTTTACGGTGAGTTAAGCTCATTAATATATCTTGTGTCCGCCCCACCCCCCAATCATGTAATTCTTTGAAAATACAGCCTATAACATTCTCGGGTGAAATATGGAAGGTTTAAGACCACTATTCAAAAGTGAAACGCATTTGTCAGGGGGTACCTCGTGACGAAGAAGTTGAGCATTTTTCAGTGAATAATGCATTCTTCTAGATAATAATGCAAAACTGAACCTCCACACATTGATATCTCAATTTAAGTACAGAGTCTCTGAAATAGTTTATAACCTGCTTTAAGTACCTCAAAATATTTGAATGTATTATAAGTGCAAAAATTGAATTTATGTAAAACATTTGACACCGTCGTCTTGACATTAATGGGACCAAAGTATATCCTCAAGTGTTTAGTTCAAATGAGTAGTTGTATTGTAAATAAGACCAGGCGGAAGAACATTGGATGAGTTCAATTTTAGGTATGCTAAATATATTTCTTTTCATATCAATGTTTTTGACATAATTTTGAGTTGTGTGAAATGTATATAATTCATAACTGGTCTGCAAACCAATCACTTAAAATAACAGATATGGATTTATTAATCATTAGGGCTTAGTTTATCATCAAATATCAATACAAAAAACAATCACTCTCTCCATTTCCAGGGACATCTTATGCTGATGTATAAATCATGAAGGGGCCAGTTTATTACTAAATAGAAATAGAAAATCGACACCCTTGTACATAAGGTACAAGGATTTTAAATAGAGTCTAAAATCTACTTTAAGCACGCGAATCTTTTTTTCTTTTGATACCATTGTATCCAGATTAATTGAGTCTATGTATGCAAATATTTAAGTTGCAATTGGTCTACACGCCTCGGTACAAAGAAGTATTTATCAAGATAAATCAGCGAATGTTAAAAAATGAATAATCCCGGCTTGTTTAGTTTAAGTTATGTAAACAGAATACACACGATCCGATAATTATGTCCGTTTCAAAATTCCGTTCTTTAATCTTCAAAACGTTACTTTTTGTTTAGCTCTTGAATTTTGCGCATTAAAAATCACCAATCATTTTGGAAACTATATCCTCTAACCCTCTAGAGTCTGGTAACCAAAGCTCACAACCGTTGTTCTGGGATGAAACACAGTTGTCAAGTAGATACTTCGTGACGAAGAGGTTAAGCATTTTTATTATATACAGGATTCATTGAATTATAAAGACTAATTCTTCAAATCTTTCAGTCTTTGTTTTGACTACCCATTGTTTTACTGATGGTATATTTTTCGTTTTTTTTCCATCTCCGTCATTATCATTATGAAGTTACTTCATTATTCTGCTTGTCACGATCTATATCAACTGATCATGAGAGAGAGAATTTATGAACACGGAAATTTGCATGAAGCGAACAAGTGGTGTAAAAAATGCTTTATGGAACGATTTCTTCTATTTGTTTCTTCACATTTAAAACGATATAGAATTACAAGTTTGTTTAAATTTTGGATTTAGATTTGGTTTAGCATTCTCAAAATTAAGTTTGCTTTCTCCATGAATCAAATGAATAGAAATACTAAAATACTACATATCATACCATTACAATGCTGCAGTAAGGTAGTTTAATATTATGGTTGAACGGAAAAGGGGAGAAAAAAGAGTTAGGTAGGTTATTGAAAGTGGAGGAAGGGAGAAGCTAGGGTTTAGTTTTAATAAGAAGGTTGGTAAAGGGAGAGAGATAACAAAGGTAGTTGTTTAGAAGATAGGAAGAGGGTTTGATAGTTTATTCAATGCGTAGGACGAGGGAGGTGAAAAAGAAAGTCAGGGTTGAAAAGAAAGCCTGTTTGATAAGAGGTTAGGGAAGGAGAGGGAAAAAAAGAATTAGGTAGTTTACTGAAGGGTAGGGAGGATTTTACCTAAGAAACTAATGAATGTTCGTCAAGTATTTAGATGAGAATTGATCAGCAATGAAGATTGGGAAAGATAAGCGAGAGAATGAGAACACTGGTACAGGATGGAAGAATATCGAAAGTGTGCCATAATAAATAATCGTAGGTGTCAACACCCGTGAAATTTCCACTGGTCCAGCTATTCATAATTAGTTTCACTTTAACTTACTCTTTCTGTTCTTCTGTATTCTTAATTAATTCAACCATTCCGTTTGTCTTTTTTAGATTTCACTCGGTCTTTGTCATTAGCACACTCTCTTCCTACTTTTCTCTTGCTTTCCTCCACCCTTTCTTCCCCCCTCTCTCTCTCTCACTTACTACTTTTTCTCTCTCCCTTTCTCTCTCTTTCACTCTCTCTTCTCATTCTCCTCCTACATTTCTCTCTCCCCTCTCTCTCACTTCATACTCTTCTCTCACCTTTCTTTCCCCTCTTTCTTCTTACTTCTCTCTTTCTTCCTCTCTCTTCCTGTCTCTCTCTTCCTACTTTTCTCTTTTCCCCTCTCTCCCTTCTTTTTCCAACTTCTCTGTCCTCTCTCTCTCTCTCACTTTCTACTTTTCACTATCCTTCTCTCTTCTTACTCCTCTCTCTCCCTCTCTTCCTGTCTCCCTTTTCCTACTTTTCTCTCATCCTCTCTCTCCCTCACTTTCTCTTCCCTTTTTCTTCCTACTTTTCTCTCCTCCTCTCTCTCCTATCTGCCCTTTTCCTACTTTTCTCATTTTCCCTCTCTCTTCCCACCTCTCTTTCCCTTCCCTCTCTTTATACTCCCCTCTCCTCTGCCCCCTTCTACTTCGCTCTCTCCCCCTCTCTCTCTCTTCCTACTTTTCTCTCTCCACCTCACTCTCATCCAACTCTCTCACTTTCAATGATCTTACATTCATTCTTCACCTCTGTCATTTATTGCTCTCTGTCATCTGTATAATTTGTTTTTTTATCTTTCCCTTTTTTCACTTATATTTATCTATTCTCATTCAGCACTTTTTCTCATTGTTTTTGTTTTTGTCCTTCATTATATTTTGCTTATCTCTCTCCTTCTCAAGAAGCACCTATATATGCTTATACCAGTTCGATTTTCTTTGTTTGAACCTTTTTCCCCTTTTTACCCCTTCTCTCTCTCCCTCTGTCTCTCTGTCTCTCTGTCTCTGTCTCTCTCTCTCTCTTTCTCTGTCTCTCTCTTACTTCTATTTACTTCATCCTTTACAACCACCTTTCTCTTATTTAACCTCACAGTGAGGCTTCTGCATCAACATTACCGACTGCTTCACTATAGTAATCATTTAAAAAAAAAAACTCAGTGTGGTCATAAAGGGACGTAATCGCATTTGGTGATCCCCCAACAAACAAGGTATCAGCCTCTATAGCACCAGGGTCAGCCAAGGCACTTAATTGATATCCCGAAAACCGTTAACAAGACAATAGCGTTCTTGCGCTGTTGAAAAAAAAAAGATCGTGAATTGTGTTGAGAGCAGGAGCAAAGACTGAGAACAAGGCAAGGGTCTGGGCGTTGGAATAGAGAAAGGGAGCGAGCCGGGACCACCGATATATGGCATTCACCAATGTCCTCTTCTTGTATAATGAGGGGTGCAGAGAGGAGGTGACAGGGAGTTAGGGAGATGTGTTTCACCGGTGGTAGCGGTGACGATATTTCAGAAAGGGTGGCGTTAGGAAGTGAGGTCTGAGGGAGCAGTAATTGTTTATTATGCGTGGTTAGTTTTGTTTATGGTTTTGTGGAGGTTTCTGCGTGTGTGAAAAGGAGGGCTGCATTTTGATACGAAAAATACCAGTTATGTAGAAAAAAAAAGAATTGAGAAGGAAAGATTTTATGAGAGAGAAGGGAATAGAGGAAAAAAGGAAGGGGGGAAGTATGGTAAGATAAAAGATAAAAACAAAATAGAGGAAAGTGTAAGTTAGAGAGGAAAGACTATAGAGAGAGGGTGTAGATTCGAGTAAATGTGAGAGCGGTAAAAGAGGAGGAGAATAAACTTGAAGGAAAAGGAATTTCACAGCAAGAAGACAAGTTAAAGGGGCGAGAAGAAGTTGATCAGGAAGGGAAGATATAGCAAATAAAAGAGAGTAATTTTGAGAAGAGAGAAATAGGAAACGAAAATGGAAAGTATGTTAGAAAGTGGGATTAAGTGTAAAAGCACGATGGAAAGTAAAAATCCAAGTGCAAAGCGGGGAGAAAGTAAATTGACGTCCACAGAAATTGAGAGGAAAGATCACAAAGAGAAAAACTAAGCGTTAGGGACAGTTTTTAAAAATTCAAGATGGTGAAAGAACCGTGTTGGGTAAAGTAGTATACAAAGAGAAGACTAACTATAAGGCAAGTTTTGGAGAAAAGTATAAGTAAGAGTCGGTTACAAAAGAGAAAAACGTAGAAAACTAGGAAAAGTAAATAACTTCGTTAAAGAGGAAAAAAAAGCTAATTTGAAGATATTCCTTCCTCTTAAAGATAGTAATGCGAATGACTGGCAAAAGTAAGGAAGAAAAAAAACTAAAGAGTTAGTGAGCTGTATTAAAGATCACGAAAAGAAGTAGCAAATTTGAAACGGGGAAGAGAAAGAGATAGTTAAACAGAGAAAAAGTTAACTTTTCAAGATAAGAAGAAGAGTGTGGGTAAATGGAATTCAAAAGGATAATATGGAATACCAAAACAAAAAGAAATAGAGAAAGAGAGTTAAAAACTAGAGAAAGAAAAGGGTACCACCGGAAGCATGACGTCATAGTGCAAGACAAACAGACAAAGCATTTGGTGGAAGCATTGTGACAAAGGGAAAGGAGCAATTAAGAACCTAAGTGAAAGTAATAAAACGAAATCGTACAAAGTACGCGTCGTGGTAAAGGTTACCTCCCTTGGCGTCCATAGCCTAATAAAACCCTTCTGTCTGCTTACACTTTTCCTTTCTATTTCCTCCCAACTTTTCTCCCTTTGTTCTGAGCGTGTGAGTGAGAGATTCGGGAGAGACGTTAGGGAAACGTTGGAAATAGTTTATTGTATGGTTGCTTCTGTCTTATTGTATATGTATGTATTTTTAAATTGATCGGAGTTGATAGTTTCTAAAACTTGCAATAGACGCATCTTCAAATTTTGTGTGATAATGTGCGTAGATTTGGTCGAATTTACGCCTGTATGTGTTATTGAGATTTTGAGTGTTGGACGTGTTTTTTTTTAATGATTGCGAGTAAAAATTTAATTCGTCAACGTGTAGCAGAAGTATGGAACTTAAGCAAAAGACTGAACCTCAAACTGAGAAACATGCAACGTGCACATCACACGGTAAGGTCACAAGATAACACATTAAAGAAAGAAAATTAGGAATCAGAGATATCATAGAATCCATTACAGAACTCAAATGGGCTGGCCTTGTTGCAAGAATCGCTGGAAATCACGACTCAAAATGGAGTCCCAGCAATTAGATGCGATGAGGTGACCAGCTAAGAAAGTATTGGCACCACAACGCCCATGACAGAGAGATCTGGCAATTCTTAAGGAAGAATAGCGTTGAGTGATGGATGCTACAAGGCTGCTGCTGCTGCTGCAGCTGATTATGATGATGATGATGATGGGGATGATGATACTTTTGAGGGTATTGTTGGGCACACGTATGAGTGTAAGTGGAGTTTCTCGATTTTGTTTCCTCTCCTTATTCCTTTCTCTTAATTCCATATTTCTGTTCGAAGGATGTATTCATATCCTTTGACTAGAACTATTTAATATTACTGTGAATAATCAAAATTGGTAAAACATTTTAACACTTTTCTGATACACTATCTTACTCAATTGGTGGCTTTCAATTTTAAGTTATTTCAATTTTAACACTTATTAGTCGATGCATAGCAAAACCAGAAAGAATTTGGAGAACAAGTTTTAAATGTGTTTTTACTTAGTTATGGTTTTTATAATTGAAATAAAACAATAGAAACAACAACGAAAAATAAATAAATTTAAAACTTATTCCTCAACTGTTCCCTGATGTTGCAATGTATCCGCTAATTACGACAATGTTAAAATCTTGTGACACTAAAAGACTATCCATTTCCAATTGACTGTCAATCAAGCAATTAACACCAAATGGCACAATCGACAAAAGTATTTTCAAAGATCTTATTAATCATCAGTTGAAGAAACTTACGTTGATGTTGAACAGTTTTCAAAAAGAATAGTTAATCCACAAAAAAAATCAAGATAAGCAATACAAAACAATGGAATCTTTCCAATAGCAACACAGAAAAATAAAACGTATGGTCTTATTTGAATCCATATCATTGAGTACGTACAAGTAAGGACACGAACTATACACATTCCTTACGCGATGGTATATGCATAAGAATAAAAGTACAAACTTTACGGATCACAAGTGTATTGTAAGGACGAAAACATTTGAAGTAAATATGTACATATACACATTCTGAGTTATAAATGCATATACGTAAGGTTAAAGAAGTATTAACAGGACGGATACAGCCATCTTGCAATGCATATTGGATGAATCAATATTTGTCATTGGGCATTGTCACTGCTTCTTTATTTGTCTCCCTGTGCTTTGTTATATTTTCATACCTTTTGTTAAGTCGTCCTTGTTTTCCCGCCATTATTCACGTTCTTCCCATCAGTTACCACCAACTCTGGCTCGTATTGAACCTCGAAGTTTCATGCTGGGATTTTTTCTTTCTTTTTTTTTTTTTTTTTTTTTTGGTTTCCAGCACACCCTTGCCAACTAAGAAAGAACACAAATCGAAACGTGTTTCATTCACATGATCAGTCTTATCATCCGTCATTGGACACAGACTTTCGCCAGAATTCGCCACTCCTCTCTGTCGTAAGCGTCACGGAGCCAATATTTTCGGAACCTGTCCAGTTTGTCTCGTCATCTCATATTCTTCCGATCTCAGTTTTCCATTTGATATCTGGGGATCCATGTTGTGATACATGATTTGCATCGGTTTTCTGCCATTCTTGCAAGATGACCAATCCATTACCTTTTGAGTTTCCTAATGGTTTTCTCTGATGTTCCAGACTCCTGTTTTTCCCTAATATATTGTGTTGTCTCGTGGTCTCTTTATGTTAGATTGGGCATGATTTTTCTCATATGCACGTTGCATGATTTTCAGTTTGTGTCTTGGTTAGGTTCAATGTTTCAGCTCAATAGGTGACCATTGAGAGGAAGCATTGGTTGTATGCTTTTCTTTTTAGGGCTATTTGAATTTTTTCTTGTTTTTGGAAGTCGTGTTTGCTTTCATCCAAGAGTGATCCTTCGCTTGATTTTCTTCTTCTTTTGAAGATATCATGGAGATTCATTGTCCTAAGTAGATGTAGTGGTTTACTTTGTTCAGCTTTGCATTTTTGATCTTTTTGATCCGTGCACTTTTATTTCCAATATGTCTATAGTTCATGAAAGTCTTTTGCATTCAGCCATATGGGCGCTTATAAAATACACGCATTCTTATATGCATAGAATTCAATATAATACACACATACGCATACAATGATCTTATATGCAAATTTTTTTCTCTGTTTGTTTGCACATTAATCTAATTGGTTTATTTACTATCTTATTATGGCATAATAATGAATTTTAATCATCAATCTTCCAGCGTTCGTCGTTAGACATAGACCTTCCCTTAGATTTGATAGTCATCTCTATCCTGCGCGTCATGGGACGAGTATTCTCTGAATTCGTTCAGCTTGTCATGCAATCTCAATCTCTATGGGTCTCAATTTTGCATATGATCTCTGAGTCCAGCAGATTATATGATGTTTCAATTGCCTGTCATTTCATCAATATACGCTGCTGTCTCATGATCTCTCCATGCAAGGTTGAGTATGATTATTTCATGTGGGCATTGTGTGTTTCTCGGTTTGAGGGTCAATCTTTTGGTACGGTTCCCTGTCACTGCCCCATAGGTGACTATAGGGAGGAAGTAGTGAGTGTGTGCCCTTCTTTTTAAGACTGGTCTGTTTTTTCTTGTTCTTGGAAGTTGAGTTTGATGTACTGAAAACTCGCCAAGAGTTATTTTTGATGAGATTTCTCCTTCTTTTGAGGAATTTGTGGAGATTCCTTGTCCTAAGTAGATGTAGTGGTCTACTTTTTTCAGCTCTGTGCTTTCGATTTTGATCGTTGTGTCCTCACATCATACAAACTCTGGAGACTTTTTGCCTGATCATCACACACACACACACACACACACACACATATATATATATATATATATATATATATATATATATAGCATAGTATCTATAAAGAATGACAGGATTATTTGCGTATGTTGTCTGTTAGAAAACGAACTTTTCACTTTCGAATTATTTAAGGGAGAGGTAAAATTTCGTCCTTTATAGGATAAGTATTGAAAATTTGGCCATCTTTCATTAAGAAGGCTCCTGAAATGATTGGCAATATTTGCTACGGGCGATCATACGTGTATATTTTTAATAAAAAAAGTTGTTTGTTTTTTTTAGTTTATTTTTCAAAGATATATTTGTATTGAAGGCAAATAGAAATATTAGAAACGGGAAGAATTGATATATTTTTTCTCTTCAGAAAAGATATGTTTATCTTATTGGAAAATATTTTTTGAAGTAATCAAATTAATTGATTAGGATGAAACAAATTTTATTACTTATTCGTTTATATCTTATATATTAAAAAGTGACCAATGGAATCATTTGATGGTCGAATTTCTATAAAAGTGCGTGCGTGATTCTTTTTTTCCAATTATTTAAATTTAATTAAATGTTTCAATCATCATCAGCAGCAGCCTTTTAGCATCAGTCGATGGACATCTTTCTTCCCAAAGATTCACCAGACATCTCAATCATGGCTGGAGCGGGTTCAATATTCTCTGAACTTGTCTCGTTCGTCACATCATCTTATATTCCGTCAGCCATAGTTTTGCATGTGATCTAAGGGAATCTATGTTGAGTCGTGATGTAAAGCAGTCGTTTGCCATTCTGGCAATATGTCCATTCCATTGCCATTTGAACATTTCTGATTGACTTTATGATATATCTGGTTCCTGGTTTTCTTCAATATATTATTCTATCTTGCAATCTCTCAATGTTATATTGAGAATGATACTCTCCCTTGTACAGTACATGCTTCTCTGTCTTTGGGCCAATCTTTTGATTAGGTTCCATGTTTCAGCTCCATAGGTGACTATCGGGAGATATATTGGTTGTATACCTTTCTTTTTAGGCCTAGCAAAATTCTCTTGTTCTTGAGAGTCGAACTGGCTCTACCGATAACTTGCTATTCTAGAATGATTCCTTGCTTGATTTCAAATGTCATGTACAATGGACATGTTGAAGACAAAGACACAAAAACAAAATTGAAAATGCTGAACTGGAAAAAGTAAATCACTACATCTACTTAGGAGAACAGATTACTATGAATTGTTTTAGTTCATGGTTCAAAAATGTCATCACAAAAATACTCATAACATGGATAGGAAAAAAAGTTCAGAGAAAAAAATGATGATTACTTTTTTCTCAATTCCTTCGCCCACAATCCCCAGATTTGACGTCTCATTTTTTAGTAGAACATTTGTCTAAAAGAAAACCTTCCTACGAATATTTCTCTCCACAAATTGCTTGAAAATAAAACTGCCCCCATAATATAACTTTTTTCTGAATTCATAAGAAAAACTGAAAACAGATGTCAAAAGTTGCACAGTTCATAGAATGATATTTTAGAACTTAAATGGCTATTGAAAGTCTAGGGTATTCAGGAAGATATTATCTACGTGAGTATGTAAATACCTTAATTTCCCTTAAACTCACCATGTTTATGGATACGAATCAAGATGAATTGATTGATATTTGCGCACTCAGACTAGTATAGAATTCGTAGCTAACTCGTTATCGATGTGGCGCGCTTACAAATAAAACCCTTAGTATTCATTGTTTACCCTGAACAGAGCGCCATAAACTCAGACATGGATGCAAGCACGAAGAATCACAACTTGTATATTTAAGCAGCAATTATTCGTTCGATGCAACGTCTTATTCAATTCCGTTTTCCCTTCGACATTGACCACAGGTCAACCGGTAAAAAGTTTCAACGGTGATTTTACGGGTCAGAGTTCAAATCTGAAGGTCAGAGGGTCAGGCAAATCACTTAAACCCTCGAAGATTTAAGTGTATATAAATAATACATTACACAGTTGTTTGAGAATCATTTTTGGTTGGTTAGGTGAATGGCTGAATAGATGGTGTCTTTTGGGTAGGCATGATCCAAAAAGATAGATAAATGTTTTTTTTTTGCGAGATTTTTTTGCCTCAGAAGTACAGCAATAGATTACTTGCAAGTGAAAAATTTCTGACAAACAAAGGTCTGGTTAGTCAGCCAATGGATAAAAAAACGTCTTGTGACCAACGTCTATGGCAGCATGCAGTGTTAGGGGTGATCAATAGAAAAAAATCGGGAAAATGGAATGATCAATGGATCAGTTACTATTCTCACCTTTTGTCGCATAACTAAAAAGTCCAGGTTCTCAAAAAAAACAGCAAAAAAAAAAACAAGCTTAAGATGCTGCCAGACACAAAGTAAGAGACCAATTTAGGATATACTTACATTGTAAACCGAAACCTCTCCCAGAACCTCTTTTTGTCGAGTTGGGGCTTAAAAACGTATTTTATGGAAATAACAAGGAGTGGATATTTTAATATTCAGCCCTCTCACTCCATTGGTCTGGCCTGTACATACGACATATACATAGATAGATACATACGTACATGGCAAGACAGTCAGTCAGGCAGAATCACATTAAAACTAAAGAATCCTGCGTTGACTATGTTGACAGTCCATGTTGACGGTTTATGTTGACGATGACGGAGAAATATCTCAAATTATGAATGAATTGTTTTTATTTTATGTTTGTTTCCTTGGAAAATTAAAGCATTACTATTATTATTTAATTAATTGATTATTAATAATAATAATAATAATAATAATAATAATAATAGTAATAATAATAATAATAATAATAATGAAAACCAGGGTAGTACCGGTCATAGTGGGAGCACTAGGAACTGTCCCCAAAACGCTGAGGGAGAGACTGGAGGAGATCGGGATTAGGGGGGGATAGAGACCGTACAGACCACAGCACTACTAGGAACTGCACGGATACTGAGGAAGGTGCAAGAGATATAAGTACTGCAACGAATAGTAGCTCTGTCATGATATGCAGAAGAGGGAGGAGACGTTAGCTGAGGACCTGAGGAGACTTATTGTCACTCAGCCTTCAGCGATAACCACTGGGCAACCGGTGTGAAACTGTAAATCGTAGAATTACTGCGACCTATGAGTACTAGGAGAGGAGGGCTGGAGACTTGAGGAGACTTGCTGTCACTCAAACTCCAGCAGTTACCACCAGGCAACTGGTGTGAGATTCAATAATAATAATAATAATAATAATAATGAGACTGGAGGAGATCGGGATTAGGGGAAGGATTGAGACTGTACAGACCACAGTACTACTGGGAACTGCACGGATACTGAGGAAAGTGCTAGAAATATAAGGACTGCAACGCTAACTGTCAATAGAGACCCGACAGAGGAAGGGAAATTAAAGCAGATACTCAAACTGTAGCACTGACATGGTAGGCGAAAGAGAGGGGAGACGTTAGCTGAAGACCTGAGGAGACTTATTGTCACTCAGCCTTCAGCGATAACCACTGGGCAACCGGTATGAAACTGTAAATCGCAGTATTACTGCGACCTATGAGTACTAAGAGAGGAGGGCTGGAGACTTGAGGAGACTTGCTGTCACTAAAACTCCAGCGGTTACCACCAGGCAACTTGTGTGAGATTGCAAATAATAATAATAATGATTATAAAAGAAGAAGAAGAAATTATTGGATTAGAACACATGTCGACGTATTCTTTCTACAGCACACTATCACAGGTGTGCCTTGAAGCGAATACGTAGAAAAGGGTGAGAAATGGTTTTATTTGCAATATTTTCGTTCTGCGTCTCTCAGCACTCCATTGATACGATGTTAGAACTTGGAAGATTCTAGTATCCAAAATGTAAGATATTACAGATGAAAGCCAAATAGAGTATAGAAAGATTGTACTACACTAAACAAGCAAGTGGAGAAGGCTTAATAATTCGGGAAATCATTAAACAAAATCCTGGGTTTCATCTGAACTCGAACAGCGTCGCCAAGTCAGTATTTTCTGAATTTGCCAAGTCAGTCACGCCATCTTATTTTCTGTTGGCCACAGTTCTGCATTTGATCTCTGAGAATCCACGTTGTGATGCGTGATGTCCATCGGTTGTCTGACATTCTTGCAACTCAAATGCAATCTGTGTTTTCTAATGCATTATATGATATTCTGACTCCTGTTTTTACTCTAGTATACTTCGCTGTCTTGTGATCTCTCCATCTTGTGTTGAACATGATCTGCTCTTGTGTGCGTTGAATAGTTCTCACTTATCAATCAATCGTTTGGTTAGGTTCTGTGTTTCAGCTCCATAGGTGACTATCGAGAAGATACATTGAGTGTAGGCCCTTTATTTTAGGACATGGGATTATTTTCTTTAAAATGAAGGTTGGGCTTGCTTCAGCGTATGCTTGCTAACCTAGACAGATTCTTCGCTTGAAGATTTCGTGGAGTTCTTCTAGGTAGATGTAGTCAACATTCTCCATCTCAACGCTATCGATCTCGATCATTATATCGTAGTCCTCATCACATTTGTTGTACATTTTATTTGTTTATTCAGTCAAAAATGTCGGAGTATTTAAGGTTTGGTTCTGTTTACAAGCCCAGTACGGCATAAGGCCTAAAGTGAGGGCCACCCGTTGAGGATTAAACTAAGTTCAGTCGTAAAAGTCTGGCTAAACATTGCAAATCGTCAAGGCACTTTTTCTGGTTATTTCTCATCTCTTATATATCAATTTTATTTATTCCATAATTCCACATATTTTACCTAGGCTTCAGACTGCTTTCTTGAACAATAACAATAATGCTACCTCTGATGTTAATCAGAAGAATCAATTTCAACAATTAAAAACCCTTGACTAGCCTAACTTTTGTCTCAGTTTCAGCTGCAATTATTCCAGGAAAACAGTCTTTCCCTAGGGGCTGAGGAATCTGATCACTCAGGGACATGAACTGACGGTATGAGTCGTTGCGATAAAGAGCAGCCGAAATTAAGCTGACAGAAAGTCTAGTAACCTTGATTTGTCAATGCAGCAGGGTGCATCAAGAAGACTGCAACCTCGAACGTGGTGATTAGCTGGATATTTATGCGACTTTTCCACTTTATCATTCTCGATATATGTGATTAATATCCATCAGTCCACTGAATCAACTGCTTTGACAAGGAAGGAGATTATGTTGAAAACTAAATAACTTCTGTGTAAAAAAAATCTTCATAATTAAGCTACGGATTTATTGATGAACCTAGGTAGTGCAGTGATACGTGAAGATGCAAATACCGTGCGGCATGCAGCAATGTGCTGTAAAGCAAGATTAAGCAAATTGAATATCACGCTAGGAAACGTTATTCATAAAACAATTTTTTTCATCGACAAAAACCGTTGAATGTAAAATGGAGAATGAATTCAAATTTGATAAAATAGAAATGAAACAAGAGGACGATGTTGGATTCACACTTGAAAAACTTCAATGTTCAAATCTTGAATTTCTCTGTCTTTTTTCATAGTGATCGTCAGGTATGAGTTTATACGAAATCTTTGGTTAAGGGAGAGGGCAAAGAGCTTACTTCCCTAAGAATGTGAATGGTTTTGCCTGAATTACACTGATTTGTTCAATATTCTACACTGTTTTTCTTCAATTGAGGCGGGGGGTACCCCCTGCCCCCCTACTCATAGAACCGTGTAGCCAGAACACGCAGGAACAACGAAAGAAAAATGAAGAAAACTTCCATTGACAGAAGGAAACAAATCAACTAATTAAACAACCAGAGATAGATTCCCTTCCAATATGGCAGACTGGATATATGGCGGCAATGATAAATATTTTGCTTTTCACTTGTTGGCTGTCGAATAATGATATTAACCACATCACTACAAGGATTACCCTGAATCCTACCTTTGTTTCAATGGCAAATAATTAAAGGCATACAAATGACACTTCGCCATTTTTTGTCAATCCAGCGCTAGCTGAAGGAAGAATCCTTTTCTGATATCATGTTCTAGAAGTAGTTGATATGTAACAGGCGAGGGTTTTCAACTTGACTTTCAAAGAGACGAGAAAACGCCTCACGTATCAGTTTCGCTAATATTTTGTATTCCTTATATATAGTTTTTGTCATCACCAAAATTGCCAGAAAGTTAATTATTACCTCAAGATCATCTGTAAGGTGTTTCTATAAGCTTTTGATGATAACTTGCAAAGGTTTATAGCTTCACCTAAACATACTCTTTCTTGTTTGCGTATTTTACAGCTCTTTACCCTTTCCAACTGCATGTCATTTGTAATTAGTAAATCCTTATATGCAGGAGTTTTAAGGTACATGGAATTCTGGAGGGCAATGACTATATCAGCCGATGGCCATATTTCTAATTAAATCATTGACTCTAAACACAGATATTTTATCAGAACCACCATAATTTTTCCATCTAATAAACATTTACCTTAAAAGACCAAAGCCCTTTTGCCTCGTAAGGCAGGGTCATACATCTGGGAAATTCTTTATGGCTGATTATATCCTGCAGGTTATTAGTTAGTTTCCATTCAAATGTTTGAGCTTGTTACTTTACTGCTCAATAACGAATGCCTAATTAAGCAAGTAAGGCTATGAAATACTTCAAGCAGTTTTCCTTTACAACAAAAATCGCAAAAGCAACTCAGGTTTTCAAGTTGGATTCCATGAAACATAACTTGGCTGGTCAACACAATTTTGATTTAAACTATTATGTTCAACGTCATTCATTGATTTAATTTAGTTTATTTGTTTTCTCATTTAGTTTCTTAATGTATCAAAAAATCAACTTCCCCAGGAAAATCAATTTAAATCAGTGCGTTCGGTAGCCTATGCTACTCAATACACTTGCAACAGCGGTCAGATTATTTGTTTTCAAACAGATGACCCAAAACAAAAATGTCTCCATTATTAGTAAATTACTTTTTCCCAAAGAAACTTATGTTCTTATGTAAATAGATATCTTACGGAAAAGAAATGCATAATCAAACAATTGTACCAACAGTGATAAAATTGTAACCTAGGATTTTTGTACATTGATACATAACAAAATGAAGTGGTGATTAATTTTCTTTCATAACATAAAGCACTTATAAAATGTTCAACACCCAAGCACAGGGAATGTTGGTCTACTGGTGATAAATAAAGTACACAAACGATTCCATACAAATATAACTTCAGTAAAACATCGTAAAATTTGATGCAATCGAAAATGCTATAAATTAATTACCTATCATTGCCAAAGATAGCTGTGGTAACTGTTAGAAAAATAAAGAATATTGAATAATCTACTTCTACTTTCGTTTATTTTCATTTGTTTGAGCAAATGTACACGTACACGTATCCAAGACAAAGAGTACAGAGGCATCAATGAAGTCGCATCATTATCTTACTAAGTTTTGACATTTAATAACGATAGAGGTATCAGCAATTATTCAGTTTACTTGGTGCTGCCATCAAAACCTGGGAATCCAAACAACGCTCCTCAAACAACTGTAGTACGGATTTTGTAGGTTGCTTTAATGAGACAGTGAGAACACAGCAGGCAAGAAGACTATCTTGAAGAAAACAGTGAATGCTATGTGTTTAGGTGAGTCGTCCTCTTCATGATTAAATAACCACGTAAACATTTCTCATTGCTTCGTGATGCAGAAGCATAGGTATTGCCAGATTTTTTTTAAAAAAGTTTATTATTGATCAGTTCGAAAAAAGAACAAGCCAGTCTCAAATAAGGGTTGATATAAGGAACACTTTCAACCATGAACCATGTGATCGTACAATTAACAACTAGAGAGGGAGAAAATCGCAAGCCTCCTATGCAGATTAGCAAGGTGTTTTCATACGATGAAAGGGGAATATTTGAAAAAAACATTTGTTCCAAAGAAACAGATATAACAAAATGTGTCCAAAACATCTGTCATCTTCATTGAATTTGCACATTTTAGCAGAAAAGCCAGAAGAGAGCCACTCTCTAAACAGTAAATATTCAACAGCAAAAAAAAAAAGAAGAGGGAAACAGTGTTAGTGAACAAACCATGGAAGGTTTGGTGCACTATCATGTTGTTAGGTCTATGGATATATCATCATAATTCAACATCTAACAGGGTCCTGGTTAAAGAGCAATTTGGAGTACCGATCGTTCGAACTTTCAGAAAGATGTTTGGGAATAACCGCTCAGAAAAATGTATGATATATCTAACTGTAGGAAAGATTATATTGGCAAATACATTACCATTTAGATGGAGAGTAGAATCACACGCCAGACATTAGATAGGAAAAAGAATTGCAAAGTTGCAAGGTATTGAATGACAATGATACCGTGGTTAGTCTCCTGACGCGAACCCAATTGAATTCCTGGGGAATATTTGATCGAGGAATGAGGGAAGTTTTCAAAAAAACTGATTTTTCAATCAAGTCTGGTTAATCATCTCACTCAAAAAGATACTGAAGTTGAGAAATTAGAAACCAGAAAGAGCAAAATCTTCTACAATTACAGAATGGTAAGTCATTCCAAATTTGATTTGCATAAAGAAGTATTCTACAATTGTTTCGATCGACGTATAAATGTGTTTGTTTTAAAATATAGGTGTCTATTTACTCTTGGTATGTCTCTTTCTGTGCAATACACGCATATATATATATAAAATAACTAACTGTTTGATTCGGAAAGTAAGTATCTCCAGGAAAACCAGTTATATAGTTTTTAGCAGTGATGATTTTTGTAAAAGAAACATCAGTAAAGGTGATCAGTGACTATCAATAATAAAAGCAAGGTTTTTAAAAACTGATTTTGGCAGAGGAAATTTCAATAATATGACATAAACTTTGGAAAAATTCTCGATACTGTATTTCAATGTGATTGCACCTCGTCAGGAAAAACAGAGTTAACTCTCTTTGTTTTGAAACGCCTTTACCTGGAACAAATATTTTTTTAAGAATATTTGGATTAACGCCGTATTTTTTTCTTGGCTATATGTTAATAGCTAGGTAGAGCCGGTTCGTGGTATGGAGTTGTGATATAATGTAGTGTTAATAAATTAGGGTGATATTTATACATTTTAAGGGATGTTTCAAGATAAATACAGTTACGACTAATAATTAGTTTATTTAGTTTTGCCCTACCTGATTTGAAGATGGGGCATATTTTTGATAAAGCCAATTGTAAGTTTCTTCAAGCATGTTATGCATTTAGTTGTAAATCATATTATTACCTATGATATTGGATGAATTTGTGTGTGATGTTTTTTGTATAAATTTAAATATATGTTAGTTAATGTTGTTCTTTTTTTTTTCGTTTTTATGTTGTGTAAGTGTGATGCTAGTCAGGTTTCAATTTAAATTTGTCTTAATGTCTGAATTTCGACATCAATTCAGTTCATTGATTCAAAGGATTCTTTTTATCTCAAATTTTCAAGATTCTTATTTTCTCTTCAAGATACGAGAAACATCTGTCTTTGAAGCTATTTGAGCATCTTGAGTTACTTATAATTGCCCATTTAGCGAGGGGATCAAGTAAGTTTTCTTTCTTCAAGTTGCCAAAAGTATTTTGAAAGTGCTGTCTACTTTCTTTTCCTTTTTTGAGAGAGATCTATTATGATTGTAGTACCTGTATTTCCACTGGACTTTTGAGATCCCGACGTAACATCATTAATGTACAGGTGTTGAGTTGTCTTCTTGGTTAGGTTCCATGTTAATCATGCTCAACCTTACAAGGAGAGATCACAAGACAGTTCAGCATATAAGGAACAAAACAGGTGTCTGTGACATCAAGGAAACTATTAAAAAACTCAAATGGCAATGGGCAGGCCATGTTGCAAGAATGAAAGACAAACGATGGACATCACGTCTGACAATATGGATCCCCAGAGATCACATAAGAAACCGAGGCCGACAGAACACAAGAAGGAGAGATGAACTTGACAGATTCAGGAAATACTGGCTATGCAATGCCCATGATAGGGAATTGTGACAAATCCTTGGGAAGGTCTATGTCCAACGACAGACGTTAAAAGACTGATGATGATGATTATGATGATGATGATGATGATGATGATGATGATTCAGTTGTTGTGATAGTAGTTCGGTATATGTTGCTTTCCGTTGTGCCTTTGTGGTCTACATGGAATGTTTTTTTAATTTTTGCAGTTACAGCCTTTTTATCAGTTTACTTTTGTTTTTGTTGCTGCGATTGTTACACTGTCTGCAAGTTCTCGATGATTTTGTAGAAGGTAGGGCAATAGACTATTAGAGACGTAATTACATTTTGTGGGCGGATCAGTGCATGATTACTTACCCTGGTGATGGCGTTGGGTTTGGGATTTATAACATTTCTAGCACTACGAATACAGATTTGATCTCCAATAAATATTTCTAAATCGATTACCCATTCCAAAATACATAGAAATATTCCAAAATCGTGATTTTTTTTGTTGATTAATGTGGTTTTTATTGAATTTTGGATAATGCAAGCAGCACATTCGATGCTTCAAAATCAAAATTTTCAAAATAATCCAACGATGACATTGCACAGTTCATTTGAGCAACTACATCCAAAAATTTGGTATGTCTTGGCCAGAATTTCAGACTAATTTGTCGAACGATTATTTTCCGTTATTTACGGGTCATTTTTACAGGGTTTGTTTTTTTTTTTACTGCACTTGGACTTTTAAAATCAAAACTATCCATCGTGCACTAACAGACAGGGTCTACATTCCAAAAATAAATATCACTGGCTCAAAGACTATGGTTTACGACCCCTTGAAAGGTACCTGTTGATCATGGCGTCATTTGGGGATAAGGTGTGGTGCAGGGAACATATCCCTTGGCACAAACATACCACAGAATTCCACTAGGTTTTGGGAGTGGTCCAAAATTTTAGCTCACAACGCCCCTCAAAAAGTGCATCCGTTCTTTTGATTCTTGATAGCTGCCAAAAAAGGCTGGCCGGGAAGCGAGCGTAGCCAGCCTTCTTTGATGAATACGCTCCTTTGTACCAATTGGCCTACCAAAAAATAGTATGTATAATGCTTTCTGCACTTCGTGCTAACAGTGTGACTGTACTCTCACAACTTACCCTTACTGCTCATTCATCCTTTTATGATTTCACAGCAACAGAAAAAAATTCATTTCTGTTAATCATTGATTGAATGTCTGAGGTCAAAGTGTTGAGAAACTTGGAAATATTCACTTGAGCCAGATTAGACACAAAATAAGTTCAAGTTTATTTTTGTTGTATTCCCAAATTTTTTAGTCATCCACATTTAATGATCATTTAATGATTTCTGCGCATATCTTGGTGGCTTTGTGGGTTTGTTAATGTAACATGGCAAAACACTGTAGCACAATTTCCTGCAGTACCGTTAAATTACTCCAACTTGGCAAATGAAGAAATTTACAGTCGAAACTGGCAGCTGGTTTCGAAGTAATAATTTTTCTTTAATATGGATTGACAAGAACTGTCTGCCCAAATATGTATAGGTCTGTGTGCTGCTAATAATAGTATTTCATTGAAGAAATAGGGAAAGAGCAAATAATTATCATATAAAACCTATAGATCGGAAGTGAGTTGACACCAAGCTTCAAAACCACTGAACCTTCCTCCAATAACAGTAAATGATATTATATCAAAGTTTTATATTATTAGAGATTCAACCAAAACTGTTACCAAAACGGTCAACAGAGACTTTTTTTAGTTTCTAAGGTAGTTTGTTTGGCTGGCTATGTATGTATCACGTGTACAGGCTGCACCAATATTTACAGAGGGACGAAAACTCAATTACTCACTTTTTATGTGTCTTCAAAAACCGTTTTTCTTTTCTAAATCAACCCCCAGTACGTTTTTGGTGGTGATTCAATTTTCAGTGTGAGTTGTTGCTAAATTTATTCTTGATTTCTCTCTGCCTGATTCTTTTTTTTTAATCCAGACTTTTTGTGATTACAGCCCAAAAGATGTAGAAGTGACATATTCATTAATCACCCCTCTTTCAATTTTTTCAGATGATCACCCCCGAAAAAACCTGCTACCAAAATACATGACAGTTTTCATTGAGTGACTAACCAGACCTGTTCGTTTATTATTCATTGAATACAAGAAAGGACCATGGAATATTTACAGGTTCCACTAGATATGATTAGTGCAATATTTCAATACATTTATGTTAAAAGGACAGTTTAGTGTTCCCTGTTAACAGATGAATAACATGCTTATAACGTTGCAAAAAATGATTACTATTATCACATTAATACGACAAAGCCTTCCGTTGTTTTCAGGAAATGATGGATAACCAATATTGTATTTTTTGATAAATGTATGACACTCCCCTGAAATAATTATATCTAGATGTATGCAGAACAATCTTTTATTGGTCATTTTGACGCAAGCCGCCTTTTGAAGAAGAAAAAGCTGATGTTTGGAGAATGGACCATCAGCCAAGTCTCGGTTGTTGCCGTATTCGAAAGTGTTTCTGAGATGGTTGGTTTTGGGTTTGGTGTTGAAGTGCTAAGATTTGTTTTTTTTTTTGTTTTTTTTTGCAAGGTTAACACGGACAGGGCAAAGGGCAGAACACTTCACGAGCTGAAGACTAATTCTAATTCTGGCCAAGTATGCACGTGCCCCTTGGCGAAAGATTGTCGGTCCAGCGAAAAGCGGCCACAATAAATTGTCCGACAAAATCTGTCCTCTCAAAAAGGACGGAAAAGGCGATTCTTTTTATTGTCGTCGCGTTAATAGACATTCAAATGAACGATTCGGTAATGGCGGACACAGATCGACCAAAAGAAAAAAAAATCAAAAGACAAGACAAAAGGTGGCTTAAGGAACACAAGAGGCCAAATGATTAAAAGATCGTTAAGTCGCAAATTACTTCTTTTTTCCCTTTTGTACTAACTCTTTCAAGCTAAATTTACATTCTTACTTTCATTCCTCCTTTTCTTAGTATTGACCCTCTCGCGCGTTCACTTGTTCTCTCTCTCACTCTATCTACCCTCTCTCTCTCCCCCCTCCCTCCAGATTTCATTCTGTTTCCTTAATTCTCATCTGCATAAATGTCTTCTCTTTTTTCAACCTTCTTTTTGTAGTTGTTGTGATTTTTCTACCTCTTCCATTTCTGTTATTTTCCTTCCCCGACTCTCTCTCCCCTCATTTTTCTTCTTATCCTCTTCGTTCTTTATTCTTATATTTTTCTTATTTTTCTTCTATTCATATATTCTTCTTCTTCTTCTTCTTCTTCTTCTTCTTCTTCTTCTTCTTCTTCTTCTTCTTCTTCTTCTTCTTCTTCTTTTCCCGTTGCTCTACTTCAGTTATTATATTTCATTCTTATTTGCCCCGGATTATCATCTACCCCCCACGCACACTCATACACACCCTCAACAATCCACTCAGCATCAACTCCTCTCTTTTTTCTCATTAATCTTTCGATTACTTTTAATACCTCACTTTTTCCTTTCAATGCAATTCACTTACCACACAATATATAGTCCTGCCGTAAGCACGTCCCTGTTTTGTCTTGCTACGTCTCCTCATTTCTTCTTCTCTTTATCTAAATCGCCAAAATGCAGAATCTCTTTGTCCCCCATTCTCATTCCTCCCTCTCTCTTTATCCCCCCTCTCTCTCTCTCTCTCTCTCTCTCTCTCTCTCTCTCTCTCTCTCTCTCTCTCTCTCTCTCTCTCTGTGACAACATTATCCTATCAATTTATCACGTTCTCCAATAGTTGTCTTTCGTTCATTTTCAATCGCTCTCTCTTTTGACACTTTCATCATAATCTCTTCGTTATTATAGCAATCTCTCCACGCCTGCACGCATATGCACGCAACCATGCACGTACATACATATACATGTATGTATTTATGTATATATATATATGTGTGTGTGTGTGTATGTGTATGTATAAATACGTGTGTGTGTATATATATATATATATATATATATATATATATATATATATATATATATATATATATGTCTGTGTGTGTGTGTGTATGTGTGTGTGTGTGTGTGCTCATTGTAAGCTTATGCAATACTCTTCCATAGGAATAGAGCACTCTGGTGGATGGGGAATATGAGCTGAATAATAATATATATCGCTTAAATCCAACCTTACTGCCCGTCCAGTTCCGTAGAGCTGATGGTAGGATACAGGCCTCCGGATCTGAAGCGAAGGTTTGAATCGTGGGACTGGATGGGGAAAATGGATAGTCTATAGTCACACTGAAGAGTTGTAATACAATGAAACAGCTATCTGTGGATGACACTATATATATATATATATATATATATATATATATATATATATATATATATATATATATAAAAGCATTGAACATTAAATTTTCTACTAAAAAATAATTGATACTTCAGTCAATTCCCAATATTTGTTAATACAATTTATGAGATTATCTTCAGTATTTTCTTTTCTTTTTTTTTTATTTTTTATTTTTTGAGGGGAAGTTACATAAATTGGTTATCATGGTACTATACACAGACTATATTAATTTTTCTCTTGTTGGGATATATATATATATATACATATATATATATATATATATATATATATATAGAGAGAGAGAGAGAGAGAGAGAGAGAGAGAAATGCAGTCATTGAGGGAATGAGAAGAGTGAATGTCCAAGTAAGAGGTATAGAAAGGAGAGGGAGAATGAAAGATAAAAAAGAAATAAATTCTGTGGAAAGAACAGATTAAAAGTCATAGGGGAGGAAAAGGTGTTGATTGAAAGTAGAGAATGGAGTGAGAAAGAATAATATAAAGGGGTAGAACAAGATTACGTAGAAAGACACAGAAATTTGGACAAAAAAGTAAAAGATACATCATGAACACAGAGAAGAAAAGAAACGCACGAAAAGAAGAAAAAACTTCATTATCAACAGCCTCCCCCATTGCACAGAGACCTCCCCTAGGATTCACCAGACCTTTCTATCGTTGGCGTCACAGAGCCAATACATAGTAAACGTGTTTAGTTCATTGTACCATTAATGGCTTCCGACAATCATTGACTTGAAAAGATTTGATGTATCAATTATTCTTGAATGATTTAAAAGGAATTTTTAAAAGTGCGTGTTAATGAACAAAGAGATAAGTCTGCTTATCCAATCAATAGAAACTGTCACAGAACGTCTTTTGGAAGCATACTGCATTGAATGTGATCTCGCATCATCATCATCATCATCAGCAGCAGCAGCAGCAGCCTGTTAGCGAGTGTCGCTGGACAGAGACCTCTCCGCAGGTCAACCAGACTTCTGTATCATTGGTATAGTGCTTTTTGGATTTATCTGGCTCGTCACGACTTTTTGTCGGCCACAGTTTTCCATGTGATATCTAGGGATCCACATCGTGAGTCATG
Source organism: Thysanoteuthis rhombus (assembly GCA_963457665.1). Lineage (NCBI taxonomy): Eukaryota > Metazoa > Mollusca > Cephalopoda > Oegopsida > Thysanoteuthidae > Thysanoteuthis > Thysanoteuthis major. The sequence goes on along the minus strand of OY735208.1, from coordinate 53,701,976 downwards.
ATGTCCAGCGGTTCTTAGACATTTTTGCAACATTAACAGCCCATTTTCATTCGAGTGTTCTAGCAGTTTCTATGACATCTCGGACTCCTGTCTGTTATCTGATGAACTGTGCTGGCTCAGGATATCTTCATGTGAGGCTGAACATGATTCTCACATGAGCACGATGCGTGGTTTTCACTTTGAGGGTCAATCTTTTTAGTTGGATTCCATGTTTCTGCTCCATATGTGACTACACCTTTCTTTTTAAGACTGGTGGGATTTTCTTGTTCTTGAACGTCGAGCTTGCTCAACCGAGAGTTTGCCAACCTAATGTGGCTTTATTTCTTCTTTTTTTGAAGACTCCATGGGGACTCACTGTCCTAGGTAGATTTAGTGGTCTACTTTCAAGGATTTCTCTCAATCCAGTTTCTTTTTTCTTATATTCTGTGCAATTTCATGGTGTCTCCCTGTGATATTGGGCGTGATTCTCGACGGAAAGTTGTTTTTCTAAATGAATGTACAGAAAAATGAAGAAACAGGACGAAACAGTAATAAGATGAAGAAATAGAAAGCCAAACGCACGATGGATCCGGCCAAAATTGCATATGAATAAAAAGATGAGAAAACGGAACTGTGGAAAAGAATAACTAAATGTTGTAAAAATTGAATGCGTCAAGAGAAGGATATCAAGAAGAGAAAAGACCATGAGAAGTAACGAAGAATATAAACCTTATAAGAAATGTGAAAGGCAAAGAGAAAATGAATTGATATTTAACAAGTAGACTTGTGGAAATGACGGGTCTTGTTAGTCACTCAATAAAGACCAATATCATGTCATTTTGGAGGTGATCAATTGAGAAAGTTCGAAAAATAGGTGATCAATTAATATGTTACTTCGTTCGCCTTTTGTTAGGGCAATGATCAATAAATAAAAAGTTTGAATTTGAAAAAAAACAACAAGTGAGCACAAACTAAAGGATTAATTTAGCATGAGCTTACATAGCAAACTGACCCCTCGTCTAAAAGAGTATCAGAATGGATTTTAGAAAAATGATGTTTGTGGTTGATATAGTCACTGAATAGAAACCAACACGTGACCTACAATTTTTGACAGCATGCTCAGGATGATCAATTGAGAAATAGGAAAATTGAGTGATCAATTAATAAGATACTTCTCTGCAACTTTTGCTCGGGCAATGATCACTAAAATTTATTTCCAAAAGAAAAACGAGCACAATTTACAATGCAAACTGATCCCTGCTGACCTAAACAGGTACTTAGGGGGTATTTGAGAAATAATAAGAAATAAATCTCGATGGTTTCCAACTTCTGGCTCCATTGGTGCAGCCTTTAGGTGAGATACATACACAGTCAGCAAGACAAACTTAGAGAAAAAAAAACGGTGAGAAACCTATGTTGACAATCTTCATGACAGTTTTGGTTGGCGGTTTCTAACAAACAAACAAATAAATATAAAAAAGAGGTCACAGTAAAGGAAAACGTGGGAAAAGACAGAAATAACGTTAAGGAGGAGATACTAAAAAGTCCAGAAACAAGGAAGATAATTAAAACCAAGGAACAGAGAGAGAGAGAGACAGAGAGAGAGAGAGAGACAGAGACAGAGAGACAGAGATAAGCAGTAGTATCTAGGATGATAAGGGGAGGGTAATCGGGAGATAAGAAGAGAGGAGGGAGAAGGGGAAATTGCTTTACGATTGTGTCCATCTATAATCGAGAGAAAACGAGTGGAGAGCTTATTTCTGTAATGGCTACCACGGCGATGCCGGGGTATTGGCCAAGACGGCTTCCGGTCGGACCAAAGTCGTAATCCTTCATTGCGGACACCAATCTACTCGATGCAAGTACTTGAAAGGCTTCTGTTATATTTGTCCTCCTCTGATGGTTATTGCTAGAGAATTACATACAACTAATTCCTACGAGTACGTTCCGGAATTGGCAAGAGAAGGACGCTTCATTTTGGGCTAAAATTGCAAGTGATTTGGAAGCGATGGTTTAATGATTGTCCAGCAGTCGCCGGCCCGGAAGAGGCCAAGATAACTCCTGTGAGTGCATCAGTCTGTTGGCGTATTCCACGCCTATTTCAACACACACACGCATACACACATACATACATATATACACACGTATATATATATACTCATCATTTCTTAGATTTGAGTTCTCTCTGAGTTAAGTGTCTGATAACAGTGATAGAGCAGATGTAGATAAATATACACAGAAAATTCAGTGCGTCATGCTGACTCTGAGTTTTATGCTGGGGCAACCGTCATGGTCGGACGATTGTCCTCTCTCTATATATAATGAATGAATGAACGTTACAATATATATATATATATATATATATATATATATATATATATATATATATATATAGCAGATCACACGTATGTGTTTGTGTGTGTGTGTGTGTGTGTGTGTGTGTGTGCGTGTGTATGTTTCATATCTCCAGCCACTTTAAAAACCAATCCAATCACATTTTCATAATTATCTTATGTATGTAAACACTGACCTAAAATATTCAAATAAAAAATTAAGGTCATGTAAAAGTAAACCCTAACACTGGGAAACACGTTCTAGTAAGAATAGAATACTCTTGGAGATGAAAAGTATCTAAAAGAGCTGATGTTTCAGCAACATACTGATAAGGAAAATGTGTACAATATCTCCCGCTAATTTATAATTGTAACTACCAACGAGCAAAGTATCTACACTATGTAAAACGGAAAAACATAATAAGCAAAAGCCAACCTCTAAACGAAGAAGAGAAAAATGAAAAATACATTAATAAAATAAGAGGAATATCCTACTCACTCAAAAAATTGTTATCTCCCAAAAGCGTCCTAGTAAAGGATCTATAATAAATCGAATCATTTGTCTGAAGGAGCACAAACAGGACTGAGACATAAACAGGTTGAGGTTGCAAATATTTCACTCCATCATGCATATATGTGCATATATATGTATGTGTGTACGTGTGTGTATGCGAAAGAGCTAATAATGAAGAATATTTCACTATATATTTCAAATATGTTCCAATGATTCTGGATATCTGCAGCTTACATATATACATATATATGTATACATATATATATACATATATATACATTGCAACGTACACACCTAAAATGTTCTACCTTATTTCTCTCTCTCTATCTCTCTATCTCCTTCTCTCTCTCCTTCTCTCTCTAATTATATATATTCGTGCTGCGAATCTTTTGCTCCATCATATTTAAGATCTACATCAAGTCAACTTAATTTTCAATGTTGAATGTATCGAACACTATGAAATAAACCCATTGCACATCAGATGTTGTATCATATATTGTATCTCTTATTTATATTGTATCTCATATATATATATATATATATATATATATATATATATATATATATATATATAATCAGGTAGAAAGAGGTTTTGTTAAATTTGTGGAAATTAAAATGTGCTAATCTCGTTGGTATCTGCAGACATCAAGGAATGAGCTGAATCTTTGCCACTGTAACAAATATAACTCGTACAATTCAAGCAAAGCTATATTGTAAGGATATTCTGAATTTATCATGCAATGATTTCGATTTGTATCAAGTGTTTATTTGAATTGTACTTCATCAATTAGTGTTAAGTATTAATTTTAATAGTATTTCGTTCGTCTTATTCCTGTTGCGTTTCATTGCAACTCTCAGATATTCTACGTTTCTTAGTAAGCAGCAAAGATTAGAAATGATTTTTTTTTAAATCTAAAGCAACAGAATTGAAATAAAATGAATAATGGTGATAAATATGAATAATGATTGACAGTGTTTCATCTAATGATGAAATCAAAATAACATTTCTGGTGATATTTTCAGTGCATATAAACATTGTGGTTCATCAGGTGTTTGGAAAAATAAAGAAATCTATATGGTTATACTTGTGGTTCCGTGACAGATCGTTAGTCTTAGCAGCTTAATCGGTTAGATAGCTTCCCTGAATAGCGATGCTTTGCAAGCGAAAAGGATGCAAATTGAATTCATGCTGGATGCTCATTCTTTATTCTGAACGTGTGTCTTACAAATGACCATGGGACAATAGTTTGAATATTGCAAAATTAAGCAGCAGAAATCAAATTTGAGTCATTGAAGAAATAGAAATTAATTTTCATTGACAGGGCAATGGTCTTTACAGGAATTTCTTCCGGTCAAATGAGTCAAAGCTATGATGAACTATCATATTATCATCTTTTCCAAAAGAATTCGCTAAACTTCTTTATTATGGGAATTTTGGAGCCAATGCGTTCTGGACTTGTCTATTTTGTCAAGTCATCTTGAGTTTTGTCGGCCACAGTTTTACATATGATCTTTTGGGATCCACGTTGTGAGTCATGATGTCCAGCGGTTGCCTGATTTTCTCGCAACAAGACCATCACATTGCCGTTTCAGTTTTTTAAAGGATTCTATGATAGCTGTGACTCCTGTTTGGTTGTTCTATCTTGTGATCTGTCTTTGTAATGTTGAGCTTGATTCTTTCGTGTGTAGGTTGTATGGTTATCAGTTTGAGGGTCAATCTTTTGGTTCGTTTCACGTTTAGGTGACAATCGGATGATGTATTGGTTATATCAGACATTCAAGAATGACCAGTTTCCTACCACTTCCGTTCTCTTCTTTTTCTCTTCTCTTTTTTCTCTTTCCGATTCCACTCTCTCTCTCTCCCTCTCTCTGTCTTTTTCTCTCTTAAACACACTCTCTCATCATTTCTCCATCAGTCTTTCTTACTTACTCCTATCATCTTCTGCTTTTTCCATGTGACATACATACAACTTCTCTTTCTTTTAAATCCCTCTCCCCCTTCGTTTTCCCTCTTTCTTATCTAAATATCTCGTCAAACTCGAAGTATTTAGTTATGACTTTATCCTCGTTTGTCACAACAATGATAATGACTTCATCAAAAACCGATGACGTCATGACGTACGCAAAGACTGATGACGAACTTGGTCTCTCAACTTTGGTCGACTTGTTTTATTTCAGCAACTACAAATGAAGGACTTGAAAGGGGACACAAGATGCAGAAATGAATTCTGTTTCGTTTACCTTTTAGATTTTATGAAAAGGGGGGGCAAGGTCGTTTTTGGGTTTTTTTGTTTTTGTTTTTTCGCAGATCAAAATTTCATTTAGCTGACATTTTCATCTAACTGTTTCTTTCAGTCGTTCTCTTGCATAAAAATGCAAAATTACGCTCGAATATAACTACAGGAATAAATGTAAGGAACCTCAGTAGATAAGCACATACTGATGCCTCCATGAAAGTCTTAAAACTCAAATGAACACACAAGATTGTATACTAAGGTCAAATTGATTGGACCCCATCGAAATTGGTTGTGAGGATAACGCATTTCTGCTACTACTGACCGTTTTTCCTAAGTAGTTACGGTTTTCAGAAGTGCTTATTTATCCTGTCTCTCTTTGATCCACTATCGTGGCATGCAAGTGATGAGAGATGTATGGCAATAGAACTAATTCAGATTCAGCTCTTTTAAACGTCATTAGTACTAAATAAACATAACCTCAGGTGGAATTCCGATTCAGCCCGAAAATTCAACTGTCTGCTACGCCACACTGTACTTTTAACCAACAATAATACAAATTCACGTATTATCCATGTGCAAGTAAATAAAACACTCAATTTTTACCATATATATATATATGTGTGTGTGTGTGTGTGTGTGTGTTTGTGTGTGTGTGTGTGAACGTTTATAATTACATGAATAGAGCCATATTAACACGCGAATATATCAGAAATCTTCATACTGATACGAACACATTCTCATATGCACACAGACGAACTGAAACACATACATCGAGTTGAAATGCACAAATATGCGAACATCCACACTTGTAATCCTAGAAAACAATCAATATAAAACAGAATGATGCAGCGTAATGAACATAGAAAAACCGTCTGCTGCCTAACCAGAACCCAACAGCCTCCATTCCATTCTGACTGCACTGGCCAAATGATAATCTTTATTGGCAGGAAGACGACGTGGGTAGGTGGAGAGAGAGGGTAAGAGATGGTAGGAGGTAGCAATTTTTCGGCAACTTCCGGTTGGCCCAGTCCAAAGAATTTTCTTGCCGACAGAACAAAAGCGAGTTAAGATTAAAAACAACGGAGCGGAAATTTGGGTGTACACCTTTGGGGACGTCAAGTGAACAATCGTCTGGGTCTGACGTGAGCCACCCTCAGCAGTCGAAGTCGCCTTATTAACATCAAGAGCGCTAGGAACCATTCCCAAACCCCAATGTCCTTCATTCTTTTCTTCCCATAATGTCCCTTCTGACAATATTATTGCTGGCAATATTAATGCGTCATCATGCCCATCATAGCAATCATTATTGTGAGACGCCATTAATAATCTTATGAGTTTTAACTAAAATTCATCTTTCCTTTCATTTAATAAATTCATCTTTGTATCGATCGGCAGCGCAAACGCCCTATTCATCAATAATGTTTTATGATTATCAACGCTGTGACCAGAAGATTGTTATGGGATGACAGACTCCATAATTGTTAACACTGGTAGCAATCGTACAAAATTTTCAATATTATTGGGTACATTTACAACACAATTGTTATGATGATCCCTATGGTTATTAGTTCTCTCTCTCTCTCTCTCTCTCTATATATATATATATATATATATATATGAGACAGGGGGCAGATATTTAGATATATATCTATATTTTTGGTATTCCTGACCAGTTTCAAGTCCTAGTAGGCGATCTTCACATAACTAACTGTTCTGTCTTTGCTTCGATTTTTGTTTGTTTGTTCTTTGTTTTGTTTTGTTTTTTGTTTTGTTTTGTTTTTCCTTTTGTGGGGTGTCTTTTGTTTTTTTCATGTTTTTTTCATTTTTATTTTTTCCTGTGTGAGCAGGGAGATCTGTAAATAGATGCTTATATAACACACTACGTGAATGGCTATGTCTCCTATCTGTCACATTCGTCCTTTGTCAAGGGAGATAGCCATCGAGTTTTAATTGAATTGTAATCTCCTTCATTTATCTATCATTTTTTCATTCATTCGTCTTTTTCCTTTCCTTTTCTCTTTTTGATGCAGAAAACATCTACGTTCAGTTTAGCTAAACATAAACAAGAATATGTATTGCACCAGGATATTCAAGATATTTTTAAGTGCAATGCATTTGCAGAGTCATTTTTACGACATTGGTAAACTAGTATATATATATATATATATATATATATATATATATATATATATATATATATGATCAGAATGCACAGTTTGAATATCAACATGATATATATCTACCATATTTACTCTAGTTGTATCATCATCGTCATTATAATCAGCTGTTATCTGTCCAAAGCTGGACAAGACACGGTTATTCAATGGGACACATATTCATATGCTCATCATTATTTGCCCAGTTCTTACATGATAATACAAGAAACCTCGTGGTAGTCGATCTGATTCTGCTGTTATTACCGCCACTGATGATGATAATAATGATGATGATGACATCATTCATAATATCAATGATGGTAATTATCATCATCATGTGGTGGAAGGAATGAGATCACTGATTACTCAATGATAACGGCAATAATTGTGGTTGGTTAGTGTAGCGTTATGACAGTGATTAAGATTATGACCTTATAGGGTACAGCGTACAATAGTGATAACGACGACGATGATGATGATGATGACGATGATGATGATGATGATGATGGTGATGATGGGAGTGCTGATGTCAATGATGATGATTAGATTGTTAGTGATTGCAGAGTTGGTGATGGAAGGCGGCCATGTCTCTTCCGCCCCCTCACCACCGTTCCGACCTTCTGAGGCAGGTCAAATAGTAACAGGAAATTGGAAGAAGAAAAAAAAAGGAGGCTGGGAAACGCCATAAAATAAAAGACATGGGGGGAAAAGGGAGAAGGGAGAGGAGAAAGGAAGAGAATGCTGGGTGGAGAGGAGAGCCGAAGCGACTTCCGGTTTGGAGGCGAAACAATCGAGATTGTCACGTGATCGATTGCCAGTTGTTTTTCAGGATGTGTTTTTATTTTTATTCTGTTTCTCCCACATCGAGTCAGGCCCTCGCCGTCCCCTCTCTATGCACGTTTGTCTGATAGAAACCTCACCATTGCTCAGGCTTGAGGGTTATTCTTCACACAGACCCCGCCGTCCATGGTCCTACTGCTGCGGAGAACTCTTCTAAGAATTTAGGTCCGCGGATTCAAGATATCATTATTTTATACATATATATATATATATATATATATATATAGAGAGAGAGAGAGAGAGAGAGAGAGAGAGAGAGAGAAAGAGAGAGAGAGATGTGTGTGCGTGTGTGCTTGCTTTTGTGCGTATTTATTGGGATGTACACTGATTAACACAAACACACTTTAACTCATATACGATCTGCTTCCATCATGGTTATATCTTTGGGTTTTCGATATATTTCTCTCTCTTTCTCTGTTCAGGTGACTATAATGGTGTATAAACATTTCTGTCTGTGTCTTGGACGCATTTAATGTACCTCGTTTGGCTGTGTGTGAAAGTGATTATCTATTTCCAAGTCGGCTTAATATAAATACATTTTTTCGGATGAGTCATTTTGTTGGCTTCCACATCTACATATTCATATTGATAAGATGATTCCTGTCCGTATAATTATTTGTTTTGAACTCTCTGAATCATAGCCCACCTACCTGTTCACCCATTGATTATTAATCGGCTTGTCTAGCTAACACTGGTTAAATTATGATATTTCTCTGTGTCAGTGGGTCGAATTCCTCAAATGATTTTTGGATTGATGATTGGTCTTGCTCACCGGTTAATGGAACACTCCTTTTCTTTGTATGATAAACATGATGGAGCTGAATGAGGGTACCATGGGTCATTCCAAGAGAAGAAAAATAAATGTTTTTTTTTGTTTTTTTGTCAAGCCAATGATACAGAAATTTCCGTCATTGAGATTCTAAAGCCAACAGTTGAATTTCTGTTTCTTTCCGATGGATGGCAACTCAGTTCTTTCTGCTAGTCATGGCTTTTATCTTGCAATGGATATCTTGCAATCGACTACCTGCTATGAATAACTTGAAATGACGAGGGATTCTATCTTAAAATGGATAATTGTTACGCTTTGCCTTTTGTTGCAATTCATTGATTAATGCTTGAACATTTGCATGTTGCTATATTTGTACCCAGTGATCCACATCAGCGCCCCCTCTCTCTCTCTCTCTCTCTCTTTCTCTCACTAACTTTTCATGAGCATCTTCATAAACCCCTAGCGCACACATACTCCCACAAACACACATACTAACACATGAATATTCTTGAATGCATATATATTTTCGTTGTGTAATGATTATCACTCACTATACATTTGAGAGTTCCTGCATTCGGTGCCAAGTGTAATAACCATAGGTGGGGAATTCTTTGTTGTTTAATGAATAGAAAACTGTTCTTGCAGATCATTACTATCTAATTATAAGATAAAGCATTTTAATTCATAAATATGATAAATATTCTTCATCTTTCTGTTGCTTTTTATCCCTACGTTCTCGGATGATCTATTCCTCGGCTGCTGAAGTAATCACCATGGAGTCACAACAAGGAAGTAGATTCCGGCCTATAGCAAAGTTACAATAAAACTTCGACTAAAAATCAAATTGTACTTATTAAGCATGACAGAAAAGAACAATGGTCTGCCTTTCTATGTTCTCTTAATCGGTTGCCATTACGATATTCTAAAAGATGTATTTTTCTTAGTTACCAATGAATAGTATGATACAGTAGATTTCTGTTATTACGGCAACGCTGAGTATTTAAGAGCGCTACAATAGCGAATCTGCCGTCATAATGGATGAATTATACGCAATGTATAATAATAATGAGAAGCAGAAAATAGAAAAAAATGACCTTTTATTATCCTTATACAATTTAATGCATTAGCTGTTCAACTCAGACCTATATTCACTGAAAGATATTCATCGCTGCCGGAGTTTTGATCAAATTCACCAAAATTATGAACGGAAGTATATTTATATTCAAGTATGTTTGGGGCTGTTTGACGAACCCTTTTTTGTCTTCAGTCGCTATAGTTTTTAAGACCCATAATTTGATTAAAAAATACATACAAGGCGGAATTAGATTATCTTGTTTTCCTTTGAAAATGAATAGATCTGAAATCCATACGAACGAAGGAAATGAATTGGCTGTTTGAATAGCAAACTTAGAAAATAGATTTGATGAAATGATTGGCAGTTTTCGCTGCTGTAGCTGATGTCGCTTTTGTGTCAAAGTCGAGGGTAAACTCTCCAATCAATTACTCCTTGCCACGGTAGAGAGTGAAATAGAGTCTTCAAGTACATGGGGATTACAAGTCCGAGAACTTGCTGTTAAATTAGTTACACCAATTGTCAGTAAAGACATCAGCAGCAGCCTTTTAGCGTTTGTCTTTGGATATACACATTCCCCTCATTAATTTAGTATGAAATACTAAATATTTATTACTATCCCTATTTCTCACGTATAAAGTTCAGAATCAAGGGGGAAATATTTTTCCACTTTCAAAGTTAAATTCGAAGGGGAATTTCTTTTTACTTTTAAGAGTGAAAATTAAAGGGAATTCCTTCTCTTTTCACTTCCATGGGTCAAAAACGAGGGGAATTCTTGTCCATTTTTAAAGGGGCATTTTTTCAACTTCTCAGGATCAAAATGGGGAGGACGTTTCTTCTAGGGCTCAACATTGAGGGGGGTGAGACCACAAATTTTCACTTTTAGTGGCCAAAGATTTTTTCCCTACCTTCAGGAGTTCGAAATCAAATGGAATATTTTTTTTTCACTTTTAGATGTCAAAATCGATGTGAAAGTATTTTTCACCTTTAGGGGTTAAAGTTGAAGAGAATATTCTTCTTTCTCTTTCAGGGGTTGGAATCCAATGAATTTACTCTCTTTCGTAGGGGTCAAAATAGGGGGTCTCCACTTTTAAGTGTCAAAATTGAGGAGAGAGATTTTGCCCCACTCGATTGGATTTTTTCTTATTTTAGTAATCGAATTAGGGGTGGGGATCACTTTCTTTCAACTTCACGTGGCCAGAATTAAGAGGGACATTTTTTTCTCTTTTACAATGCAAATGAAGGAAAGGTTTCAGACCACTTTTAGTGGTCCAAATTAAGGGGTCATTTTCTCCGCTTTTAGGGATCCAAATTGAAAGGTCATTCTTTCACTTTCAGGGGTCAAAATTGAGGGGGTCGTTTTCTTCTCACTTTTAGGGTTCAAAATTAAATGGGGATTTTTTTTTTTTCATTTTTAACGGTCAAAATATAGCGAAAGATTTTTCTTCCTATTTTAGAGTGGTCGAAATCGGAAAGGAATTTTTGTTCTTACTTTTTATGCTGAATGTCGAGGAAGGAGATTTTTTTTCTCATTCCTCGGAGTCATACTGGTGTCGTAGTTTTATTTCTTCTTTATTTTAAGGTGCCGAATTATGAAATGTGATGTCTAGCAGTTGTCTGACATCCTTGAAACATATCCTGACAGTTGTCATTTGAGTTTTCTAACAGTTTCTATGATGTGTCTGACTCCTGTCTTCTCTCTAATGTACGGTACCGTCTTATAATCTCTCCATGTGAAGTTGAGTATAATTTTCTCATGCGCACTTTGCGTGGTTCTCAGTTTGAGGGTCAATCTTTCGGGTAGGTCCAATGTTTCAGCTCCATATGTGACTATCGGTAGAATGCATTGGTTGTATACTCTCCTTTTGAGGACTGATGGGATTTTCTTGTTCTTGAAAGCTTATCATTTTTGACAGCGATTCACGCTGCCCATTAGGGTGGATATTTAGTCTAGAGTACAAAATTTACTAATCCTTCTTCGGAGATAAGCAATTCAGCATGGTGAAACCAACAACTAGGAACGCTCAAATAATTAGGAATAACCTTTAAAATCTCCAGTGGTTTTAATTCTCTATTTTCCAGAGAATATGGCTTTACTCAAATTCATAACTCTAAATAAAGTTGGTGGTCATAATAATGTTATATGAACAAAATTTGATAATTCCTCCTCGGACTCAAACAATTTTGCTCAGTGAAATAAATGTCTCTGGCTTCAAACGAAAGAAACTTTGATTGAATCCGACACTTTTTAAAGATTCACAATGACTCAAGACTCGCATTTGATCGAGAAACAAATCCTCATCTATTTAGAACGGAAAAATGGAATTGCGCGACAAAATAATAAAGAGATTTGCCATGAACTAAAGGCACTTTGAATTTTTGTTCAAATAAGTCAACGTTTATTTCTCACAAAAATGTATGCATTATTATTTTTTTGATTTATGCTGAAATTCTTCAACACGCACCAAATTTGTCATAAGATTGTTCTAATCTGGGGTGGCCAGACAATCGGCTTCACATGTCTGGTACTTCCTCGTGCACGGTGTTAACTTGACCCCTTTGGGGGATCTGACTAAAAAACTAACATAAACTTCCTCAGATATACTTAAAACAGTGGAACTGAAAACTATAACAATTGTTAACATATATGTTTTATTATATGTAGTTGTTGTCAACACTACTGATGGTAGAAAGTGTTGAATCATGTTGCCGACAGGTTCGAGGGTATCAGTGTTAAACACTTGTAATTCAACCTGAGCATTACCAAAGGCCCCTTTTATTTAGATGAATTTACCCTCAGACCCCAAAATTTGAAAAGGCCTCCCCACTGAACATGCTCATGTACCTTCAGTAATACCTTTGTGCTCCGCGAGTCGGGGGACTCCAGGTTTGCAACAGTTGATATACGATATCCTTCTTTTTTTTTTTTGCAAATATAAGAATGTCCATCCGATACTAAGCCTGAGCATTATTGATGAGCTAATGATGCTATATATATTTAGAATATTTGTTATTGTCTTTGAAATACATTGCTAAATGATGATAAAAATAGAGCTTTATAAAATCAATTAACCTAATTGATATGTACAATAAATTAAAGAAGAAATCTGCTTGGGGAAATACATCTCATATTTTCATTTATACATTGAAATAAAGATGTAAAATAAATACATGAACCTTGATCCAAAAATTAAATCAAAGATTTTTATAGTTAAAATCTTGAAAAAGCAGTGACCAGATTGAAGATGACTTTCACGTCAAGTTGTCATGGATACTTCGGGCAGTGGTGGGTACAACTAACAGAAACGCTAAACTGACAAACCTCTAAAAATTTAGCGGGAGCAAAGAGGACTACCTACCAGTAACTTTAATTAAATGAATTTAGTTTCGATTCGTTTTTTGTATTTTTTTTCTACTGTAAAGCCCCTGTAAACTTAGAGAGCAGAAATTTTTATATGCTGCAGCTTGGAAGTAGAGCTTTAAATAAACTGTATGTTGTACGTAAACTAACGTTCATCTAAACATTTTTTATACCTTGATCATCTGATATTGACATATAAGCCTTAGGAAACCTCTGTGCAAAAGCTACAGCAGATTAAAATTTCAGTTCCCTAGGTTTACTTTCGAGAATATTCAGCATAACAACAACTAAAGGAACCAAAGCTGAATTCATATGATAAGGTTAGCGTTTAACAGTTATCTTAGCTTCCACGAAATTTTAATGAGTTTATTGTTTTCAAAAACTGTGCCTACCACCATTTTGGGGACTATATAAAGGTTGACTAATGAAATTTCGTTTTCAGCTTATATATATATATATATATATATATATATATATATATATATATATATATATATATATATATATATATATATATGCTATCCAGAGAAAGTTTTGTATAAGTGATTTTTCACTCGTCTCCGTCAAAATTAGATATATTATATCCGGCAAAACACTATATTATTTACGAATATAACTGTTTGCTAGTGTATACTCGCCTGCTATATATATATATATATATATATATATATATATATATATATATATATATATATATATAGCAGGTGCATAAAGCCACATATATCAAAAATATATCATATACATATGTGTGTATACCAACATACCTACACGAATTATCGAAATCTGATGAATTTACCCACGTATACACACTATCATAGTAGATGAACATATCAATATTTGTAAGATATATGTATGAAAGCACACATTTAGAACGATTCGTAATTTACTTATCTATCGTGTCTGGTCAATCGCAACGGCCTGAAAGCCATCGTTTCTAACAATAGACATCGTTAATTGGCCTAATTTGCGTCCCTTGCTTTTTAATAAGAAACTCTGCCGACTTTAATTTGCTCGGCTACCAAGATTCCCCACAAATGCACACCCATTAACGACAGCGACGTTCCAAGTTTCTAAATAATACCATAAACTCCGTCTCTGAGAGTAGATAAAAATGGACATATCTTGAATTTTCAGCTGTATTATTTGTATTTTAAAAGTACGTGAAAGTACTGGCCAGTGGATGAAGACTATTACTTGTTTCGCTATTTGCAACATCCCCCCTTCTGGTTAACGGTTCCAACATATCAAGTCCAAAATGTTAAATTATTCGTCGAAGGTTTTTCTCAAATGTAAACTGGAATTGCATACTTGGAGAGCTATATGTATTTGTCATGTCTTACCGTCTGTATATCTGTTCACATGAGAGAAAGTGCAGAATTGATTTCTATAAAATTTTGTTGAGGGAAAGAAGAGAAGGTTGAATTTTAGGGTTGATCTAGGATTTTTTCTTCATTGAGAGATATTTTCCATTTTTCTTCTTTCCCTTTATACGATATCTTCAAAAGTTCTCAGCAAATTTCAGTGACATTTTGTTGGGAAGTAGACAATAGGCTACAGGAGAGCTGACTAGATTTTCGAGCAGATCCATGCGCAATTAATCCCTACTGACAATGGCGTTGGCGTGCATTTTCTGAGTAT
>OY735208.1:53667077-53682077 GCA_963457665.1 Thysanoteuthis rhombus | reverse complement strand
ACACTAAGTGCGGGGGAGGGTAAGGAATCAACCACAATAACTAAAAAAACAATCATCATCATCATCATCATCATCATCATCATCATCAGTCATTTATCGTCGGTTTTTGGACGTAAACTTCCCCCGGGATTCGCCAGACTCCTCTTTCGGAGCCAACACTTTCTGAATTGCTCTAGTTTGTCTCTCCATCTTGCATTCTGGCGGCTTCGATTTAGCTCAGGGGATCTCTGGAGATCCATCTTGTGAGTCATGATGTCCATCAAATGTCTGTCATTCTTGCAATATGGCCTGCCCATTGCCTTTTAAGTTTTTTAATAGATTCTATGATGTTTTGGACTCCTGTTTCTCCCTAAAATATTGTGCTGTAGAGTTTTATAGAAACCTAATTCTACGTGGATTTTGTAGTAAAATAGAATGTCTCTGTGAATTTTCCAAGAATTAGCCAGGAAAATCTTTACCCTTGTGAAGCAATATAAACTTGCTCAAATACGATTCTGAATATATATATATATATATATATATATATATATATATATATATATATATATATATATATATACAGCAGCCGGTAATGCAAAGTCGGAATTATCAGTATCAATTCCAACAGCAGCCCCATTTCTATTCATTGTTTATTCTATTTACGTTGTCTTGGCAATATGATACATTTACTGTGTAATAACTGTAGGTCATTTCTGAATATATAATATAGCACATTTGATCATTTCTTAATAATATAATCGTCACGTTGAAAGAAACAAATATAGTTGATATAGACCATAAATAAGTACAATGAGTATTTGGAGTTATATTCTCTCTCTCTCTCTCTCTCTCTCTCTCTCTCTCTCTCTCTCTATATATATATATATATATATATATATATATATATATATATTGAGCGGGAAGTAAGTGTCAAGTTTTGTATTATAGATAGATGCCTTTCAAAAAAAACTTTGTACGCTGTTTACACACCACTATAGGTTTATGTACGTTAAACCAAGGATTACCAAATGCATCAATAAACCGAAAAGAAAACAGCCATAAAAGTAAATGAGGACAATGAACACTGAAATAAATTGTCCATAACCTTAAGAAGGCCAATTATTATTTGTACTTCAGTAGTTTTCTAAGTTGATGATAGCAATTTAAAAAGAAAACGACACCGAAACACTGTAAATAAATAAATAGTCATATAGTTCCTGTGAAGTATAAATAATCAGATTGTACTAAATAAAAGCAAATTAATTTACTAAAATAATTGAGCTCCAAAAATAATAATTTTTGTATCTCCTAAAATTTCATTACTTTTTGTCAGCCCTTCTTCCGCTGAGAGTTATCCTTGAGTCAGTCCTGCGCTGAGAGATCGGTGTTCAAATGTTGGTTGTTAATAAAATCTGTAACATGCGGCAAATTTGATCATCGTTCAAGTATCATTTTAAGCAAATGAAATGGACAAACTTTTTTTTGAACTTCAGTACAACTTCCCTTGTTCATTTTAAGGACTGCAACATGAAACAACTGTCACTTAACAAGCATAGGGTGAAATTCAGGCTCCCACCAAATACGTTTATCCTAAAGGGGAATTAACTTCTGTCATAGAATTTTGAATTTGAGTTGCTGGTTAAAATGTACGCTGAAATCAACACTTGACTGATTCATATATCTCTATGTCAAGGATGTATATTCTGCTTCCTCCAATTTTCTTACTTTCAAGCTGTGATCCCTATCTATCGTTTTGTACGTCATCCAGGAAAAGTTAATATGAAACCTTATCTCTGCAGAGATGATTTATCATACCAGATTTTCCAGCTTCCATTTTGGATACAGCTTTCTTATGTTCCTTGAAGCTGAACAATTCTTGGAATGATAAAGACTTTTAGCAAAATATTAAACAGGAGCTTAAAAATCACTTATGTTTTTTCAGTCGATTGAATTTCTTTTTATTCACGATGTTCTTATCGCAACGTTTCTGTCGATTCATTCTATGGCCTTCTTAGGGTGTACAATCTGTGGGTAAAAATAAAAGTCACTTATTTTGGTAGTAACATCAACAATGTGAAGAAGGAGTCAACGTATTTTGTTAGATCTACGTAATGAGTCGTGATGTTTAGTGGTTATTTGACATTCTTGCAACATGGCCAACCCATTTCCATTTTAGCTTTCTCTTCTGACTCCCTTCTTCCTGTAATATACTGTGAATTTTTGCATGCAATGCTTTTCTTGAAAATCATGTTCAAGAAAGAATCACTTATTTACGTGAACTCAAACAAAAAACACATCAACCGATATATTTTAAAAGTGTTTTTCCCAAAAGATGACTTTGTACACAAAGTCTAAAACAAACTTGAACGAGAACTAAAAAAATCTATTATCATTGGAAGAAAAAGGATATGAGATGAAGCGAAGTCCAATCAAAATGCCTGGCTTCCCACACGCGTTCTTTAAATCATTCCCGCAGATCCCCAGCAAATATTAGCTGACCCTGCAGACGACTTTAGTTGACTCAAGACTCAGATTCCGTGACATAAAACGTCCGAGTGTCCATTAATTCCGTTGACATATTGGTTGCTTGGCAACTGACCCCATTACAGAGAAACAGGTGGTACCCTACACAATCTCTGTAGGCGTTGACTGAAGACGGATATGGCTAATGATTTGTCTATATTTTTCTTACAACTATCAAAAATTGACATTTTTTCTCATTGTCAAATTATTTGACACTCATTTTACGCCTTTAAATTACACATTACGTTTTTATTTTTAATGTCTCATTTTTTTTTACTATCTTTAAATTTTCCGATGGATTTACTCATTGATCCCTTTCTCTCTATCAATACTTTCTTTTGCCTTTTGTTTTGTTTTGTTTTTTGTTTTTGTTTTGTTTTTTTTGGGGGGGGGGTTCCGTTTTTCATTTTGCAATCCTTCGGTTATCTCTCGTTTTTGTATTTTTTCATCTCTCTTCACACTTTTATTCTTTCATCTTTTTCTCCTTCATTGAACTCTCTCTTTTTGTTCTTACTTTGACGCTGTCTCCCCTCTCACTGTTTTCTCTCTCTCTCCCTCTCTCCACCCTTATTTTTCTTCTTTCCCCTTTCTATTTCTATTGCCCTCACTGTTCATTCCTCATTCTCTTCTCTATCTATCTACCATGATCCTTCCTGATTAATGAGAAATTTTGTATCCCTATATTCTCTAATTTTTGCTTAGTATGGCACGAGACCATATGTTTGGAGCCCCAAATGAGGATCGAACTGACTACTCTCACAATGCTATTCAATGTACCATATTGAGGCACCCAAGTCTTTAATATCTCTTTAATTAGAAACTGTCAACCAAAACTGGCACAAAAACTGTCAACAAAAGTTTCTTCAGTGTTCAAATTGGTCCGTCTTGCTAACTGGCTATGTATGTATCACATGAACAGGCGGAATCAATGCAAGTTTACGCTAAATTGATCTCCAAGTTCGTGTCCATGCTTGTTTTTAAAAAATCCAGACTTTCATACTGGCCTCCTAAAAGATGAGAGAAGTTAATCATTGATCACCCTTTTTTCCAATTTTTTCCATTGATTACCGCCAACATGACGTGCTACCTAAAAACATTGGTCATGTAACGGTTTCTATCGCGTGACTAACCAGACCTTCCGTCTTTGATCATGTTCCTTAACAATTTCTTTCACTATCGTTTTCCTATTATCTCTCTCACTCAATCTCTCTCATTCTCTCTCTCTCTCTCTCACTCTCTCTCTCTCTCTCTCTCTCTCTCTCTCTCGTTCACTCTGAGTACCTCTCTCTATCCCATTCTGACTATCTATCTCTCAAGAGTACGAAAATGTAGAGAGACAGAGCTGCACTATTATTGAGTTTTTCTAGTTTTCTGTCAATATACACTCATTTTTCCATACGAGAGTGTATATAGATATCGTTTATCGTGTGTATAGTGTCTGTGAGAGCGATGTTATCAGGTAAATAAATGCTCCTACTTTTAAAGTATTTCCTTGTCGATTACTTTAAGCAAAGTAACCTTAATCCAACTGGCTAATCCTACTTGCATTGCTGTTTAGGTGATTATAAACGCCAAGTCTTTCGGCCATTAGTGAATGTTTTAACCATTAGATATACGTTTACGTATCGCCATGTTGAACGATCATAATCAATCATATATCTCTGCTTCAATAAGCTTATGACCATATCATGTTGAATGCAACGATTCTTTCAGGATAACTGAGATTGAGCAACGTCAAGCCTGGACAGTATTTAGATGGCTGACTGCTGTGGAATACAAGGTGCTGTAAGCGAGTGAACAGGAAGTGAGTGACACACACACATACATGTATATATATATATATATGTATATATATATATATATATATATATATATATATATATATATATATATATATATATATGTGTGTGTGTGTGTGTGTGTGTGTGTATGTGTGTTGCTGGTTTGACAATGTGAAAAAGATTTAGGAGGGCTTTTCACATCTGTCACGGGTCCCTTGGTGGTCAGCAAAGCTCATGGGGAACAGGTTGTCCTCGACAACTGTAGATGAGGGTCTGGAAACTAGTGGGAGTCTCGTTTTTTATCGTGCCAACTCTTCTCTCAGAAATAGGGGTTGTTTTATGTCCCTATGTCTCCCTGTCGGCAGTCGTAGTTGTCCGCAGGCGGTAATTGATTTCACAGGAAATGTGGCTCTTTTTAAGAAGTCCCTATATCTCTTCCATATTGTTCTTCTGATCTGTCACCAAAACACCAATAGTAGGAGGATGTTTGGTAGAAGATTGTCTTTAATACTCGCCACACGGCACACCCTCCACAAATGAGTCTTTTGCAGTATAGTTTTGATGCTTTTGAGCCTGTTTGACTTTGGGACTCATTAATTGACAAATCACACCGGTGCACTTTATGAATGAATATGAAGCATTCAAGGGTTTTTGTATGTACAGGAAGTTTTTATGGTCAACCAAAAGCTTCGTTTGCTTTGGCAATTTAGTCCATCTGTTGGCTCAACCTGGCGTCGGAGAATATGAGGCATCCTAGGTTGATGAAGTTCTGGACTGCCTAAAGTTTCGTGATGGTCTTTGAAGACGCTTGTTACTTCTGCTCAGGTGAATGCTGATGTAAGTTGACCGTTTTTTTCAAGTTGACTCCCATGCTTAAGAGTATCATGGCCTTTGGGAGGCATGGCATTACTTGCTAAGGGGTCGCTTCCGAGTAAGCGACCGGAACAGCATCGTCCACAAAGAAACTCTTTGACCAGCTACATCGTGGTCTTGATATGGATCCGCAGCTTGCGATTGAAGTTGTCATTTTTATACGTGCTGATTTATACATTGTAAATTTACAGAAAGTGGATGTACGTAGCTCAATGCATTTATGTTCGGCGTTAATCAAGCGCTACTTAAACTAAAATCAAATATAGTGATTTATAATACTGGTAACCACGATGTTGTAGATGTTAGAGCCTTTTGCTTTTGCGCATAGCATAGCACTAACCTATATGGTTTATGGTCATGATTTTTATTCACAACTTGACTAAAGCATTTTAATGGCTCAATGCATGATTTGTTTATAGAATAAGAAACGGACTTGAAAAATAATGTTATTCAGCCCACAGCGTCTCAACGGTTGGAGTTTAGCCTCAAAGCAATGTTCAAGTTCCGGTTGAACAATGAATATGTCATTACTAATTTCAGACGATTTCATCGACCATCTTATCGTTGTTGCTCTTTCATCCTAACTCTCGGTTCGTTTTACATTCTGGAACTGTTGAGTAAGAAGCATGGATCAAAAATGAATATACGGAAAAAGCACCTCCAACGTGATTTGAACTCGCATCCTGTTCCTTCAGCAGTCCGTTTGACATGAACAATGCTTTACCAGAGACACATCAATGAGTGCAATTCTAATTTAATCATATTCCTACATTCTCTCTTATCCGATTCTGTCTACTCCTTATGTATTGTTTATACCTATTAGTAGTAGTAGTCTCAATAGTCTTACGTTGTCCTATTATTTTAGATTATCATTGATTTCAGACTAATTTTTCTTGGAGTGATGTCGTTCATATCAAACAGGCTCCCTAAATATGGAACATGAGTTCAAATTCCGTCTGGGTAACATTTTTTCCGATACATTCAGCTCATCTGGCGGTTGTTGGATGTGAAACAGTTCGAGTATTGCGATAAAGAAAAAGCAACAATTATAAGATGGAAAATAAACTAGTCTGAAATATCAAAAAATAAAATTGCTTTGTCCAAAAAATTTAGACTATGGAGACATTAGTATAAATAACTTTTAAAAATAGATGAAAAGTATTTGATTAAATAACTGTAACAACATAAGTTAAAGTATTTATTTTTTTTAAATTAAGAGTCAAGGGTGTAATTTTAGTGGAGGGGTAGACAGATATGAAATGCGTATGAATGTATCGAAATCAAACTTTATTCAATTTTTTTCGGAAAATGATAGACAGGTCTCATTGGTTACTCAATTGGAATTGTGGCATGATCCTCATCTTTTAACACCATGCATGTATTGCAGGTGATCAATTAAAAAATGGGAAAAGGTGTTCTCAGTGGGTTTTATTTCTGTCGCCTTTTGTTGGGTAGTGATCACTAAAAAGTCCGATTTAAAAAGAAAAAAACAAGCATGAATACAATTGGCCACAAACAAAGGGATCAATTCAGCAGAAATTTACATTAGAAATTTACCCCCCCCCTTTTAAAAACATATTTGATAGGGGAATACCAAAAAACATAATGACCATTATTATAATGAGGTATAAATGTTGAAATCTTCAACTTTCTAGCTCCATTTAAGTGGCCTGTACATGTGATACACAGCCAGCCAGATCAGTTTGAAAACTGAAGATGACAGATTTAACTGGCGGTATCTAACACAACAAGAACCGGTTTCAACACTTACCCTACGCAGAAAGACAAGTACCGCGTGTTTGGTGGTATGATATTGCCTGCGTGTAATATTAACTGCTAGAAAAAAGGTATTTAATATAAGTAAATTGTCAGGTGCACGGCTAGTGCTTTTTTCATTTTTATTTTAAGTGTTTTTAGTGTTAATTTTGCAGTGTTTGTTGTGATTGTAACCGTTGATCGGATTTTCTAATTTTTTCCCAGGCAATGTACTGTTTTCTTCTTTTTTTTTCTTATTCTAAATTAGAAAGTCTTCTGTCGGTAAAAGATATTACTGTGTTTAATGTTTTTTAAGTAACAAAAAAAGGATACGACCGCACAGGTGTGCGACAACAGGGTAACTGACAACACGAGACAAACTGAATTGTTTGGGAATGCTCGTCGGGTCTACATGTTTTGTATCAGTGCGTGACTTTGGGTGTATACAGGTGTGTGTGTATGTACGTGCATAATGACCTAGGCATCTATTTTTTTAAATACCAATAAATGAATTACTTTCGTGAACTTTTTATTAATACGAATATATTTGTCGATGTACGTATGCTTAAATCATCCTCATTTCTAAGAGCAGCAACAGTAACCCTTTACCGACCATTGTTGGATACCTCCCCCAAGATTTGCCATACTTCTCTATCATGTGTGTCGTAGAGCCGATGCTTTCTGAACGTTTTGTCTTATTTTTTACCGGACACTGTTTTAAACATGATCTCTGAGGATCCATGTTGCAAGACGTGATATCAAACGGTTGTGTAACATTCTTGCAACATGACCAGCCCATTGCTATTTGAATTTTCTAATCGATTCTATGATATCTCTGATCCCATTTTTTTCCTTATGATCTTTCCATGTGACGTTGAGCATGAGTCTCTCCTGTGTGCGTTGCATGTTTCTTAGTTTGAGGGTCAATCTTTCGGTTACGTTCCATGTTTCAGCTCCATAGGTGACTGTATGAAGGATGCCTTGATTGTAGACCCTTCATTTTAGCACTAATGGGCTTTTCTTGTTCATTTCACAAACTTATAAATATGCATTTTCCTATATGAAATTGGCACCTAACCATAAAGTGCTGAGTAGCAAATTAGGTTCCTTTGGCCATTACTGATGTCAGGAATCCGATTTCCACTTGATATTCTACGCGTGTGACCTTGTGCTAAGTTAATAAATACGAATATAAAATGAATATGTTTGTACACATATGATTTACTATTCTCATCTTCGCCCACCACAAGGCAACAGTGGTCTGTCACTAGGCGAGGTTCGGGCTCAGTACATTGGCGAATTGGTCTTCAAAATTTGGTTGCTAACCTTCAGACAATTGTAATCACTCTCTTTCTACTTTTGTTTTAAACATGCAGAGGATTTCTGTTAATTAAACCGCACCAGGATCAACTATTTTGGACCCACTAATCGACTGGCCCGATTAAAAAAACAAGATGAATCGACATATTAATAGAAAACTCTCTGTAAAGGAGCTGACTCATTCAACTAAGCAGTAACACGATTTCGAAAATTGAAATCTTCAAAAGACTTTAGTAATTCTACCAAACTTTAATTCAAAAAATGTTATTTCGGTAGCACAGCTGCTTAGTCCGAATGAAATCGGTTCTCTCAAGATTATTCCTATTATGTGGCTGGTCCGAATAACCGTTGTCATATCAAACAGTATCTCCTACATGTTTTCTCTAACAATATAAAAGAATCTCCCACCATCAAAATTATGTGTACATATCTCAAGTCAAATAAACAAAATATCAAAATTATTATCGAAGCCATATTCAGTATTGCAGGTGTGCTTTTCACAAATGTATTCCGTGCAATAAAAGCAACAAAAAAGATGGATTAAAAAATATATTGCTATAGTATATAAGTCACACACCACAAATAATCTCTTACGTTATTTACTATTCAGTGGTTCTGTAAACAACGAAGTAAAACATCTTGCTTATTTTGCGAGGGAAATAGTAAAGCTAAGTTATGATCAGAGAATAGGAGGGTTGGGGTGGCACAACGGTTACTGATACAGAACATGGGATCGGGCGATGCTTTTCACATTAACGTTGCACTACTGAACCTATGCTCTGGGGAGAGGCGTGAATTTACTTCCCTCTACCAGCTATGGGTAAATAGTAGGAGTCCTTCAGCCTTACAGGGCATTCTAAGAGAAGGTTACTCAGAAAGAAAAAGAACCAGTGCTTTGCAGTCTCCATTGCTTGTCCCAAGCCCGGGTGAAGGAGGATGGTTTGGTGTTGTGCTAGCAACTCCACCTAAAAACCAATTTGCTTCTGAAACTACAGCAAATCGGCTGTGGTTCTATGACCAACAAAGAGTCTAGAGGAATAAACAAAATGCTAACAGGTCTGGTTAGTCGCTCGGGAGCACAATCAACGTCTTTTGGCAGCATGCCATGTTGGGAGTGATCGATATGAAAATTAAACAACTTACAACTTTTGTCGGATTAATAGAATGTTTCAATTTACAAACCAAAACAAGGAGAACAAAATAGAAATCAATCCAGCACATACTTACATTGTAAATTGAACCTAATACCAAAAACCTATTTGGGGTTAAGAGTCAAAAACAAAAAATCTCTTCCTAAACATAATAATGAAATATTGAAGAATTAAGCCTTTTTGCTCCATTGGTGTGGCCTGTACGCGTGATCCATTCATAGCCAGTTAGCTTGACCAGTTAAAAACTGAAAAAAAAAAAAAGTTGATAGTCTTGGTTACGGTTGCGTTTAGTATCTAACAACCGAAACACAGTCGACTGGAAGCAAACAGGATTACATTAATACAGTCTGTTAAATCAAATTATTACCATAATTAATGATAATTGGTGAGATAAAAAGAAAAAGAAAAAAGAAGAGTGTGATTACGAGTCTTATTGGTAAAATCTTTGGCTGATAAATCTTGTGTAGGTGGAGAACACGAATAAACTCCTCGATATTTACAGCAAAGAAAGAGTAGATAACAAGAATGAAAGACATTGCAAAAATGAATATCGAGGCAAATAAGAAAAAAACTTGATGGGGGAAAAATAGAAATAACGATAAGCTATTATAGAAAGAATTGAAGGAAAAAAAGAAAACATGAATAAATCCAAAAAAAAAGAAAGTAATGAGCCATATTTTTTCCAAACTGTAATTGTCGAAGGAAATAATTTCTCACCATTTTCTTATAATCCAATTTCGCTGTTTATTGCTTTTCTGGAAGTGCAGCTTGGCAGAGCGGAAAACAGCTTGGAGAATGGACTTGGAGGAGCCAAATTCAAACCCCGACTGAGACAGTTTGTGTTCACTTCACTCTAATGCCCTTGGGAAAGGCATGGTTCAATATACCTCCCGCCAGCACCTGGCAATTAGAAAATTAAAGCTGAGTGGAGTGAGACTAATTCAGGTGCTTGTCACTGCTAAGTCTATTACACATGTCACTAACGAGCCGAGTAAGAAATAATGAGATATGTTGAGCCAAGGCACAACAGAAGTTTTGTTCAATTTGCAATGTAAGTTTATGCTGAATTGATCACTAGTTTGTACCTACTACATCTCAAAGGGATAATCTACTTTTATTATAAGAAAAAAAATAAGAAAAAAATAACTTCCGAAAGAAAAAGAACGCTTAGTAGAAACTGAACGACGTCTTATGGCAACATTACGTGTTGGGGTTGATCAACTGAAAAAAATTGGAATATGGGGTGATCAACGAATAAACTACTCTCGCCTTTTTGTTGATCAGTGATGAAAAAAGATCTGAATTTTCAAAAAAAAACAAGAATTTCATAAAGAGTTTAGCATAAATTAGATAGCAAATAAAAAACTCTCTAAATTTTCAAAAAATGTAATAAGGAGAAATGTTGAAAATTCCATCTATTCAGCCAGTACGCGTGATATATGCAAACATACATTGCTTGCCAGCGTGTGAACAGAAGGAACCTATTTTGAGAGTTCTGTTGACAGTTTTTGTTGACAGTTTCTAATAATGAGCCATGTTATTCCGCACTGTCCAAGGAAATAATTCCTATTTTTTTCTGTCTATTCCTCATCTCATCATTACTAAGCATCAGCTGGCAGCCACGGAACCTTTCATTAGATTTTTACTCTCAAATAAAAGTCTCACATCAATGGTACTTCAAGACTACGGCCACTCAAAGTATGATTTGCATGAATTCTCACTCTCATGAGATTTGCTTTTGAAACAACAACTATAAAAAAAACTGATAAATAAATTGACCCAGTTTAACTCCATGAATGCAATCACATGTTTCACTACTCTTTCTCGTAATCGCAACCTTTCACTATGGCTTTGACAATTTCCAGTTTAAAAAAAAGGCTGGAGTTGACGTTGTTTTCCTACCACCGTAGCAATAAGAACAATCCTCACTGGCATGTGGGATGTAAACTGATATCTAAAACCCACATTCTTACATGATTTGAACTCACGACGAACTGGTTACCAAGAGACTGTTCTACTGATTGTGTTAAATTGACAAATCATTGACATTAACGAGAATGGATTACACAGGCCTCCTTCATTTATATATATATATATATATATATATATATATATATATATATATATATATATATATATATATATATATATATATATATATATATATATATATATATATATATATATATATATATATATATATATATATATATATATATATATATATATTCACGAAGGCTGCTGGAATCATTTTCAGTCAGAATGTAAATTGGAGCGGAACTTGAGCCTGCAAAATATTTTCTTAATTTTCATATATATATATATATATATATATATAGAGAGAGAGAGAGAGAGAGAGAGAGAGAATGAGAGAAAGAGAGAGAGAGATGTTAAAAACTATAGACATTTTTGTTAATTTTTCTGAAAAGTTTTTCGACTTTTCTCGTGTTATTTCTTATTGTCAGTCCAAATGAGTACATGTGTATAAACTTTATTCGTTCCAAGTACTTTCGACCATTACTGATCTTTCCTAGGTTGTCTCCTGTACGCAACTGTGTTCGCATCAATTTTTCGACTTTTAGCAGTATTACTGTTATCTCATGTTAGTTCGTCATTTCAATTTGTATTAAGTTGTTCTATTTGATTTGTTCTGTTTAAATAAAGGGATACAGCCTAAATACACAGTACACGCTCACACGCGCATATATATATATATATATATATATATATATATATATATATATATATATATATATATATATATATATATATATATATACTAGGTGGTGCTTAAAAGTTCGGCTAATAAGGTGTGGAATGGCCTTATCAAAGAAAGAGAAAATGGATAGAAAATAGGGATCGTCACTTCCTGGTAGAGCGATTTCAGGAGATTGACGAAATGTTTGACGACACACTGGAAACGCTGTTCAACTTGGAAGATGAACCCGACTTTCCGTTCTCTTCAAATTTAAGTATCACCTAGTTCATGTGTGTGTGTGTGTTTGTGTGTGTGTGTGTGAGTGGAGGTACATCATTTGTCAGTGCATCGTGCTTATGTAAATATTTGGGCGTCCATTCACACACATACACGCATGCAGTAAGTTTTTTATCTGATTCTCCTATTTCACCAAGTTAAAATATACAGAGGAACCTCATAAAAACATACATATGCATTTATATATAGATATATATATACATATATATATACATATATATATATATATATATATATATATATATTTATATGTGTGTGTGTGTGCATGTGTGTGTGTGTGCGTGTGTGTGTGTGTGTCTGTGTTCCTGTATCTATGTTTAAATGTGCATTTGTATGTAAGTATATCTATATGTACAGGTGTATGTGTGTACATATAATCGCTATAGTACTTCCTTACTCTCCGTTTATACGTGAAAAATCCTCACGCTCAGCGTTTATATTATTCATTAAAACATCATTCAAATAATGTTTTGTTTACGTATTCTCTTTCAAGTTCGCCGAATCCTTAAAAAATGATCATACATAAATGCAAATTTATCCTTACATACGAATATATAAGTTGTTACATATATATGTGTGTGTGTGTGTGTGTGTGTGTGTGTGTGTGTGTGTGTGTGTGTGATGAAATGTACAATATTATCTCTGCATGATTAACTTTATAAACAAGCATTCTAATTAAATTGATATTGGGTTTAATATTTTATGCAACGTATGTTTCTTGGGAAACGTAACTCAATATTGATTACTTCATTTATACAAATAGATAGATATGCGTGATCTATGTGTTTCCTTGAGATTTACTGTGAACTAATAAATACAGACGTGTTTTCCTAATATAATTAAGTTGGTTCAATATTACATTTAGTATATCAGATTAAATACCCCTTGGCTTTAACACATTCAAATATGCATATTGTTTATAGAACGGAGTAAATCATGAATTTGATATATTCCATTAGATTTATTAGATTGTATCTATGTATGTGTGTGTGTCTACATGTATATGTGAGTAAACACACACATACACACACATACATATATATATCATAGATATGTGTGTGTGTGCGTTTGTGTGTGTGTGTGTGTGCATGCGATTATGATATAACTTTGGATAAATTCTATATAAAAGTATACTATATATATATATATATATATATATATATATATATATATATATATATATATATATATATATATATATATATTGGGGAGGATAAATAGATAGATACTGAAAAAAGGATTGAAATGTTCATCAAATTCAAAATAGTCGTACTGATTGCCGCTGGTATTATTGATGCCTGTAATATCTATCTTAAATTGACAGAATTGCGTGAATCTGAACATTGATCAAGTGCCAGCGGGCCGAAGTCTACAAAAAAGGCAAAATGGGAAAGCGAGGAGTTCAACTTGCATTTTGAAAGAAACGATTAAAAATAATCACTGAAAAGGAAAATGTACTCCTTCGTGAACTAAGTGTGTAAACGAACACATTTGAAAAAGAATCAAAAAAATTGATCCGCGGACAAAGTTCAAATTCTGGTTTGGGAATCATCATCTTCATGTATCCTCATTCAGACACATTGTTCCTTTGAAAAATCTTGCATCAGCTGATAATGTTGGCAGTTCAAAAAAAAATCTCCTTTCTACATTCCATTTTCTTTTGAATCTATTTGCTAGATAAACACAATATTGTCTCGATCTTTAGCCATGTATTTCCAGAGAATCTATTTTCATTCATTGACAAATAGCAAGTGTTTCTGAACGGAAAAATTAAGTAGTCTTATTACATGGGCTATGTATTTTGAATATTACGCTTCGCAAAAAACAGATATTGACATTGTCTTTGCTATAGTTCTTACATCTTTGCTTGAATATTGAAAGGACCAACCTAATTCGTCAATAATCTTAGAATCAGCTCGTATTGTATTACTGTTGTTATTTTGCATGATTTCTTCTTGAGGCCAGGAATTAATTTTTACAGTCTTACTGCTTGACTATTTTGGGGTTAACCAACTACTATCTTATAGGTCATAGCTTTTTTTCTTCATTACCGTATTTTGCAGCATGTGTCAAGCAGTGGACTTATTGATAAACACACGTATACACGTGCATACACACACATGCATACACACACACGCATACACACACAAGCATACGAATATAAACTCTCATATAGATTTATACATACATTTACATAGAGATACGCTTATATTCATAAACACACACACACACACTCAGGTATAGTCTGAAAGGCTTTACAGTTTTAAGCAATAATCTTTGGAAAACTTTTTCAGAAGGGTTATTTTTGTTCCTTCAGTCACCTACTTCCCGATACCTGTAAACATAATCTATGTAATTTTCTTCAGTGTTGCTTCACCTGTTGTTCGTATATTTTGTGATAATGGTACACTGTATAAATTGTCTCTTGGTGGGATCATCAGTTGTTTACCATGTAACTGTTTTGGGGGATTTTAAAAACAAAACAGTTATATCAACAAGGCACCCCAGTAGTGATATAAATAAATAAAACACCACCTCACTTCCTTATTAGGTAGTTTATGTCATACATGTAGTTTGTCATCAATGGTGGTAGGGATATATATCTTCCTATATATATATATAT
>OY735208.1:53624577-53664577 GCA_963457665.1 Thysanoteuthis rhombus | reverse complement strand
TGATTTATTCTTTATTTAACTATTTTAATACGTGTTACAAATGCGACTTTTTTTTTTCTTTTGGTCGTATATGCCGTAATCTGGGGTGAAGGTTGTTATGAACTGTTATCGGCGTGGAGTTGACTCCACTTATATCTTTGGAACTTATCTGTATCCGATTGATCCTTTAACGGGAACTTCTGGTTACATGAACCGCAAATCTTGTCTCCCTATATGCGCTATGCACAACGATCTCAACTTGACTTTCTCAACCAAATCCTGACGTGAAACAACCGCCGACCATTTCTATACCTTGCCCTCCAGCCAAGAAAACGTGATTGGAGGTAACGTATGCTGGTAAAATAGCCGTCAACTGAATTCCGTTTCGAAATTTTGGTAACCGATAATGAGCAGCACATTCGTTGATGGTTCCTTGGTCAAATACTTGGTTAATATTGCGAGCAGTTTTTGCTGAGTTACGTCCAATTTTGAACTCACACAACTGAATTACTTGAATGGCCATTTTTCACTTTTGACTCGACAGCCTCAAATGAACCACAATAAATAGTGAAAAGAAAACGTAGATGGAACGAAATTCGCCATAAAAAATGGTATGCCTCATGGAATTCATTGAATAGTTTATTCTAAAACAAGCATCACAGTTAAGAAATAATGAAAATACAAATATCTTTGCACCAACATAATACAAGGGAAATAAAGGAAACAGAAAAATTAACTTTCTACATGCTCGTAAAAGAACCCGGAATATAAAAAGTTTCAAATACTATCATCGAACACTATCAAGCTTGAATCTGGTTTACACTTGTGTTGTCACTGTTCTTGATTTTGGTATTTATATATCTCCAATGGATATCTCCTTATATTGTCTTACCTGCTTGTACAAATTGACCCAAGTGTTATGAAGAGGTTTAAGACTTTATTCTCTTTTTTATATTGACAGTTTCATTTTTATTCATGGTTCTTCATGCATTATATAAAAATCTTCTTCAATTTGTAAACTTCCCTTTAAAAATAAATATATAAAAATAGGTGATAGAAAACTAAGAAGCAAAAATAAAGTGAAATTTTTTTAATTAATTCCTATTTTTTCTTATATACAGCGTTTTTATAGAGTCCCAATGAGGTTTTGAATAATCATTACTTTAGTTTCATGCATGACAAAAATCAATTAGGAAAAAAAGTAAAAACAATTATTAGATTTCCACATTTTTGACATGTTTTATCTCTGAGATTGTTAATCCTCAACACGCCCACTGTCATTACGCATACAAACTCCGATGCGGTTTTCAAGTCCGACGAATACACGTATATCTGGTGAATGTTTATCAGAGACCTCAAACCAAAGCCGTCATCAAAACTGTCAACATTGGTTTCTCCAGTTTTTACGCTGGTCCGAATACGTGTACAGGCCGCGACAATGGAGCTAGAGGGCTTAAAAATTCTGCATTTACTCATTATGTCGTGAAAACTTCTCCGTTTTGTTGTTTTTGTTTTTTTTTGTACATTTTCCCATCTATATGTTTTGTTTTTGTAGGTGATTCAATGTACAATGCAGATCTAGGCTCGATTAATCTTTTAGTTTGGGTTAAACTGGGTTTTTTTTTCCGGAAGTTCATACTTTTTAATGATCATTGGCCAACAAAAGGCAAGAGCAACAACTTATTCATAGATAACCCTTTTCCCAATTTTTATTTGACAACCCCCAACATGGCATATTGCCAAAAGACACTGGACATGTGACAGTTTCCATTGAGTGACTAACCAGACCTGTCTATGTATCTATTATACATAAACCAAAGTGAATGCTGCGGCTCCCAGCTTCCTACACAGGTCTATCTTTCCTGTAATTTGAAGAATGTTTGATCAATAAATAATCTCAGTTTCTGCTGGCCGCTACAGTACACAGACATTGCCGATAGTTGGGTGGTCGATGTTAGTTTCGGGTCTTCCTATGGCAGGCTTAACTGTCCGTATATCGCGGCTGGGTGTCGCTGAGAATCACTATTCGAACAAATCGCTCCGGATAACTGGCAGCAGCCGGCAAATCACAACGACCTAATGACGCCCCTTAACTTTTAGGGGTGCCTATAAAAACACTTCTAATTGCCCAATGTTAGGGACACTATTGTTTGATTTGATGGTTTTCTTTGAAGGAGAATGACAATCGGGTTATATTGGCTGAAATATCACGTTGGAAAACCGTACGAACCAACAATTTTGAACAAAGTGACAAAACCATTTAAAAAGTGGTCGCCCCAAACAATTCAAAAAGCTCACTTTGTGAAATGAGTTATATCGTTGGCTTGCAACCATCCTGTCGTCCCCAAACTATTCGAAGACAATAGAAAATGCGACAGAAAGACGAAAAATAAAAATTATTTGGAGAGAAAGGGTCTGAAAGAAAGAAATATTGGGAACCCTACGGGCACGTGAATGGAAGGTGTCGTCGGGATTTTTCTTGGCTGGCAGTCACTTTGGCAGATTACGAGCGCAGGAACGGGAAATTATGGGATGCTATTTTTCGCGGCTCTATTATTTCTTTCTTCTTGGCACATTGCTTAAGGGAGAATAGGAGTTATGTAAGGAGTATAGACTGGCAATG
The DNA here is from genome assembly GCA_963457665.1 of Thysanoteuthis rhombus. NCBI lineage: Eukaryota > Metazoa > Mollusca > Cephalopoda > Oegopsida > Thysanoteuthidae > Thysanoteuthis > Thysanoteuthis major. The sequence continues at coordinate 53,661,975 of OY735208.1, read as the reverse complement.
GAGGAATACGAGTTCTGAAATGTTCACCATTCATATTGCTACATTGAGGTTTTAGTTAGATCATTGGCTACACTATGATATTTGTACGCTTCTACCATTGAAAATGCTAGCACAAGACAAAAATTGATATCAATGCACGCAAACACACACACACACACATATATACATACGCACACACACACACACACACACACACACATATATATATATATATATATATATATATATATATATATATATATAATTACATATATTGCATTGATAGTTACTGGGAAATGGGTGAGTGAAATAACAAAAATTCTATTGATAAAGTTTTTTAATGTTTGAAGCTGTAAAACTTTCTAAACTATATATATATATATATATATATATATAGATAGATAGATAGATATATGTATATATATATATATATATATATATATATAGAGAGAGAGAGAGAGAGAGAGAGAGAGAAAGAGTGCTACCCAAATATTTAGGGAAGCAATCAATTCATCTATCAAGCATTTCCCCTGTCACCTCGGACATTTCACAAATCTCTTGAAATCACTCCGCCATGAAATAAATATATTTTTCTTTCATCAAAGAAACCATTTTATAATTCATGACTTTGGGGGCAGCACCTTGTATATATATATATATATATATATATATATATATATATATATATATATATATATATATATATATATATATATATATATATATATATATATATATATATATATATATGCTAGTATACCTAGTGAGTTTTACGTGCCTTTTGTTTGTAATTTCGAACTAATAACCTGATTTTATCAAGAGAATATATTCCACTATTACCATTTTCCTAGTTTTCATTTAATTGTATGTCTGTTGCTTTTTTATTGTTAGCCCCAGATCGTTATTCTACAATCTTTAAAAACAGCATGAATCAAAAATAAGCAAGAAGCTTCCAGCCTGATTTGAACTCGCATCTCATATCCTTGGGACTATGTCTCTGCATGAGAGTATAACAAAGAATGAAAGCAACAGGAATAACGTGAAAAAAAGACAAGTCAACATTAATAATAACGAATAGAGTTCATGTAGAAAATTCCTAAACTTTCTCATCCAATCGATATTCCATCTTTACATGTTAAATGATGTTTGCATGATGTTCGTTTTGTCTGTTTCCCCTCAAAGCAGTCACGTGACTCAACAACAGTTGTTTTTTATTTCAGAATTTTTTAATTCATTTTGATACATTATATTCGGAAGTGCAAGAATTTTACCTTTAGCAGCTTTCACAACCGTCTGATGAATAGATGACTTTCTATTTCCCAATTACTCGCACGACACCTTACATACGTGAGAATGTAGTATAATATACTGAACAACTCTCGCGGATAAGAACGAAAATCTCTACCATGAACAATGGCGTTATTCAACTTGAAATGGGACTTGGAAAATTACTATAATCAATGTTAGTGCTTTTATATTTACAGGATAGATAAACTGGATTATTCGATAATTTCCTACTAAAGATCAACTAGGTGAGACATTTAAGTAAAGTTCAACTAAAGCAAGCTAATTGTTGGCCGTTGTTAATGGGTTCGATTATCATCGTATTTCCCTGTACGGGTTTTAAATAATACAACATATACAACACAGCAGATCAACAAAATTCGGAAATCTATAAATAATTATTAAAAACCCAATAAATAAAATCCAATGCATTAGTGGCTTTTAAAATATATTGATAATGAAATAAATCTCATTCAAGTAGTAATGCTTTTTTTTCTTAAAGCATTTATTACTAAGTACCCGTTGAACTAATATCCAAATAACAACTCGGAGAACAATCTTCCCTATTCTTTCTTTACAAGTGTTGTTAACCTCTTACGTTCTAAACATTGATTCTGACTTATAAAATCAATAAAAACATCTCAAGAACCGCTAAAATTTTAAGTTATACCAGGACTTTTTGACACATTCATGTCAAGGACATTTTCTATAGTCTGTAATTACTACTGATGAACCTATAGAAAAAACTGTATTATCATGCTTTGATTCCAATACCAAACCAGGTAACATTTATTTTTATGCCTTTTTGACTCTTTTAGTTACAAAACTACTTTACAAATGCAAACACTTTCTTCGAGAGCAGCTCGCCATTTCATCTACAAGGAACGGTAAAGATATTCCTTAATGGTTAGGTTTACATCTGAATAACACAAAATTGATTATTTCTCTCTCTGCGTTTTATATATTGTTACTATAAGGTGCATGAATTGGTGTATTATCTTGTATTTTCTTGTTCATTCATACGGAGCTTTAATTCGCACCCCACTTCAGTTCAAAAAAGTTACCTGTGTATATCATTTACGTTATTCAGCTCATATGCTGGTCTCTTTTTGTCAAACTAAAGTCTAAATCTGGAGTTGAATTTGTTTTTCTACCATTATAACAACAATCCCCAACTAATTTGAGGGAGTAAGAATTGATAATCCCCTGCAATAATTTGAAATCAGGACTTCTGATTGGTAATCACGTCTCTTAATGAGCTAAATTGATAAGTTTTATATTATCTACACGAATTTATGTTAGATATACACAAGGACTTATTTCATCCTAATTAATATATTCAATGATAAAATTACTATCTGATTTTGAAATCACGACCTTGTGAGTGGAAGTCAGTTTTCTTACCGACTGAACAAAAGTGACAAGTCTTTAGATATCTATGAAATTTATTGGATACACATGGACTTATTTCATTTTGATAAATGAATGCATTTATCCAAAAGAATGTTGTTTTTTTTGTTTTTTTAATATATATATATATATATATATATATATATATATATATATATATATATATAATACAATGGTTGTAGTAATCATCTTCAGCTGGAATAGAAGTTCGAGTGGAGTTCAACCCTGCAGCAGTCAGGCTTGTCTGAAGTTCTTGTTTTCGCCTTATTTCCTTATCTTCCTTTCATTTATCATGTAAGGGAATAACTACATTCATTTCAAGTATTTTTCATCATTTCCAAATTGTTCAGTAACTAAATTTTTATTATCATCTGTTCAATGAAAGACGAAGTCCCTGAATATGGAATGCGAGTTCGAATCTCATTGGGGGCTAATTATTTATTCTCACTTCATTCTTTTCAATTTAACGATCAGGCACTCTTCAACCTTGTAAATTGTTGAAAAAAAGCACGATAGCATAAAGAGAAGACTAATTGGATGTTCATACGGAAAATTCATCCGTTCAGATTTCAGTTTGATTGAGTCTATTAATATCTAGTAAACACCAAATCAATATGGTATGAAAATTTGGATTGGAAATATGGCAGAATAATAATACGTTTGTGGCCAATCAAGCAATGGTCTCAGCGACTGAAATAGTTAAGAAGCTGTCTATAATACAACGAGCTCAAGGTGTATCGGATATAACTCGAAGCCTTGTTGGGTTATTTCAAACCACGAAAAAATAGCCAAAAATAAAAGTGAATCGTTGATCTCAGATTTTAGGTAATCTAATTTCCTAATTCTACGTAACATTTATATTCAAAGATTTATCTCTTCTTGTTTATAATGCTATACCTGGCTCTTCGTTTTGCTTTTGTTTACAGTGTGATTGCCTCTCAAAAGTCAATTTTTATATCCATGCCAAATATGAATTGTTTAGCTTAATTATTCCAATCATTTTTGTTTCAGCTGAATAATTGGAGACTATTCATGTAAATTAGAGAGCAGATCTTTACCAGGAGGTTCGCAAATTAATATACGCCTTCGCATGTTCTTTGTACTATTGTGAGGTAGAGGCATGAAAAAAAAAAAAACAGGGAACAGCATACTTACTACTATTACAACTACTATAACTACTATCACTACTACTACTACCATCATCCTACTTATCAGCTTCCGTAGATTCTTTATAACAATAGACAGCACAAAAAAATAAGAATTAATAAATAAACTGCACAAATTACAAACCCATAGCTGTTTGTCTGCCTTCTTTATCGTTGAAATAAATCCAGGTTTCATTTTCCCGGAAACTCAAGTGTGGCCAACGTAGCATCTTATTTGATTTGTTGTTTGGTTAGTTCTAGTCACGCCCCCGAACCACATTTCATTGTTTCTATTTGACAGATTTATAATTGTTTTATTTGTGAATGGCGACCATTTTCTTTTTTCCCGCCCTTTCTGCGAACCTTTCAGAACTATGATAATACAACACTCAATGACAAAACTGTGACAATGATTGACAATGTATGGCGAGAATTCCAGCTGAACTCAGTCTATGTTGGCTCATTGACCTTAAAATGTTTCCATTTGTGAAGCTGATTTTGTTTTATATCGTTTTCTATCGCGATATCTCATAAGTCTTCATTCGGTATTTTAAGCCAGTCATTCAACGATTTGCAGTTTTATTATTGTAATTATCACTGTCATAATTCTTTCGATGATTTATTTAAATGTTATCATCCATTTCGCTGTTTAACAGTTAGTTTTAGAAGAGTGGATTAGTGTTTTCCCTATTATTACATCAGTATAATTAGGAACACTATTACTGAAAAGCAATCACGACAAAATTCTAACAATTCATTATTATTATTATCATCATCATCATTATTATTATTATAATTATTATAATTATTATTATTATTATTATTATTATTATTATTATTATTATTATTATTATTATTATTATTATTATCGAAGTCCTTTCATATCTCAACATTCATTTATGAGTTACATTATACAATACAATGAAATAAATCGAATTATGTACAAATAAACGGAACTCCTGATGAAATGTCCGTTTGATTCTTTTGCACATTATCTCTCTTTCTCTCTCTCTCTCTCTCTCTCTCTCTCTCTCTCTCTCTCTCTCTCTCTCTCTCTCTCTCTCTCTCTCTTCGATGTTCAGCAGTCAAGCCCATCTCTCTTTTTTCCCTCTCTTGAAACTTATTCAAGCATCCTGTAGTCAAACCCATCTCTCTTTTTGTACCCTCTTTAAAACCTAACATCCAATCGTGACACAGATGATAGCACTTATTGTGATTGGGATATGAAATAGTTCCATTTATTTAAACTGGAGCTAAACATTGGTGTTTGAACCTAAGTAAAAGCCGGGATATCGAATCCTGACTTTCTTGGTAGGCACTACCTATATGGAAATTTAGCTTTCACTTTGATATTCTTTCTTGGATTACGTTATGTATATATATATATATATATATATATATATATATATATGTGTGTGTGTGTGTGTGTGTGTGTGTGTGTGTGTGTGTGTGTGTGCGTGGATCGGCACTTAGAAGCTTATAGCTATTTTGATAAGGAATTTATTTTCAATGATTCAATTATACTAATTTTGTGTTAAAATTTAAGCCTCATGTCAGAAGCTGCTCTAACGAATGATCAAACATAGAGTCTTACAATAAAATTTCACTGAAATCATGCAGATTAATTGGAAGGAATTTATTTTATCAAAAATATAACTATTTCCGTACATATTGAATTCACACGTTTTCTTCTTCCATTTGAGTTTCAAATACTCGTCGTTCTTCTGACAAAATCTGCATTAATAACAGCCTATCATTCCACAACCCTTTCTTTGTTTTATTATCTCTGTCAATGTATTTCCCATGGACCAATCTATTATAACTTTCTGTTTATAACAGGGTTCGGACACGATGGACTATCATACAAAACACCGATTTGCATATACAGCTTTTATATGGATCGGTCACACAGAGAATGAGAGTGTCGTAAATTCATGATTGATCCAATTGAAAATAATTTCATACCTCTTTCTACGATTATTATTATTATTATTATTATTATTATCATTATTATTATTATTATTATTATTATTATTATTATTATTATTATTATTATTATTATTATTATTATTATTATCGCTACTGCTGCTCTTGTTTTAACGATTTTTCTTTCTTCATTTCAATTCAATATACATCAATGGTCGTGGGGTTAACCAGCCACTACTAGCAGTAAATACTACAGGAGGTACTTCCAAATTATAGGAGAGAAAGAAAACATGTGTGAATGAATAAAGATTTGTTACTTAACTTTCGCAATAATCTGAAATAGATATTGTTTCAGTCAGACGGTTATAAGAATCATCATTCTAACAATTGATGATTTGATGTGCCCCAAGTGCGACTACCCAAACACAACCATAAGAACATCACCAAGAGAACAATGCTGTACATTTGCACCCACAACGTCAAAATACTTTCAACAGACATATAGCTTACCGATTTTGAAAATTGAATCAAAAACATCAGATGGGAAATTATCAGTATTAGCGAAATGAGAAAACCAAGGGAAGAAGTAAGTGGACTAATCAGCAAACATCATCTATACAACTAAAGAACAAAAGGGAGGCAAATCAGAGTTGGCTTTTTCATTCATAAAAAACTTAGAGACAATGTTTGAGGATTCAAAGCCATCTCAGACCGTGTTGCCAAAGTCACTGTACAGATCTCGAAGATGTACTGACTGATCATCATTCTAGTTTATGTTCCCACTTCACAATCAACTGATGAGGAGATAAACAATTTATACGACGACTTGAATTCCATACTCCAAGAAAACAAAAAGATTTCAACATCATTACGGTAAGCCTCAACACCCAAGAAGGGTAAGATAATCAAAAATTTGTCGACAATTTCGGATACAAAATACGAAGCAAGAGGGGTGAAGATTTTGCAACAGCAAACGGGTTCAAAATCATGATCACATTCTTTAAAAAGAAAGTCAATACAAAGCAGACTTGGAGGAGCCTAAATCACGGAACTAAAAACGGAATAGACTACCTCCTAACTGACAAGATCAACATCTTCAAAGATATCCAGGTCCTAAATCAAGTCAATATAGGAAATGACCGGAGAATGATAAGATACAAAATTCAAATTAATACTAAGTCATAACACAGGAATTGTTCTGCACCAAACTGCAACAACGTACGAAAAGAGCACCATCATTCAATCTGGAACTGAAAAACAGGTATGAATTCCTCACCGAACCAGAACAGATCATCAATGAGCTCAGCAACAATATAACAACCTCTTTAATTGAAGTCACCAACATGTTCAAGTCAAAGAGCTCACAAACCATAAATAAGCTTTCAGAAGAAACCAAGAATCTCATGGAAAAAGATATATGACAGCAGCCATTGAAAACATTCTCGGAAAAGGCAAGGGCTTCAAAACTATTGAAAAATCTCTCAGCACAAGGAGAAAGCAAATAATTACTCTGCCCGAAGCAAATGAAGACCTTACAACAGATAAGGACCGAATCGTCGAACGTGTCAAGGAATTTTACAAAAAACTCTTTTCCACCGGACAAAGGACAGAAAATGAACAGGAAATTCAAGCCAATAATAATCAATTCAAGGAATTCCCAGAAATTACTCCACAGGGAGTTGAGCAAGCCACTAAACAAGAAAAAGAAGGAAATGCCCCCGGACCCGACAACATGAAAATCGATCAACTCGAAAAAGCTGGAAAAGTAATCGCTAGGAAAAGTCATTCTCTTCAGTTAATGCCTCAAAGTAAAGTCTCAGAAGATTGGGACACTGCAAACATAATACTGTTATATAAAAAAGAAATCCAAAATGCCTTACCAACCACAGGTCAATAAGCCTACCCAACTATAGCTACAAATTCATTGAAGTGATCACCAACGGATCGGCAAAAGGCTTGATGAAAACCAACCATAGGTACCAGCTGACTTCAGAAAATCCTACTCAACTATCGACCATCTCCATTCAGTTAACCAAATAAAAGAGAAAGCTCAAGAATATAGAATGCCACTCGCCGTGGCATTTGTTAACTTCAAAAAGATCTTTGACTCAGTGGAAATTCCAAAATTCATGGACGCAATAATGCAACAAGGTGTAGACTCCGTATATGTCAGAGTACAGCAACATATCTACCGACGAAGCAGTTCCTTCATCAGGCTACGTAAAGACTCTGAGCTCTTTCACCAACAAAAACAACGAATTAAATGAAGAAAGCAAGAAAAGACTTCACATAAACTTCAGCAAACGAATGTCATGTACAACAAACATGTTGAGGGCAAAGACACAACAATAAAAATTGAAAATGCAGAGCTGAAAAGCGTAAACCACTACTTCTACCAAGAATAATACATCTCAATGAAATCCTCAAAAGAAGAATAGATTACACAAAGAATCATACCACATTGGCATGCTTTCGGTAAAGCAAGCTCAACTTTCGAGAACAAGAAAATCCTATTTGAAGAAGAGTAATGCATCCTTTCGATAGCCATGTATGGAGAAGGGGTATGGAACCAAACCAGAAGAATGGTCCTCAATTTGAGATCCATGCAATGTGCACATGAAAGAATCATGCTCAAACTCATACGAAGAGATCATGAGACAGCACAGTATATTAGAAAAAAAGACAGGAATCTGAGATATCACAGAAAACCATTCGAAAGCTCAAATTGCAATGGACTGGACGTGTTGCAAGAATGTCAGACAACCGCTGGATATCACGACATGGATCCCAAGAAATCATATGACCAACAGAAGTTGAGATATCATGATGTGGTAGGCAAATGAGGAAAATACTGGCTCTTCAACGCCCATGATAGAGAGATGCATAGAATTTTGTGTAAGGTCCATGTTCAACGACGGAAGCTAATTATTATTATTATTATTATTATTATTATTATTATTATTATTATTATTATTATTGTCGTTGGCGTTGTCGTTATTGTTGTCGTTGTTCACCGAAATATCAGACCACAAAATGATACATGGTAATTGAAGGTAACGGGCCACAAGCGAGTCTGTTTCTCTGTGTCAATGAGGAAAATTAGCAAAATTATTAATGTGAAATGTCTTCTTGGCTGCCAATGAGTGGACGACTTATGGAAGGAGGGAGTCAAGCGAATTTGTTACATCTGAAATCTTCCTGTTCATTGGCCACAGAGGACAGTCGTCTGTCGGCTGCAGCAATCATTCACTCTGATACAAAGCCATATGAAACAAAAAAAAACTAACCCACTAAAACAAACCCCTAATAATTCAAAATTACAACCCGCTCAGCCTCCCTTACAAACCGACTACTCCTTCTCTGCATTTGATTGTAAGCTTTCTGCTCTGTCTCACTATCTTTCTTCTCCCTGTTTTTCCTTTCCAACTCTTTTTTTTTTTCTCTTTCCAGGAATTTTCTTCTTTCTTCTTTCACCATTTTCTTCTTCTGATTATCACAAGTAGAGGAAGTACTATTACTAATATCATGGTATATATATATATGTGTTTATGTGTGTGTGTGTGTGTGTGTGTGTGTGTATTTGAGTACCATTTTTACGTATGTACGTTAAATAGTGTATGGGCAGCCTTTTTCTCTCAAACAAAAAGCGGTCAAAAGCGGCCGAGGAACAATGTTACAACCTTTGGACGGTTCCTTTATTCTTGTCATCCAGCAAAGAACAGCTCATCTGGAAGCAAGAAAAATTATTTTATAAGTTAGATCAACAAAGATTATCTTTAGTGTTTGATGTATGAATGTATGTATGTATGTATGTATGTATGTATGTATGAATGTATGTATGTATGTATATTGTCTATTTTTGCGTAAGACCCTCCTGTTAGGAAAACTAGTCTATGACCGGCTAAGAAGCGGATCACCCCAGAAGATAGGTACTGATTCACGAAATAGGAACCTCATCTACGGTGGAGGAGCAGGGTTTGGGGTTTGGGGTTTTGGGTGGAGGACTAACGATGAAGAGTCAGCCTTTTGAAAGAAGAAATGCAATTTTATCTGAGATGGTCGTACTTAAAAATTATGGGCGTTTTCTTTCGGTGGGGACTAAGTAAAAAGGCCAATGAATTCTATTAAGAAACAAATTTCTACTAATTCAATCCAAAAATCAAGATTTGCAGCGACTAGAATAGTAAATGTAATTATTTGATTATTCATGTTCATCGATCCAGTTTTCTTGTCTTTATTTTAATCTGCTCGCTTTATTCTTTAATTCGCTCGCATTAGTTTTTGATTTACTTGCAATATTCTTTGGTTTGCATGCAGTAATTTTTTTTATTTGCTTACTTTATTTTTTTCTAATTTGCTTGCTCTAATCTTTAACTTGCTCGGGGAAAATGTATAGAACCATAAGAAAGTGTCCGAAATTCACAAAATGTCAGCAGAAGGGGAATTGAGCAAGACATCATCGTCAACTGTTAATCACGGGGGAAATAATCCGTGTCTGGTTGATGTGCAGTATATCTGGTATGCTCCAATTAACGTGTGACTCTGACGGTTGGCCACGTCGGTAGGGACCTCGGCCTAATCAGCTGATTCCGCTCGGACACACGACAAACGGGCCATTTATAAAGAGACGCCTTTTTTTACGTCCACGAAGTTACGACCAGGTTTAATTGATTTCGGACTGGAAGTTGAGGGGAAGCAAAAGGAATGATGGTGCAGATAAGGATAAGAGAAAAGAGAGTTCAGTGCTGTGACATGGAATCGATCTTACTCCCCCTCTCTATTTTTTGTTATCTCCTCGGCTCCCACTCTCTACGATCTCTACGTCTTTTTCTTCTTATCTGGTTTTATTCCTCATGATTTTCACGTCGTCTCCCTCTTTTCTCTTTCTGTCTAGTCTTTCTCCCCAAACTTCTGTTTCTCGCCTCACTTCACTTTTTCCCCCTCTCTTCCTCTCTCTATCATTTTACCCTCGTCATCATTTTCTCCCTCCATTGAGTTTTCATACCAGCAGGATCTGGTGGCTTTCAAAGGAGATCAAGAGGCAGCGAGGTTACTCAATACTCAGACACTCTCCGCAGTATTATAGCTGATCTAGCAGTGTCGTTATCTGGAAGGTCTAGATCTGAGGTTCTCAGCCTCTTCAAGGTCATCCCCTACTTTCGCCAATGAGATTACTGTTTTCCCCCGCTTCCATCGTTCACTGTCGTTTACAGAAACGATTTTTTATTCGGCATAATGAAATCAATTAAATACGATGGAGGCTAGCACTGTAATTAATTTCAAATAATTTGATCGACAACACTGATGAAGAAAATTCAGACCTTTGATTGCGAAGTATAACTCTATATTGCATAACACATCCCCACAACATTCAAGTCAAAAAAATTCACCACGTCTCTTACTTTTACCTAACAGCATTATTCCGAGCCCCATTGAACTATGTAAATTACCCTCTGAGAAATAATTCCTTCTTGTTTGGGAAACGCTGGTCTCGATTCTTCTTCGTATTCCCAGCTCTTCCTGTCCTTTTCACCAAAGTCTTTCGAGATTGTTTGCAGGACTCCAACGAAGATTAGCACAACTTACACGTTCGTATTTCCATCTTTATTTTCTCAGATCTCCTGCGTAGTCCAGATACTTACCACGATCATCACCATCATCAACCTTCTTCTTCTTCTTCTTCTTCTTCTTCTTCTTCTTCTTCTTCTTCTTCTTCTTCTTCTTCTTCTTCTTCTTCTTCTTCTTCTTCTTCTTCTTCTTCTTTGTTGTTTCCCTCTCGACACTGACAACTGTTCGGTGACTCTCAGGCCCAAAATGCCGTGAAAAATTAAAGATTAAACCATTTTATCATCACGCTTCATTTCATGCACACAATCGGGGGAAAAGATTACCCCTACCCATCCTCTTTCTTGATTTCCCCCGATGTTTCTGTGTTCTTTTTTTCTTGTTTGTTTTTTTTTCTTTCATAGCTTCCCTCTTTTTCAACTATGATCTATAAATTTTAGTTTCTCTCTTTCACTTTTCCGCCATTTTTTTCCTCCATTTTTTTTGCCATGTTTTTTTTTCGACCATTTTGTTCTTTGTCTTCAGCTTCATTTTCTGAACTTCCATTTTTGCAATCCATTTTTCTTTTACGGGCGGTCCATCTCCTATTAGGAACCTTCAACCAAAACTACCACGAAACTGTCAACATTAGTTTCGTCAGTTTTCGAGTGAGTCTATCTGGCTGGCTATGTATCATGTGTAGATGTTTCACTAATGGAGTTAAAGGGCTGAAAATTCAAACATTTACTCGTCATGTCAAAAAAGAATTTTTTTTGTTTTTATTCCTCCCCAACTAACAATGCAATTCTATGCAAAATTGATCAATCAGTTGATAGCATTCAAGCTTGTTTTTTTTATTCGAATAATTGGAATTCGTTTAGTGATCACTGTCCAACAAAAAGTGAAAGAAGAAAGTTATTCATTGATTACATCTTTTTCCAAGTTTTCAATTGATCACCCCAAACGCAGCTTGTTGCCATAGTACGGCTCTCACGAGGCTGTTTCTATCTGGTGACTAATCAGACCGGGGGTTTTCCTCTTTCTCTTTCGATTCCAGTAAGTACAATTTCCCTTCTTATCATTTTCTCTACCCATTTGCCCTTTTTACATAACTGATTCTTTCTCTATTTATTTCTTAATCGAGATGCTTTCTCCCTTGTCCTTTCTCTCTCTTGTTTATTCACAATCTCTCTTTTTATTTGTCTTCTTTTGATCTCAATATTCCCCCCTCTCTATCTATCTATCTATCTATCTGTCTGTCTATCTAATAATGTGTTTGAGCGTGTGTCTAGAAGATTTCTTCGAATTTGTTGCCAATGAATCTATCTCTCTTTTCAGATCCTGTTTCACCGCCTTCTTCCGGCAAATCTCTCCTCTTGGGACAACTAAAATTGTCAAGTAATGATCGCCCATTGATCGGCATCTAGCGCAGTTGAGCCGAGCAGCACACGTGCTTCTCCCATGACCTGCGTTCATCTTGGGCCATTTCTCTACCAGCCGCCATGACACCCCATCTGTTTGTCCGAGAACAAAAAAAAAGTGAAAAATTAAGAGAGATTGACGCGAGTGACACGCGCAAAGAGAGTGGTAATGATGGGAATCGTCACAGCTTAAAATTGGTTGGGGTCAGATCAGATGTGAAAGTTACGGGCAAGTGAAACGCGATGGAAGGCGGGAAATAAACTTAATTTAGTGTTTATTACTCACAAAGTGCTACTCAATCATGTTAAATATTCTGCTTTTCTAAACCCTCGAAACATTCAGTTTGCCTTTTGTTTATAGTTTGTAGTCAAACTCTAGTTCAAACCTGAGAACAACAAGAACAATCCCCACCAAATTTAGGGGTGTAAAAATTAGTATTTCCCTACAGTGGTTTGAATTCTGATTGGTAGTCGCGTATCTTACTTATAGAGCCGAATTGAGAATTGTATACCAAGATTCAAGTTCTACGCATTGTGATAAATAAAGACATCATCAAAATTAACTTTTCCCAACTGTCATTTGAAAACACGAAAAGAGTGAGAGGTAGTGTGCTCTCTTACAGAGCCAAACTTCCAAGTTTCACGTCACAAAATTCATATATATATATATATATATATATATATATATATATATATATATATACACACACACGCTTGTTTTGTTTTTGTTTTCATTCTAATAAATAAATGAATACATTCGAACTAAAGAAAAAATGAATTTTCATTTATTATTTGACACTCCAGCAGCCAGGCTTATCAATCTATCGATCTGTCTATTTATTTATCGTTCCCAGGTTTATCCTATTTTTATCGAGTTAGCTATCTTGTACACGATTATTTATCTACCTAGCTAACTAGCGATTTTGCCAAGTATAAACCTTAATTCACTTGATATTATCTAATGCCTTTAGACTCTTAAATATTGACAAGAAGATAGCATTATACTAACGTCTTTGTGAGAGCGATGTTGCTCGTAGCATTCCATGCAAGACTCTTGGTAAAGTCTGGGTTTCCATTACTGAATTTTAAAACGGCCAATTTTCTAAGAAAGATTTTCTTACCCAAGCACATTCCAACTCCCCTATACACGCATGTAATTGTGATTTCTATAATTACGAATTAAGATATCTGTTTATCATTCTCTATATCTATCTACTTCTCCTCTTCAAGTACACACACTTCATATTCCGAAAGGGAGTTAACCAAGTAATAACTAGCAGAGCGCAATAAACGTACGTTATCGGTTGATCCAATGAAAATGATTTTAAAAGAAAAATGAGCGGTTGGAGATTGTAAAAGAAGGAAAGAAAGGAAGAAAGGGATATAAGCAAGAAGAAGAATGGAAAGGAAAGAAAGATGATGAATAGGAAGATTTGTTGATGCTGCGGATGATAGTGATCATGATGACGATGATGCCAGCGCGCTTCGTCCATTGGGAAATCGTACACACTTGCAGTTCACACATGACCGCCATTTCGTGTTTTATTCGCTGATAGCTAATGTCGTCAATCACGTTATAAACGAGGCGAACGGACGCTGAAAAATTCTTGGCAAACGTTCCTGGGCCTGTCCTTCTTCTCCTTCAGCCAGGGCTGCCCCACAGCCGGCCGATGGCTGAGGTTCCAGCTACTGTCACATGGCCGGAAAGAACACATCATTTTCGTGCTCGTCCAATCCGAAACGGTATCTTCCCATGTTTAGATCTCAGAGATTTTATGTTTGGTCGTACGAACAAGTTGGCGCCTGCTGATTAGCCAGTCATGAACGGAATTACTTTTGATAGGACGGTGAGCGCTATGACATATTGTTTAGGGGTAAGGCTCATACGGGTTGTGTCAAGGGAGCGAGAATTAAAATCGTAGCAAACTGCAGTTCCTCTGATAAATTATCTTTGGACATTATCAATCATCGCTACCCACAGCAGACCGGTTTAATCACTGCTGCTTGCTTTACGTTATTCATGTGTTTTGACTTTTATATGATTCTATGTGTCTATCCGAACTCAGCCCAGCCCTAATCATAGCAGAAACTAGAAATTTTGAACGCACACGCCCCTCCATGATTAAGGAGAGTGTTTTGTTTATGTCATTTTGAACTCCCCTCCCTAAAAATGTTTTTTTTAGAGGAGTTCTATTTACAATATAAATTTATGCCAAAATGGTCCCTTAGTTTTTTTCCCTATTTGTTTGAGTTTTTTTTTTATTATAATTCTATAAATGTGTACTGGCAGTAACTTGATCTGATCACAGCTACTGCTCAATTTACGAGGTGAAAAGCATCATATATGTATGACGTTGATTTGCAGTTTCCTCATGGAATACTAGAGTTGTTAATCGATATCCCAATAAGCCTGCAATACGCAGTTGCATATTAAAAATTGTTCCACCATTCTTTCTCACCCTGGATCAAAAATGCATGTACTTTTCCAAAAACATTTGTATATTTTTGGGTACCGTTTATTTAGTAAAACATCAGTTGTTTTGCTAACGGTATACCTAGAATTGGAAACCTAAATTGCAGTTGTAGTAAGTGGAAGGAGAAAACTCATGACAATCGCCTAAAGCAAACATCCACATAACTCGACCGGATCTTCCACTAGTTAGCTTTGCCCGGATGGGCTTTGCCTGAGCCTTGCCTGGGCTGGCAAAATTTAACCATAATGTGACCCCCCCCCCATACATACCTATGTTCGTGAATTTACTTTTGGATAATCAAAACTTATCTACAGAATTTCATGGTGGATAATTTCAGTACAAGTGTCATGAATATCAACAGGCTAAAAAGTTGAAGATACTATCCTTCGTTTCACCTCAAACACCGAAAAAAAATTGCCGTTGTGTAGTTTGTGCTACTGTTTCTTGTAATAGACGTTACCATCTTTCATGTCTCATTCTTTTTGTTTATTGTAACCTTGCAATTACATACATAAAACTCAAACTTTGTATATAAAAATAAAACTGTAGCCGTTTTCACAATTTTCTTATGGAACCTTACCCAGAATGATACAAAACGCTAGTGCCGTCACTGCTTACAGACACTCGAAAGTTGTCGAGTAATCGCAGTGCATACACACAGACAGATAGACAGAGATTTCTCTGATTGTAGTTAATGAAAAGTAGATAATAAAAAAAAGCTGTATGTGTTTATTCCACGTCTTCTTTACCAACAATGGATGGAATAACTGACTCAACAACTATGTAAGACAAGAGAGATTATCACTGATTTATCAAAGTACAAAAATCCTCTTTTGTGTTGATCATTAGTTATTTGATAATTTTATATTGATATTGTAGCAATGAATGACCATTGTGGATTAAACTCCATCATTTTAAACACAATATTCCACTATATACGTAAGTATGTATAGAAAAAAAACGTAGTCTAAAAATCTTTAAAAAGCATCTATTTTATACAACAAATATTCATTTTATAATATAATCTACTTCCTTGTCGATGCACTTAATTCGGTGGTGAGTAATAATCAGGCACAAAATACAGATATACTAAAAATTTCAGATCAAAATTCAGTTGATAATTACGTGTCAGGCAACAAATAAGATTGTCCCCTGCCCTCTACTTAGGATCATAGAGCATCTGTACGCTATGCATAGGGTCAAAATGGTAATCTTCGGCCTTCTGCATAGTATATTGCACTCATTAGAAATGCTACACATACACAATACATAAAATGATTGTGTTATCCACAGACAGCTACTTCGTTGTATTACAACTCATGAGTGAGACTATAGACTATACAATATCTCTTCCAGCACCATGATGGTAGGCTCGAAATCTTCGCTTCCAACCCTGAGGCAGAGAGTCTATCATTGTCCTACACAGAACTGGACGGTCATCATCATCATCATCAGTCTTTAAACGTCAGTCGTTGGACATAGACCTTCCCCAGGATTCGCCACAATTCTCTATCATGGGCATCGTGGAGCCTGTAATTTTTGAATTTGTCCAGTTCATCACTCAATCTTGTATTCTGTCGGCCTCGGTTTCGCATGAGATCTCTTGGGATCCGTGTTTTGAGTCATGATGTCCATCAGTTGTCTTTCATTCTTGCAACATGGCCTGCCCGTTGCCATTTAAGTTTTCTTATAGTTTCTATGATGTCTCTGACTCCCATTTTCTTCCTGATATACTATGTTGTCGTGTGATCTCTCCATGTAATGCAGAGCATGATTTTCTCATGCACATGTTGCATGCTTCTCAGTTTGCAAGTCTGTCTCTGTCTTTTGGTTAATTTCCACGTTCCAGCTCCAGACACCAAACCCCTGCAAAGCCTGCCTCGAGATGATCTTCCGAAACCTGGGCTGGGAAAATAGAGGAATCAAAATAGACAGCGAATATCTGAGAAACCACAGATTTGCATACGACAATGTCCTTTCTGCAGAGAGCCTACACGACCTTTGACTAATGCAAGATGAACTAAACGAAAAAATCAAAAAAGTCGGCCTACACATGAACTTCAGTAAAACGAAAATCATGTGCAAGAATGATATTGAGAATAAGAACATAACTGACAAGATAGAAAATGCAAAACTCAGCAAGGTAGACCACTGCATCTACCTAAGACAACAAATTTCCATGAGACCCTCAAAAGAGGAGGAAACCAAGCAAAGAATTACTGAAGGATGGCCAGCCTTCGACTGAGCAAGCTCAACTTTAAAAAATCAGACGATCCTAATAATCCTTAGAAGAAGAGTATGCAACTAATGTATTCTCCGGATAGTCACTGGACGGTCAGCAGAACCGAATTAAGTGATATATTTGGTTACGCATGATTCCCCATCTACCAAGATGCTCCATTCCAGAGTTGGAAGAGCATTGCATTATATATATCTATGATATATGTGTGTGTGTGTGTGAGTGCGTGTGTGTGTGTGTGTGTGTGTGGAGATAGAGGGAGAGAAATTGCACGTATATATATGCTGATTATTACCGAATATTTTTCTCTGTCCCAGCTGTACGTAAAATGTTCGCTGCTAATCAAATTAACTCCTATGACATTTCTCTGATTTGATTTTCTGTAACATAAAAGAAACAGTCTTATGATTTAATGTCTCTAATTTGAAATTGTTAATCAAAAAATATACAGCTGCGTCTTTCATGAAGGCGAATTTTAGTAATATTCTGCTCTTATACCTGTATATTAATCATTGAGTTCCCTTTGTCCAAGTCAAAAACCAAATACTAATTAGCGAACAGAATTGTCATATTCCTCACCAATGCTAACACTGCAGTCATTAATGCTTAAAATATTCACTTGGACAAAAACAGGTCTGGTACAAGGTTACACTGTAACAGATGAGCGCATGGCTCACAACGCATCGCATTAATCAAGCGAAGTCATGAAATAATTTGCAGTTTATAAAACTGCAGTAAATGAAAGCGGATTACTTGCCTTCCTTTTATCCACGTTTATTTTCTCAAACACAATTTTGCCACGTGTTTGCCTGTTAACTTGAGTAACAGTAAGATGTCTTAATATTCATTTATTTAGGACATAAATGTGGAGAAAAAATAACAGAAATTCGGTAAAATTGAAACCACCGTGGTATGACTTCTCACCAATTATATAATACACAGGCCCCCGACAGCGTGAGTAAATTATTTTAAACAAAAAAAAAAGAAGATTTTATATTACTGTCAAAATCACAATCATACTGCTCTTAATTTAGGCTGTCACGTTAAACCTTTGTGCTACTGATTATTGAATCATTAGATTTTTGCTCGAATATTCTTACTGTTTCGTCAATTTAATTCTTTTTTTCTCTTCCTGTGCCGTGGGTGTTTATGAACTGTTCAATTAATTTTTCCATTTCTAAATTCGCGTTATTTAGGATCGAAATGACTCTTCCTTACTTTTTCGCTAATTGCGTTGAGTCAATTTCTGTGATAGCAAGCAAAATGGGAAAGACTAACTGTGAATAAAAGCCCCAAAATAGACACAAGAGAAAAAAAAACGTAAACATAGAAGCAATAGAAATCTGCACAAATATACTTGTGTGTGAATGCATGTGTAATTGAATACTTAGGGCCCAAAACAGGCAACGTGTATTGTAATTCCTAAACACCATACAATTATTACAAATAAAATTAAGCTTGTCCACAATTTACCTACCAATCTAATTCATACCATTCCTACCTTTTCGCCGGAATCCTTATACTTGTAGGACTTTTAATGTGACGTCGATTCCGAACAGCAAAATCACAATAAGAAACTAAAGTACCGAACTAAATTATTCTTATGAAATATTCTACAATTAGAAGACAGAATATATCTGAACATGTTCTGTTATTACTGTGAGTATTCCAGCACACGCAAACTCATATTCTTTCTCGCACATACACAGTTGGTATACACTTGAAAGTCTGTAAATACCGTATCCCACCATGTATAACATACTCCCATGGATAATCTGCTGTCCCCGATTGAGTTTCAATGAATTATCCCATGTATACAATTATGCATGATAATCACGCTTCTGTAAAAATACGCAGCTGGATTTTCTAGTTCATTTTCTGAGGAAATTCGTGTTATACATAGTGAAATACGATATGTACTTTTAAGATGTGTCACAGTCTTTATATATGTGTGTATTTGTGCCTTTGTGAGTATATAACAATGTATGCATGTGTTTCATATGTTTGTGTATGCATATATGAAAGAGAAAACTGTGATCTTTCAGATTTTAACCATTCTAAGACACACAATATCCAACTGTTTCAGAAATTACCAGATTTTCTCAGAGGTATCGTAAGATATGAAAAGACTGCAATCATTGAAAACTTCAATGTTTAATAAAACTTATTTTCAAGTGTGTTATCTCAATACTCAACAATGTGTGCTTGAGTGTCTCTTTTCGTGTACATGAGTGTGTTTGTGAACATGGAGTTGTATGTAGTTGTGTATCTGTGTTCGTGTGCGCATGTACCTGTGTGTGTGCACGCGCGTGTTCGGATGCACTTATGTATGTACGAACTTGTTAATGGCTACATATGGATGGGTTTGGTGGGTGAAATCCAATCTCTCTCTCTCTTTCTCTCTCTCTCTCTCTCTCTCTCTCTCTCTCTCTCTCTCTCTCTCTCTTATACAATATTTCCATATCTCCTATCTCATTTTCATTTCGGAGATGTGATTGAGAGCTGGAGCTGTCACTGGTTTCAAATACCAGCATTTCCGGTCTCAACAAGAGAGAAATGAAAACAAAAACCCGAACGAAAGACGAACGAAGTCGACTGATTCGGATTTAAGAGTCCCGGTCACTTTGGGACGGATGATTCGGATTGGGGGATCAGAGAAGAACTACTTGAAATTGTCTAGAATAAAAGAGACGGATGAAG
Organism: Thysanoteuthis rhombus; assembly: GCA_963457665.1. Classification (NCBI taxonomy): domain Eukaryota; kingdom Metazoa; phylum Mollusca; class Cephalopoda; order Oegopsida; family Thysanoteuthidae; genus Thysanoteuthis; species Thysanoteuthis major. The sequence goes on along the minus strand of OY735208.1, from coordinate 53,641,853 downwards.
AAGGATACTACGAAAGATGATCTGCAGAGAATAACATTTTGCAAAGTGAATATCTAAATCTTTGATTCCATCGTGAGTGTATTCCAAATTTCCTTCCATTCATTTCTTCCTCGTTTTACATCTTACCTTATGGTTTTTCTTTTCTTCCCTTCTTTCTTTCCGTCTTTCTTCCTTTCCCATTTTTCCTCTCATCTTTCTTCGTATCTCCTTTTTTTCTTTCCTTTGAACCACGTGAAGATTTGTACCGCCAAATGAGACTAAGTTAAGATTGGCACCACCAGATTTATTTTACGCAAGAGATGCTTTCTATTTTTAAACAATATGGAGCCCGTGTCATTTTGAACAGGGTTGCAAATCTGTGAAAGCAAATCTGTGAAAGTTTCAGATCTGTCCAGGCTTCCTGCTTAAAATGATAATTATTCCTATTCCTCGACTTTTGCAGCTAATCTAACAACCTAAAGAAATAAAGATTAGTACCACCTCTGGCGAGAAATAACTTTAGTTATCTCCCATTTTCTGAATTCTCGTGTAGTATCAAAAGACTATAAATACCTGCCTCTTACTGAGTCTAGTGCAGACTTGACTGATTGTAAAGTAAAATAAAGCTTCCAAAGTTCTATTCCTTATGTTTTGTTATTTATTAAATCAGCCACTTGAACCGAGTGAAGATTAATACAAACCAATCAGACTAAGTAAAGATCATACCACCGGAAGGAGAATGGTGCTGATCTTCACTTGACTCGCCACGTTTCCCAACGGAATATATATAAGTTTTCTTTCTTTCTACTTGTCTTTTCTCTACTTCGCAGAATGTCAATTCTTCTCTATCGTTCTCGATTCTCTCCATCTTTTCTTCGATCAAAGTTTTTCCACGGTTTGCAATGCATAGATTTCTTCTTTCAAATTGTTTTTCTTAACCAGCTTAACTCTAATACATTCCATATTTTCGTTTCCCGAAGTTGGGTTGATTTTCCTCCAAATCTTTTCACTTATCTATTTATCCGTCCATTAGCTTGATCAAATATCATAGTATCATGGTAACACACCCATCTCACAAATTATTAATAGACGATTATTTCCAATTATTATTTCCAAATAAAAAATGATACTGTGCCGAAGTATCTTGAGTTATTGTAATAGTTTTATTTTACTATCAATATTGGTTTCTCGTCGTTTCATTTTCTTTTTTCATTTACCTCCTAACTTTTTCCTTTCTTCCTTTCTCAACTATTTACGATGTTTAACTGATGCTTCAGACTTTCATGATATTTTTCTTATTTACCCTTTAATTATAAACAATCAACTAAGTCTGTTGCCAAAACTGTCAACATGAGTTTCTTCAGTTTTTAAATTGGTCTGTCTGGCTGTCTGGCTGGCTGCCTGCCTATGTATGTATATATCGCGTGTACAGGCTACAATGAAGCTAAAAAAATGAAAATGTCAGCATTTACTCCATATTGTGTCTACAAATCTTTTTTCGTTTTTCCAAGTTACCCTTCTGAATAATTTTTCAGTGAGGTTTTCAATTTGCAATGCAATTTTCTGCTAAATTGATCATTTAGTTCATAATCAGCAACGTTCACGTTTATCTTTAAAAATTCAGACTTTTTTAGAGATCACTGTCCAACAAAGCTGAGAGAAGTAACATGAAATATCATTCATTCTTTTCCCAATTTTTAATTGTTCACCCCAACATGGTATGCTGCCCGAAGACGTGACAGCTTTTATTGAGTGACTAACCAGACCTGTTTTTATAGTGTTCTCATTTTTTTGTATTATTGTTTGATTCACTATTTTCTAGTTATTTCTTACGTTTGTTCGCTTGACCAGCGTTCGCTTTATTCGTTATGATTGTGCTTTTTTTTCTTCTTTTTTTTTTCATTATTCATCCATTTTTCCCTTCATGTATTTTTCATTAAACCATCCCGTTTACAATATTCCTCACTTTTTTCTCTTTTATTCTCTTCCCTATATCCGCCATCTTATCTCTCCTTGGTCGTATTTGTTTGTCAAAATAACGCCCCGAATCCAAGCATTCTTAATGATGCAAGCACGAAGGCTTCCTTGGAGCTCAAAATCCTGTCAGTTCAATTATGGTGGACATTCTCCAGGAAACTGGAGAAGGCGTTAGCCATACGTTGAGGAATCGGACCGACAATGCCGACCATTAAGATATCATTTCAACCACAACTCAAATATCACCACAATGGCCGGAAAAGGGCCTGGTCAATGAACGAAAAGAAAAAACGAAAAAACTCAAGTTGAATAGAAAATATTTTAAAAAAGAAAAGATAAATCTAGATGATAGAAGATTTTTTGACTTTCCAGCTTAGTCAGGCATAAGGTTACAGTTTTAAAATTCATGGAAAAAAAACAATTAGAATATAATCATAATAGCGTTTAAAATTGAAAAGGGCGGAGTAGTGGTTAACCCAATGAAGATCAAAATCATGACGCTATCTAATTGATTTACAAAACGATATTGCTAAACATTGCGCTTTATGAATTTTTAATTTAATTCAATTTGAATCTTTTTTCAATTGACTAAAAAAAGTTGTATCACGGTCATATTTTGACTTCTTTTTTGGAAAGAATTTCTCGAATTTTCCAAACAATGATTTGCATATTAAGTGCACAAAAAATTCATAACAAAATACAAACAATAGTTTATTCTAATACAAAATTTGATAATGATTAACATGAGTAAGAAATAAGTTAAAAAGAATGATGAAAAGTTGTAAAGATTTGTTGAAATCAAATTACTTGACCCTTTCTCGGTGTGGAGTAAACTTTAAGATTTAAAACGAGAATGCCAAGTCATGGTTCTCAGAACCTACAGTAAATAACCAAACAAACCCAACTGACTGAACTAGCAAAGTTGTTTGGGAGAAGAGCTTGCAAACAATTACGCAACAGTAGCTGCCCTGATATTTACTAAACTTAGTCGGATACGAAGTTTCACTAGTGTGACAACAAGTGAGAATCAAACTATATATATATATAATACGCTATGTGAATGGTTATTGTTTTGTTTATAACATTTGTCAAGGGACATTACCATCAAATGCTATTTGTAGAGTATTCTCATTTGAGGAGATTTCACCCTCAAACAGTGGTTAGCCAAACCAGTCTTTAAATCCATTACTACGATACTGTGTTCGATCTCTTTAGGATACCCCTCGTTAGTGTCTTTGTAATAGACTAAGCCTAGGTAATACTACTCGTAACTTCTGTTAAGATTCAACAAGTTGTATAAGTAGTCCTCAGGCGTATAACAATTGACAAAATGTATAATCTATATTCTACAAATGCTTGAATTGCACGCTTAACTTCCAAACTGGGAGTCAAACTTGAACTTCCCGACACTGGGTGCGTTTATCAATTTTACCACACTGGCGTTGATTCTAAGAAACGTTTTTGATTAGATATCGATAAATTCCAGTTGAATAATTTTTCTACTGTAAATTAAGTGCTACCAAAGTAGATTGACGTGGTAGATACATAGATGTAATGTTCAATATCCTGGCAGCAGGTTGAAAGGCTTGTTAAACCTAAAGTCAAACTTCATCTTACCGACTTTTGTATAGAAAAAGCTTACTTTTTTTTTAAATCTGATAAAATAAATGAAACTTTTTTGTCTTGAAAGTAGGAAATAGTTCACTGAATCGAGATTCGAAAAGTTCCTTTAAAAAAAGCGAAATTTCGAGATTACAACAATTGATTCAAAACCAATGTGTGTGCGTGCGTGCGTTTGTGTACGTGCACGTGTGTGCGTGTGTTTGTGTGTGTGTGTCACTGTGTATGTGTCAGTCTATCAGTGTATGCCAAAGCCTGATAAGTAAAAAAAAAATTATGAGGACACACCAAAATCAAGAGAAACAAGCTCATTAAAGGTTAAAAAGAGAGAAAGAAAGAAAGAAAGAAAGCGACAAGGGGAGAAAACTGTTAAAATTCCATCGACAATGAATGGTGATGATGATTTTGTTTATGATGTTGTAAGAAAGAAAATCTACATCTTATTTAGCGTCTGGCTTTCTTGATCACTTGTGTTATTAAAACACGACTATCCTTTCCTCTTCTTTTACAAATTCACAAATATTCCTGCAGCTCTGGGTGTTATTGTTAAGGATGGAGAACAACTACGTTTATAATGGAAATTTCCAAGAATTGGATCTTTTCTGATACCAGATATCATTAAGTGGTATTAATCGATTTCAGGGAGATGGACAGTGGTGGATCGTATTAAAATGGACCAAATCCTTTTTCTGTTATATGAGCCGGGAATACACAAAAATATTTCTATCAGAAACCTCATGGAAACAGTTGAAATCTTATCTAAGTCGGGTAGGGCAGCCATACTTCAAAGGGCGAGATACTGGTTAGTAACTGTTGGAGAAATCCGAAACCTGACGTCCGAAAGCAGGTTATAATTTGACAGGTTTCCATAATTAGGGCAAGCGGTCACTGGGGAAGCTAATATTTTTTTTCTTTTAACTTCTTCTATCTCCCCTTCTAAGTATCAACCACCTTTTTTTATGTTGAATTAAAATCTCTATAATTCAAATCATACAATTATATCATTATATAGTAAAAAAAAAGTTTCTTTTTTAGACAATAGTCGTCTTAATTAATTAAATGTGAAAATTATCGATTAAAGTATCATTTTAATTCATTGATGGCTGCTTAATTTCACTCTTTACTTATGTTTTCATCCAGGGCAATCGGTTTGTTTTGCCTGTTTAGTTTTGTTTTGTTTTGTTTTTTAATTTTTTGTTGTTTTTTGCGGGGAGGTGGATTCTCAAGTAACAGATATAAATTTTATAGAATAAACAATTATTTTTTTATAAATAGTGTCCTCATCTTGGTTGTTATAGTCATGACGTATAACCTTCGGCATTCTTCGGTCATAGTTGGTAACCTCCGGGGAATTTTGAACCGAGCCCTTTATTCAACCAACGGGGGAAAATTGTTCCACTGTTTATGCTAGAGGAGAAAATCAAGCGAAGAATCACTCTGGGATGGCAAGCCTTCGGCAGAACAAGCTCAACTTTCGAAAACCAGACGATCCCAAAAATTCTGAAAAGAAGAGTATACAACCAACGCATCCTCCCGATAGTCACTTATGGAGCTGAAACATGGAACCTAACCAAGAGACAGGCCTGCAAACTGAGAAGTATGCAACGTGCGCATGAGAGAACCATGCTCAACCTTACATGGAGAGATCACAAGACAGCACAGTACTGAAGAAAGAAAATGGAAGACATCATAGAAACTATTATAAAACTCAAATGGCAATGGGTAGGCCAAGAATGAGAGACAACCGATGGATATCACTACTCACAACATGGATCCCCAGAGATCACATGAGAAACCGAGGCCGACAGAACACAAGATGGAGAGATGAAGTAGAGAAATTTAGGAAATACTGACACTGTGACGCCCATGATAGAGAATTGTGATGAATCCAGGGGAAGGTCTATGTCCAACGACGGACGTTAAAAACTGATGATCATCATGATGATCATCATCATCATGATCATGATCATGATGAAGGGTCCAGTTCGAAATTCCCATAAGGCTACTATGAAAGACGTCTGAAGAAGGCCTAAGGGTAAAACGGCCGAAAAAATGACGACACCAGTCAGAGTAGATAAGTGTATAATAATGATTATTCCTCATTGCAAGAACTCAAACAGAAATTCTGACCGAAATCCAACAATTATGGTTTTCTTGGAGACATCGTCCGAGTAACTGATTCATTTTAATGTGGCAAGAAGCGTAGAAATGAATTGGAATCGACACTAAAATCTTAATGTAGCGTCGCTCTTACTATTGAGCTGAACCGCTTAGCCCAAATTACTGCTTTATCCCTACATTCTCATCTTTGTTTATTCACTGTCCATATCTGCACTACTGTTCCTAAACGCAGATAACTATATCATTAAGAAATTGATGTATGATCCGACAGAATAATAATTAATGCATTATATCATCTGAAAGTCTATTTTTAAATGATCTCCCGTTATTAGACGGATAATAAGTCATTTGGCCAAGATAGCATAAATAGAATAAACAATTAAAGAAAATGGGGCTGCTGCAGGAATCGAACCTGCAACCGAATAGGTAGCCGCTTTAATGTAGCTTTGCTCTTACCATTTTGGCTTAACAGCGTGGTGGAAAGGCCAAAGCCTAAATAACTGCTTCATTTCAACGTTCTCATTTTTGATCATTCACTGTCCATATTTGCACTATTGTTTCTCAACGCAGACATTGATATTTTTGAGCAATACATATACAATCCGATAAAATCCACCGTATACAAAATCTGCGCAGCATCTATTGACCAAAGTGCCCTTCGTGGTTGAATATCTTTCTGTTAATTTTATACAGTGTTAAACAGATCTATTTACTTCTTTGGAAGCACTTGCGAGGGACAAGGGTGCAGAAAAATCTGATATGGCAAACCACATATAGAAAACGGAAGATTAAGTCAAGATAACAAACAACATTGCTGGAGAATGGAAAAATGAGAGAAGTGGCGTACTTTATCCTGTTGAACAGATGCATACGTCGGGCTAATGTGGATTTAAGCGCAGCGTGTTTTCTGTTTCGGCTCAGCAGAGAAGGAATTGGGGAGCATCCCTATGTATAACATGAAATCATCTATGTTACTCACATGCTAAGAATAGTATTGATTTCAATAGATATCAGCTAAAAAAACGATGTGTATCTTCAACTCTAACTTCCCTTTCCTTCTATATTATCTTCCTATTTCTTTTCTTCTTTATACCTGAGACTTGTATCGGCAAATGCATACATTGGCAATGGAATGAAAACGAACGCATTCATTCTTACTTTTTATAACCATTTACAAAGCATCATCTAATCTGGCGCAGAATTACAAATGTCGAGGATACAGTGAGAAACAAACTCATTACAGTCATAATGGTTTGCGAGACTAGCGTGCTTACTACTTCTTAATTTCAAGGCAACTACAAATACTTTTTTCATATTAGATAAACGTATACGTGTAGATATAAATCATTCGCACTTAAGCTCAGTAATTTTAGATAAATAGATAGAAATACGCAAGTAGCAGCAAAATCTTTATATCTCTATATCAATATCGGTCCTGGTGTTCATTCTATTTAACCCAACCATTAAAGCTGAGAAATGCCAGCGACTAAAGTTAGAAGAAGGGGGGAAAAAGACGATCAGAGAATAAGAAAATGAAGAAGGATGACGACGAAGCCGGTGGAAAAGTTGGGGTTTTCAAGGAACGAGAAAAGATTGACCGGTGACGAGGCAGACGATGTTGGGAGGACGAGGGCGAATTGAGCTTGTTAGCGGATTTATCCATTTACTTGCCGAATAAATAGCCGTGGCTGTGGTGAGATATCGAGGGTTATCAAGCAGGCCGGCTTTCTAAGGAGTGTGTGTTGTCATGTGGACTCCATCAAGAAAATGTCTTGTTTTGCCTTTTGGTCAACACTGAGAGCTCGACTCTCTGACATCAATGTATGTGTTTCCTGTCTCGCTCCTGTGCTTCCGACCCCGCCTACTAACCCTAGAAAATATTCAACCCCCACCCAGCTGTCGTCCAACATTTTTACTTCGTTCAAGAAAACGCAGTTGCATACTGAGCCACCGATACTGAAGAGTTGGGAGAGAGTGAATTGGATTTTGGTCTGTCAGCTGATACGTCACCTGTGACCTCAGCATTCAGCGAAACGTTAGGGACGGTCAGCGTCTAATGCCACCCAACCCGTCAACCAATTCCATTTCGACGCGCGTACGTTAACCGTGGTTGCACGTGTGGGCACCAAGAATGGCAGGTGAAGGACACACCCATTTTCCCCGCTCCTACCCGCTCAGCCTCACATTCTTCTTAACCCTAATATCTGTCTCTCTCTTAGCATTTCTGTCTTTACTTCTCTCTAGCATGGATGGAAGTGCAGTAATTGTCAACACTAAACATACAAACTAATTATATTTCTGCAGCCACGTAAAGAAGAAAATGTACGAGCAACCTTACTTTCTGATATACGAGGTCCGTCTGGAAAGTATCCAGCCAATCCGAATATCTTGAAAACTAGTTGCGCAGCTTTGATGTCACTCGACAAGCAATCAATGGGTACGGCAGTAGGATACCAATGAGTGAGCTTGTGCACTGTGTGACATTTACAATAACTGATCCTTTTTATTTTCCGTGTCTTACACAGGTTGATTCCTTGGCAAAACATCACATTGCCTAAGTCTCTTAGTCGCCACCCCCACCCACCCACTCCCCGCAACTTCGGGCTTTTTTGTCATTGAAAGTGGGGAGATTTAAAACCAAGGACGAGGTTACAGAGGATGCAGCGAGGCAGCTGAAAGTGATCCCGAAAGAGGACTTTGGCGATAGTTTTGTGGAAAGGACACTAGGGTAAAAGTGTGAGGTCACAAGTGAAGTACTTTGTTGAGAAATAAAGTGCGATTCCTCTTTGTAGGCTAGTTTTTCGTTGATATTAAATGGTACGATACTTTCCGCCAGAAAACTCTCTAATGTACCCGTTTATCTATCTCCTAGTACATACGTAGATATGAATACACAAAGAAATAACAAACACTGAAGAACCTTCAACGATACCTCGAATGTCCATACACCCGTATTATCACAGCAGATTGATAGGTTAAGAACCCGGTGCGTGGGTGAGTTGTTGATGGGCTATTTTCATCTCTCCAACCACTCTCCCGCCGACAAGATGTAGCGAGCCTGGGACTACTCTATCCCCAATTTCTTGGAAAGTATTCGGACGAGCTACATCAACTGGATCCACCAATACGATATTTTACTGTCAGAACCCAATTTGTTATCTGTAATGATTCCCATCTACATTTTCTGACCATTCCGCGCGCCCGTTGCAATTACCACTCAACAACTCCTCCCTCTGGGATGTTGAACTACTGTTTTGTGGGACAAACTTCCCAAATAGTACTTTCCTGCTGGATATGATATCCATCTCTTTAAATCCAGAGTCAGCAAACATCTTGCGAACCTATCATGAAATCACCGTAATACTATACCTAGAGTGTCCCCAGGACTTCCTATGGGGTTACTCCGAGTGCCCAAAAAAGGGAAAGCCGGTGCCGACGACATGTATTATCTAGTATTAGTGTTCTAATAGATAAATAATAAAGAATACAAACACTAATTGTTACCCACCCATCATCTTGTCATTGGCTCCAACACGAGAAAAATAGAAAGCTTCTGATATGATCCAATACATTGCATATACAACATCCCCAAAGAGGGTTGATTTTATGCTCAAAAATTCATTAGCATATTGATTGATATAAATATGTCTACCCAAAGTACTCATGTACTTGTAAATCCCACGATATCCAGTTGTTACAATTATCTACCGGGCTGTGTAGATATCATGCTATTGGGCAAAATGTCTTTATTTCAGAAGGGCGCCCGGACAAACATACGTTTTTGAGATTATACATAAATTCTCATGATAAATACGATCACCTGACGATTTAATCGATGGAAACATACAAGCAATGGGTTTATTGCTAAAAATAGATTATAATACGTCGATAATTTTTACGTTTTTTCTCTATTAATAGTATGTTCAACCTGCACGCTTCTGAGTTACTTTACTGTTGACATTTGCGATTTTTCTATTATATAATATTCAAACATTTGAAGAATATAAACTGTATTTAGAAGTGTAATTAAATATTAAATTAAATAATCTTACTCTCCCAAGTTCTTTCATGACAAGAGACTCGCGATACCAAGTCAGAATGACTAGCGACAGGACATTTGCAGGTTAACTTGGGGTTCAGATTTTAGAGGAATCACGTGTGCTTTAAGTTATTGGCCAGTAGGATTCTGAATTATTCCTTCGGTTTGATTTTCTGATTTCCCATCAGGCCCTGTCTGGAATTTTGTTCGTATCAAGAGTTTTATGTATACACATACCTCCCCCCGAATAAGTTCATACACACGCTCAAAAATCCACATTCCAAGATACACACTTACATGCTTCAAGACGGATGTTGATTCTCAGCTATACACTGTCAAGTGCATACACATATTCGTATAGATTTATAGATGTGTGTAACTGTATTGACATGAACAAAAATCACGCGTTAATAGTCCAGTATACTAACGTACTCCCTTCAACATATCTGCTACTCAACGAATATAAATCTCTATAAACAGTATTATACAAATGTTGACATACACACACACGTGACCGGTGACACTTTTTCGCATATCACTGTGCATACACAACTATATATATCTAGAGATATACATACTAGTATGCATATACACGCTAAAGTGCCATATTACACAGTCTTTTATAGAGACGGTCTTCATCTCTGGATTCGTTGTTCACCTCTCACTCACCTCTTGCCACTTCTATTAGATTAGGTCAGTGATACCGCCGCCATTACCATCATCTTGCCATCACGGCACCACGAATGCTATCACTGCACACTTCACCCTTTCAGTCAGTCCGTTCTCGCGTGCGTTATCTCTCCATATACTTTTTTTTCTTTCATTTTTCTTTCCCCAGTTAATTCCATCATCAGCTCCACCTCCGATTCACCGCGCCGACTTCGCTCCTCGCAAATCCGTTTTATTTCAACAAGCTTTCTCCTTTTTAATTTATTAATTAAGAATTTTTATCCGCGATTTAAAATGGTGCCATGTCCAGGGTTTTTGCGATCCTACCGGTCACCTTGGTGTCAAACTGAAGAAGCAGGTTGCCTATCTTGACTGGAGAGCCAATGTGGGGTGAGGTGTTTGGACGGAAACCTATGTTGATAGGGATGATGATGGAGACGGCCGACCAGAAGACTTGACTTCTTTCCTTTTTTTTTTCCTTTTTTTTTTCCTTTTTTTTTTCTTTTTGCTCTTCTTGATAGAGAGCGCTCTTTCCCCTTTGTCCTCGTTGTTTACTCTCCCAATTACGAAGTAGAGCCTATTGCTTCGTATCTAGAATGGGACTGACTGTTATCCCATTTACGGATGGTGGACCCTTATGAGTATGGTCAGAAAATTGATATGGCAGTCACAGAATGAAAAGAAAAGAAAGGAAGAATATTGATTGATGCCAAATAGTCGGAATAGCTTCTGGAAATGTCTAAGATGGTATTCTTAACTATGATGCTGATTCTCACTAGAGCTACATTCATCATCATTATCATTATCATCTTGATTATTAATATTATGTTAACAATGCCATTGGTTTTGTGATGGTGATATTCTATCGTGGCGATGTTGGCTTTTGATAAAAAAAAATAAGGTTGAAGCAATTCTATATATTCTATATAGGTAATTTCATGGAGTAAATTAAGCTTCTCTATCAATACAAATATATACACGCTAAAGTGCCATATTGTACAGTCTTTCATAGAGACAGTCTTCATCTTTGGATTCGTTACCTGCTTCTCACTCACAGAATGCACGCCTAGTCGTTGAAATAATAGAGTAATTCTCAACGGTGTCGATGATCGACATTCAAGCGCAAGTAAAATGATAGTTATGTCAACTGAATTGAGCCAAATATGTATCTATTGAAAGTAAAGAGAAAAAATTGAAGAAACGTAGAAAGATAGAAAAATTGAATATAAAGGAGATGCTGAAGAATGAAAAAAGACATAGAGAAAGAAATCAAGGAAGGAAAAAGGATGAAAAACAATATTATATATTCTGTTTTAACCGTTTCGTTTTTTTATTCGCCAACAAAATGACATCGCAGGAAACGAGAGTGAAAAAGAAACGCAGTGGCGATATCATTTAGGCCTCCGTATTTTCTGAGCTTGCTTTGGGTGGTTTGCAAACAACAGAGATCTATGTTTATATGTTTAAAACTTTTATATAATATGGCACAGGGGTTATCTTTGGAGGAACACCAACAACGGCTTTTGAGATTAGACTAACACCTACTGCATATGAACGAATGATGTTATTTGTTACTATCTGGAGTTACGATCGATTGAATGGAATGCACGAAATAATCGTAAATTCAGACTAATGATCGCTGAGACCATTAACTTCTAAGAGTTAATAAAAGACAGAGATTCAAATCCCTAATCTTATTTGGTGTTAACCTTGTCTCTTCAAAAGCATGGTATATTGGAAATCAGTGGAGATGTCGTTATCATTTCCTTTTAATTTATATTTTCTACATCTCTGAAAAGGATTGACTAATACGATTTACTGCTTATCTTCACTTTCTGTATAGGCTAATTATTTTCTTCCATTATGCAAATGGTAAAACGAAGCCACTTTTTCCAGAGTATAGAAATAGAATTGATCTTTTATCAGTGGTTTGTGAGACAATATGCTATTTCCTCAACCGTAATCAGGCGTTCTCTGTCGTGATCAATTCAAAGACAAATAACTTCCATACCATGCTTTCTGAAATTTTCGTGAGATTCGGCATCTTTTACTTTGATTTAAATTCCAACTACCAATATATCCACGATGGGCGCCAAGAACATCTGCAGGAAGTGTGTCGTAAGAATTCAGGGTAGATTTCCGAAACCGTCAGAAGTCAAAAAAAAATTCAGTCTCGTGCTTTTGGACCGGGCTATATTCGAAAGTATAAATCCAGGAGAACTATAACGAATACCCCCTCCCCCTAAAAAAAAACAAATTACCAACTGGAAACCATTTCAATATTCTTTCTGTCTCCAAATGACCTCGGGATCAAAAGTGATACAGGGTGAGTGCTTCTATTATTCTGGGTCCTCATATCTGAATATTTAGTTTTATCAATCGTCTACCAGTTCATCCAAAATGAAAGGGAGATGAAAAGCGATGTTTCTTACAAAAAGCCATTTCTTGATCAAAATCTTCAACGTATAGTTGTGCATTTACCTACTTATATACGAGGTCTGTCCGGAAAGTGCCAAGCCATTTTTATGTTTCTAGAACCGGTTGTGCGCCTTCGATGTAAGTAAGCAACCAATGAGGAAGCCTTATTGCACATGCCAAGAAACTCTCCTTTGGGCTTTACATTCGGTAGTAAGATGCCACTGCGTGAGCTTGTGTATAATACAAGTGTCGCATTTACAATGACCAAACAAATACTTCTTCACCTATTCTGTAGTTTTCTTTTGTAAAATATCATATTACCCAGGTCTGTCAGTTCACTAAAGTCTAAATTTGGCTCTTTTTGACTTCTGTTTTCTTCCAAAAGTGACTTCAGACCGGAGAAGATATTAATAAGAACGCAGCAAGGTAGCAAATGACGAGCCAAAAAGAAAATTTTTCAAACTTTCGGAAAATTGATGGGTCGTAGATAAAAGTGTGTAAGGTCCTTGAACCAGTGCATTGAAGGAGTTTAAGGTGTCATTGCCCTAGGTAGGCTGAATGACTGGATACCTACAGAATAGACCTTGTATATGAATCTATTTATGTGCAATTTTTATTGACGTGGAGGAGGGTGAATTTTGTTTTTGAATATGTGTGCATAAATCTCCCAGTAAATGTACATGTTTGTCGATTCTATACATTTGGCACACCTGCAAACGTAGATAGATAGATAGATAGATAGATAGATAGATAGATAGATAGATAGATATAAAAGATGCATATGAAGAAATAGATGTGAAGACGGATAAATAAAAAGAGATAGATTTATATGAAACATGAATTTGACGAGATAGATAGATGTGAAGGTGGAAGAATATGAAGAGATAGATTAATAGATAAGAGCATTTCAGATATTAGATAGGCTTTGTGGCTGTAGTTATGTATGTATATCCCGTTTCCCATGAATAATTCATTTGATTTCTCATGTAATTCACCATTATCAGACAAAGCAGTGATCCTTTTCGAAGATGAGATTTATTCAATTACTAAATACATAGTCAATATTGTTTGAATAAATTCTGCACCGCAACTCTATCAATATTGAAATACTCACTATCAGCTTCCTCCCAATAGAAAACATTGAAAGTAACTTGCTTATAAATCAATTGGCATTTCAATATGGAAGAACCTAGATTAATAATCCTTGTTAATTTTGTGAAGTAATGTTGGACGATTCGGTCTAATCAAAATATTAGAGATATTTGTTCAGTCATTATGGAACACATATAGTTCCAAACAATACAACAAATACATTTTAAGACTAATGTTTATAATGGGTAACTCGAAAAACGGATCTTGCAAACTTGAATATTCTTAGAGACAGAAAATAGAATATCAGTTTGAAAAAAGGATACAAGGAGTGTGTTTTAAAAGTTGTGATTTTTAGAAAATATTAGTTTTAGAGAAAATTTCGCAAATATCCTTCTGAAGTTCAGGTGTCATAAAATCGTGTTCACCCATTCGTCTATGCATCATACATCTTTAGCGTTTATTGAGCACAAGCAGAGTGACGCATGCAATTTTATCTTCCAAGATAGAAGAGTTCTTGGTCCGGTATGAGAAAGGGCACAACTGAACATGGCAGAGAGTAAAGACAGCTAGTCACGCAATATAAACCATCGTTGTGATGATGATCTAGAAGAGATGGGGGGATCAATGGATAAGTTACTTCTCTCGTCTCCTGTTGGGCAGCGAAAACTAAAAAGTATGAATTTTCAACGACAAAAAAAACAAGTGATCTAATCGATCAATTTAGCGTACATTTTTATTGCAAACTGAACCCCATATTGAAAAAAAAAGTATTTAGGAAGAGAATTCAGAAAAAAGGGTTCTCTGGACAAAATAAAAAGTAAAAGTAAATGTTTAAATTTTCAGCCCTCTAGTTCCACCGGTGCAGTCAAAAGCGCAAGGAATACATGAGCATAGCGTTTTCTAACTGTAATATCGGCGATCGTCGAAATTGGCAATATGCTTTGCAGGGGTCACGTGACCAGATAACACTTTTCTTCCCGAACAGTTTTTGTTTGTCGGGCTTCAGTCCAGTTAAGAATAAAAGTCTCTTTCTTTCATTTTATCTTTAATCGTTTTTTCATCTTGTCGATGAGATATCATTATTTTTCACTTTATTCAATGAAACATCATTATTTTATCCATTATACAATGGTGTAGCCTTTATATCACTTTATGTTATGTTTTTCTTGAAAATTTTTCTCCTGACTTGTATTATATGAGTAGCAAATTGATATATTTTGCCAATCATTACAGTACACATGAATGTACATATTACAAGCATTCTCTCTTATTTTAATCTTGTTTTCCGTCGAAGTCCGTGTGCATGTCTTTTCTGATCGACTCTTTCTTGCTGCACATTCGCCAACGAGGTATACGGTTTTTAACACGTATAAAATTCTAACTATTCTTAAAGCAAAAAGTGTGAAAATTCTCATAACGACAATCATCCAAAATTGAATTACAGATAGAACTGACATCTTTGAGAAAAAATTGGAAATCCAACAATGATGATGATGATGATGATGATGATGGAATCGGGAATGACAACAAAATGGATCAAAGATTGAAAAAATAGAATGGATCAAAGTTCAAGAACAAAATAAATCAAAGACTGAGTATCAAATGAGTATAAGATCAACATGGATCAAAAAGAAGTAGAGGATCAAGATGGATCGAATGGAAGTACAAAATCAAGATGGATAAAAGAGAAGTAGAAGATCGAGATCGATCAAAGGGAAGGACAAGATCAAGGTGGATCAAAGAGAAATAAAAGATCAAGGTAGATCAAACAGAAGTACAACATCAAGATGGATCAAAGGGAAGTAGAATATCAAGATGGATCAAAAAGAAGTAGAGGATCAAGATGAATAAGAGAGAAGTAAAATACCAAGATAGAGCAAAAAGAAGTAGAAAATTAAATTGGATCAAAAGGAAGTGAAAGATTAAGATGATTCTAAAAGAAGTAGATCAAGATGGATCAAAGGGAACTGAAAGGTCAAGATGGATCAAAGAGAAGTAAAAGACCAAAATGGATAAAAGAGAAATAGATGATCAAGATGGATCGAAGAGAAGTAGAAGATCAAAATGGATAAAAGAGAAGTAGAGGATCAAAATGGATCAAATAGAAGTAGAGGATCAAGATGGATCAAATAGAAATAGATGATCAAGATGGATCGAAGAGAGGTAGAAGACCAAGATGGACCAAATAAGTAAAAGAACAACTCCATCGAACCCAACCAAACCAAGATTCAACAAAGATGTAATCAATTTTTTGTCCTAATTTCAAAAAAAAAGTTTTGAAGACCTCGTTCGAAGCGTGTGACCTTGTGTGGGCAAAAGTAAAATGAATGTCATCGAAAGCCATGAATTGGCAAAAAATGGAATACAGTTGTCAGAACACCAAGACGAGAGAGTGGAACTTTGGGCCCAATTAATTTTCATCAGAACCCGTCAACCAAAACTGTCACAAAGACTTTTGACGTTTGTTTTGGTCAGTTTCCGAGTTGGAAATTCTGTGTAGGTGTAGACGAAAGGCCACGGTAGAACTAATTGAATCTGGGTGTGGATCCATGCAAAATTACCCCTCACATAGTGATTACATGTCCGAATAGCCTGGCTGGCTTTATATTTGTATATATTCATATGTATATCACGCGCACAATCAACACTTATGGAGCTAAAAGGTAAAAAATTTAAACATTTACTCCTTATAATGTCAAAGAAAAACTGTTTATGTTTTTTTTTCTTCAAAAACGTTTTAATGGAGGTCAGTTTGTGAGGTAAATCAATTGTAAATTGATTCTTTAGTTTGTGAAAAATTCTGAATGTTTGAACATTCAAACTTTTAATGATTACTGCCCAACAAAGAGCGAAAGAAGTAACATTTATTTTCTAATTTGTTAAATTGATTACTCCCAACATTCTGCCAAAGTATTGTGACTGACCAGGCCTATTTCTCTCATCTACCAGTATTTTCTGAACTTGAATAATTCTTTACACTATGATAATTTCGTATATGATATCTGAGGATCAAGTCGAGATGTCGAGCAGTTGTTTAACCTTCTTGATACATCACTAGCCCTTAGAGTTTTCTAATGGATTCTACGATATCTTTGACTCCAGTTATATCTTTAATATACTGTGTTGCCTCTTGATCTCTGTATCTTATGATGAGCATGATTCTCTCTTGTGTCCGTTGCATGGTGCTTAGTTACGGTGACTGTTGGCAGGATACATTGGTTAGGCTGCCTTCAGCAAAAGCTAGTCAACCATTGGCCATCTGCATTCAGTTGATCAACTAAAAGAGAAAGAACAGGATACAAAATGCCGCTTGCTGTAGCATTTGCTGACTCCAAGAAGGCCTGTGGCTCAGTGGAAATCC
>OY735208.1:53604577-53622077 GCA_963457665.1 Thysanoteuthis rhombus | reverse complement strand
ATCATCTGCCTGCAAGGGGGAGTTGCTCTTCTCGTGATTATATTTTTCTAGCCTCATTTTATTCATTATTTTCCTTTCTATATTATTTTTGTAGGACATTTTTTTTTTCATTCCTGAAATTTTCTATTTCTATTTTTCCACTCTTTCTCCTTGGAGAGGGGTAGAGATCGTTTTGTCTTCTTCTCTTTTCTATATTAGTTATTTGAATATATTTTCAATTAAAGGTTAACTCCAAGCTTGTCTCTTCCGTTTTATATCCCCTTCAACTGATTACTAAATGTTGATTAAACGTATGCAACTTATGTAAAGAGAAAACGAAAAGTATATTTAAAACAAAAATAAATGTATGAAAGACACGAAGGGATCAGACTTCCAGGTGTTTAATCTAGGGGTAAATTTTTGTTTCATTTTTTATCCGTGTATATTTTTAGCGATATTCAATTTTTAGGCATTTTTTTTTTATCATTATTCCTGATTCAGCACGGTTTTGTATATTTTTTCTTGCTGCAACAAAATGACATTTCAATCAAAAGAAAGTTAAAAAAAATGATTCAAAAACTATATATATATATATGTGTGTGTGTGTGTGTGTGTGTGTGTGTGTTTGTCTGTGTGTGTGCGTGTGTGTGTGTGTGTGTGTGTGTGTTTGTCTGTGTGTGTGTACAAATATTTTTTGAAAGAAAGATGAGGTGATTAGTTTCAAAATGGCTAAAAACTGGCCTATTTTTAAACTGCTTCCAACTTATTCGTGTTACTTTTTCCTCTGCTTTTTACGCTGTCATATATGCATTCAAGGCAAGAGAAAACCTCACACGTTTGCACTTCAAAGTAATCAAACGAGCGAACGAATACATACATACATAGACTCCAGTTGATAACCACAAACGTCACGTATATTCACTTACATTCAGATACACTAAGTCGAAGATAGAGTTGGTTAACGATCGCTGAAAACCCTGCACATTCCTGTTCATATAAATATGCGAAGACCCCACAGGTGAGAGGCAGGCAGCACGCCTATACAAGTATGAAATCATAAAAAAATATTTTTATCTCCAAAATAACATGCGAGCATGATTTGTCTCGTGGAAAGCGTGCTGATCTCTTAGAATCTAATGTCTTTTGGCAGCATACCGGGTCGAGTATTGCTCAATTAGAAAAGTCTAAACTCAAAAAAATAAAAACAAGTGAGAATGGTGCTGGACACAAACTGAGGGATCAATTTAGCACAAACTTCAATATTCAAATTGTACCCCCACAGAAAACCTATTTGGTTGGGATCTTTTTCAAGCGTTTTCTTCCTAGACATGACATGAGTGATTATTTTAGATTTTTAACCCTCAAGCTCCATTTGTGCGAGTCTGTACGCGTTATACGTATATACACATTTCCATTTGCCCTGATTCTTGCTTTTTTCAGGCGTGGTTAGTACTTAACTCCAGGATATTTAAAGTAAAAACCTCCGCTGAGCATAACGGTTAATAAGCTAATCAGACCAATTTTCTAGTTTTGTGAGGTCGAATTCAGTAATTACCCCATTGAATTGCCTTGTTTCAGACTAAGACAGGCTTTGTAAATAACTGAAGTAAGAATTTCCCCTATATAATATAATGAAGTATCAAAAGACAGTGTTATTGCATGGTAAATGATATGAACTTTATCGAAATTCTCTTCTAATGGGAATGAGTGAAGACTATAATTCTAATGATAAAAATCCCTCATTAAGAAACGATGGACAATACTAATTATCTCCCCTGGGCCATAAAAATATTAAAGGCACATAGTTGATCATAAAGTTTTGGTGGACGGAAGATATAGTTATTATAGCATTGATTATATTGAGCAGCTGCAGCCATCGAAAGTGGTGAAGGGTTCTATCCCTTCTTATCTGCGTATGTGTTTGCTTATTCCAGCGCTTCAGGCCATACCATTTTGTCTGCAGGCTTGAAAATAGGTATTGCTACTCCACTAAACCTCTTTTCTGGAAAGACCTTTTGGAGGCCGTATTTTGATGTTTTTTTTTATGTTTTTGTCTTTTTTTTTTTTTTTTTTTTCAACTCTGTTTTAGATTATTTCCAGTTGAAAACGCCAGTGATTTCATAAATAGAATTTGTTCTGACCATGTTTATTATTCTATAGAATTCATCTTAATGACTTCAGATTTTGATACTACGACTGTTCAATTACGGTTATTCTGAATTTTACTATTATACGAATAATTATCAATTAGTATCCACTTATCACTGGTATTTTTCCTCATCTCAATTTATGGCTAGCATTTTTCTCATCTTAATATCAGTCATCTCTATCCCAACTAATCAAACTATCATTCTACGATAGTTGATAAACAGTGCAGATTAGAAATAAAGAATATACTTTTGACAAGACTATAACAACTAGTTTATGGAAGCAAAAACATCAAAAGTGGCTGTCCTGGGAGGTCGGGGAATATGAGGAATAAAGCTATATGGATAGATTCTGTCTTCCGAAAATGTTTGCTCTCAGAGCTCCCAGGATAAAGCAACCATCGTGATAAGATGGTTTCCAAATATGTGACTTTGAGTCTCGTTTTTGTTGTTTACAAACGATGATAGAAAGACGGTCTGGGTTGATGCAATAAAAGCAACTGAAATCAAGATGAAAGGAATACAAAAAAAAAAGCAGATCAGCAAGGATGATAGTAGAGATCACTGTTATGAAAATAAAGAAAGGATGATGCAGAAAAAATCGATAGATGGGAAGATGAAAAAAAATTTAATGTATAGATAGATTGCATCTGCTTGGTGAGAGAGTGATAGAGATAGAAAGGAGGATAAACCAGGAGAGAATAGCATGAAGAAAGAAAAGAAAAAAGGGTATTCGAAATACTTGTGAAGTGGGGGGAGGAGAAGTGAGATCGGAAGAGAAACAAGACGCAGTAAGAGAGAGAAAGACAGATTGGAAAAAGAATGACGTCCAGAGTGAGAGAGAGAGAGAGAAAGCAAAAGAAAGAGAAACGGTAGAAAGCAAGAGAAAGAAAGAGATATAAAAAGAGAAGTCGGGAATGAAAGAAAGAAAGCAAAAGAAAAAGGAGGGAAAATGGGGAACAAAAAAGGAAAGAATGAGAGCGACAGTAAAACGAAAAATAAGATAAAGATAGGTTAAAAGGAACGAAACAGAGAACAAGACTGACTGCTGCATGGTCGAACTCCGCTCCAGCTTTGATTCTTACTGAAAATGATGATTGCAACATTCGTATTGTATGTATAACAAATGAAAAATCATGTCATTTTTTGTAAAAATGTATTTTTTTTTAGAATTAGATAAACCTATGTATCTGTATACATTTTTGTAGATATCTAAGTCTTGTCAATTTAACTCATTCAGTAACACAGCCTCCTGGCAATACATTAACTATTCGTGAGTTCAAATTATGATAGCAGAATGTGGATTTTACAAATCGAATTACACTGCTCATTTCAGAAAAGATAAGTCATATTGTTCTTATTCCGGTAGGAAAATTAAGTCATCTCTATACATCGTATTGATAATGAAAACAACGTTTATACCAAAAGAAATACCATTACTCCTAAAAGGAAGGTTATGCAACCAATGGATCCTATCGATAGTCACTTATGGGACTAGAAACATGGAATCTTCCCAAATGATTGACTCTCAGACTGGGAACCATGCAACGTGCACTTTGGATAATCATACCCAAATTCACACGGAGAGATCATAAGATAGCAAGATACATTAGAGAAAAGACTGGAGTTCGAGATATTATGGAAATATTTTTTGTTTAAATCCCAAGTGGCAAAAAGCAGGACATGTTGCAAGAATGTCAGACAATCGTTGGACGTCACGACTTACGACATGGATCCCCTGACCGATAGAAAGCAAGATGGTGTGACGAGCTAGATGAATTCAGAAAGTACTAGCTCTGCGATGCCCACGATAGAGAGGTATGGCTAATCTTGGGGATGGTCTATGTCCAACAACGGACGCTCAAAGGCTGATAGTGATGATGATTGGGAGGGAAAGGAAAAAAGTGTCTCAGAAGATGTGAAAGAGCGAGAAAAATCAGCTAATAAGAATAAACAAGATTAAGAGAATTTCAAAGAAAGAGAAACAAGGGAAAGAAAAAGAGAAATGGTGCGCAGAAGATTAATCAGTGTTAGCTGCGCGTGCGCATCTCGTTGTCTGCTGTCGTCAGTCAAGCGGGTAACTTCCCTCTTCCTGAGACGAAGTGCAGGGAGTGAGGGAAGGGGAAAACAGGCAGCCCCGTCCAAGATGTTGACAGGAGAAGATCACTGGGGGTAAATTAGCGGTCCATTTAATCGCAAAGAGCCAGAAACAATAACCGCAATCAGTTAATGGCCGATGAGAAGAGAGAGAGAGAGAGAAAGAAAGAAAGGGGCGCTTCGGAGTGGCAGGTTGGAGAGAGCTTTTGCGCAGGAAAGCTGGGAAACAACACGTAGATATAAGGATAGTACAGAAGATGAGCGACAGGCAGATGAAGAGAAACGTCACTTGCAGTCGTCGTCCCCCCTCCCCCGCTGTGGTTCCCTTGTCTTCAATGGACCGGTCTTTGGAAAGGGATCCACGGTTAGACAGACAGTTGCAAGGATCAACCACCCTGAATCTGCTTGTCAGAGTACACGGTGTTGTAGGGGATTTGTGTGTTTGTTTGCTATGTGTAAACGCTTTGGTACAAATTTCTTTCTATCGCTTTCTCTTTTCGTCTCTCTCTTTCACCGTCTTTCTCTCTCACCACTTTCTCTCTCTTTCCCTGTCAGCCTGCGTATGCTTGTGTGTATGCCAGTGTATGTGTAAATGTATGTGTGTGAACTGTTGCTATTGTGGATGCTGATACTCAATCCGTGTATGTGTGTGTGTGGCTTTGCTTGTTGTCTTCAACTCTACCAACACATATATTTTTGAGATCATTTACTATATATGTTTACGTATTAAGAAATGGATATGTATGATCCAACAGAGAGATTATACATGTGTTATATCAGGAAGGAACACTTTTTTAAAATGATCTCCTGTTGTTACACGATTAATGTATCATTTGGCCTAGACAATGAAGATAGAATAAACAACTGGAAAGAATTTAGCTCCATTTTCTCAAATCATTTATTCTAATGACATTGTCTGGGCTAATTGTTAAATTAGCCATCTAACAACGGGAAATTATTTAAATTAGGAATTTCTCTATAATATAACGCAATTCATAATCACATTTATACATGTATGTAATTTTCTATTTTGGTATTGACTTTGCATTGCGTACGTATCAACAGCGAAAGTGTAACTATATGACGTAGCTACGTTGGTGTTTGTTGGCAAGGTTGGTGTTAGAGAAAGATTGCAGATGTGGTTGTTTGTTTTTATTTCATTGTTTTGGATTATGTCTTATTTTATCAGCAAGTATGCACCCTCTTCTTTTCTCAATACCACCACATTTGTCTAAATGGCTGCTTGTGTTAGCATTTAAAAGAGTAAACTTTTAATCAGTTAATCAACATGAGGACATGCGTTCACTCAAATACGTTTAAACGTGTTTATCCTCAAACATATAATCTACAGAGTACATGTGTTATGCCGAATTGGCAGAATTGTCTAATTACTGAAGTCACGACTTTTCTACCAAGTAAAAATAATAGTTTTCATTTGATCGAAAGTTATTCAATTGAAACAAGGATATAAAACCACAATTTCCTTTCCAATCAAAAGTTTATGTAATCAGAGTAAAATCAAATCTTTTTTGCTAAAATACATAGTTTCAACTTTTGATAAGTAAATACAAAGTTATGATTTGATCAATCGTATATTTGATAAAGACAAAGTTGAAACCAACTATATTTTTACAATCAAAAGTTTTTGCAATCAAATCAAAATCAGATTTTTTTTATAAAAAAAATAGCAAACATTGAATTAATAGATATATAGTGTTAATTTGATTACACGTATATTTAATCAGGATAAGGTTGAAACCAACTATCTTTTTGCAATCAAGATTTTATGTTATCAAAGTAGAATCAAACTTTTGACAGAAAAAAAAACGTGAATTCCACCAATTAGGCAACATCGGTGTTCCAGCAGAACACATGAATGTATAACTTTGATTTCGTAATCGTATAGGTAAAGATTGTATACTAATCTGGATGCTACGTTTAGCAAGTAGTTCCTAAGAGTTATGATGAGCGAGCTCTCTAAGCATGGTAATCTTTAGCCTGATTCCAAAGCAAAGTTTTGTAAATATATGCATTACTTCAAGTTTTCACATACCTGTTTTTATACATGAATGATGTGAAATGAACAAATAGTTGGAACAATGGAAAATAGAATCATCAGAATGATCATAAAATCCCTAACATTCTTGTTCATTTCGACTTCAAGCTGTTGGTTAATATATGGAACTGAAGACCCTTTGTTTGGTCGCTGATATGAAATAATGCCATTTTGGAAAGAACTGCATTAGGACTTTGATGAGGATTGTCCGTTTTTGTCATTGTTACAGTACGAAAACAAAGTTGACTGCAGACTTTGAATTGGGGGTTGACAAAATTCTTTTATACAAACAAGCATCAAAGTGAGAGAAAAAAACGGAATTTTAATTGGTAACAAATGATATCAAAACAAAAAACGAGGTATACATGATAACAGATAAGTATTGCATAAATTTTACATAGACTCACTTTTGTGTATGGATATATGATTTTGATTATTTCAATAAGTATGTATTTATAAAGATCTTCAATGAAACATTGTCAACTGATATCAATTTTGACTAGAATTTATTTCATCGTAATTTCATTTGCTTTCCGTCATAACTCACGGATGCCATAATACTGACAATTGGGAATTGAATTTTTTGGAAAAACAACCAACATCAATGATCACGGAATCCGTCCAAAAACATAAAAGGTTGGATCTTGATAATGGCTCAATGAAAAACATTTGGTCAGTTTTTACATATCTACATTCACTTGAAGAGAAACAGGAAAGGTTAAGTGACAAATTGAAAACAAGATTGGCTGATTCAGGGTCAAACTCCACCCCAACTGAACATGATTACTACAAGTTTTTTACTGTATATATAATAAAATTATTTACATATATACATGTGTGTGCGTGTGTGTTTACTTATTAGAATGAAATAAACTTGTACGTATCTCTGTGTTGAATATGTTGTTAATTCCCAAAACTTGTCATTTGACCTCAATCAGTAAGTCAGCATCATACCAATCAGTTGATCATGAGTTCAAATCACGGCAGGAGAATAAGAATTTTACCAATCCGTTTACATCTCCAATTTTGGTGAGGATTATCTTATTATGTAATGAAAACAAAGTCAACTCTAGACTTTTTACCAGAGTTTAACAGAAACATACCTCTCCATGGCCTTTAATCACACATGTACTAATATTCATGTTCGTGCATATACACGCCTGTATGTATGCAGGTCTATACGTGAATGCAACGTTATATAACCAACGTGTGTGCGTGGTATTTCGTGTATAAACAGATATTTATAGGCACACGTGTATATGTGCGCGTGTATGCAAATTTTTCAAGTCGTGTGCGCTCTCTGTGAGCCCGTTGTCTTTTGGCGTTTTCCCCTCATCGCCTGCAGTTTTGAGGATGTAAACGAACGGACAGATGGGAGGATGAAAGAGAAATTGCGAGGATAATGTGCTGAGCTGGGTTCTCAAGACTAGGGTGGTTGTGTGGGTCGTGGGTCTGACGCAGGTTCGTATCGAGCCGGGAACCGGACGAGACCCTGGGACGGAAGCAGCGCACCGTGACCGACCGGTGCCTAATGTTTTTAGGGGCTAGGGAAAGTGCACACAAGTTCATTTGGAGATTGGGAAAGGGTCGACGTAACGGGGCGAATAGGAAAAAAGCAGTCGCCTAATTTTAATAACACGAAAATGGTATGAAGCATGAACTTTTGACATCAAGGACTTGTACTTGATTTTTCTTTCGGGTTACAAGAAAGAAAAAAACGAAACAATCATTTAAACAAAACAATAAAGATGTCTTTCCTTCTTGACTCATTTCATTCCTTGTTCTATTTTTTGTCCGTCCTGTTCTACGCCAATTTATCTCCTCTTTTTATACCCTCTTTTCTTCTCCCTTTTACCCTTCATTTTTTTCGCCTATTTCCTATATCCACTACTTAATTTTCTGTTCTCTCCCTCTCCTCTCTCTCTCTCTCTTTCTGTCTCTCTCTCTCTCTCTCTCTGTCTCTCTCTATCTATCTTCTTGATGTTTCATTTTGTTCTTTTCGTCCCCCTCTTTCTCTTAATGTCTTAATTTCTCCTCTGAGACTCATTCCCTCGTATTTCTTGACCCACTCTCTCACTACTTGCTTCTCTTTCTTTGTCTAGCTCTCTCTTTCTCATTCAACTCTCTCCTTACTCACTCTCTCCCTCCACACTTCTTACTCTTCGTCTCGCCCCTTCTTTCTCGTTACTCTTGCTCTCTTCTTCTCTGCAACTCACCCTTTACGTTCCTTGACCCACTCTATCCTCGCTTCTTTTCTTTTGATTTTCATTATTCATTCTTTTACTGAATCTATTATTGTCTCCTCAACCTTTCTAAATACCCTCTGTCCTTTTTATCACCAAATTCGAAACAGACCAGTTCGTTCAAATCCCACAAAAGTTTCAATTTTGCACGCCTCTTCATTGGTACAATTCATACAAGCAATAAGAACTATGTCTTTATAACTTTATATTTCTTTTCATATGTGATAGAATTGTGAAAATCATATGCGTTTATGCTAACATTAATTGAAAAAATCTCTTATCTATAAATGATGTCAAAATAGAAAAAGTATGTTTTTAACAATGCCACGTTTTAGAGGAACTCTTTGAAAGATTGGTGTATATGCACTCACATAAGATTTGGAGCCCTTTATAGTGACTACAAATTTTTTAAAATACGCATATATATATATATATATATATATATATATATATATATATATATATATATATATATATATGACACACGCAGATAGATAGATAGATAGATAGATAGATAGATAGATAGATATCATCATCATCATCATCATCATCATCATCATCATCATCAGTCTTTTAACATCCATCTTTGGACATAGACCTCCCCCAGGATTCGCCACAATTCTCTATCATGGGCATCGTGGAGCTAGTATTTCCTGAATCTGTCTCCTTCATCTGTCCATCTTGTGTTCCGTCGGTCTAGGTTTCTTGTGTGATCTCTGGGGATCCATGCTGTGAGACGTGATGTCCATTGGTTGTCTTTCATTCTTGCAACATGGCCTACCCATTGCCATTTGAGTTTATAATAGTTTATATGATGTCATAGACACCCATTTTCTAAGGTTGAGCATGATTCTCTTCTGTGCCCGTTGCATACTTGTCAGCTTGCAGGTTTGACTCTTGGTTAGGTTCCATGTTCCAGCTCCATAAGTGACTATCGGGAGAATGCATTGGTTGTATACTCTTCTTTTTAGGATTATTGGGATCATCTCTCTAGCCTTAAACTGTGATAAATAAACCAGGTTGATAATCAGTAAAATTGTCCTGCGTTTCCCATGTTTTGCCAAACTTTTCACTCATCCATTGCAATGAGTACATCTGGGAATAAAGAGTCTTATTCATCATTAACACCTGTCTCAATGGATGAAGATATAGATGTATTTTCCTGTGTACGGTTCATTTTAAGGCATCGAAGTTGTTTGGGTTTCCATTTTAAACAGTATTTCCAATATAATTAAACGAAAGAAAATAAACATATATTCTGAAGAAATACGGGGAAATCATAACTTTCTCCCCATCTTTTCTCGTGATCAATCTATCTGTCTGTTTGTCTGTCCGTCTTTATTCCCCGTTGGCATCCAATTTTCAGATTTAGTATTCAAAATATATCGTGAATAAGATTTATGGGGAAAATATTTTTTATGCACGATTATATGTATACTGGCACATATACTCGTTTCCTAGTTGAGTACTGCACAATAAAAAATCTTTTTTCTCTTTATGAATCTTATACACGACATATATTTTAAATACAAAATCTTATCGGAAATATATAGTACGTTTACAAATTTAACAATAGATGCTTTTTTTTTTCATTAAACACACCCTCATCGCATCAATTTTAAAAAGAAAGGTCAA
The DNA here is from genome assembly GCA_963457665.1 of Thysanoteuthis rhombus. Classification (NCBI taxonomy): domain Eukaryota; kingdom Metazoa; phylum Mollusca; class Cephalopoda; order Oegopsida; family Thysanoteuthidae; genus Thysanoteuthis; species Thysanoteuthis major. The sequence goes on along the minus strand of OY735208.1, from coordinate 53,611,920 downwards.
TCAGTGTTTTTTGTTTGTTTGTTCGTTTGTTAATAATAAACTATGAAAGAAAGGCTTTCGAATAGACTTCTTTTGTTTTCGGGTAATTCAGAGTCGTCAAATCGGCGTCGAGCAGTCAGTAATCTGAGAGTCGGGAATATGTTCTTTCACTGCTTTTTTTTTTTTTTTTTTTTTCTATTCTATTATCTAATCTATCTCAGTTAGTTTTCTCTTTCAGTTTCACTTTCACTTTCCAGTATCTCTTCCCCTCTCATCCTCTCTCCCACTCTCACTTTATAAAAGCTTTCTTTCGTTCTTCCCCCCCCCCTCTCTCTCTCTCTCTCTCTCTCTCTCTCTCTCCCCCTCTGTAAATCCACTCTAATCATTGCCCCCGTGATTTTCTGTTCCAAACTTTCTACCCGCCTCCTCTTTCTTAAGATCCTTAATACCGCCACTCCGTGTTCCTTGATCTTTAACTCGGTCTATTTACACTTCGATCCAATCCCTTAAAGAATTGTTTGTATGTTTCTATTTCCCGTATCCACTGATCACTTACACGGACTGCATCCTACTTTGCTTCCTAATCTTCAAGCTTCGTTCTGCTCGGAAAATCTAAAAACATCCGACCGATCTTTCTCAACAGCGACGTTCCCTTAAACCGTTTTATTGGCGTCTTTATCTCCATCAACACTATCAAAATATGATGGTCAAAATACTAGGGAGTAGCCACTCATTTATGAGAGTAACGTCAATCTTATTCTTTGTGGTTGAGGTGAGACTAACGCTATTACAAATAATTCTGATAAAAATAATTCTTTACCACTCTATTTGGTTAGAATATTATGAAAATTACTGAGTGGCGCAGAAGCGTTAACTTAAACACAAATGAGTGTAATGGTTCATCAACCCAACAATAAATTCATTAGAACATGGAACAAAAAATATCAATCACTGCTACCTAAACTAGGCAAGTTTAATCATTGTTGCTAGGTTAAGGTAGTCATGTGTTGTGATATTTATATGTATGTATCTATTTTTTTATCTAGCCGGACTTCGCCGAGCCGTAACCGTTCATAGTAAAACTTTACATTTTGCACACACATACTCAGCTAAATAAGAAGGGAAAAGGGTTTTTCCCCTCCAAGATTGGTTTATAGTGCCCTTTTTTTTGTTTTTGTTTTTGTTTTTTTGTTTTTTGGATTTGTTTTTTTTTTTTAATTAAGACCTTTTTAGTGATCACAACCCAACAAATAGCGAGAGAAAAAGCTTATTTCATTTTCCAACTTTTTAATTGATCACCCCCAATGCAGCATATATGTGTGACGGTGTTTCATTCCTGAGAATACTAGCTACAAATATATTGGAATCTTGGAAGCATATGTGCTGGAACAGAATAAAATAAAAGATAAAACTCGCCATCACAGTCAATCATTAAACAGCCGTAGCGTCAAGTTTTGTAGCAGAGTAAAAAAAAGAATTGATCGAAGAATAAAAATGGCCAAAGTAAATTATTCATGACATCACAAGCGTTTTCCACCTGGAATGGTAGTAAAAAAAATCATCTAGAAATATCTATATTCTTGAAAATGTAGATGATGTTAATGAACCTGTCCAAAAAAAGCTTTTAAAAAAGGTGTTTTTGTCTCAAGAATGAAAACAAGCATTTTCAGAAGGGGTCTAGTGGAGTACTGATGACAGTTTTTAAGTTTCTGGACAGAAGGGAATGGCCAGGAGCGCAGGAACACACAAACAAATACACGCGTATATGAGAATAAGAATAGAACCCATGGCTATCTCCAACGTCTGTGGTGATTCAATAAGGAAATACTATATCATAAGAACTAGAAGAATTTCAGAGACCATACTCAACATCTTATCAAGGGTGTAGTTAAATGGGCAGTACCTGCAGTAAGATATTCTTGGTCTTTCTTATACTAAACAAGAAAAAAATTGAGAACTTTGGCTCAGAGAACGAGAAAACTTATATATATATATGCATAAAAATGTTACACCCCTGAGATGACGATCTTTGGCTTTATAAGGAAAGAATAGTGGGAATAAAGGGACCAGTAATTTTTTGAAAGTGTTTCGACTTCAGCATCAAAGGCCTTCAGGATTACACGAAGCAAAGAAATTAAAGAGTGATTATGAAGCCACACAAAAGCGAAGAGAAAAAATTGCAGCCGAAGTAAGATGGTAATTTTATGCAAACACAAGAGGAGAAAAACTATCAACAGCAGCCCAGAACAAACTGAAGACAGAGATGAAAGTAATATATAATATCACATATAATATGTGAATACAACAAATTAGCTCGAAATGTGTATATCAATAGATATGATAGGGTGAGATGGGGGATCTACAGGTAATTGTTCAAACGACCAAGAAATTAAGAAAAAACAATGGCATACGTACAATCCAATATCTATCTTGAACAATCAAAATTAGTTACTATGAAATTCAAACGAATCACCCAAGCCAGATAAATAGACCTAGTCATCGTAAACAGGAGACAAAGATCTGTGAGACAGAGGACTACGCTGGTCCGGTGGAGCACAAAATGAAAAAATGAATGGTAATATCTGGCCTTTATCGGAGAATTAAGAATAGAGTAATGGAACATGAAGGTGACAAGAAGGAGATTTGTTGTCACTAGATCTCCGGTGAAATCTGCTGATTGACTATTGCAGTCTAAGTCAATTAGTCACTGGGGGTGGCCATGAGCAGTGCTGTCAATTTTGGCTTACTGCACTAAACTTGATGCATTCGTTGTTTTGGCACAGCTAGAATCGTTAAAAATTCACGCTCATTCTGGCTATTTTTGACTAATTTTGGCGCAATATTTGTGTGTTTCGGCCATTATCGACGTTTTTCTGGTATGTATTTATTAAGCATTTTTAGCACTTTTTATTAGTCACTCGAGCTCGAATATATTCTTTGAGTTGGCAACACTGACATGGGGTCATTAGCAAAAAAGTGAAGAAAAATCTCGATTTTCAGAGAAAATAGGAGTCAGGATCATTAAAAAACACAGAGATGGGGGATAAAGATCTCGGAAGACTTGTGGTTATTGGAGCTCTAACAGTAGCCGCCATAAAAGAAATATATTACAATACAATGCACTGTTGTTCAATATTCAGAATCTCAAAGATGAAAAAAGTAAAAAAGCTACAAGACTGAAGCGAAGACAAAAATCATTTGAAAAACGTTGCAATATTCATGAAAATATCAACAAGACATTTTGAATTATGACAGGACTTACGCCTGGAATAGGAAAAAATTCAGAAGATTATGGTCTAGTGGCTAAGGAGAGACGTACTCATGGACAAGAGCGTTCATCGAATGTACTGAAATTATAATGTTTACGGATTTAGAGGGGTCATATTCAGGATTACGTCCTTTGAGATAGATGGTTTCTAAATCATGGAATAAACTTTGTAAGTTTTTCACCAAAAAAGGCCGATATCGAATGATGATGGAATATCATGCGATTTGGTCTTTTTAACAAAGAACGAACTCAAAGAAGCAGTCAATATGTGAGGACATGAAAAAATGCATAAGAAAAAGAGAGGAGGAGACCAACTGATTCAGACACAAAAAATTCATAGGAGCAGTGATAAAGTAAGCATTTAACAAAGAGATGAGTGGGTGGTGGCCCTTAAAATGACCAACCACCACCCATACTGACCTCAACATTGCCACAGCCATTATAACTATCGGCATCGTCGTCGTCGTAGTGATTTTTGTCTATTCTGGTATCGCCTCTTCTTCCAAACCGTTCCTTGTGACCATTAGTTATGTTCGATTTGGACAATGGTCAAAAGACTGCACTTTTTATTCCGTTCCTCTTCGATTCCTTTTAATTGTTCATCTGATCTGGACGTTTCTTCTTTCTTTATGATCTCTAGTTCTTTCTTTTCTCTCGTCTGTTCTTCTCGTAATTCTTACGTGTCGAATTCTTCCATCAACTTTATGTTGATAGCTGCGACCGAGGATACTATTGCAGTTATAGATGTCGCCCTTATTGATAGTTTCATGATTTAGTTTTTTTCTTTATTATTTTGCTTCGTATTTTTACGTACCATTCACTGTTATTTTAGTAGTTGTTCGTGTTAGTGTTATCATTATCGATTTTGTTGTTAAGGTTTTTCTATTTTCGCTTATTGGTAATTATAATTATTTGCACTCATTGAGTTTTCGCAAGAATAGATTTTTATCAAATACTAGAATATACCCGTGACAAATGATGGTTTTATTTATGTATGAATCAGCACTGAGGAAAATGGCAATGAAAAAATTAGCATATATGCTTATCATATATAGATAGATAGATAGATAGATAGATAGAGAGAGAGAGAGAGAGAGAGAGAGAGATTGTTATTATAAGTAATACTTGCAGCTCTGCAGCTGATCCCTGTCGTTTCGTTCTGTCTCTTTGTGGTCTTTTTGTGTCCTTCAATTTTCATCTGTAAGGATCATTTTTTTTTCTATCCAAAGTTCTACTTTACTTATACGTACACATGTATACACGAACACTGGCGTACGAAGGCATACACACAAATAAGTATAGATATATATACATGCAAAAGTTGCTGAATATAAATTTGTACTAGGTTTTAAAAAATATCCACGTTTGTAAATAGGTAGATAATCTCCGTTCTGTACCTACAGACAATGGAATGACAGAGGAGTGTCCCTTCTAGGGTGTATGCCTGGATGAATGGTGATCCTGGAACACCCAGAAAGAGACCCCACTCTTGGCGTTGCCGATGAAGACCAGAGGAAAGCAAAGAGCGACACTTCTAGCATCATCTTGGTTACAGGAGCTGTTGGGGGGGATTTCAAGTTGAGCACCAAACCGCCATGAGGGGGCTCCTCTCCCTGGTTTGTAATCAGTTTTCCTTCTCCTAACCTGCTTGTATTCGCAAGCCTAGAGAGCCCAATCCGTCCTGCTATTTCTTCGTGCATTTCCCAGTGAAAATCATGCAAAGCGAACATAAACAGCCTCGGCGGCAGTTTGAACTCGGATCGTCGATTACATTGTTTGCACAGTTACTTTTACATCAATTGCACCTCAGAATAGAAATAAAGATCTAAACATGTTGAGATAGGTATGGATAGGACAGATTTTGCCAGTACATGAAATAACGATTTGCTAGAGGGAAGTTTTCAAATCAGACAAATCTGCTATGAAAATAAGAATTCGAAATAGTTACCTTCACCGAACTCAAGCGCCCCTCCCTTATTGACACCAGAAAAGAACTCGCTGCCAATTTAGTCACTTCTCGGACACAAATACATGGTTACAATTATGTACATGACTGTATACTATTGTGAAGTTTTAAAAGGTAACGTAACCTTCCATGCACCTTGCTTTTGTCCATGGGTGTAAAAGTGTATGATCTTTTACGTATGTTTGTATCTTGCTGTCTTGATGTAAGCACGCTCATACTTGCGTAGGTATTTTTGGCGGGTAGGAACAAATATCACAATGCATACTTGTACAATCGTAAAAGTATACGCTCAAGTCAACGTTGTCCGCAAGCATTTACCAAAGTTGTATCGCGTGCAAGGGAGAATCAAGCTTATTGTTTGGGATATGCCCAGAAACATGTAAAAGAGAAAAGCTCTGAAAGCAATCAACGGATTTACACGGTCACTAGGTGCCATAAAATGGAAAATAATAAAAAGAGAATTTACCACTTTAACATAAAAAGCGGACAGTGGACGTAGATAAAAAGATCATTGTGAAGAGAAAAGGGGAAAAAATGACTTGATGTGAATGGTCAAGGAATATTAGATGCAAAAAAATGTTAACGGTTTTCTGCGTAAACGTATCTAATGGTGAAAATGGCATGAGTGACTTCATGGTGTCGGCGTTTATAATGGGGACCAGACGTCTTTAGATCCGTGCTAGCTGAGATCAGAAAACAGGACTGTGGAATTTGGAAGAATTATAAGAAAAAAAAGAGGAAGATAAAAAAAAAATAACGGTGAGAGTTTATTGATTATAATTGAGATATAAAGATAAGAGAAGCAGGACTGATCAAATGAAAAAAAAAAAGAGAGAGAGATATTAAAGCCAAAAGACATTTTGGGGGAAAGTTACTTCATGGGGATTGTTGATGAGAAAATTCTCTTGGATAGTGGGGAGCAGTGAGTTATTAACGATAATTGCACTGAAAAGCAAAAGGAAATAAAAGAAGAATTTAAAAGAGATGATGGCAAACAGAGAGAGAGGGGGGGAGATCAAAAGGAGGAGAATAAAGAAGGAGGGGTAAGGAGAGAAATATAGTAAGAACGAAAGAACTATTAAATAAATAGGATGATCAAGAGAGACTGATTGATGCTCAGATATTAACAACCTGAAACATACTGATAGATTGATAGAAAAGAAAAGAAGGAAAGATTAGAAATGAAGCGGTCAGTAAAACTGCTTCAGAAAACGAAACTAAATGAACCTAAAGGCGAACTGATGGACAGTTTTTTAAAAGAAACAATAGTAGAGTTGAAGAAAAGAAAACTCTAAAGAGTAACACGTAGTCCTGGCGCTGTAATAGAGCCTGGTATGATTTTTTGAGTTGACTAATGAAACATTCAATATACTTGAGAAACCGTTAATGGTTATAGAATATTTTGGGGAGACATTCCAAATAATTCACAAAAAATGTTCGGCGCTATTTTTTATGATGTCAGATTTTCACTGCGATGCTCAAGCCAATATGGGCATATTTCATAAAATCTCACGCTGCGAAAAATTCACAAAAAAATCCTGCAGCTCAGAGCAAGTCATTTCAAGTTATATACAATCGAATGTCATAAATCCTTGTTTTAAAATGAAACATCTGCGTCGACTGATAGCTATGATGCCGGCGAGGTAATTGTTGGTCGCTAGAAACTGGATCCTCCGGTAGCCAATGGCACACTCTTTCACAAAATCTAATTAGAATGGAGAACTTTTGGAGATATTGTGTGATACGGACAGTTAGCTGAGTCGTACAGAGGTGAATATGCATGGACCCCTTCCAAAATTTCCAGATTTCATTCGTAACCTATTTCCCACCTCTCGACGAAATTTCATTGAAATTCATTGAAAACTTCTGCAGCAATCGTGCGTACAGATAGAACAAATTGAAAGTACCGTATAGTGAGGACAGAGAGCTACAATGTAGGGGAGGTAATTCTGTCTAGATCTACTCGAACATTCAATCACTTCTTTTTATGAACCAACTGTCTGCAAAATGTCATCGAAATTCATCAAGAGCGTTCAGGGATATCATGTGGACGGATATTTTGCAGTTCCTGGTAGTTGGCTAAGAGGTAGAGGAGATTATCATGCATGCTACATAATATCATTGTAAATC
>OY735208.1:53547077-53602077 GCA_963457665.1 Thysanoteuthis rhombus | reverse complement strand
CATCAGTCGATTTTGCCCATTTATATTGGTCAACTGATCGCCAGCCGGAACGGTGTTCAGCAATACGGAACGAAGCTAGAGTGGACCCCAGGGCTATAAGAAGATTTTATCGACTGTCTTGAAATTTCTTTTGAAGAATGATGAGGTGCTAATGTCGGTTACGATTTGAGCAAACCCCAGCAACTGCATCCCTGCATGTGGGCGCACCAAACCATTACAAGAAAATGACTGTTTGTCTGTCTTTTTCAGAATTCCCTGGATTGCCTCTGATATGAGCGAGAACGGACAAGCAAAATGAACTCCTTTCTCAATATCATTCTCAAATTTAATCATTATGTTTTAGTTGAATTTTTTCTTCATTCTTAAAGGAAATAAAAATGAATCGGATGTTTTTATGAAGTTGAAGTACATTTATACGAGTTATTTAAACAGTCGTTCAGGGCTGTTTCCTTTCCTTTATTCCTTTTTTTTATGTTTGTTTGTTAGCTTGCTTTATTTAATTATCAGCTTTAATTCAATTCTTCCTTCATTCTCTTTCTTTTTTTTTTGTTTTTGTTTTTTTTGTCAAACACCAAAACTGGATTTGATTTCAACTTTCTATCATAACAAGAACAACATCAGCAGTCTTCATCGAAATTTGGGGTGTAAAACGATATCCACATTCCCCTAAGTGATTTCAACTCATGACCAACTGATTGCCCGGAGACTATCTCATGGACTGAACAAAATTGTCTAGTATTAACGAACATTTATCATACAGATACGTACAGGATTATTTCAATCTAATAAATAAACACATTTATACGAAAAAATATAGTTTTTTCATATTTTTTCATTTATTATATATGCAGTACAAATGCTGTAGTAATTATCTCCGGTCGGAATAGAAGTTGGAGTGGAGTCTGACCCTGCAGCAGGCAGTGTTGTCTTTATTTCTTGTTGGCTTTATTTATTTATTTTTCGGTTTTAGTCCGATCCGTCCTTCATTCTCTTCCTTATTTTACTCTTAACGGACATGATTTTCGTATTTTCATTCACCCCTTTCTTTTTGACATCTGATAATTATTTTATCCACGAAAATTATCTTCCATAGCCACGCCTTCATTTCCTTTCATTGTCTCACCCATACTTGCCCATCCAGGGGATTACTTCGAATGAGACGGTGGAAACTAGTTGTGAGGGTAAATAATATTGTACAGCCAAATTCTTCAAATGTTTCAGTATCATCTCGGTTTTAGATCAGTTCATGTAATTCGTTTTGAGAAAAAGAATTCATATTTCCTGTTTTTATTTTGTTTTTACTTTTGTTTCGATAAATTTCCTTGGATGAGCAATTTCATGTATCGATGCAAGTGAGAAGCTATGTTTCAAAAACTGAACATAATAATGACAATATATACCGAAAAAAATGTATTATGAAAGTGCTTAAGTATGTTTATTTCATATAGATATATATTCATTTATTTATTTCTCACCTCCGTATTGGAAGTGGGACACAGGTTACGTATTCACCCACAATTCATATGTCTCTCTCTCTCTCTCTGCTTACTCGCGTGATATCCCCCAAAGTTATCCATTTTAATGATATTCTGTGGAAAGGTAGGCCATGGTCCAAAGAACTATTGATTAAATTGAGGCGTGGATTTCGCTTTTTTTTATAATGGCGTTGGTGGATGTACGCAAACTCTCAGTGCTTTCTAGTTTATATACATACACATAAATACAAAGGAAGAATGAAGAGTTGAAGTAGCTATTATTGACAAAAAAAAAACAAAATGAGCGAATCAAGTTCAGATTCCAGTTGATATTCACTTTTTTAATGCTCTTGGGAGACACATGAATTCACATTTCCCTGCACTCTTTCTCTCCGCTAGATATCTCGACAAAATGTCTAATCATTGGCTTCTACATTAAAGTAGAATAGATTGGATGAGTTAGAACTTAGGGAAAAAACTCCTCTACCTTGGCAGTAAAGAATACAATGAGTGAGCAGGTATTCATTGAAACAGCTTTTCCACTTTGGCGATAAAGTATAGAATGTGTGAATGGGTACACAGGGAAACAACACCTCTACCTTGGAAGCAAAGAATAGAATGGGTGATTAGGTACTCAGGGAAACATCTCTTCTACTTTGACAATATGGAATAAAATGGGTGGGTGGGTACTCAGGGTGACAGTTCCTTGACCATGGCAATTGAGAATAGATTGGTGAGTTGGTACTAAGGGAAACAACTCTGCTACTGTGGCAATAGTGAATAAAATGGGTGAGTGGGGACTAAGGGATACGGGTCTTCAACTTTCGCAATAGAGAATAGAATGGGTGAGCTGGCACTCATATAAACAATATTTCACCTTTGCAATTGCAGAAAAGTTTGTTATACCAATAGTCAACCTTGATGAAGAGATTTAAAGGGAAAGAATATATATATATATATATATATATATATATATATATATATATATATATATATATATATATATATATATATATATATATATATATAATACCAGCTATGCAAGCCACGTAATATGATATGATATAATTCAATGTACAACGTATGATGGTTTTATTTCATAAAGTGCTTCATAAATTCAACATCTAACATTAAGTTGATTCAGAGTAGAGACTGGGATATAATGGGGTAAGTATTTGCTACACAAACATGTTTATGTTTGTGCTATTTGTGTATATATATATATATATATATATATATATATATATATATATATATATATATATATATATATATTAAAGCAATTTTCGAAAGATTTTTTAATCACTTTAGTAACTTATTTCCAAATATCTGTTGAAGTAATTTACTTAATTCATTCAGGTTTTTTCCTGTTCTAATTTTATCTTATCTAGATTGGTTCGATATTCATCTTGAGCATAAACAAGAAACAACAGAACATCATAGCAATTTTGATACTTTATAAGTACAATGAAATTGCGAAATTACTGAAACATTGTTGTCATTTTTTACAGCAATGTATAAACTACTGATTGTAGAATGGTGGTCCAAGTATTAGTGAAGAAAAGTAACTGAAATGGAGTTGAAAGAAGCAATAAAAGATTATTAATGGTAAATAACTCAATTTATGGTTTCTCTTCTGCACACGGTATGAAACTATTTTCCCTGTAATATCATTAACCTTGAATTATTTGAAATTCTCAACTTGTGGTTTTATTGGTAAATGATTGGTATCACTTTTGCTAACGGGATACAGACGAGAAAATATCCTCTTTCCTTATCAGCTTATTTGCAAAGGAATTGCTGTCTTCACTATACATTAGTTATGCACTGATTCGCTTTCTTGAATACTCTGGGGTTCAAGTAATCATAAATTATGATACTTTAATTTCTCATTCTTTTTCTCTTGATATATGTATACGTCTTTCTGACCCTCTATCTCTCGTCTTATCTTTCATTCTGTTTATTTTATTCGTTGAATAATAATTCCAGGGTGTGTATGACACGTTGTTCGAGGTCAGTGTTCAAAAACAGGTAAAAACTAGGATTTCAAAGGCTCATTTTTTAGGCAGACAAGTCCCAACCATTAGGAAGATTACCGTATCAGCAATATTCCTACACTCATTCCCATATAAACCCGCTGACGTTTATAGCAACTTCCTTCTTTCTCTTCCAACTCATCAATGCTATATTCGTCTCTAATTGTTTTCTCTTATTATACTTAACTTTCTTTATCTGAACATTTATCGATGAGCTCGTCTAGAAACGCTACCTGTCTGGTTAGTGACTCCATAAAAACCGTCACACAACCAACATCTTTTGGCAGCATGCCCTGTTGAGTTGATCAGTTAGAAGAATTGCTGGGGGGGGGGGGTGATCAATAAATAAGTTACTTCTCTTGCTTTTGGGAGAGTAATGATCGGACACGAGCTGAGGGATCAATTTAGCATAAACTTTCTTTGCAAACTGAATACACCTCTGGAAAAAAGGGGAATGACCAAAGGAAACCAATGAACCATTTTTTCTAGACAAAATAAGGAGTGAATCTTTACATTTTCAGCCACCAAGCTCCTTTGGCATAGTCTGTAAGCATGATACATAGTCAGCCAAACCAACTTGAAAACTGATAGATATCTATGTTGAGAGTTTTGGTGACGGTTTCGATTGGCGATTCTCAGCAATGATAATTTGATAGATAGATAGATAGATAGATGTAACACAGCTACATCATTGATAACCTAGAGTTGTTTGGTTAATTCAAATGATAACTTCGAAATAGGAGCGAATAGGCAATGAGAAGGACGCGCTATGCAATGAACATGCACATATATCAAACAGAAGACGCATCTGCGTGATAATAAACATATCAGATGAACAAAGCTATGATACTGTTATAAGTTGCAAGACAATTACACTTTATGTGATGTCATCTTTCTTTTGGAGACGGCTGTTGGATATTCCAGTGCGCAATGACAAAGAACTGCTTTGAATGAAACCACAAATGTCTACAAAAACGGCACGCGTATATGCTTTCATGCTGTGAGTAGCTGTATACAAAAAACACAGAACAAGCTGTGTAGAAAAATAAACTCCTTTTTATTCTTTCACTTCTTTTGTTCTGGAGCCACATGTCTTTTACAAAAAAAACAAACGATCCAGTTGCAATGCAACGTGACAACAAATGCAACATGTGCCTATCTTACGTCTGCTCCGATTTCTTTTATATACTTCAACCATTTTGATTAACATTTCTTGACCATCTTTTTCTCTCTGGCTGACTATCACTATTTAGACTTCCTCATCTCTGCTCTGGGGTTCTTTCACAAAGATTTCAAATCACCCAAATTTCTTTACTTTCTGGTGACTAAATGCAAAACAGTCAGTGGGTTGCTTCATTCAGTGATCTACCACTCCAGTGTTCTGTTGAATTCAATTAGAGCCGAATTTCTCATTCTCACAAGTTTTAAGTACTCAATATACCAGTACTAAGAGTCAATTTAGATTCAGGCCACCCAAGAATATCTGTTGCCATGCAGATTAAATTTCACCCAGCAAATACATACGAAATACTGCTTCGATGTTGAATTAATTTCGCTGTATTCCTACATGTATAGATAAATAGATAGAAAATAGATTATGTATGTTATCACAGAAATCGCACAAAGATAGAAATGCAGATTCGCCCAGATGCAAAGTAATTCTCCTTTTGGTTCTTTGTGACAACCTTTTGTTTTTTATGTTAATTTGAACTCTGTGCCAGCCATTGATAAATAACTATAGACATATATAATCTGGAATGATCCATTCAACAAATTTCATCCATCAGTCTTTTCTTTTGCAATTATTGTTCAAAAGTTATCTGACTCTTACATCTATCTTTTCACAACTTGAAGTGACCAAGAATGTTGCCACCATGTCCCGACCTTTTGTCTCTGATTTTTCTTGTTTAGTTGGATGCTTGATGTTTCCTTTGAAGTCTCATGTTATATATATATATATATATATATATATATATATGCCTGCATGTGTGTGTGTGTGTTGAAGTATATCTGTGTGAGCTTAGGTAGACATATGGACAACATAGCATATGTATATGTGTATGCGTGTGAGTGTGTGGAATTGTGAGAAAATACATATGCCTTATGGGTATATTCATGTATATTTAAGACATTGTACAAAAAAATAATGCAAATTTTAAAAAATCAACGAATAGCTACACAGGCATTAATAAATTTAGCAGCAGCAGTATTCTAGCGTCCATCTTTGGATATAGACCTTTCCCAAGATTCACCAGACCTCTCTATCATAAGAAATCCCAATATTTTCTGAGCTTGTGTGGTTCGACACACCGTCTTTTTTGTCGGTCAAAGTTTCGTAAATGACCTCTCAGGAACCACGTGATAAGTCGTGATGTCCAGTTGTTGTCAGACATTTTTGAAACATGGCGAGTCCATTACGGGTATAAAATGCTTGCATAGTACACACTATTGCATTTATACGCACACACACACACACACACACACACACACACACACACACACACACACACACATATATATATATATATATATATATATATAATGCAGAAAACCTCGATTCGGTGAATAGGTATTCATTTACGGATGTTTCGTAGGATGTGATCCCACATCATCAGCGATATGGAAATGATATATATATATATATATATATATATATATATATATATATATATATATATATATGATTTATGTGTGTGAGAGAGGTGGGGGATGCAACAATAAATCTGTAACTAATAATGTAGTTATTACTTGAATTAAGATCTGAAAATTTCACTGTATTATGTTTGATCTATCCTATATTTTGGGTGAATTGCCGGGTTAAATGAAGGAAAAAGACTATGTTGAAAATTCAAGCTACTGATCAATTGATGTACTTACATATATATATGTGTGTGTGTGTGTGTGTGTGTGTGTGTGTTTGAATATGACTATGTGTCTCGATGCGCATATTTGTGTATTAGCTTTTATGCATATAACTCTCTATATATATTCAAACAGACAATTATGAAAGAATGTTCACGTGTGTACGTGGGTTCATAATCTGTGCATGCCTGTTCTTGTGTATAAAACGGCGCTCCATTGTTAATTCTATCCTTTACAAGAAGAGAACATTTACATTTCTTAAAGGGCGCTTGCCTGGGTGGAAACGTATAGAGATCCTGGAAAGGCTATTTGTTAGAATCCTCTTCTCTGCCTTGCTGTTGTATTCCAGAGGAAAGGAGACAGCGACGTGTCTGGCATCAGCTTGACTGCAAGAACTACCGGAAAATGTCAAATTCGGCGTCAAACCGGCTTAGAAGAGCTCCACTCCCTCGTTTTGGGAATCCGAGTCGTCATTCTCCTAGACTGGTTGCATTCCCAAAGCTATGTCCCTATCTGCCCAGTTATTTAGCTGTTGGATATTGATTCATGCCTTCCTGAAGAGCATTAGTGCGAAGTGAATATAACCAGTCTCGAACTTGCGTCACGATTCCATTGTCAGAGCCGTTATCGACTATTCAGATCGCACCTCCATTAGCTAATATATATGGAAATATCAGATGCTCTGTGTATTAAGTGTGTTACCATTATTATGTCAGTACGTGTTTGCAATGTTTTCCGTTGAATCACAAATGATTCCATGCTTGTAGGTCTGAATGTACGTGGGACATAATGGGCTAATGATTTTTGAGAAGGCCGTGAGTGTTGAGTTGGCCTTATGAAGATGCGGCTACGATGAGATCAAAAAGTTACAACGGTAACTTTTGCGGAAATGATTCCCTTGAAATGAAATGTACAAAGTGAACGAAGAAGTAAATGCAAAGAAAAAAAGAAGGAATGTTGAAGGAAAATAAATTTTGAAAGAGAAAAAAACAAACCCGTGTCTTCCTTACGAATCAGTAAAGAATCAGATAGAAGCGTCAAGAAGAGAAACAGAGAGAACGGGAGAAAGAATGATAGAAAAGTTTTTGAATAAAGAGATAAATAACTCAACAAATGAATGAATAATTGGATGACTGAAGGGAGAAATTATAAGTAACAATCCTGACTGCTGCAGGGTCAAACTCAACTCAAATTTCTCATCCGACTGAAGATGATTACTACAACTTTTGTATTGTATATGTAATGAATAAAAATGATAAGAAATACATTTTCACTTAAGTGTATTTATTGATGTATTCAAATTCCCTATCCGTAGAATACATTTCATTATTATGCAAGACTTGTCAGCCTAGCTCAGTCGGTAAGGCACCAGCCTACCAATCCGTTGCATGTGATTTCAAATCACGATAGAAAAATGTTAATTTTATATGATATAGTGGAAAGAAGTGAGGAAATCAGATGTACACATAAACTAAATAACGCAGAACGTTCTTTTCCGAAAGAGACAAAATATCGTTACATCTAAGCAGATAACCGAAGAAACAGTGAAAAGTAATGTCATGAGACAAAGTCTGAAACAAAAAAGTAGGCCGGTTGCACACCTTGATTTACAAGGAAAAGCTCAAACGAAAAAGTCAAAAGAAGCTACAACAACAATAATAGTAACTCCAGCAACAACAAAAATAGATAGTAAACACTGAATGAACATGGTATGAATATGTCACAGCTTGATTATCAGCAGCGAGACATCTCGCTTCAAGTCACGCAAGAAGAGAACTTCTTTGAGATGTTTAGTCGTGGAGAATTCACCCCTAACGAACATCCGACCTTACCGAAGCGGCTCTCAGTCCTACATTGTTTCCCCATTCAAAATCCAACTTTTAAGTAAATATCTGTCTTCCTCGTACCTTGTATGTATCTTTTTCTTCCTTTTTCTCTCACAATTTCTATCGTCGCTATAATATGTATCATTCGTAGCCTACTTTTGCGCGCATATGTACATAGAAACGGGTGCGCATGCCAGCATTTATAATGTGTCTATTCGTGTACACGTAAAATTATGCACTATATATATGTGTGTGTGTGTGTGTGTGTGTGTGTGTGTGCGTGTGAGTGCGTACATGCATACATTAAGAGAGAAAGCGAATGAGAGACTAATAATATTACTGTGACACCTTTATCAGAAGAGATCATACATATATATATATATATATATATATATATATATATATATATATATATATATATATATATATATATATATATATATACAAAAGTACACATTTACACCTATGTCGATGCTTGCAATTGCCCATACACATACATTGCAATATAATGCTAAACACGTACCATGAAAATCTTCCTTTACATATATGCATGCGTTACTCCTAACATAGATAAATAGACAGACGAGATTTTATAACATACGTTTTGTCTTTTAATATCAACATGGGTGCGTAGGAGAATCCTGTATCTTTTACTACCTATTTATATATATATATATATATATATATATATATATATATATATATATATATATATATATATATATATATTGAATGATTCGTGTTTGAATGAGAATAATCCTCTGTAAGCGTGAATGTACGTACGTATGTGAGTATGCATGAGTACCAGAACATTTTTCTCTTCATTAAAGCATAGATAATGGAGAAAGGGAGTTTACTATTCTCTTTTTCTCAATCAATCCATCTGTCCGTCTCTCTCTATCTCTCCCTCTCCCCCTTTCTCTCTCTCTTTCTCTCTCTTTCTCATTCTCTCCCTCTTTCTTCCTTCTCATACTCATTTCCTCTCTTCCCTTTCCCCTTTTTCCTTTCTCTTCTTCCACTTAATCATTCAAAATACGCAGCTCACTTTCTGTCCATCGACCTGCCTAATTCTCTTTACTTCATCTCAACTTTTCTTTGGGGCCCAGTGCAGCCATCTTTAGTAGCCACTAGTAGAGTGACGCTAAACGAGACATCGTCGACCACAGCCCCCGATCAAAAGACCTTCGTTCGCCATTTATTAGGTCCGCTTTTGATCAGCGTATAACATACATTCTTTATTTATTCGATGTATGTCAACGAGCTTTGATGTGGCTGCAATTGTTGTTCAGAGGGGGGCGTTTGTGGTGGTGATCGTGGTGGTGATGAAGGGTATAAAATAGAGGGCTGGAAAAAAAATAGGCAGAACTTTGGAAATGTAGAATGAGAGGACATTTTTTTTCCTGACACACGCTACGTACGATGCTGGTAAACAAGAGACAGCAGGCAGGCGCCATTCTGTGATGGACGCCGTTCGGGGTAAGGGTGAGGTGAGAAGGAAAGAAAGGAAAAAAACAGGATAGAAACAAAGAAAGAGAGAAGTTAGATAGAAAGGTAGAATTGGAATAGAAAGAGGGAGAACATTGAAAGAAATAGTAAACGAATAATTAAAAGGAGAAGAAATAGACTAGAAGAAAAAAATAAGAAGTAAGAAAGAGAAGAGAACGTCGTCTCATATAGAAAACATCAGTTTAAAAAAATACTAGAAAGGAACACAGAAAACAAGAAAGAATTGTCCGAAAAAAAAATTGTACGTATTTCCGAACATGCTGGTATACTGCTAATGAGGGAGACTGTTGTTGTTGGGTGTCATCCTTCTTGAATGTTGTTCCTTGCCTGACCGGAAGTGGAATGTACTATAAAACGACGTTAATGACGGAGACAGAGCTCAGAAGACCGAAAATGAAGGTCGATGGAGGGAAACTGACAAAAAAAGCATTCTGTCTATAATTTTGAGAAGGGTCATTAATATTCAAAGAGTTTTGGGGTTTGGGACAATTGAACCCCTAGTTATTTTCATAATCCTGGCTAAATAAAGTAATGAATAATAATGGAAAAAAACAACACCTGAATCCTACGTTATAAGCGTTGCTGCAAATAAGAAAAAAGATTCTTTTCACTACTGCTATTTAACACTATTTAGAGAAAGAATCGTCCTTCTATCATGTAGATAGTACATCTGAAAAAGGTCTCAGAAGAGATTGGCCTATTCGTCGTACTAACAACAAAAATAAGAAGAAGCAGTTCAACTGTCCGAAAATCTCTTCAAAATTAACAAGGAAGCAGTTTCAAGGGCAAAACCGTAGCGCACGAATATTTTGTTGGTGGCCAGTTCGGCGACACAAGTTGAAACAAAAAAACGAAGAAAAAGTTTGTTTTCGATTTTTCAATGTTTATTAATTGAAGTACTGTAACCCATTATATCAACTTCGACAACTATTTACTTTCATAAAAAGCAACTGAAAAATTAAGATGAAGTTGAGTAGTCAAAATTAATAAAATGTTGGACAATTCAAGTTTACTGGTGGTATTTTTCAGTGGGCATTATTGATAATCTTGTGTCTTTTCGCATGATGGGAATCATATATTATTGAATATTAAGATATGTAGTCGTGCTTCAATATGTGAATGTTAATACATCTGTTTGGCTCCCAGCATAAAGACATATGATTAAATTTCATAAAAAAACGTGAACAAGACTGACAGCTGGAGTGTTAAACGCCACTCAAACTTCGATTCCAATTGAAGATGATTATGGAAACTTTTGTACTGTATATATAATAGATAAAAAAAATCATCAAAATATATATATTTTTTGTATAAATGTATTTATTTTTTTGAGCCCTTGCTTATCTGTGTGATAAATTTTCGTTGATATCTTATTTAGTTCAGGTAGTATGATAGTCTCCTGGCAATCAGTTGGTCGTGTCTTCAAAGCACGGAAGAACATGTGACTTTTACAAATCGGTTTACGCCCTTAAATTTGGCGAAGATTGTTCTTGTTCTTCTAGTTACGATAGAAAAATGAAGTCAACTGCAGATTTTGAGTTTGACAAAAGTATTCAGTTCCTATTGCAGCTGTAATACTGACACTTCAACATGTTTTATGAGGATTGAAATAGTTTATGCACTTCACAATTGTTCGAAATAATTCCACATAAGATTCCATCTGACACATTTGTTGTATGTGCAGGAATGAACGTGGGTCAATATGTCTGAAGTCTGACATATGTATATATTAGCTTAACTATGATCTGAAATCTTCACTACGTGATTTTCAATTCATTTGATTTATATTCATCATTAGATAAAATGAACTGACGAGGCAGGATGATAAGTTGGAAAATAAATATTTGTTGTGTAAAATGAATGCATTTTCACCATTTACCTCTGTATTTTAATATACATATATAAATCAGTCTACATATATTCTATATTTCTATCAATCCTGATCTGTTTATATCCAGCTACCAATACATCAATCCTAGTCAGTTCAAATACACATATGACTCGATCTATCTATCTATCTATCTATCTATCTATCTATCTATCTATCTATATATATATATATATATATATATATATATATATATATATATATATATATATATTTATCGTGGCCCTTTCATATCTATGTATCTATCAAAATTGAGTAATTTCGATATTTTGCGTGTCAGGCTTTGGCGTTAAACCTGTTTGTTTTTTTTCCCAAAAAACTTTGGAACCTACAACTGATGTTGTATAATACCTTGGTTGCTGGGAAGGAGGGAGACAGACGGAGATCCGTTGGGAAGAGAGATCTTAGTGAATGAGATGAATAAAGCTCAGAGAAAAGAAGAGACACAAGATGATTCACAATGTCAGAATCCTTCAAATACTTCATTGAAATCATTGTAATGGGATCACATGTGTGCAAATGGATTAATTACAGTTTTGAATAGTAAGGAATTTCATAAATCGATTTACAGTAATAGACTTCCACTTCCAAATATAACAGTGTCCCTGTTGTTTAGTGAAAGAGTTATCCAGACAGAAAACCACTCGCGAAACCTGCCGTGGGAGAGCCAGTGGAAGAGGAAGGGAGCACAGGTGATTAAGGCCATCAATTATTCTGATTGCCTTGAGTTAACAATAACAACGCCTTATCAGAGAAATGCAATTTGCATAAGATTGAGATAAGTTATAAAGTCTTCGTTTTTTAAATAATTCAAAACCTGAGTGGCTATTAAGGAGGTGTAACAGTCTCGAAACTGGGAAAATTCAAAGACCTCTTCTATAAAGCAGATATTATGGTAGACCCCTATGTTTAGTATTCAGTTGTTAGACTGTAAATAATGAACAACTATAATGAGCAGCTTTTGACATTTAAAGATCATATTTATCCTAAAAAGATCACAATTATTCAAATTATAATAAATGGTAGAGGGCTATGTACAATTATTATGTTTTTTGGTTGTTGTTTGATGGTGATTGTTTCTGTCTCAAGATTCTCAATGTCAAGTTCAGAGGAGAAACAGCTTCGAATCCCTGAACATTATTTGTTGGACCCTAAGCGTCTGCAGACACCAATTTCAAACTATGGATTATAAGACCGAACTACCGAAATTGTCGCTTATCGTCTCTATTCAGTTTGTTTATTCTGTTACAATTTACCACGAACTAACGCACACTAAATTATTACTCTAAAAGGGTCGCGCGTATCTTTTTCCTTTCTTTGAAGAAAGTCAATACAAAAAAATATACAAGTTTTCCGTGACTTTTGAAACATAACAGAAATTATGGCATTGATGATGATGATGAGGAGGACGGGGAGGAGGAGGATGCAAAAGAAGCAAAAATGAGAAAGTAACGTTTGCTCTGCGATTGAGTACCTTTTCATCAGCACCCAGTGGATTCAGTTGAAGAAACAGGTGCAGGATGTGTCCATTTGAGCATGAATTTACATTGTGAATTGACTCGCTAATGCCCACGCTCAGGCATCCCCTCCCTCAGAGAAAAAAAACATGTAATGTATTGGGTGAATAATTTCCAAAAACTAATTCCCCAAAAACCTGCTCTGGGGTCCGATTGATATACCCACAAATTTCATGGGAATAACTTAAAGAGTTTCTTCAAAGGCTGCCATATACGATCGGACGGATGGATGGATGGACGAATGAACAGACTTTTTGTGAATGATGATAAGATTATGATTACGAAGAAAGGTTCTCATAAGAGAAGAATTAATAGAAAATGTAATGCTAACACAAGAAGATGTAAAGCTTAAACTGCTTATATTGATCAAGAAATAATAATGTAGCGAATATTATTACTGGTGAAGAGACCATTGAGCCGGGTTTTAACTTTTGTTGCGTTCTATGGAGATTTTGGTAGATAACATTCCTTAGTCACAACTGATAAGTACGAAGATCTGTTTTTCTAGCAACCCTCTATACGTTCATGGTATAACTATATGTAACTAAATATAAGTAACTATATGACTCATGTTACCATCACCTCAGTGGTCTCAGGATAATTTATGTTGATTAAAAAATTATTTGCATCTATTTCAGGCAATTTCATCAACAGGATCCTTTTAGCGTACGTTGTTGGACATAGACCTTCTCCGAAATTCGCCAGACCTCGTGGCCGTGGGCGTCACTGAGCAAATACTTTCTGAACTTGTCTAGTTCGTCATGCTATCTTATATTTTTCCGGCTATGGTTTTGCATATGATCCATGGGAATCCAACTCACGAGTCGTAATGTTCATCGGTTGTCTGACTTTCTTGCTACGCGACAAGCCCATTGCCATTTGAGTTTTTCTTATGGACTCTATGATACTTCATATTCTTATTTTTCTCAAATATGCTGTGCTGTCTAATGGTTACTCCATGTGATACTGAGCACGATTCTGTCACGTTGCATGGTTCTCCGTTTGAGTGTCAACCTGTAGGTTAAGTTCCATGTTTCAGCTCCATGGGTGACTATCAGGCGGATGCCCTGGTTGTATACCGTTCTTTCGAGAACTAATGGGATTTTCTTGTTCTTGAAAGTTGAGCTTGCTCCATGGAAAGTCTGCCAACCTAAAGTGATTTTTTGCCTGATTTCTTTTTCTCTTGGGGGTTTCATTGAGCTTGCCTCAACACTATACTGTATAGCGAAGAGAAGAAATGTAAACACAATTTTTTTTAAAAAGAAAATGGAACTGTATAAGCATAGGAGGAATGAACATGCCAGTATTGAGACGTCTAATTACATGCTTCGTGTGGGCGCATGCGCATGCGTGGTCTTCAGAGTTAAGAAGAGGCAACGAAACAATCAAAGGTGCCAATGACATCGATTGCAAAATTAGAAAAATGATTGGTTTCGTATTGAAATAGGTACGACCTTTGTGGCTTCGAATGCTTGGACTCCGCATAAAGCTTTAATACTTACATGAATCAGACGTCTCAAGCACTCGAAATGGTATGGTTGTCTTCACCCAGCGGTATTTTACCCATAGATTGGGATTGAACTCGGCTCACTGAGTCCATTCTCTGTGCCACTACCTGCTCAGCTACTCTGCAACTCAGATCATTTCGATGTTGCGACAAGAAAACTGTATTACGCTAACCAAACTGCTAAAACGTTTAGATGTAACTTGTATCATACTGATATTATGAAACAGCTGAAATGACCTCACAGATAATAATGTCTCACTTATATTATTGAGGAATAATATATTATTAATATATAGTATTTATATAATATAGAGGAATATTTTTGTCAAACTTAATGCCAAGAGATGTGTCAAACTCCAAAACTGGGTTTGACTTTATTTTTCTTCTGTAACAAGAGCAAGAATAACAAGAACAATACTCACCAAAATCAGAAGTGTCAGCCGATTTCTAAAATTCATATTTCCCGACCCTCATTTGAACTGACGACCAACTGATTGCCAGGATGCTGTTTTACTGACTGAATTAATTTATGAAAGAAATTTTCTTATTAAAGTTTCTGGAATCATTTTCAGTCAGAATAGAAGTTAGAATGAAGTTTGACCCAGCAGCCGACAGACTTGTTTTGTTTTCTGTGTCATATTACCTTGGCTGAGAAAGTTTTTGAATTAACCTTTATATTGAGAAAATCGAGATGACAATGTCTAAAATCATATCTACATATACATCTACACTTATGTCAATCTTGCAATCAAAAATTGCTCATTTAATTCCGCTGTTACTTGTGATAACTGGCTCAACGATTACGATTTTTCAATGAGTTTTAAATATACTTGTGTGTTGTAGAAAAAAGTTGACGAGGTAGAGAAGGAAAAAGATTTGATAATATTCAGTACATCTCGATTTTTTTTCATGTAAGTACTATTACACTTTTCAATAGAAAAAAGACTTTTTTCTTTTCCAACTTTGTCAACTTTTCCACCAAATTCTGTAATAACTAGATACTTTCTTCACACATATACATCATGATATGTACATGGGTGAATGTGTGTGTGTGAGTATGTGTGTGTGTATGAATTGTATTAAATCATGTTAAAATTCTTTTTTTAAATGATCTCCCATTATTACACGACGAATATATATCATTTAGCCTGGACAATGTAAATAGGGAGAATCAATAAACAAACTTGGGGCTGCTGCAAGAATCGAACATGCGACCGAGAGGGTAGCCGCTTCAACGTAGCGTTGTTGTTACCATATCATGTAATTTTCAATCATTCTGTCGGATCATATATCCGTTTCTTGATATTGATATATATATATATATATATATATATATATATATATATATATATATATATATATATATATATATATATATATATATATATATATCAACCTCTCTTGTACATTTCTAATCCATTCTATCCAGAATATCTAAGAACTGACTAAATAAAAGAAAGAATAGAATACTACATATTGTTAACTGACGTTGCTCTCTCTCAATCTATACCAGAGTCATTCAGTTTATTTCTTCCCTCAAATTCATACTATGTGTGTGCGTGTATCTGTGAGTGCATATATATATGAATATATATATATATATATATTTGTTTTAAATATTTGTACGTATATATATATATATATATATATGTGTGTATATATATATATATATATATATATATGTATATATATATATATATATGTGTGTGTGTGTGTGTGTGTGTGTGTGGAAGGAGAGAGAGAGAGGCTAGTATATGAATAAATGTGTGCACATCAGTGAAAAAGATAACGTGAATGAGAATATTTTATATACATACTTGGTTGTGTAAATCTGAATGGCTGTGTAGTGAAATTTACACACGTATATACGCATGCATGTGACCATGCACTCACACACACACACATGCGTTTATATATATATATATATATATATATATCATTTTGTGTGCAGTTCGGTGAAAATACGAGCACTCTTACTCATTAGTATCTATATGTAAATACACAAACTTATACACACGTATACATATGCATGCATTTAAAATACAAATATTTCTTATACATACCCACGTATACCTTTATAAATGTATGGAAAAGTTAAGTTTAATGCTTTAAATATTTTTTATATACATATGTGTATGAAGATTTGGGGCGAAGAGAATTTGTACTTGCACACCAACATGAAATAAGCATACACATGCACTGACACACACACACACATACACACACACACACACACACATATATATATATATATATATATATATATATATATATATATATATATAGTGTTCATTATGCTTTCCAGTCGAATATGACGACCAGAATGTCTGTTTATACGTAAACAATTACAGGATGAAAATATAATTTAATGTCCATTTCAATCTGATCCAGTCGTCTCAGCTGAAAGACCGATTTAGCGCAAAACGATAATTAAATTTTAGCACGAAAGCCTTAATCCAGCCTTGGCTGAGATACTCAGAATAATTAATGAAAGACGAAGTAAAAAACGTTTTAAAGAGGTCAACTTTGACCAATAAGCACAGCCTTTCTTCTTCTAACTTATTAGTATTAATGGTCGGATTCATTCATCGTTTCCGCGTCTGTGATCATTGTCACACGATGCGAAATTAATTTCAATCAACGCGACTTAAATAGACTCCATGTAAATCTATTTTACGTCGTATATACAGACACTACCTATCTATATCTACCGAATTTTCTCTAGTCGCTTGTCTTGCGTCTACTGAATAGATATTAGTGGATTTCAATAGATAGAATGATAGATAGACAGGTATGGTTAGTCACTCAATGGAAACCGTCACGTTACCAACGTATGGTAGCATGCCGTGTTGAGGTGATCAATTAAGAAGGAAGAAGGGGTGGTCAATTAAAGATTACTTTTCTCATCTTTTGTCGGGATGTAATCACTAAAAAGTTTGAATTTTCAACAACAAAAAAACAAGTGGGCTAAAATCTAGGGATCAGTTTAGCATTAACTTACAATGCAAATTGAATACCCAATAAAAGACCTAAGTAGGAGAGGGTTGAAAAAAACAGAAATAATTTTTTTTTTTTTTTTTTTACATAATAATGAGTAAATGTTTAAATCTGCCACCCCTAGCTCTATTGATACGACTTGTACGCGCGATACATACATAGCCAACTGGACCAACATAAAAACTGAGAGAAATCTATTTTGACAGTTGTGATGTAATTCTATTGATTAATCTATGTACATATATAATTTTATACGTATCTATTTATCATGGCTTTGTATACATGTGCCAGCTTCGAAAACTCAATGATTCTGATTTTTTTACATACGTAAATCACAGGAACGTATACGACGCATTCGCTTTTCTATCTATAGTGCGCTTGTATATAAGTAGATGTATCTATTACGTCTAGAAATTAATATATTTTCTCAATATGTCTTATAAAGCTTGCTTGAATATATGTATTCATGTAAAAACTCGAACACACACGACCTGCAGATAGGGAAAGTAGACCACTATGATCGGAAGATTGTATGTGCAACCTCTGTAAGTCTTAGTTATCAATAAGCTGAATTTTATTCTGTATCTTACTTTTATAATTGTCTCTTTCTTCTGAAATCGTCGAATTCATTTTTTAAAACTCAGTTATAACGTTGAAAAACATAAAAATACCTAAATGAGAGTAATAAATGATATACTTGATATCGAAATGAGTAAATGACGGAGAAGTTGTCATGACAATAAGATGAAAATGAATAACGTGCTTTGTGGGTCATCTCGTAAGACTCGATCGCACGTACCATTGTTTACAAGATGAGAACGTTTTCAACAGCCTTTTTTGATGAACGCATGAATTCAGTTATTACTAGCTTCACTCCACGACTGCGTTTGGCAGCAAGTGCAAAAACTTAAGATTTATTTTAGAAATAGTTTTATAAGTGCGTGAGTCTAAGATAAAATATATAACAATGCATTTACAATCAAATCGTTCTTATTAGCTCCCTGAAGATATTTTATGTAAAATTACGTAAGATGAATATAAATTAGAACATTTAGATGTCAAGAAAGTGAAGTTCGAAGTAATATTACACACAGGGAAAAATGTACTGAATTTTCAGTTCATCCAACTCTCTCGTTCATTCATTCTCAATTAGGACAATGTTGCCCCTGAGGAAGCCAAAGTTTATCTGAGGATGGGGGGGATATATTGTCGCATATAATTTCCTAGCTCATGTATAGAATCTGAAGAGGGACATTTAACTGGAGCGCAATGATGATTTAACGTACAAATTTGTAAGAGGTGGAATGATTGAATAGTATCAGTCAAATGTAACTAAGCTGCTCTACTCAAACATGAGGTGTGAAATGGCTAAAGTACCGTTGTGCTTTCCGGCAACGTACTTGGTTGGGTGTGGCTTTAGTGCAATCAATAAAATGGTGACAAACGAACGGGGGAGAACTGATATATGTAACTGAGACATAAGACAAATGTCATTCCAAATATGGAAAATCAAGAAGCAAATCATCAAGCACTAGAGTCACATGGAATGAACAACATCATCAAATAGAATTTTAGTTTAATAAGGACTTTTTTTACTGGACGATTGTTTCAAAAAATAGAAAGGGTTGACAGCTTAAAAACGGTTGAGAGACCCTGCAGTAGTGAAGTGGTGCAGTTTTATCGATTGAGCAGACATCGGCTACTATGTATAAATTTTCGTTATCTTGAACTTTCATCTTGTTTAGTGAGATTGTCTTACAGGCCATCAATAGTGTCAGTTCATTGCTTCATGATCCAAGAATTTGCTCTATGACATTGAGTAAAGGGAAGTAAACATGTTTATCAGAGCATGACATTTCGGCATTTCATTAGAGAAATAGTTTTGTATACTTTTGTATCTTGAGTACGTTAACACAAATCATCCTCTCTCTCACTCTCTTGCTCTCTGTGTGTTTTCTCTCTCTCTCTCTCTCTCTCTCTCTCCATTGCTCTCTCTCTTTCTCTCTCTCTCCTGTCCCCTTTGCGCTATTCTATTCTCATCTCTTCTACCTGCATGCACACACACACACACATACATACAAACACACACACACACACACACACACATATATATATATATATTTCTATATATTTCTATATATATCGATTGAATGTAGAAATTAGGTCTATAACGATGGTTTAAACTCCGTTTCGTTGTGTAAGATCATCGAAAAAACGGTGTAATTAGGCTGGCTTATCATCTATATACTTTTTATAGGGAATTACTTTCACGTTGATTTTTAATATATGCGACTCGTTATATATATATATATATATGGAAGCTGCTTATATGCATCTTTGCTCTCACCAATTGGGCTAACGAAGCTGTCAGATATAAATTGCCAATCTACTGATACACATGCTGTTGACATAGGGAACACACCCACTGACATATATATATATATATATATATATATGTATATATATATATATGAAAGTAAAATTACAATGATCAAGACAAATGGTCCTTTATTTTGTCGTTTTGCTCACATCGCGCTTTGCCAAGAACATAAGGTGCTACAAGGAACTGATGTGATTCAAATAGTGGGTCTAGGACTTTGCAGCGTGTAGCGATGGTAGTACGTTGATAGATCATTTGTGTGGTAAGCCGGTGTGGTACGTGTGTCATGACTCTTGGGAAATCACCTGCCACCCTTTTGGCATTCATGTGGTGGAAGTTATCAGATGTTAGATGTTTGTGGTTTTATGTGAGGTTAATTTTGAATTTGATAATTGAAAGAATTAAGGTTAACAACCAAGAAATGTGTGTTTGCTGCCACATGAGTGCGTGTGTAGTCTTTTCACTAACTACTTAAATGCACGCACACACACGCACACACACATATACATATTCACTCACACGAACACACACATACACATATTCACTCTTTCACGCACACATATTCTCATTCACTGACTAGTTCAGCTTAGTACAATTAACTGTATACTAGCTAAATCAATACACTAACAATGGTCAGCGAGACAAATTCGCTATCTCTCTGACATTAGCATCAACTATCAATTCATGTGTGTTGTTTTACATTTCCAGTGTAGATAGATAGTTAGATGAATTGTACACGTATTGGAAATCAGAGTCCAAAAATTAGATAATTAATCATTGACCTATTCAGATCAAATAGGTTATACTAAACTTCATGTAAAGATATATTTAATATATTTACAGCGCAAACAATATTAATACCAAAGTATTCTAAGCTCTTTTCGACTAAAATATAACTGATTTTCACTTTCAAATTCTCTCTCTCTCCCTTTCGCTCCCTTTCTCACATCTTATCTCTCGCTTTCGGTTTCTGTCCGTTGTAAGTACATTAGCCGTCTATAATAGTCAATCCTAATACTTTACCTTCATTGCTACCAACATATCGGTATTATTTTGTCTATATTTTCGATGTGCAATTAGACATCATAGCATAAGAAAGTAAGTCTTCTCGCGTCCTTTAGGCAGACAAATTCGTTCCAGCAAATAAAATGGATTGATGCTCTGCTAATTGCGTATATTATCTCTCAGAAAAACATCCCGTTATGGAAGAATCTGAAGACAAACTCCACGTCTGTGTGACTCAGAATCAAAAGGACTCCATTTTAGATCTTTGATCAGAAGTATCCTCAGACAAACATGGCGATGCTAAGAGAAAATTGAGTCATGAAAGGGAGATAAACCTTCATACTAACTTTCTCTTTCTCTCTCTCTCTTATATATATATATATATATATATATATATATATATATATATATATATATATATATATATATATATCGTCCTAACGTCATGTATTAAATATTGGCGCTCCTAAACAAGATTGAATCATTCTACATGTTTCAACAGAGAATTACGAGGATATTCATTCTGTAGATCAACTTCAAATAACCGGACGTATCGATCTATTTATCTACTAAGATACGTATACATTCACTTGTATCTGTCAATTTATCAACTTTTTATCAATGGTCAGATGTATAAATGAAGATTAGATACATAGATAGATGATCAAATATATGAATGAATGATCAGATATATAAATAAATGGTCCTGATATATAAAAAATGGTCAGATATATAAATACATGATCGGATATATAAATAAATGATAAGTTATAAATAAATGGTCAGATATGAAAAATAAATGGTCAGATATATAACAGAATGATAAGATGTATACATAGATAGTAAAATATATAACAAGATGGTCAGATATATAAAAAATGATCAGATGCATAAATAAATTAGACTTATAGATAAATGGTCAGATATATAAATAAATGAACATATATATCTGTAAATGATCAGATATATAAATAAACTGTTAGATTTATAAATACATGGTAAGATATATAAATAAACGGTCAGGTATACAAATGAATGCTTAAATATATAAATAAATAATCAGTTTTAGAGAAATAAATGATTAGATATATGAATAAACGTGTAAAAGAATCATACCTTACTTCTTTACCTTTTTCTGTGTATTCATATTTTTAAACTGGACGGTGTCACTATAAACATGCATTTGTACAAGTGTAGGAAATAGATTTGTGTGAATATAGATTCATAAATGGATATGTGCATATATATATATATATATATATATATATATATATATATATGTATATATAAATATATATACTCATGTGTGCGTGGCATTCAATCAATTACTGTACGTATCAACTAATTGGCATTTATTGATTGATATATATATATATATATATATATATATATATATATATATATATATATATATATAATGTCGATCATCATCATCATCATCATTTATGTATGCGTGAAGACGATTGGTGATTTAGAAATTCCATATAATGTTCATGCTCAAACATAAGAAAACATTTATACGAGTGTGTTTAAATTCATACATGTGATAGTTCAAGTATATAGTTATTTGAACAAATACATCTTTAATGAATAGGTGAACATGTCCATTTTGATCGATAGATTGATAGATAAATGAATAGATCGATAGATAAATATGTACTTTCGTGGATGATATATGCAAGTATGAATAGAGAGATTTATAGAAATAAGAGTTGTTCTCGAAAGTCTAAATTTGTTTACATGATGTTTTCCAACATATGAACGTATTTCGCTCATAACCACTTAGTCATTTTCGTTTATTTTCCGATATTGTCTGCCTTTGTATATGCGCACTGGGATGAATACCATAAATCAGATATGTGTAGAAGTAGGTAAACAAAAACACCTTTTTATAAAACTATATATATATATATATATATATATATATATATATATATATATATATATATATATGTATATATATATATATATATATGTATATATATATGCAGATATATCTATACACACATTTACACACACACACATATATATATGTGTGTGTGTGTGTGTTTGTGTGTGTATATATATATACACACCCATATATATATATATATATATATATATATATATATATATATATATATATATATATTACGTGTGTGGTGGGAGTGCACATGTTTTCCACGCTATCGGAAGGTAGAATTGAAAGTGTAAGATAAACCGGTATGAAGTGGAGATGCAATTACCATTTATTTATATCAGAATTTTTTTTAGAGTTCCCAGATCCCAAAAGTAACCTTGCATGCTTTATCTGGGTTACGATTAACAGTGCTAAAATGATTGCAGAAAAGTTTGATTTTGGTACAGGTACATAGGTCTAGGATAGATTTGCTGGATATTTTCAGTTCCTACAAAGAATTGTACGATAAAAAATGCGTTAGGCTGAGCAGTCAAGCATAATGATATTATTTAAGTCATTCACATCAGCCACAGTAGACAACAAACCTCGGCCTTACGCACCAAAGCCAGCGGACATAGAGGAAGTTGATTTTTTCAAGTTCCGGGAACGCTAAAGAAGATTGTTTTATAAATAAATATTAATTGCTTTCCCGCTTTACATTCGGGTGAGCAGAGCAAACCTGCACTAATGTATTTCGAAAAATCTAATCGACGTAAAGTGAACTTTCGAAAAGTAGGATATATATATATATATATATATATATATATATATATATATATATATATATATATATATATATGTGTGTGTGTGTGTGTGTGTGTGTGTGTGTATATATATATGTATATGGGGTGTGTAATATTCAATTGAAATCCAAGTAATGAAAAATATTATGGTTGATTTCAAATAATGCGTTCTAACGGTAATTTTAAATGTAATCAGATTGAAACTGAAAATAACCGACCACTCTTGACCATTTGTTGAACCGAGAAACATGTGCTGGGTAATATCGTATAATATTTTGGTAATTTCCAGTACGTATATATAAGAAGACGAAAACTCCGAAAAAATCCTCAATACTGTTTTTCAATGTACGTACATCTCGTCAGGAGGAACCAAGTTGTCTTTCTTTGTTTTGAAGTAAATCTACGATTTTAGCCATCCCCCGAAGGGAAATTTTGGTGTGGATACATTAAATCGATGTCGATTTTATGTTCATCTAAGCTAAGCATCTTAGTTTACTGCTTAGGTAAAACTAATTGATGGTTAGGAGTTGTGCTATAATGATCAATAATTTTACAATAATTAACCAAGTTCCAAGTGTATAATTCTATTCAAATTTTATTTTACTTACTTCAAACTTGAAATATATTCTAGTATAACCTTTGGTGAAATTTCTCGAGGTTGAATGTGACTCGTATTAGATTAGTTATTTATTGCTAAGGCAATTTACAATTGCTGTTATCAACTCTTATCAAAGTGTCGATGAAGGATGTATACATACACATGTTAAAAGATATCTATATATGCATCTGTATATATATGAGATAACCACCACATAATATGATATATTAAAGGGATAACAGGAGTCTGAGACATCGTAGAAACCATTACAAAACTCAAATGGCAATGGGCTGGCCATGTTGCAAGAATGACAGACAACAGGTGGACATCACGACTCATAATATGAATCGTAAGATAGCAAATGCGGAATCGAGGCCGGCAGAATATGAGATGGCGAGACAAACTGGACAGGTTCAGAATATATTGGCTCCATGACGCCCATGATAGACAGGTATAGCGGATCCTTGGGAAGGTCCAATGACGGACGATAAAAGACTGATGACAATGATGCTATAGAGATACATGAATAAACTAATCAATTTTCATTAAGTGGTTTAATTCTACCCCAACTAATGAAAAGTTGGGGGAACAGTTTAGAATCATTGTTGATCAAGTTTACTATAAGTATATTCAAGTACATTATGTATTTAGTTATGTTTTATTCTCTGCCTTGAATACATTGAATGGATTTATGTATTATATTTTTGTAAGGATTTGGATGTGCAGAAGTTAATGTTATTGTTTATTTTATTTTATTCTTTCTTTCTTTTTTGTATTTCAATGTGATGTAATTGTTCCATTACTCAGGTTTCGAATTAAATCTATTTTTGTCTGCATTTCGAAATCATTTCATTTCTTTGATTTAAAAGGTTCTTTTAATCTCTAAATTTCAAGATACTTAGATTTTTTCTTCCAAACGTAAGGAACATTTGTCGTTAAAATTATTCGGGGGTCTAGCTCGTGGAAAAAACAATTTTAATTTCATATATATATATATATATATATATATATATATATATATATATATATATATTATAATAACATCCATAGACAGCTGTTTCGATACATTACATCTCTTCAGTGTGGCTATAGACTTTCCATTATCCCATCCAGTACTACGAGGCAGGATTGAAACCTTCGCTTCAGACTCGGAGGCCGATATCGTACCTCTGAGCTACGGAACTGGACGGTAAGTATAGAGGAATCTAGGTGATATATCTATTTACGCATAAATTCCCCATCGACCATAATGCTCTATTCCTATGGCAGAGCATTGCATACTGCCTAAATATGTATATAGGCAGTAATCCTTCGTTAATGCAAGTCTGGTTAAATACTCCAGACAAGGAATCTTTCCAATCTTCTCTTGCGTAAACAAATAAAAAGATTAAAAAATTTCTCCGTCAATCGTATTTAACCAGACATGCATAATTGAGGACTGATACAAAAGTTCCCAGCGCCATCTTTTGCGCTATTTTGAGGAAAGCCTAGAAGTACCTTTGAAATGTAGTCAGCTTTTCATTACAGGTATAATCAGTCAACTGTAACTTATCGTTCACAAAGCTTAGAAAATATTTGAACCCCTGGAAAAATCGTACAATTGATTAAACGAAAAACAAGGTTAAAAATAACGAGGAAAAATAATAACGATAGTTCAAGAGGACACAACCCGTAATATTTAATATTTTCTTCGGAAACGTCGTTGGTTACTGACTCGGGTAGATTCGATCAATAAGAAAAATACAGCAATATGATCAAAAGTGAGATTTTTCTCATCTTGTTTGTCAATGTGCCGTTGACGATTCCTGAATACCTTTGCACGTATAATGACAATATGTACATGTCAGAATTGATAAAATTTTGTAAGAATTTAATTTTTTTAAATTCACACAAACGTTGTATCAAACATTTAGAGAAGTTTACCGGCACTGAGAAATTTATTAGTCAAACGGTTTTATACAAAGAGCGGAATCAAAGGCTAATAAACTATTCTTTTACGTTCAACGTTGTTATACGACCAGCATTCATTGTCCTTTGCGCATGCGTTTATGTACGTGTGTGAGCATGCGCACGGGTGTTACATCTGTTGTTGGATATTTCACTGGTTGTTCATTCTGTCTTTTTTCTTTGATCTTTGTTATTCAATTATTTTTATCACAGTGCAAATCATAATCCGTTCTTTCAAAGCTTTTGAGATTCAGAGGAGTTTTTTTGTCAAGATTTTTCCTTTAGCCCACCCTTCAGTGAGACAATTTTAGGTTATAATTTTACCATTTATAGCCTCCTCACTGCAATGGTGTTATGTAGTGAGAACACACGTGGACGGTGCTCCTTTTTTAGGGAGAGAGAAACGGCGTTCCATCATTATATAATACTTAAATTCCATGTTTGAACAAATCAAGAAAAAACAGCCTGTATCGAGATGATCATTTCATACGGTCTCAAAACATCTCTGAAATTGGTACATATCAAAATCTTTCACGGGGATTCGGGAATCTAGGACCACACTTCCGAAAGCAGGCATCCCTGCGTTCTCTCACTTTTTTAGCACAAGCCAACTGCTTAAATGTTGCTTGTATCCGCGTAGAAACGCAAAATTCACTGGGAAAACGTGCTTGTAATACAGGAGTTTAGCTCGAGATATATATGCCGTATTGCTTCTCTCTCTCTCTCTTTCTCTCTAGCTCTCTCTCTATATATATATCCCTTTCTCTCTCTCTCTCATCCGTTTACCTGTACATGAACTCTAAATAACCAAACCGGTGCATTGTAGCCAGGGGTATTGAGGTACTCATCTTACTTGGCCAAATGCTTCATTCAATCATACCACAAAATCTCGTTCGTTGGGCGGTTCTTCGACCTGTATCTTCAAGAAGTATCCTTTCCGTATGATCATTTTCATCCATTCATCTCTCTCTCTCTCTCTCTCTCTCTCTCTCTCTCTCTCTCTCTCTCTCTCTCTCTCTCTCTCTCCTTTGCATGTGTGAGGAACGATCATTATTTCAAATAAAATTCCACGCAGTATTTTCCGGTGTCTTTCACATGGGATAAAGTGTACCATTGGTCTGCATGGCCAAACCCAAGGGGGTTGCACTATTCCCAGTGAATCACAGTTCTTACCCAGTCATGTATTTTCGTACTTGTTCAAAATTACATCTACCTTATTACATGACATACTACTATTACTAATAATAATGATAATGGCATCATTATCGTCGTTATTATTATCATTGTGATCATCATCATGATAATTATTATACCAGAATCTTTTTCGAAAATGACAGACAGTCTTATTTATTTTTGGTTGTTCTACCTCTTGGATTTCCACAATATATATATATATATATATATATATATATATATATATATATATAGGAGGGTTGCAAGTAAATCTACTTTGAGTTTCGCTTGTCACAATGACTAATCGCGCTGCTATAACTCAATTTCTGTGTGTGATCTTTTCACACTACGCTCTCTGAAATGATTAAATAAAATGGCCAAAGTAATGGGCAAAAAAAAAATTGTAAATAAAATCAGATCAAAACGGAAATGAACTTGTCTGAATTTGGTACTTCATTTTTTCATGTTCAGTTAACTGAAGAGGCCAAAAGCTATACTGGTTGCAATCTTCTATTGGACACAAATTCGCTCGTAGGTTGTACTCCATTCTTTTCTGTATTATATAGTTTCTATTATAACTGTTTTATGTTAGTATTTCGAAACGACTCAGTTGATTCTAGTAAATGTGTGAAGGTAATGCTGTGCTACACGTTTTTTGTTCCTTGTTTGTGAGTGTTATTTTCTGATTGTTTATGTGTAATAAGTATAGAAAGCTTTGCTTTTGCAACCAGGACGGTGAAATATTGGAATATACCCATTTCCAATTGTCCAATGAATAAAAGTGGATGCTCTTATTAGCATTTAACATGGTAAGTCATCGGAGACTTCAAAACTTTGATCACGAAAGCAAAGTTTGAACGAAATAATAACCATTCTCTAACATCTTTTGATGTAATAAATCAGAAAATAACACTTATTACCCAGGAACAAAAAAGTTTCTTGAAAAAAGTTGCCGAACGTAATTCTTATCATGATCGCAGAAATTCTCCTCGAATATTAAAATTCTTCTTTTTTATATTTCACACTCGATGCTTTAATTTCTCCTTATCTTTTTTCATGGTGACAGTGGAAATTATAATAATTAAAATTATATGTGTTATCATTTTGAATTAAGAGAAAACTAGATTTGAATATATCTGTTTGTAGCTTCAATAAGACCAAATAAAAATACATATTTTCTTCGTCTAAAAAAGAGAAAAATACAATACATTAATCTTGGTCAGAGATAAAACTATCAAAAATTTTGCAAGCATTCTTACAGTAAAAATAACGTCTTCTACTCTTTCAACAGCACCCAGACAATTGCTACAATATATCAAAATTTTACTGTTATTATTATTTGCTCCATCCTCACAATCATTATCTAATGCCAAATGATTTTTTTTTCTATTTCATCCCTCCATAAATCACCTACTGCAGTCAATATATCAATCTTTTTGTTTGATGTATTTTTTTCATTTATTGATATTCTCACAAATTAATATATGCTAATTTTATTCAGATTTGTTCGGGGAAATTTTATATCTTTCCATGCTTGACTAGATATGTACGCCAAGCCATTGAAATATCGTTGTTGTTTTATATTTTCATTCTTTTTTTTTTATCCAGACTTTTTACTGTTTCATGCAGTTGATATAAAACGTTGTATCATCGCATTTTGTATGAATTTTGTCATTTTTTTTCTTTAAATATTTTTGTGATTTTATGATCTGTTGTAACTCCCGTTCTTTTTACAGTATTTAATATTTTTTTTATAAGTGCTTATCATACTGAGAGAGAGTCTTAAGCCTGCGACATATTCTTGTCGAAAGGCGTACCCTCATGGGTGAACGTGAGGGTGAGCGGACTTTACAGAAGGCCTAGGAATATTGGTGACGACGCTCTGTGCCTCTATAAGTCGGTTGACCCGGTTCGGATGAATGATAAATGATAATAAGGCAATTTCTTTCAATATATACAGTGTTTTCGTAAAAGAGATCACAGGGGCCTATCCCGCCCCCAACTCCCTGGCCAAAACAATCTGATCTCATTGCTATGAAAAAATGAGTCAAATCAGATATTAAAATGCGTATGTGTGCATACCACGAGGAGTTTTGGTACTGAAATGTTCGGTCACTAATTTTGGAGAAAAAATTTTGATTTTTCTCAAGTTTGATTTTCTTATATGTTGATTTCTCTCACACGCTTTCTCGTATACACTTATTTATATTTATATGGGCCCATAAATATTATATATATAAAGAGAGGTGTTGGTCACTCCATTATTTAATTATTATTATGATTAACGCTCCCTTATTCAGGGTTGAGCGCTCTTTAAGTAAGGTAACTCGTCAATCATAAGCTCTTCCAACTTTGGAATAGAGCACTCTGGTGGATGGGGAATTGTGTTTAAGTAAATATATCGCTTAAATTCAACCTTTCTGACACGCCTAGTTCTGTGTAGGCAGAGGTAAAATGCCAACCTCTGGGTCTGGAGCGAAGCTTTCGATCCTACTTCGTGGTACAGGATCGGATAATGGATAGTCTATAGCCACACTGAAGAGATGTAACACAGCGAAATAGCTGTCTGTGGATGACTCAATTATTTAATTATATATAAAGTCTGCAATTTTGCACGTTACTGCTAAAAAATAATATTTCTTTCAGAAATTTCATGAATCTCATACAGCCTCAAATCATCTTACGATACCATGTTATGCAAGTCAATTATTTCTTGATCGCTGTTAATGCACTCTGTTCATAGTATTCCGTGTTTCATACAGATTATGAATATCTACATATATATTCAAATTATATAAATTTGTTTCCTTATGTTATACACCTAATTTTATCGTGGGGATCAGCTGTTTTACTATGGACCTGTTTTGGGGATATTAAAAAACAGTGTATATGTGTGAGTGTTCCTTTTTATAAAATACATTTAGAAATAGTAATTCTACTCATAGATGGAGACAATCTCAGCAGAATTTGTTGCAGACTAAATCAAGTTAAAATAATTAACAGCTTGACGACTATGAACACAATCTAACAGAAACCCTCGCATCTTCTCAACTATTTCGCTGCTCTATTAACAGTATTGACACTCTTTTTACCATTTCTGTTGCAATTACCATCTCTAACACCACTGTTAAAGCTATCAGTACCAAGTGAATGCGACCGTCCTTCCGTATGGTAATGTTCGACGTGTCAGTCCTAAACTTGCTTCTCACTGTGAGCCCCGAGAACCTGATTTCTGACTGACTCAGATAGAATTCAGTAAATAACTGATGCTCAATATAACCAGATTTCTATTCATAATGGCATTTAGATGTCAGTTACGTGTGGACAATAACTATCTGTATTACAACCATACGTGTATCGTACGGCTTCTGTCACCAATATGTGCACATTCTCTATCCATAATATCATTTTAACATCTTATGTTCCCCATATACCATCGGTTTCACTGTCATTGCTACCTTTTCTCCTATTCAAGAAAAACGGGTTGTTTTTGATTCAGGCTAAACGTGGGCATCATTATAAAAGTATTAACTCGAACCACTTGCATATATATATATATATGTGTGTGTGTGTGTGTGTGCATGCGTGCGTGCGTGTGTGTGTTTGTGTTGGCTACAATTTTTCTTTGAAAGTTTCATCGAACACGGCGGATCATTTCTGTTGATTTAACTTTTCTATTATTTTTTCTTGTCCGCAAATAATTTTTCATTTAGCTGGGTCACAATAATACTCTTCCATAGGAATAGAGCACTCTGATGGATGGGGAATATATGCTAAATA
The DNA here is from genome assembly GCA_963457665.1 of Thysanoteuthis rhombus. Classification (NCBI taxonomy): domain Eukaryota; kingdom Metazoa; phylum Mollusca; class Cephalopoda; order Oegopsida; family Thysanoteuthidae; genus Thysanoteuthis; species Thysanoteuthis major. Next base: position 53,570,898 of record OY735208.1, on the reverse strand, counting down.
AATGTATCGCTTATATTCAACCTCACTAACCGCCCAGTTCCATGGTGCAGAGGTAGGATACTGGCCAGAAGCGAAAGTTTCAGTCCTACATCGTGGTACTGGATGGGATAATGGATAGTCTATAGCCACACTGAAGAGTTGTAATACAACGAAACAGCTGTCTGTGGATGACACAATAATATATACATATGTATATATATATATATATATATACTAAACATTTGAGCTGAAAAAGAATTTTAGTTTAGAGATTTTATATATATATATATATATATATATATATATATAAATATATATATATATATATATATATATATATATATATATATATATATATATATATATATATATATATATAATCTGGGAAGCTTTACAGCTTTAAACACTAAACATCAAAAACTTTTTTAAAAAGTTTAGTGTCACTTCAGTCACCTATTTCCTAATATCTGTCAATGTAATTCTAGCAATTTTCCTCGGTGTTTTTCCGTTTCACATATACTTTGTTTTAATGGTGCAATGTATGAATTGTCTTTTGTTGGGATCATCAACTGTTTAACGTGTAATCGTTTCAGGGATTTTGAAAACAAAATAGCCTTATCAACATGGCACCCAAGCATTGTTGATCAAACACCACCTCCCCTTCTTATTATATAGTTTACGTCATATCATATGGAGTTTGTAATTTTTTAAAGGTTCTATATGTTTTGTATATTGATATTATTTTATACTAAATATACTTATTTATTTGGAATAGGGCTTACTTACGTAGGTTACCCAAAAAACGTTTTTTCAACGATAAGGGATCATTAAGCATGACAAGAGACACGACTTGATGTTTGTGCCATTTCTTTGAATATATACATATATATATATACAAATAAATATAAATATATACATATATATGTGTATGTGTGTGTATGTGTGAGCGTGTGTGTGTCTGTGAGAGAGAGAGAGAGTGTGTATATATCAATAGAAAGAAGGTACGACAATAGGTCGAGATATGAACACCGCTGTTGCAGCAATAGCTTCAATCACCAGTCATATCTCCATCATTGCTGCCATTATCATTACAGCCACCATATAGCAACTATTACACCATCTATTATCACTATTATTGCAACCAACACCATCAATACCATCGAAACCTTCGCGATCACTATCACTGCCATCAATACAATTGTCTCTCGTGCTATATTAAAATAATCCCCTGCCCAACCATTACTATCATTATAATGTTCACTGCCCCCCGAATCACATTTTCTGTTATTCTTTCACAATTCTTGGCACCACCGAAGCCATGGTAACCATCACTAGATATAACCACCATCGATACCATTGCGATACTTCCATCTCTGCGATCATCATCATTCACCTATTTTTGTCAATACCATTAACATCACTCCCATCTATATCAACAACGTACCTAACCATCCCTATTCTCTCCGGTTCTACCACTTTCACACCTTGTAGCCACGCCAGGCGAGCAAGGGAAATGCCGAGCAGGAACAAGACGTGGGAGATGGTTCAAGTTTGCATATCGTTTTAAACAAATATCGCAAACTCTTCCGTCCGAGTGGTTTCCCTTTAAGAACGGTGGCCATCGGGCCGTGGGTCTGAGATAAATCAGGCATTGGTTCCCAGTGTCGGTGGCAGGACCTGTTCCATTGTCACCGGGTATTCTAAGCTGGCGTTGGAACCGGGGCGGGGGAGACGCCAGGTAATGGTTTCCGGGCGAACGGTCTCGTTTTGAAAGCGTCTCAGCGGCGTGATTCTCGCCCCTGTTACCACGGTGACATGACCACGTTGTCAGAGCCTCTTTCACGCGCCGCCGGTTTTCAATGGTGCACAGATGACGGAGATATGCCTACCGTGCCTGGTTTAACTGATGTCTCGTATGTAATAATTATGTAAGGGAATTTTCCGAACACAGCCTTAGTAATAATCACATCAACAACAAAATTCAGCAGATTTTGGATTCAGTGATCGTATTTCTTGCTGTACAATGCACGTGTACAACTGTAGTGATGGGAGTAGTAGTAGTAGTAGTAGTTTATGGTAGTTGTAGTGGCTGTGGTAATAGAAGATGTGGTTTAAAATATTGGTTCATGATTACAGATTTTTTTTTAAATATACTCTATTTATGTTTGTTGCAGTTCAAACCAGGTGTAATATTTTTTTCCGAATCCTATTCATAAACATTTTATAGGTTAGGGGAAATAGTTTATTCTCTTCTTGCATTTGATGTGTTATTTTCTTTAAAATCATTCCAGGGTTTCAGAAATACACACGATCCAATTGTATCATAATTCACACACTGGCACTCACACAATGGTTGTAAAAACTTCTTTTTTTGGATTATTGGGATCGTCTGGTTTTTAAAAGTTGAGCTTGCTCTGCCAAAGGCTTGCCATCCGAGAGAGATTCTACGCTCGATTTCATCTTCTTCTGAGGATCATCTTAAATAGGCAGTATACATTTACGGCAAACATATCTTGCTCAAGTTCACGTGTAGTTCCGATTTTAAATTTTTAATCAATATTATGCACCTGAAGTGTCAGTCTGTCCGTCACATTAAGGAAGGCTACTTTGCAAATTTGCTTTCAGCATGATCTCCCTTAGACTATAATTATTTTTTTAGAAACGATTTCGGAATTATTTTACAGGTTCAAATTTATTTTACGTGTTGAATTATTATAAATAAATTACCAGTGTATTTTTTATACTATATATTGCTTTGTACTCGCTTACATTCCCATTAGTCTTCTTTAAATAATAAAACGCTTTAGATTTCTACCTTTTGGTATAAGTTTGCAAAGCAACGGGCAATTTCAGTAAGACAGCACAATATATCAGGAAGAAAACGGGAGTCGGAGACATCATAAAATCCATTTGAAAACTCAATTGGCAATGGGCTGGTCATGTTATGAGAATGAAAGACAACCGATGGACATCACGACTCACAATATGGATCCCCAGAGACCACATGCGAAAGCGAGCCTGATAGAATACAAGATGGAGAAATGGACAAGACAAATTCAGAAAACACTGGCTCTGCAATGCCCAAGCTAAAGGAATGTGGCGGATCCTGTGGAAGGTCTATGTCCAATGACGGACGTTAAAAGACTGATGATGATGATTATAATTTTATTTGATAAAATTTTCAGTATCAACTCCTTGGTCACTGAATTTATCTATGAAAAGGTTACTTTTGTGGAAGAATGTTGTTTCTCAAGTCAGCACTCTCTCACCAGCCTTCATGACATCACAATAAATACCGAAATAGAAAGTTAATCCCGGTTCTATATAATGGAAGAAAATTATTCTTATCACAGATTCTTCTCTTTTCGGGATAATGACCCAAACCCACTTTCTGCTATATAATAGCAATAAAACTTAAGGCCACCCTGGGTATGTCTTGGCTTTTTAGTTCCTTCAAATTTAATAAGAAATGAATATAAGAATTAACAATAGCTTATTATTATTATTGATAACACCTTTGAAATAACCGTGCAAGCATACTGACATAGGGCACACTTTTAGATAAACATTTAGGAAAGCAAGAGATAATAATCAGTTTATGGCATTCATATCTTCTTGAAGTCTTCTGAAAAATTAAAAATGCATTACAAACAGTTAATCACAGCAAACCACAACAAACCAGTTTAATCGGGTCCAGGTTATTAATCTCTTCTTTATATATATATATATATATATATATATATATATATATATATATATATATATATATATATATATATATATATATATATATATATATATCCTAGCTCTAACTGTTTATAGTAGAAACTTGAAATTTAGCACACACTATCCTCTCAATGAGTTGGGGAAATACCTTTTCCGTTTTTCAAAAATTCTCCTCCTAAATAGGTTTTTATTGGGGGTTTCAATTTACAATGTATATTTAAAGGCACCTTAGTTTGTCTTGATGTTTTGTTATTTTTTTGTTGTTGTTTTTCTCCATCATGCATTTATTACTCAAACCTGGAGAATGTTTTCATCAAAATAACTTAATTTCGCGGCAACCATTGCTTAAATTACGAGGTAAAAATATCATATATGGATGGCGATTATTCATAATTTCCCTTGGCATGCTAACATGGTCATTTTATAAACTCATCTTACTCTGCTTTTATCCAGATGACTATCCAGACAGTCTTACTTAAGGCAAATATTACAGCTGATTTATTTCTGGCATTGATTTCTCTGTGTGGTTGGAATCCTGACCCTCAACTAAACAAATAATTTCACTTGTTTTCGCGTTCTAATAATTCCAGCTTTAAAAACGAAGACATCCTCTCCCACGAGTCGGTAGAATCACCCTCCGGTGCCTGCACTTTCAAAGAAGGCACACTTGGGTATTTATCATCACACAGCTCTCCTTTCAAATAAGTAATTGGCGTGATCAACTGGAAATATATATTTTTGGATCCCTGGAACAAAGTGGCATAGTTCGCTCAACTTTTCAACTTGGCTTTCAGCTTCGAATGCATCGATTTCTTTTTTGTCCAGTTCTTTACATTAATCACAGTTGTTGGTCAGGCAATGCGAAGAATAGGATAGACTGCAGTGGTCTAGCGATTTGATCAGTTAGCTAGGCTTTCACCACCCTATAAACGAATGATGTCTTTATCTTTTAGACATACTGACCACACGAGACGAATTTTAAAAGATTATTGTGTGTCTACAAAAAATAGCATATATTTTGTGACCCGCTGAATTAATACTGTAAATCATTTGGTTAAGAATGTATCGTCAAATAATAAGGAGTTTACTGGTGTATATTACCGTGTCTTTCGATATAATTTCATAATTATTGCCATCTGCTTTTAAAATGACTCCACATATCTATTTGATGCTTCTCGGTTGGTTTGTCAGTCCCACTTATATTAAACAACTGAAATAAGAAGGAAGGAAGAGGTGTGATGCCATTAAAATGAAACTATTCCAAGCATTTTTATATGCTGCTACTGATGTCATAATAGAACTTTTGTATTCAAAAAATGGCAAAGGTAGTTGAAAATGTGCAATTTTTAACTTGAGTTATTCTAATACACGCAAAATATTTCCGAATCATTATATTTTACAGGTATGAGAATCAGTTGACTCACAGAAAGACTGCTTGACCTTCTTCCTCCTCCTTTTCCTCCTTCCACCACTACAACCACTGACCGTGGGCACATCGTTGAACTAATGGTTTGTCTATTTACTTTTATAGATATTTATATCATATAAGTACTGCAGATTTTTTCCGAAAGTCGAATTTACATAAATACATAAGCTGCCATGAAAATATGAAAAATTTGATCAGCCAGTCTTCCAAGTTATGAGGGATAGCTGGGTTTGAAAAGCAACAATCTAAAGTCAAGAGTCAAATGGGTTGGCTTTTAGTTGGATATTTAAACTAATTTCATTATAAATATGGAAGTCTTTGTGTGAAGAGGGAATGGCAAATGAGATACTTTATACGGGGACGGTTCAAAGAGGAATTGAACATATGAAGACAGAACGCCAATAAAACGTTTTACCATCCTCACTTCTGAGTTGATGTGTATCAGTGATGTTTCGTACTTGAAAAACGCATCATATATATATATATATATATATATATATATATATATATATATATATATGTATATATATATATATATATATATATATATATATATATATATATTTAAAAAGCAGAAATTCTGCGAGTATAATAAATTTGAGAATTTTTTTTTTTCATTTTTAGAATTACAACATGAGTTTCGTCTATTAAGAGCCTTGTCAGATAATTATTATTCTTTTTTTTTTTTTGCTCTTTTGGATTTTTAGTTGAGTATGTCATTCTTGTAAGACTAGTTTCCATAAAGATAAATGTACTGTGACAGTTGAGAGCATAGTAATAATCACGGTATTTTGTTGCATTTCTCTTGGTTGATAAAAGTTATAAGTATTTTTTTTTCTTGCCATTGCTGCCTGTGTTAGTTTATCTCATCACCTTGGATGATTATGTTTTAGTCTTGACATATATATATATATTCAAATATATATATTGCTAACTTGAAAAGGATTTTTTCTTCCATAGTGTTTAAAAGTTTATTGATAAATCACTAAAAATATATACATATGTGTGTTTGTAACCTGTTCATATGAACATAAATGCAGCTACAAGAGGAAAAAAAATTGCTCAAAATCAAGTTAAGCTCATGAGATATTACCATACCTGAATATGACGGGCCGTGCCATAGCAATAAACCTGTTTTGTTTTTGATACCCCCGAAATACGGCCCGAAACTGCTGCTGAACCCTAAAATAAAGGCCAAAAGTACGGATATCAATTTTAAAGAATACAACTAAATTACATGCACCAAGACCCTAAAATAAATTTTGAAATAGTTATGTGATAAGATTTTGGAATAACACGAGACGGATTAAAAATGAATTGCGCGGCACCTAGTCTTGGATACTTTGAGAATATATGAATTTCCTTTTTAGCGGTAAAAAATGGAAACTTTACATGACTACGCATATGAATATATTGTCTAGAAAGTTTCACAGCTTTAAACACTGAATGCATTACAAAATTTCTTCAAAATTCATTTTGTGTCACTCCAGTCACTTATTTCTTAGTATCTGTTATGTAATTTATCTAATTTTCTTCAGGGTTTTTTCATGTTTTACGTATACATACAATGTGTAGATTTTTTTTCTTGCTGGGATCATCAGTTATTTACCATGTATCTGTTTCGGGTATTTTAAAAACAAATAGTTATATTGACATAGCACCCCAGCTGTGTTGATCAAACACCACTTCCCTTTCAGCTATGATATTAATATATAGCTTATTTCTTACATGTAATTTATCATTTTATATGGAGTATTACGATAGTGTATCGTACATGGGTATTATTTCATACTGCACATCATTTAATTTGTATGAAACAGGGCTTACTTATATATTCGCTACACAAACATGGTTATGTTCCTTTCCTGGGGTTTGCCTAAAAAAGCCCAAAAATAAAAGTGTTCGTATAACGATTCCATTATTTCATCATATTTAAAGCTATGCTTTAACTTAACTTAATGCTGAATAAATCGAGCACTTTATGAAATACACACGTCAAACATCAGATATTGAATAACTGATTTTTACTTTGTATATATATATATATATATATATATATATATATATATGTGTGTGTGTGTGTGTGTGTGTGTGTGTGTGTGTGTGTGTGTGTAGAGAGAGAGGGGGGTTGGATAGAAGGAGAGAGAGATTAAAGACAAGAAGAACAGAAGAATGGTGCATTGTTATTCGTGCATATTTTTGTTTATTCGCGTTCTATATCTGCTGTATTTTTTTTCAATATGGATAATCATGTTAAGAAATGTTTATATAATCTGACAGAATGATAACAAATGTGTTATATTATATTGAAACTCTTTCTCTCTATATATATCTGTGTGTGTGTGTGTGTGCGTGTGTGTGTGTGCGTGTGTGTATGTGCGTGTGTGTGCGCGCGTGAGTAACTGAATTAAATTACAGCTGAGACTGTTTTGGTTCTCTTCGAATTAATACCAAAGGAAAAGACATGATTCCTTTCATCCGCGCTCCATCATGTCGTCAGTTATCGTGGAAAAAATCTCCATCAGCCACAATTGAGAAATGCAGAGAACTTATTCAAACCACTCTCCCACTAATACTTTACACGCCTGTACCCTACAGTAGGGACCAATAATTTTTGCTCTCATAGTCAAACTCAACAGGTCCCAATCATATGTGCACGTACACACCCATCAAATCTCAGTGTGCGAAAAAAAAAGAGGGAGGGGGTTGATTACAAAGCTTAATTCGTATAAGCCCAGAAGCATGGTGCATTTAGTTAGGATCGAACTTACGACTCCGTAGTATATATATATATATATATATATATATATATATATATATATATATATATATATATATATATATATATATATATATGTACTACGCATTATATATATGAGTGTGTGTGTGTGTGTCTGTGTGTAAATACGTATATATATATATATATATATGTAAATGTGTGTGTGTAAATACGTCTCTCTCCGTATATATATATATATATGTATGTGTGTGTGTAAATACGTCTCTCTCCATATATATATATATATATATATATATATATATATATGGAGATATATATATATATATATATATATGTATGTGTGTGTGTAAATACGTCTCTCTCCATATATATATATATATATATATATATATATATATGGAGAGAGACGTATTTACACACACACATACATATATATATATACGTATTTACACATATATATATGGAGAGAGACGTATTTACACACACACATACATATATATATATACGTATTTACACACACACACACTCATATATATATACGTATTTACACACATAGAGACACACACACACACACACTCACTCACTCACTCACTCACTCATTCACACACACACACACACACACACACACACACACACATATATATATATATATATATATATATATATATATATATATATATATTGTGTTAGTGCGTGAACGCAAGTGATGTCTTTTCTCAACTTTTTTATTCACATTTATAGCGTAACAAATACCGGCATACATATATACATATATATCTAGACATGCATATCCACCACAGATAAGTACAAAATATTTATCCATACAAATACAGACATAGAGACCTATACATTTCCTTCAATCACAGGGATTCCGACCTTTGCCCTTAATAACAGATCTTTTCATTTCCCCCCAGGTGAACATACAATTCATTTCATTTGCATCGCTCTCTTTGAAGTGGATGGTTTCGTGACTCTGTCATCCGTGTGCCTTCTTCAGACCCTCATTGCTCAGTCAGTGGGGAGAGGATAAAGAGGAAATCGTCCTGGTGACAACACACGCGATCTCCTGGTACTCTTGTCGCATATGTCCAACAAGTAGCTATGTGATAAATAATTACGTATGCACATTTCAAAATATATATTACTGAAAATAAATTAAGCATAAATGCACACACATACAAAGATCGAAACTCAAGAACTTAAAAATGTTTTTTTTAAATAATTCCAATGTCGTGTGTGTCTGAGTGTGTATGTATGCTCAGATAGATGGATTGGTAGGTAGATATGAAGAGGAAGATGATTGCTTTTTTAATTTTTTTAAATATATTTTTAAAAAAAGATATGCTGCTTAGTCGTCATAATGGGTAACACAGGGGGGTTCTAAAGATTACTCAAAAAGTAGCCCCACTGTCGTTTTAACGCATGGATGAGTTTCTGTGAAGTTGCATTTTTATGTTGTTAGTTGTGAAGATATGCATTCATTTTCCTGCGTCTCCATTTGATTACTTATGTGTATATACAGAAAAAACCTGCATACTCACACATGCACGCACACAGACACACATATATGTGTGTGTGTCATATATATATATATATATATATATATATATATATATATATATATATACATATATGAACTGACTGCTTGAAAAACGATGTAACAACCTTTAATCACTAGTGCATTTCTTAATAATTGAACTATTCACAATATCATCATACATGGTTCTTTGACCCCAAAGTTATTCCACAGCACCTGAGCAGTACCTCACGATACTACCAGGTATATGATGTCTATATATAGTTACTGAGCTGTAGTGTGCTTGGTTGCCATTGAGTTCTTCACCAATGTGGTCTTGTCCTAGATCAATCTTGACTTTTTAATATATATATATATATATATATATATATATATATATATATATATGCGTAGGTGCGCACATGTGTGTGAGTGTGTTTTGGATAAGTTTATATTATATTTTTGGTACAGCGTCCTCGATCATCGGTATGTTACTAATAAACTCGTCGAAAAGAGGCGCCCAAAATGTCAAAAATGCTTTTTTTTCCAGAAATCAAAACAGTTTTTGAACTTACAAATTCAAGAACGTTAATTTTCAAGTCTGTGTACAAAACGGGTTCGTATCATTTTCCCGAATCTGTATTGACCGCTGGCTTTCTCACTACATTTCCATTGGCTGAAAGGTCATTTTCCTTAGTCATCACGTTACGTGTAGCGAATTACCCGAAAACAAATGGGGTCAATTTTCGGGCTTTCTTTAATGCCCCATTGGATTTCCAAAAACACCTGTCATCTTTTTATTTTCTATGATTGGTGAGTTAAGGGTAATTTCACTGAACCTTATTTTAACAATGTATGAAAAAGAAAGCATCTTTTGTAAAATTTACACTAAATGGTCATTAGATGTACAATAAGATTCAGTATTTGAAATGACGTTTATAATATTCATAGAGAAAAGAACACAGCGGTCGAAAGAGGTTCGGGAAAATGAATGCCACTGGGACAAAACTGTATGACCAGAAGCGCTCGAGCACACAAAAACCTGCACATATGAAAAGGGCAGGAACCCATCTCTGACAATAATTGAAAATATGGAGATGAAAATATTGAGAAACTAGTTTAGTGCATCTCAATGTTTTCATCGATCTGAACCTATGCATTTCGTCTATTGTATAGACTTCATCGGGGAAGGACGTGGAACAGAGATATATGAATGTAAACTAAAGACTCCTGACGTCAGGCAGAAACCGGTTTCATTATTATCATATTGTCGGATTTTTTTATATATCTACCTAACATGTATAAAGATAGTAATGGGTAAAGCAAACGAAAAGGCTAAACTTACAACCGCTGGTCCCTGGTCACATTTGCCACTTGCAATCCCAGTTTTTTTTTCTCAATTCTTACCCTAGTTTCAATTTTCATCGAGGAGTTTTTCATCATTATACTTTCCATTATACGTTCGTATTCTTCCCTAATTTCCTCCCTCGGCTGAACCCCAGCCCTAAAGAAATTTCTACCCAGGGAACCAAGTACCTCCCGTTTAAGAGTCTAGCACAAAGTCATTGTATTAAGGCGTTCAATGGAACTAGCCTTCTATCCATCTGTCTACGGTGGACACTCAGTATATTAGTGTGTGCCCCTGTGCCTGTCCAAGTCTTGAGCATGCTAGTGTTTTTTTTTGTTGTTGTTTTTTGGTTGCATTTGTCAACAATTGGCAATAGAAAAATCATTGATTGCTTTTATTAAACCAAGATCCGCGCTCCTTGACAATGACTCGAAAATCTTGGCTCTTATTTCGGCAGTGATTTGACCGAGAGCCCAGTCCTGCATCAGCCACTCACGGCACTTTCTGCAACCCACTACCACCCTCCACCGATTCTTTTCAAACTAGTTCCTCCACCACAGAAATTCCAGCAGAACCCCTCCTAAATTGGGCTAGGCCTATCGGGCACACACTCCACATTTCTAGCAAGACCCTAGCTCTCTCTCTCTCTCTCTCTCTTCCTTTCTCTCTCTCTCTTTCTCTCTCTCTCTCTCATGCTCACACACACACACAAACAACCAAACGGGATCTCTCCCTCTTTCTCTCTCTTCCTCTCTCCACCAATACCTCTCTCTTTCTCTCTCTCTCACTTTTGCTCTTAGGTTCTCAACCTCCTTTGGCCACTGTCTCTCTCTTTCTCTCTCTTTCTTTACTTTGCTGTTAATCTCCCAACTTGTCTGCTCTCTACAGAGAAAGCCTGACCATTCTCCGAGAATAACAAACAAAGTGAGAACAACGAACGATACAAACAAGCAAACAAACAAAAAAATGGCATCTTTGTGATTTCGGTCGAACATTTCGAAGTTTTGGTTTAAGGTTTTGGACGATGCGGGGGCTGAAGACAAGGGGTAAGGTTTGGGAATCTAGTTGGGTTTGGAATTATTGACGCAATGTTGAGGGCGGTGGTGTTGCCATGGAAGTTGCAAGACGGTGGAGAGCACAGAGAGAAAAAGGTTGCGTGAAGAGGCCACATTCCGAGCACATCTTTAGCGGCACACGTTTACGACAGGCCGGAAAATGTCAGCCTTGCTCACGCCAAAAGCAGAAAGGCCAAAGACGTTGCAATAAAAACAGTAAGGCTCAAAATGAAACCCCATTGTGATTTTGCATGTGTGAAGGCATGTGTATCTACATGAAGGTGTATGTCTGTGTGGTTTCTATCAGTGTTTGTTGGTGTATGTGTGCGCTTTTCATCTAGATGTTTGAGTGAATATATCCATAAGCCTCCAATCTATGTTGGGTTTAATGTGAATTCATCTCTCTCTCTCTCTCTCTCTCTCTCTCTCTCTCTCTCTCTCTCTCTCTCTCCCTCTCTTTCTCTCTCCTCCTATCTATGATTTGGGCAGCTTGTGCTTATCTGTTTCTTGCCTATATATATATATATATATATATATATGTCTGAAACAGTTAAATAGTAAACAACTGATGATCCCCACAAGGAGAATTCACATATACTACAATAATCTACCAGCAAGGCTCAAAAGTGAAACCCATTGTGATTTAGTATGCGCGAAAGGATGTGTATCTGCATGGTAGTTTTTGTCTGTGTGGCTTGTATCAGTGGTTGTTAATGTATATTACTGTGCGCCTTTCATGTGAATGTTTGAGTAAATATATACACACGCTTTCAATTTATGTCGAGCTTACATATATATATATATATATATATATATATATATATATATATATATATATATATGTATGTATGTATGAATTCATAACTCAGTGTGTATGCAAGTATGTGTGTGCATATGTGTTTATCCGTCAAGTGTATAGGTTAGCACGTATATATATATGTGTGTGTGTATAGATAGATATTTACGATTTTGTTACTGATCAGTTTAACGCAGTAATTGCGAAATATATATATATATATATATATATATATATATATATATATATATATGCATGAATGTATATATGATTTAGATCAAATCTGTGTTAGAAATTGTGTAAATTGTGTGTATTTCATAACATACAAAACTGAGGACGTTTAATGAATGTGTGTATTGAATACACACATCCATGAATACGTGGATCTATGTCGCCTCTCATAAATGAAATTGATATATTTAACATTTCATCATGCTCATTATTGATTATCTTTCCTCAAATATGACACTGCAAATGATGGGTGATTTTCAAAGAAGACCGAATAATCAAATTATTTATTTCGATAAACTGGTGAATAATAAAAAAGATGGACATAATTTTGTTTGTCGGCCATTTTGCTAGCATGCTAATTTAGCTTCACACATTCTTTCATGGCTAGACTAATCAAATTTTATTTTTGCTCCCAGATATGTTAAAATTCGCTCTAGAACTACATTCTGGTGCCGTCTATGACATTTACCGAGTTTAGTTTAGTATGGCACGGGGCCAAATTAGAGTAAATGGAAGTAAGAAGATTGTTTTGTACCATTTTTCCAGATGAAGAAGGCCTATCTGCCTGCTTGCCTTGAAAATCAGCGAGGTTTCTTTTCAATTCCATCATGTGAACTGCATCAGCGTCTTTGGATGAATACCGGCCTTTTGTATGGTTAGGGGTGTTTTTTTTTTACTTGCAAAGCCGTCCTTTAGCATATCACGTTGTTGTAAACTATCAGCTTCACATTTGCCGCTACAATTTGTATAAAAGCAGAACATTTAAATACAGTCAAGGTATTTTTTCCACTCAACAAATATCGGAGTCACACGTTAAAACGGCTACCATAACAAAGTTGTTTCAAAAAAACGTCTAAGCTTGACTTAGAGTGGAATAAGAAATTATTTCAGCCAATGGTGTATCTTTTCATCAGCAGATTGTGTTCAAGCTTCAACAGAGATAGCATTCAAAAGTGTTATACATATAAATTATGGTTTGCTTATCTGAAAAATACTACTCACAAGTATTTACAAAAGCACAAATCTGTTCTTTATTGCATAAGATTGCAGGACCATTAAGGATTTTGAGCACAGGGATCCATGTTAACTCACTAGTTTGGCAACTCGTTCAAATATTCTCCCAATGTGAATTCGCCTTTTGAATTTTCTTTATAAATTCTGATCCAGATTTCAAAAGGATAGAAAAACTTACTCTTTTTTTAAATCAAAAAAATATCAATCTAAAAATTTTATCTGAAAATATCTTTTCAGAAAATTAATAGCTAAATAAATGCATGTCGTATGGTGTTTGGTCCTTCTTGCATTATGTCACTGTTTTAACTCTCGAAATCAGCCTATTTGAAACAAAATGCTGGTTAGTTCAAATATTTATGAAAATAACTATATATAAATATACACATATATATATATATATATATATATATATATATATATATATATATATATATATATATATATATATATATATATATATGTGTGTATTTGTGCATATATATATATATATATATATATATATATATATATATATATATGTATGTATGTATGTATATATATATATTTAGTGAGTGCAAAAGAATCTGAGACATTTAAAAATATTCATTCTATCATATTTATACAGTTTCAAAATTGATGAATTTAGGACCAAAGATGAAAAACTACAAATATTGGAAAATATTGAAACAAGATTGGACGATAAACATTTATGTACAAAAATCAGATATCTTTCGTCCAAAATCTGCAATTTTTCAAGGTGTATAAGTATATTGAAAAAAAACTTTCAGAAATATTCCGGTTATTTGTACACCAACGATGTGTATCGAAACTGCTATACCATGGTGAAAAAAAAAACTGGGGGACCACTCGAAAAAGTATCACGTGTAGATCTATTTCTTTGTGTAAAACGGTAACCTGCTAGGCACCTTATCTAATAGACATGGAATTTTTTTCTGACTTTTTCTTTTTAGATTATTTCTTTTAAATAATTTGTATACATTCTTTAGAGAAATATTAATTCATTTTAAATTCGGTGGACGGCTGACTTACGTTGCGCACAGGTGGTTGCAAAAATAGGTAAGTGAATTTGAGTTCCTACAAAAGAATCGTTAGTTCTTGGGGCTACAAAGCCTCACACACACACACACACACACACACACACACACACACACACACACACATATATATATATATATATATATATATATATATATATATATATATATGTATGTATGTATGTGTGTGTGTGTGTGTTTGCACGTGCGCACGCACGCATTTGCAAAGTAGAAAAAGTATCGAAACACGCATATATCGGATACATACATTTCTATATATAATACGGACATATGTCTTCGCTTTCAACGATTTGTTTTACCTTTCTCCTTCCGTCAGCCGAAGATGGTAGCTGTCCACCTTAGCAACAATAAAAGACATCACCTTTCCAACAACCTATACCGCACCAACGCAGAAAAAGAAGCAAAGAAGGATTTTAAAACTTCGACCAGCATTTTCTTTACCCACCTTGTCCCAATCTATTCATACGCTCTAGCCCCCGTCCCCCCATTAAGTGTGCCACTCTATTTCTCTTCCAAACAGAATAATATCGGTTTTTCAGTCGCGTTTCCTCCAGCCACCGGGCTCTTGATTAACGTGCCTTGAAGACGAAAACCTTGCTGGGAAGTCGCAGTATACGGAAGTGCGAAGCGAGTAGAGACACTTCCTTCTGTCTTTTGTCCATTGTACGACATCAGCAATAGCTGGAGACATGGGGCCCTTCAGT
This sequence comes from Thysanoteuthis rhombus, assembly GCA_963457665.1. NCBI lineage: Eukaryota > Metazoa > Mollusca > Cephalopoda > Oegopsida > Thysanoteuthidae > Thysanoteuthis > Thysanoteuthis major. The sequence continues at coordinate 53,555,308 of OY735208.1, read as the reverse complement.
GATAGGGAGGGCACAGGAAAACAGCGGGCGCTCTCTGCCAGAGGCAGTAGGAGTATTTTGGACGATAGGAGAGTGAAAAAGTTGGGACTGGTTGCTAAATCATTTGAATTTAAAGCGGGAAACATCGACATTTTGAAAATCCAGTTTGCAATGTTATTTGAAAGTTTGTGAGCGCATGTGTGAAGGTCTTGGTGTGAAGAGAATATATATATATATATATATATATATATATATATATATATATATATATATATATATATATTCCATAATACATGTTTTCAGTTCGTGAAAATGCAAAAATGGAAGAAAGAAAACAGATTTTATCCGTTGTAGATGTTTAATCACATTAGTCAATATTTAACACGGTAAATAGAGCTATCAATATATGAAAAAAAAAAAGAATTACAAGGACATATAGCCGGTGAATGTTAACATTGCACTCCCAAGCAACCGTCAATACGTTGCTTATGGGCACAAAATGTTAACATTCATTTGTATAAGTATGATTGAACACAACGGAAAGGGAATGTCGTTTTAATTAAATTTGTCTTGTTTTCTCTCAAGAAAAAATAATTCATATATATATGAAACGTTAATCTATGCTGTACGAACGACAGTTTGTATGGATATACGTACATTATATATATATATATATATATATATATATATATATATATATATATATATATATGTATATATATATATATATATATAACTCAGTGATCTGACTGCATATCACGTGAGCTTGTGCTTCTGAATCGTGGAAGTTAAAACATGAATAGGTTGGGTGTATCTATACTAGTGAATGAATATGTGCGCATGTGTTTTGGAGTATCTTACCAATCTCAATACATCAGATTTGCCCCTACGCACGTACGTGTCAGTATTCATATTTAGATACGAGGTGGGAGCTAAAAGTTTGGATGATTTAACTATAAAAATAATTACTTACTTTAACCTATTCTACACTCTCTCCAAAGAAATAGTCAATTTTTTGCTGTTTACTCATTAACTCACAAAAGGTAGCGGCAAAACAAATACTACATTCGGTGCGCGTGCACTGTTCAGATTTATCGAACTTCTGAGTAACACTTCGAGCATACATATATATATGCATGTGTCTGTGTGTGTGTGTATGTGTGTGTGTGTGTGTGTGTAGGATCCTGTGGGTTGGGAGATCCCATCCCACCCGGTGTTGGCTACACGTATGTAAATGGGTCATTCTCGATCGATTAGCGTGTATATGATTTTGTTGATAAGGGTTTGTTGAATGCATTAGATCAAGGAGATAGTTCCCGGTAAAAGGAAATAAATATGTGTGAAGTGTTAATGGATGTACGTCTAAGAACTGGCTCATTAACACATATATTCACTCCTTTTCCCGCAAATTGTCTCCTTGATCTAATGCAATCATCAAGCCTTTATCAACAAAATCCCATACACACTGGTCGATCGACCTAAGTTACAACCACAATAAAACTAAGATTTGCTTGATGTAATCTTATTTTCGTTTTCTCGCACCATTCTTCGCCAGAGGCTCTGAAGAAGTCTAAATTTCAGACGAAACGTTTGCTACCAATAATTTGAGATGTACTAATCAGACTCAAGTTTTTTCTCTCTTCCATCTTGACAACTTTCTTTGCAGCAATTTTCCTCTTTAGCGTATTTCATTTAGAGCGACGGATAATTTTTCATTTAGCTTTTCCTGTCTGCAGAACGATTTTTTAGTTCTTTTGGTTACAGGAAACTGTCCAACTAAGTTTTTAATGTTCTTCTTCTTAGCGCCTTGTGAATGGAAAAATATACAATTGATCCACGGACAGGTAAAACTAAATAAAATGTCAACTCGACAAATTTGTCGGTTGTCCTCAACGAAATACGCTCAAGAGAAACATTGCTGCCGACATACACATTATATAAATATATTTATATATTATAGAATATATACAACAAATCGTATAGACAGTGTATTGGGTTTCCATCTTATTGATATACTGTAAGAAATTACTCTTACTTTGATTTGAAGTATTACGTTTAGAGTAAATTGCAGTTATTTACCTCGCATTTCATTGTATGAAGCTGCTTTATCTACGGAGTATTTACTCAGAATACATTACAAGTAACTGCATTTAGTTTTAACGATTTCTTGAAGGTCGTCTTACACTTCTTTGTGTATACATAGTTTTATTCGTTCGCTTAATTAAGAAGTATAATTTGTTTGCGTGGTTTTATGTTTGATTCATATCATAAGCCAATTTTTAAGTACGTTTTTGATTTGATTTGATTTCGTATCTTGAGAAAATCTTTCTTTCTCGTTTGTTTTTTGGAGTAGAAAAGGTTTGTTATTACATTGTAGTATTTTATTTTGATTTTCTTTAAATTCTTCATTTTTTTTGTTCTTTTGGGGTTTTTTCTGAAGAGTTCATTATTTGGTTCTTATTTTACGTTCAATTCCTATTACTAGCTTTCTATTGCTTTTTTCATATTTTCTGGTTGTCTGAGTGTTGTAGAGAGATTTGTAAGGTGGGGAAGAGTGGATTACATTTTAGTGTTTAAATCTTTCAAAATAATTTAAGAGTACCTGGTTTGGTGGCGGCATTTGACACCTATCTCTGACTTAGAATTAAGTACTTCATCCCTACTCTTAAATGTCTGAATGTGCAATTTTTCTCAAGGCACAAATTACACCTTGAATCAAGGTTAGTCTTTTTTTTATTATTATTTTCTAGTCTATGATCAGATTTTCTCCTTTATTTCAAAATTAAAAATGATAAGAAAGGGAGGTGGCCTTTCTGAGATTTTCAAAATGAAAAGAGGAATTGTGGTTTGTCTGCCCTTGAAATTCAATTTACATATTTTTATAGAGATATGTACATATATCTGTGCCTATTAGTAAGTTTTTGATTTTGTGTGTATCAGTTTTGTTGCTTTTAAGATTACATTATATTTGCTTTATGTGATTTAATTGGTAAATATTTCTTGTATTTACCAAAGCAAAACAAACTATAGACTGCAATAGAGCCACTCAGAAAATCTCAAATTTCAAGACTCAATTGTAGCCACTGGTGAACATAGACCTCGGGGAATTGGCATTTTTTCTTTTTACGCATGCAACTGAGAAGCATTTGATTTTACTTGGATCCACTTCTATTTGCTTTATTTAACGGTCAGGGTTGGATGAATTTATATAATAGAGAACAATGTATTTGAATTGTGAGATATATATATATATATATATATATATATATATATATATATATATATATCATATTTATGATATTAGTGGTGTTTTCCACTGGTAACATAAAATGGAGTAAAAATAATAGAAATATCCAGATCCTTGAGAATTTGTATGTTATCGATAAACACATCAAAATAAGGTTCAAAGAGGCTCCAAAAGCTTTTATTTCCATAAAAAAAATTTCTAGAGAGATGACTATTGGTGTACTGATGCTATATTTCAAGTCTGTAGACAAAGCAGTATTACCTGGGGCAATGGATCGCAAAAACACTTAAACAAACACACAAATGCATGCACTTATGGAATAGGTTAAAACTTCCTACCATCTTTGATGGCTACGGTTGTTCAATTCCAAAAAGCTTTGATAAGTATAATATATCAATGCAAAATAACGACTCATATAATCATATCAATAAGTCTGCGACCCAATGACAAAAACATTTATTTCACACAACAAATACTTTTTTCAACATAGTCTCTTTTTTTAGCTGATGCGCTTGATTCAATGATGTGTATCAATTTGCATTGATTGAACATTATACAGGGGAAATCTCGGATCAGAATTTAGATAATCACTACACATCATACTACGGTCTTACTGATCAACCCTTGTATACACGTTCACTTTCAAGTATACGTTCACGAGTGTACACATACTTACTTCGTGAAAGGAACAAAATTATGGTTTCCTAGTCACCTTCCTGGGACTCGATAAAATTGCAATGGACTTCACATTTGAAACCCTGTCTTAAAGGATAAAAAGGTTTTTCCAAGGCACTACAAATTCGAACCCCACACGCTGGCGCCGGAACAAACTTTAGGCTACGTCCATTTGATTTGCTTCGAAGTAGGCAAAGGTGCTGATTAGTTTTTTAAAAAAATACATTTGTTTGCAACATTAATGGATCAATGATGTATGCAGATGTTTGTATGATCCAAATATGATAACCAGCTAGTACCTCCAATGAAAAACGAACTCACCATCACTAATTTACAAGATCATATCAATAATCTACAACCACACTGTTAAAAGGATTTTTATATGAATATGAACAAGTTCGTGTGTGGTACATTCAAACAAGTTTCATTTCTTGATGTAAATTTATATGAAAATATATGTGATTATTTTTGTGCGTGTATATTGTTATTCTTATTGTATGTATGTACACGTATCTAGGAAAATTGTAACGTGTTTGTATATACATAGTTTTATTTACAGAAGAAAAACTTTTTTCCAAGACAGCTTATATATGAGTATAAATGCCCTTTGAATTACTCATCTTGGGGGAATAAGTCGTTTTGATTTATTTGCACATGATAGAAAATAATGTGTTTGTGTCTGTGTACACAGGAGATAAGCTAGGCTGGCCTGGGTGAGGTTGGAAGGACAGGGTGCATGATGTTGACTCCGTAACTTTCTAAACAGGAATGCAACCAAATGTCAACGTCAAATGATGACGTCATTTCAAAGACATCATAGACACACGAAAGGAGTAACACATCATAGTTTTGGTGTTATTTTTACTTCACAAATCCTTACAAGTTATTTGAAAGAAATTTGCATCATTGCTAAAATATTTCTTTTGATAGTGACCACCTCCAAAGCTCGAAATCAGGCCTATTTTATTTTATTAAAAATTTTGCAAATCTAACTATTCAAGCTTAACTCCAAAAATCAAAACAGAACTTAATATAAAAATCATTCAATAACTTATTTTTAGAATTAAGGGTTTAGTCCTACATGTGCCTGCAAAACAGTTCTTCTCAAAGAGAAATGGACTTTAAAAGGTTTTCTCTTGGGTTAGGTACCAGGATGTTAACATCAGGTTCTTCAACTACTGCAAATCGTGGTGGCAATTTTGCTGGGCAAACTTGTTGGTCCAACATAGCCAATAAGTACTCAGTGGGATTGGGATCTGGGGAGTTCAGTGGCCAGTGAAATACTGTCGAGTCATTTTCATGTTTTTGAAATCATTGCTGTACAACTCATGAAGAGTGGTAGGGTACATTGTCCTGCTGAAAGATATCACAGTAATCATAGAAGACTGCTGCCATGAAGAAGTGTATCTGGTCTTCAATTTAGTTGAAGTAATTGGTAGGCAACAAAGTCCATTCAACACGAATGATAAAGCCCAGTGTTTCCTAGTTGTACCTTACCCTAAGCATCGCATAGTCTTCACTAGTTTGTTATTTTCCTAGAGTTCAGCGAGGCACCATCATTCCCCCGTGATAACGACGCACACATAACTTATCGTTCACTATATACAGAAGACAGCAGGACCCATCAGACCAATCGATCTGTTCCCATTGATACAAGGTCATGCTATGTCTATTGCATACCTATTTGATGCATCTTTTTGGCAATTGATATTGATTAACATGGCAATTTAAATAGACTTGCGGCGATGAAGACCTAAGTACGATATACTGCGTGTTGTCACACGTTTCTTCCTTCACCTTCATTAAAGTTATCTGTAATTAGAGCCACAACAGCCCTTCTATTGGCTTATGCTGGGCGAGAAAACCTTTATTTGCTTGTCGAATCCTTGTCTTAGCTTGGAATGCCTTTTCTGTCTTTAGATCACTGGGAAGATACACTCACAAAAACTGAATGTGGGAATCCTACGAGTCACACTTCGCCAGTAATGTTCTGCCCAACTATATTGGACATAAGAATTTTGCCTTTCTCATAGTCACTCAGATCTTTTTTATATTCCATAACTACGACATTCAGCACCTCACAATGAAGTACACGAGGCTGGCTCTCCTACTTATGCAGTAAGTGTCATATACAGTAGGTGTCATTCTTGATACATGTCGTTGGTCATAATGTTCTGGCTCACCAGTATATGCCTTTCAGATATTTCTGAGATTTTTTAAAAAGATCAGAAAAATCACTGAATCAGCACGTATAATGTTGTTAGTAATAATATCATTGACACACACCCACGTACAACACACATATGAATATGTTATTTTTTTCATATAGATATGTACATGCACACATAGCTATATGTACGTGTATCTGTGAATATATATATATCTGTCTATGCGTTGAATGTTCACTTGTTCACCTGTTTCGAATGGTGTGCATTAGAACAAATTTTGATTGAGACTTTCACTCAAAATGTCGTTTCATACTGTCATTGTTGTTGCTGGCATCATATATTCATAGAACAACCAATACATGATAATCTCATAGACACGTATACATATGCGTACAAGTTCTGGTCCAAATTTTACACCAGCACAAACATACATACATGAATGTGTGCATGGGGGTATATACATGTGTGTGCATGTGTGTGTGTGTTTGTGTGTTGTGTGTGTGTGCGTGTGTGTGTGTGTGTGTGCGTGCGTGTGCAAGAGAGAGTTCACAAATACTTTGAACAGTGGTAAAGAATATCAAGAAGCAAGGCATAGAAAAATTGTAATTGTTGTTGGCGTCATATATTCACAGAACCAGCATTGTATCAAAACCCCATACATACATATACGTGTGTGTGCGCAAGTTCATGTTCTAATTCTACGCACTCACAAATATATATGCATTTGTGTGTGTGTGTGTGTGTGTGTGTGTGTGTGTGTGTGTGTGTGTGTGTTAAAGAGAAGTGGGGGTATATATACTTGGAACAGTGGTAAAGAATATCATGGAGCAAAGCATAGAAAAAATGCTGAAGGTAAATAATTCAAAATCAGTGGCGCTTGCAGCAGGAAACGGGCGTCTCTGGTTGAATTAATAAATGTCATGCCAATGCTGCTTTCGTGTCCGCCATCTTGTTTATTCCACCGATAACCGATAGGATCGACGATTTCTGATGTGACCGGAAACGACTCAAGGGAGATGCCCTGCTGGTGAATTGAGGTGAGGGTAGACACGCCCTCAGTGTAAATGCACATCTTTTCACAGGCTTCTTAAAAAGATTTTCCCCGATTCCTTCCTTCCTTCCTCTCTTCTTTCTTCCATCCATTTTTTTACGTCCTTCCTCTTTCTTCATTTAAAGTTTATTTATATTGGTTTTCTTTCACTTTTATACTTTCTTTCTATTTTTCCTTCATTTTTTTTCTTCCATATCTTTCCATCTTCCTAATCTACCATTTTTTCATTCATTTTTTGTTTCCTTCCTTTTGTTTTTCCTGTTTATTTTTTCATCTTTTTTTCAGTCTGTTCAGACCTTTTTTTTTTTCGTTCACCCATTTTTCTCAACATTTTTACGTCTCTATCTCCTTATGTCTTCCTTTCAATACTTTCATTTTTCAACTCAGTTCTCAATTCTCTCCTTTCTTTCTCATTCTTCCATCTTTCTTTAACGATTCATTTTCTTTTAACCTTTCCACTACTCTAGTCATAGTTACTGTGTTTGGTCTTTTCCCTTTTTCAATTTTCCTTTCTTCTTTTTATAGTTTAGAGTTTTGTTCGAATATATATATATATATATATATATATATATATATATATATATATATATATATATATATATATGCGTGTGTGGCACATGTTCTGGTCTGTTTGTGCGTTGTTTTTCAGTTCAATGACAATGCAAAAGAGAAAAAAGCCTAAAAGAACAGAATAAGTGATGAAAAGAGAATATATATATATATATATATATATATATATATATATATATATATATATATATATATATATATATATATGTTTGTGTGCGTGTGCGTGTGTGTGTGTATGATCTTGTCTGTCTGTGTGAAGTTTTTCGGGTGCTTAGTGAAGAAATATCTGCAAAACCTACGCCGTCATGTTTTTCTCTCCTCCCAATAAGCATCTGAATTCCCCAAAATAAAAATAAAAATTGGTTCAACAAAAGTTTTGCAGGAGACAATGCATTGGAAGCAATGGTTAATCTTCAAAATATTCTGCACAGTTTTCTCCAAATTTACGCATGCGCGCTTGACATCCTGTGTATGTCTGATTATTATATAAAGAGTTTCGATGCCAGAGCTCACAAGGAAATGCATCAATGTGTGTTGCTTG
>OY735208.1:53514577-53539577 GCA_963457665.1 Thysanoteuthis rhombus | reverse complement strand
ACGTATACATGCACATCGAAGAAATCTGGAATAGAAATATACAAATATATAATGTCACATACAGCGAACATATTGAAATGCATATAATGGAATGATTTCAACCGTAAACATCATTAAATAATAATACATATATGCATGCAATTATGTACATATATATGATGCAAATCAGGAATACAATATATTCTGATATAATATAGTACAAGATTTATGTTTCTGCTCTGTTTGGGCTTCCTCAAGCAAATGATTCGGTATTTCAGATTCCTACTTAGGACATTTTTATGTTAGCTGACACAAGGATTTAAGTGAAAAACAAAATATTTTCAGAGAGGAAACAAATCACCAAGAGCTGATGGTTTAACAACAAACTGATAAAGAAAATCTCTACACTATATCTTGATAATTCATAATCTATAACTACCAACAAGCACAATATCTCCACTAAATAAAGCAGAAAACATAACAAGCAATGACCAACAACCACAGAAAGAAATGGAGGAAAAAAAGATCTATAAATAGAACAAAAGGAGGATCCTACACCTTAGAAAAATAGACCCCCCCCAATGTTTTTAATAGGGATCTAAAATAAACTGAATCATTTGCTCGAAGGAGCCAAAACATGGCCAAAACGTGTATAAAACATTAAAAGCCAATTCTTTACTTCATTATATATATATATATATATATATATATATATATATATATATATATATATATATAATCATAAGTTGCGTTGTATCATATTTAGACTCTTATTTGAAATGATCTCCCGTGAAATCTGTACATTTTCAAGGAATGAGATTATGTTAAAAAATAAATATTTGTGTATAAAATGAATGCTTTCATTGTCATCAGTATTCGGGGAACTAAAATTGTGCAATGGCTTAGAAGATGAGATTCTTCATTCCTTGTTGAGGTTTAGAGTGTAAAATGTCTGGTACAACACGGAACACACTGGGGTATTTGACAGATCATCAGAATTTGTTTAGTTTTTTTCTAATTAACCAAGCTTTTGAGGAGCAATTATGTATATGATTTGGACAACAAAAAACACCAACACATTAATACAATGTTTTTAAGTTCTGATCATCCATACTAACTTGAAGGGGTCCTTATCTGCATCATCACTCAGTCTCCATCACTAGTCACGTAAATGAAGGACACATGGTGCGAACAAATTCAATTTGCAGCATGTTTTAAACGTTTAATAACAAATATTTTTTTATAAGGTGATACTTAAAGTAACGGCTTTTTGAACAAAATTATCTCAATAAAAACTGTTTTATTAGTGGGAGATTTTCTATTACAAATTTTTAATTCATCTGCCAACACCTGGAAAAGTGGCAGATTGATGATTTTTTACGAAAGGGATTTTAAATTGAAACGGTCTAAAACTTATTTTTACATGCATAAAAGTGATTTTTCGTTCTTTGCAGCTATCATTATCCTAATTTTTTGCGGTTAAATTCAAAATTAAACCTTCAAAGAAGATATTGATACTATTGTGTTAGGTTTTAGAATCATTTTAGTGATATATATATATATATATATATATATATATATATATATATATATATATATGTGTGTGTGTGTGTGTGTGTGTGTATGTGAAATTATTGACCCATTGTTGCATACATGTATTGCTACCTGGAGGAAACTAGACATTCTATTCAACTTATGTCTCTAAGTTCCAGTGAATTGGAACATCGCAATCACAATGCTGTTATATGAAAAGGGACCCTTGAAGATGTTAACAACTAAAGGCCAATAAGCTTACTCAACGGTATCAACAAACCAAAGTGAACACCAACCGAATCTCCAAAATGCTATATGAAGACCAACCACAGGAAAAAGCTAGCTTCAGGGGAAGCTACTCAACAATCCATTCGGTAAATCAACTGAAAAAAAAAGTATAGGAATATGAAATGTTAATCTTTGTACATTTTGTTGACTTCTGGAAGGCTTTTGGCTCAGTGGAAATCCCCCCAATTATTGATGCCATCGTACATCAAGGCGTAAGCCACGTTTATAGAAGAGTCTTGCAACATTTCTACAGGTACAGCAGTTCCTTCATCATAGAACATAAAGACTCTGGTCCTTTCAGCTCGAAAAAGTAAGACAAAAAGATACCAGCTCACTTAAATTCTTCACAGGCTGCCTCAAGATGATCTTTCGAAACCTAGACTCAAAAAATAAAGAGATCAGAGTAAAATGCAAATACTTAAATAACCTCGGATTTGCTGACAATATTGTTTTTGTTTTTTTGTTTGTTTGTTCGTGTTTTTTTTTGTTTTGTTTTTTGCAGAGAATCTTCATGTGAAAAAAGGTAAGTATCCATATGAATTTCATTAAAACATTTGTCATGTACAACAAACATTCTAATGACAAAGACATAAAAATCAAAATTGAAAACGTGCAACTGGAGAAAGTAGATAACTACATCTACTTACGACAATGAATCCCCAGGAATTCCTCAAAAGACGAGGAAATCAATTGAGGAAGGAAGGTTGACAAGATTTTGGTAGAGCAAGTTTGACCTTCAAAGACAAGAAAATCCTATTAGTCCTAAAAGAGAAGAGTTTACCACCATTGTATCCTCCCGATAGTCATCTATGGAGCTGAAAGAAGGAGCCATACGGAAATATTGACCCTCAACCTCAGAGCCATGCAACGTACTAAAGAGTGAATAGTGCTCAACATCACATGGAGAGATCAAAAGACAGCACAATATATTAGATGAAAATAGATTTCATAGAATCTATTAGGAAACTCAAATAGCAATGGGCTGATCGTGTAGCAAGAATGTCAGACAACCGCTGGACTCATAACATGGATTATGTGCTGAAAATAAGATCCAGAGAGTATTGGCTCCATGAAGCCCACGACAGATAGGTTTGGCGAATCTTGGGATAAGATCTATGTTCATTGACAGACGCTGAAAGGCTGCTGATGATGCTGATAGCAGTGTGAAAAAGTACAAATACCCTCATGATATCGCAGCGCAAAAAATATTTACCGACAAATAAACAATTACTATATATATGCAGACATAAAAAACTATGATGCAAAAAAAAATTCATAGTGAAATTCTATGTCGGCAAATCCCGGTTGCCTTTGGTTGAGTACCACCTGTAAGTCGTTGTCATTAGTTATGACATCAAATATACCTGTGTCCAGCCGCTATATCAAAGTCACTTGCTGTTTTGTTTTGAGGCTTAGGTTAATATGACATTAGTTAATTTCTGATTGCCAAATAATCTCTAGATTTTCGAAGTTATCCGAATACGTCGCATCTATTTCATGCTAAGTCTTGTTATAGGCACCCTGAACAATAGCACCACCGTATACTGAATGGTTGAGTTCGTTACTCGTTTGGATACTGACTTAGCCATTGTATCATGGTTGTCAATAGCTAATTTTTGTCCGTGTGAGGAAAGTTGTAAGACGATAAACATTTAATAAACGAAGAACAACATCATTCACATAAATTTGCATCGATGCGCATATCATAACAAATACAAAAACGCGGGAAACATTCACAGAGACGCACAAAATGCCAATTTTCAAAGCCAGCACCTTTTTTGTCTTATCCTAGATTTGCTTCTAGTTCTACAAAAATGGAATCAATCTGTATAGCCTAAATAAAGAGATGACGTTAGCATATATAAGTGTGGGTGTGCGTGGAGACAGTGAGGGAGGGAGAAATTCGTGAATGTATGTATGCGTGTGATATGTGCCCACACAATTCCGTCGAGGATCGAATTCAAAATGGGAGCATGTGTTGGAGAATAAATAGTATAGCCAGCCTAGATAATCAGCATTTGAAATTTTCGCATGTTATTTGAGCTAGACACTGAACTCTGTACCTCTTTCTCGCTCTCACTTATACCATCAGTGATGGATGGATCGGCTACCAAATGCATAGATATAATCAACATTGAAACAGAGACACATCGCAACACATATTTTATGCATAAAATCTGCAGAGATACTCAAATCCCATTGATACTCTCGAATAAGCAAGCTGTACATAAAAATCCCATAGACACATTCTTCAAACTACGCAATCACACATACTCAAGTACATAACATACGCATACAAACACAACCTCGCGCACACATGTATCTGTATATCCATCCATGTACGTAGTATGATGCATACCCTTTCCCTGGCATTCTTTTATGTATCCTTTCTTCTATGAAAGCTTTCTCGTCTAATAAAAGCGAAGGCACGCGTGAGACGACCGAAGGTCAATGTGACGTAGATTCGTGAAAGAGACAAATTCTTGCAGCCATCTTCAAGCATCACAATGGGCGTCAACCGCTAAAGTCATTTTCAAAACCGACGGAGTCTTCAAGAAAACCATCGTCATCGTTGACCTCTGTGAATAAACCACCTTGCCTTGCCTTCTCTGTTTCCCTGTCTTTCTGAAAATGTATATATATATACATGTGTGTATGTGTGTGTATATATATATATATATATATATATATATATATATATAGTCTTATAAATATATATATATTAGTCTCATAAGATTTGCTCTTTTCCGTTGAAAAAGAATTTTTATTTTAGAAATTTGATAAACTTTACACGGTTCCTAATCATCTTATGATGTTCTGTTACGCAAGTCGTTATTTTCAGATCGATGTTAATGCACTGTATCCAAGGTGTTCTGTGTTTCGTACAGAATTTGATTTTATTACTATTATTCAAAATTGGATTTTAATGTTTCACCTTTAATCTTATTAAGAGGATCATCAGCTGTTTTAACATCGATAAGTTCTTCTCTGTGAGTTGAAATACAGCACAGGGCTCAGCATTTGTTTTGCAGCAAACCCTCATAGAGGCAGAGTACACCCTATTCCTCACCACTCCTCAGTCGTCTGTAATTCTCACCAGCCCAACTTCGATGACTGTATAGAAACGCTAAAAATACACCTAGATAACTAAATAGTATTTGCCTCCTCTCTTTAAGTCATTTCAGCTTACGAATGATTTTATAGGAACGACCTACTCTTGGATAACGGGAAACATGAACATGATCAATACCTTAATACATATATACATACATTGGTACACATAGACAGTTATGACGTTTGACGTCATAATGAATTTGGGGAGGGCATGAAATTACTTGTCATTGTTCTCTGTACCTTCGACATAAATATATAGTCTCTGGTGGTCGGAGAACAGTGTGATATACTTTTTTTCTATGACTCTTTACTGCCCCAAAATGAGCTGCAAAGATTTCACCCCCAAAATCAACTTTCACTGATCCCGATTACAAATGTGCATATATGTAGATGTGCTTAAATGTATGTGTATGCACACTTTTCTACCTCACAATAGACACAAAGGACTATTCAATAGACAAGCGAACATTTGCTACAATATGAAGATGTATATGAATCCATTCTTTGTAGAATACGAATCCAAGGATTGATAAGACGACATATTTGCTGTTTCTCCTCGTTATCATTTTTGTAAATCAATGATAATAGTTTTTCATTTCTCATCTACGGTTTGTCTACGGTTTATGAATCCAATACCACATACACATACATACACACATGCACACACACATGCATATATGTATGTATGTGTGTAAGTATGCGTGTGTGTGTAAGCATATATAAATGATATGTGCATGGATTTTTATGCATAATCCAATACATAACATAGACAGCATTTTGTTGTTCTCGGTTTTGCCGATCTTTGCCTTGACATAGTTTGTTCTGATGCATTTGTTTTGGGCTGCCATGATGATGATGTTTCTCTCTTCAGGTTTCCTTTGCACGTTAATGTTCAACATAGTTGGTCAGCAATATTTTGATCTATCTTTTGGATTCCTTTCCTGTTTCCATTTCTTTTCCTTGTGGTCTTCTTTGCTACTCCCTTGTTTGCCACATCTTTTTTCCCTTGGTTGTATTGCTTTGGGCGGTTTTCATCGTATATTCTCTGTATACTTGCACATACTTTCCTAATCCCATTTTGTCCTTCTATACTGATGAGTCCTCTGGCACTTTCCTCACTCGTTGTAGTCTGTCTGTGTCATATCTGGGGTTTTAGCCTTGTGCTTCGTCATATATTTCCGAGTTTTCCGGTCCATTGATTGGAGTTCATCTTTTGTCCATCCAAGAAATGATCCTTACAATCGAAACTGCCCATGTGTTCATTCCTTTTATCGAATTTCAGCTATATTTTTCTTTTCTCCCAAAAGTATTCCTTTTTATTTCATTTTTTTCTATTTTATCAAGTCACATTCGAGAACCCCTGAGTATTTATAGCGGCCCTGTGTGATTATGCTCTAATTTTGTTGTTGTCAGGAAAGTCAAGTCCTTCTGCCACCATAAGCCTTCCAATGCGCATTACCATTATCGTATATTTTTGTCGTCGCTGTGTTTTTTAAAAATTTGTTGAACAGCATTCCGTATCCTTTCTCTTTTTTTTTGCAAATAGTTTTATGTAACCCAAGTTCATGAGTTGGTTGACTTTTTTCTTCTCCAGGAGAATTGGTATCCTTTGCTGTTTTTCAAAATTCTGTTTAGTGGCATTTTTCAATGTCCCGGTCGTAGCAGTTTACATCACGAAAAAGGTTAAAACAATTCCCTACACATGATTTTGACGCCATATTTGCATTTACTCAAAGTAGCGCTGGAACTGTTTGCATGTTACATGACCGGCCTTGCTGGAACCTGAGAGCGTGGGCGGAAAATTCATGTCGCAAAATACGGTTATTTTTTATTGCTTTTCTTTTGTTTGTGTCCGTTTCTCGATTTTCTATTATTTTTTGGCCTTTCATCAGAAACCGTCAAGTCAAACTGTCACCAAAACTGTCAATAGGTTTCTCCAGTTTCCGAGATAGTTGATTGAATGGTTGACTGGCTGGCTATGTACATAGGTCTCATCTGTACAGGCAGCATCAACGGAGCTAGAGGGCTGAAATTTTTAACATTTACTCCTTTTTAAGTCTTGAGAAAACATTTTTCTTTTTTTTTTCACAATTCCCCCCATATTTTAATATACCATGTTCATTAATGCTAAACTGGTCCCTAGTTTGTGCCAAGTCACGTTTTTAGTGATACAACAAAAATCGAGAGAAGTAACTTATCCAATGATCAACTCTTTTCACATTTTTTAATCGATCGCCTCAACATGGTTTGCTGCAGAAAGATAGTCACGTGACAGTTTATATGTAGCGACTAACAAGACCTATTCTGCTTTGGTTTTGCTTTATTTTTGCTGATTCCTCGTCTTTTATTTTGTTTGCAAGTTTATATTTATTTTTAGTAAGGAATTTATTTTCACATTTTTTGATTTTCGATGTTTATTCCCTTTCCGATAGAAGCTGGTAAATATTCACGCCATCCTAAAAACTATCAACCATTTTAGATAATTATGTTTGTTTGTCTTCGAACTTTTTCGCTCCCTTTTCTTTTTTCTCTTTTTTTTTTCTGGCTTCAAATTTGCATCGTATTTTGCAAGTAGTCGTTACCAGACTGCATTTTCGATTATTACTTAGCTGCTGAATTCTGGAATGACCTCATAATGCCAAAATAAGCCGAATGGGATATTGGGCGAGTTAGTGATTGGACGTCTCATCGTCAGTAGTCAGGAGTGGGTACATTGGTTGGTGGGCTGTTCAAATCTTATTCGGCTAATCAAATAATTTACCAGTGTTAATGGTGCATCCCTTGATGGCTTTTTGCCGAGGCGGAAATAAATGTCGGAGACCAACTAAACAGCAGACAGATGCCCACGCATGTGCACAGACCCACGTCGGTACTTAACACCGAAAATGTGCATACATATTTATGTGCTGATTCACACGTGAATAAACGTACATATTTTTGAATAAGTTTACAATTACGCTTTTTGAACTTTAGAGAAATAATACAGCCGTATTCAAATTATTCAACACACACATAAATGCATACACGCTATCATATTTATACTCCCAGTAAGGTACATACATTCAGATGTATGTATATATATATATATGTATTCATATAAAGATATAAAATTGAGAAACATTGAGCAGATATGGACAGCGGATGGACAAAACGAGAAATGGATTTAAAGTGGTTATTCGGGCCTCTGTCTTTCCAGCTGGCTGCTTAGCTCGGATAGTAAGAGCAGTTCGATTCCTTTAGCAGCCCATTTATTTTCGTTGTTTACTCTGTCAAGGCCAACTGGCACATTCACCGTGAAAAAACGAGATGTCAGTTCAAATAGAGTTTTGAATAAAGAAAAAGAATTTATAAGTCTCCCTCCCTCTCTCTCTCTCTCTCTCTCTCTCTCTCTCTCTCTGCAAACATTATTTTTAATTTTCATTCTTATTGTATTCATTTTTATATCATTTTGAAGTTATGTTCTCATATGTATTTGTAGTTATGAAATAAACTGGGATTGTAATTTTTTATGCGACTGATTTTCTTTTATCATCATTATCAGTGTTTTATTGTTCGCCTTTGGACATAGATCTTCCTTGGGTTTCACCAAACCTGTCTACCATGGATGTGACAGGGCTAATACTTTCTGAACTTGTCTAGCTAGTCTCGCAATCTTATACCCTGATTTCGTATGTGATCTTTGGGGATCCATGTTGTGAGTCGTGATGTCCATTGGTTGTCTGATGTTCTTGCAACATGACCAGCCAATTGCCACTTGATTTTTATAATGGATTCTATGATGTCTTGAAGTCCTGTTTTAGACCTGATATATTGTGCTGTCTTGTGATCTCCCTGTGATGCTGAGCATCATTCTTTAATGTGCACATTGCACGATTCTTAGTTAGAGGGTGAATCTTTTGGAGTGACAAATTTGGCAGATTCAGAAAGTATTGGCCCTGCAACGCCCGTGATAGAGGGGTTTGATAAATCTTGAGGAACGTCTATGTCAAACGATAGACGCTAAAAGGCTGCTGCTGCTGCTGCTGCAGCTGCTGCTGATGATTATGATGATGATGACGATGATGATGAGGAGGAGGATCTATTTTTGGATGTTCCATGGATATCACCGTTCATAACGAGATCATATGCGAAATTGTGGACTACAGGGAATATAATGATGTGATGAGCCAGAAAAATGCAGAAAATACTGGTTCAGCAACGCCCATGATAGAGAGATGTCGCGAATCTTGTGGAAGGTCCATGGCCAGCGACGGATGCTAAAAGGTTGTTTATGATAATGATGATGTAATACATTCATACTAAAAAAAAATCGATGATTTTTTATTTGTCATATATGCAATACAAAAGTTGCAGTAATCAGCTCCTGTTGAAATAGAAGTTGTAGTGGAGTTCGACGCTGCAGCAACTACCACAATTTTTTCTAATCATATTTTTGAGATCACTGTATGTGGTTTATTTGTACATTAAGGTACAGTAAATCGCTGGGCACAACTGCAAAGTCGTGCTCTATTTCTTTGAAATACATTTATATAGAGAAATAGTCGAGCATGGGTTATTGTGCCGAAAAACAAGATAAAGATTGTTCCTAATTCACATTTTTCCAGACATTCATCAATAAAAAGAAAAGTTAGTAGTTAATTATCGGAGATATCAGCGATTCGAGAACTTTTAATTATTTGACAAAGAAGTCTACAGGCAGGATAAATTCTAATCAAACTGCCAACAAAAGAATCAGCGACACAAATGTAGGCCGAGCACAAACGATGGAATCAGGTCGACAACGATTAAGTTTATTGACCAACTCTTAAAAAAACACCTGGATCGTGGCTTTTTAAGTAGAGACATTGATTTTAACTATATTTACACGAGAAGAAACATTCGAATCAAAGGATACAGGTTTCTCTACCATCAGTTTTATAAAGCTAGGACTTTTCAGCGTTCCTAGACCCCAAATATGGTGATGATATGTTTCAAGCTTAATAGTCGGAGTGGTTTGAAATACAGGAGACCAACCTTATGGTAAACAAAGGCGTTACCATTCCCTAATTGTACATTTACAAATAAATGAATGAATGAATTATTTTTTGTTGATATTTTTCAACAATCTTCTATCAGATTATTACGATAAAATCAATACTTTACAAGTTCCAGACATTTTTATCGACAAATGTATTTTTTGTGAAAAGTCCGTGGTAGTTGCAATATCATAAATAAATATATGTGTATTTATGATTTTCTACACTTTGTTTATACTGTACTGCGTATTTTCTATAATATGTGATTTCGCGGTACGCCGGAAATCTTCAAAATATATCCCCATTAAATTGTTCATGACAGGATCACGAATTATTGAAACTGCAAATGAATCCGAGATGCTGTACTTGAAGATTCAGTGTTGGCCCAATGAATAATGGTAGGGAAATTGAACCGGAAACATTCCAGTTGAGGGCGTGTCATTCTTAGGGAAAGCATAAAACCACCTTTTTCTATCGTCATTGATCATTCAATGCTGTTAGTACCATGTACGATAGTGCAGTCTGTCACTTGTTATTTGGAGAGGAGATGAGTACCGCCAATCAGATAACATTTTTCGAGAAATACCAAGAAGGACTAAGCATAGTTACTCAACGATCTACAAGGTCAGGAGATAACCAGGATCCGTCAAAAAACTGTCATCAAAACAGTCAACATAGGTTTCTTCAGTTTTAAGTTTGTCTAGCTGGCTGTCTGGCTATCTCTTTCTCTCTCTCTCTCTCCCTCTCTCTCTCTCTCTCTCTCTCTCTCTCTCTCTCTCTATATATATATATATATATATATATATATATATATATATAAATGTGTGTGTGTGTGTGTTTGTGTTTGTGTGTCATGCGTATCATGCGTACAGGCTGCACCAATAGAACAGGAGAACTGAAAATTTCAATATTTACTCCTTATCATGTCTAGAGGAAAACTTTTTTTTTATTTCCACTCTAAATGAGGTTTCATCGGGTGGTGTTCAATTGCAATGTAAATTTACGCTAAATCGATCCCTTACTTTGTGACTGACAGTATTTTTTGGAGAGTTCTGACTTTTTAGTGATCACTGTCCAACATAGCTAGAGTAACTTATTCATTGATCACCTCTTCTGATTTTTAACTGATCACCCCAAAAGGTGTTGGTCATGTAAAGATTTCTATTGAGTGGATAACCAGAACAGTTAGATTCAATTCTAATCAGTTTTATTTGATTTATCATAATATTGTTTATAATACATTCACTACGTTGTATCTTTGGAGAGGGAACTGGCGATACATTTTTTTCTGTAATATCTGGAATAGCAACATTTTTCGTCTTATTTATATGGATTTATCAAAACCCATTATTTTAAAACCTTTGAAAAGTTAGCTGTGAGAAGTATTGATCTTAGAATTTGTTTCCATAAAGGCCAATAGTATAGGCTTGGCACTGAATCTTTGATCAAGCCTCTTGAATTAATGCTAGTTGACGGAGAATGAGTTTGAATAAACTTAAAGGTCCTCCGAATCGACAGCTAGATCATGACGGTACAACGAATGTGCTCAGTAGCGGAATCGAAACATCCAAATTTAAGTGCGGACTGGAAATAACGAATAACAAGTCTGGTTAGTCACTCAATAGAAAACGTCGTGTGACCAACGTCTTTAAGAAGCATGTCGTGTTGAGGATGATTAATGAAAAAAATGATGAAATGCGTGGTCAATTAATAAGTTACTCCCTAAGCCTTATGTGAGACAATTAAAAAGTTTTCAGCCCTCTAGTTCTATTTGTACAACCTGTATGCATGGTACGAACGTACATACGTGCATACATGTATTGCCAGCCATCCAGATAGACGAACTTAAAAACTGAAGAAACCTATTTTGACAGTTGTAGTGACTGTTTTACTTGGCGATTTCTAACAGTAATGGTTGTGGAATGACGATCTAGGTAGTTGGAATGAAACGCAATTAAAACTAAGAAAGAAGAACTAGCCATAAATTAATAATGGTTGACACTCCTTCATCTAATTAAAAAATCAAGTTTATCTTACTGTTACTTATACTATTAATCTATGTAAAAACAGGTATCAAATATGGCGTCAAGTGATGGGGAATTGAGAGTGAGTTCATGCGGTCGGATAAGATCTTCTGCCAGACGTAGGGTCCTCCTAGATAAATTGCAAAGAGCAGCATGGAAAGATAGGCTTACCGAGGATGAAAGTTCGAGTTCTCGTCGAGAGCTTATTCTTCATTCCTGACCCACATCGTTTACTGATGGTCGTAGAATGACACCCGAGTAGCGGCAACAAAATTCTTCTAAAAAGGAGATGAAAGAAATACGAGTCAAAAAATTGATAACTGAGGACGGGAGTTATTCGGAAAGATGAGAGGTTTCGGACAATCTACCCAACATTCAAATAAAGAACTATAAAAAAAATTATATACTATGGTTGTCATTTATCAAAAACAGTTAGATCAAAGCAATAGAATGATTCTGGATTGTTATCTTTTAAACCCTTTGGAATACAAATCCGGGTTCTAGATGGAAAAGCCAAAAACTTTTTATTATCGTTAGTCACGATCATTCTCAACACAAAATGTTACCAACATTTTTGAAGGATACCCAAAATGTTTTGCAATATATTATTAATTCATTTTTAATTCAAATATGATGAAAATGTGAATGATTTGGTTAGACGCTAATGCGTGTTCTGTGCCCTTCTCGTCTGACCTTTTCGCTGAAACGGACAGACCTATTTGCTAGAACAATGAAATACAAAAATAGCAGGAATGAAATTTAGTTGTTGGACGGTCTGCAGACCAGAGCTTCTGTGACTCACATCTTGTTTCAGCCCGGGAGAATTTACTAATGCAATTAATTCAGAGTTGAGTATAACAAATAACCCAATAATTCTTTACTCCGAAAATTGTTCCCGACATCAAAGGATAAACTTCAAATGTCATTACTTATTAAATAAAATTTCAATATAGCAGATCGATGAGACCACAATGGCTAACTATTAGTCTTGTCTTTTATGTGTGTAAATATCTATATACGTTTATGTGCTCATATGTGTGTGGGTGTGGGTGTAGATTTGCATATATGTGAAGATGTGTATGCATGCATATATGTATGTCTGTGAGTGTATTCGAGCGTGTTTATGAATAAATGTACAGATCTGTGTATTTCTTTTGCTACAGCTGATTCTCATGAAAAATGAAACTTCTCAGTTATGGTGAAAAATCAGCAATAAATGATTGAGACTTAGGAAAAGAACAGGGCACTCTGAAACAAACTTTGATTTAAATTAGAAAACGTCAGCCAAAACTGTCAAAATGGGTTTCTTCAGTTTTCAAGTTGATTTGGCTGACTGTCAGGCAATGGGTCACTCGTACAGGCTGCTCCTATCCAGACAGAGGGCTGAAATTTTCAACATTTATCTTTTATTATGTCTAGGAAAACAGCGTTTTCGTTTTTCAGTTCTTCCCTAGATATTTTTACGTTAGGACGTCAAATAGCGATGTAAGTTTATCCCAAATTGGTCCCTTATTTTGTGTCCAGCAGCATTTATGTTTGTTTTTTGTGAATCCTGACTTTTTTTTATCGATCTCTCCCCAACAGAAAGCAAGAGAAATATTTTATTCATTGACCCCCCCCTCCAATTTTTTAACCGATCACTCATAACATAGTAAGCGGCTAAATGTTTTGGTGCTCTTTAAACTTCTCTAATCTTAATGTTTTTAAGACAACATTTCATTGTTTTCGAGTTCTGTCCCTAGGATGAACAAAATCCATGGTATTCTGGAAATGGGGACAAAATGCCGTTGGAATTACGAGTTCTCTTTGAAAATTTTTTAGTGAATACCACACATTTTATGATGGATGAAACGTTGTTTTGCAAGCCAGGAGATAAGCTCCAAATAGATATTTTAGCATTAGATTTTCTCATTTATCAATACGGGATCAAACCAATAAAACTTTACAGATTTTAGAAACGTGTGAATGAGGAAGTAAGAGATCTGAGTTTCTGATCAAGTGCTGACTGAAACGGTCAAATCTTTTGACAATTGTCCAATTTCACCGTTGAAATAACGCGGTTTATCGCGTAATCTATATTTGGTAATGCAGCACAAGTCACGTCCTTATAACCCCATAAATGCATAAACTCCAGAACTCAAAAGGTGTTTATGTTCAACACGTAAATTATCGTGTTCAGCAATCATTAATAAGTTCATTTGATAGAATAAGAGTTTTGGCAAAACGTGTCAGGTGAGTTTTAGATAAATAGATGTGAGTTGTACACTCATTGTTAATGATACAATGTATGTACTTTTTTGCACCCTTTGACTTTAATGTCTTTCAGTCGAATCGCCGTAGCCCCGAAAATCGCCCTATAAAACCAGCCTACAGTTCTTCTCTTTTTGCACGTTTGTGTCTACGTATGCGGGCGTGTACCCGAGCCTCACAGGTCATATTTTGGGGGCTACAATCTTGAGAATATGCGTGAGTATAACACCAGGCACCATCTAACTTTTTCTTTTTTTTTTTTGGTGCCATCCATGGTCACTTTGTGACCAATAACGCCTAAATATTTTGCCATTTTTTTTTTTAGATAATCATGGATGAAGATCTATTTTTGGGATAATTGATATTGAAATATCTAATTTTCAGGATAATTTTTCAGATATTTTTTCTCAATCCGTTACAGTACACACATGGGCTACGGTAAATCATTCATACGTGGTATGGATGTTTTTCATTATTTTTTCACAGAACTACCCTGTAGTTTTCTTGATTAGTTGAGAATCGCTGTGGGAAAGATTTCCTTCTTTCTTGGTACTAGAGTTTTAGCTTGTAAGAGAACCACCCAACGATAGAACGATTCCAAAGAATACTCGATTCCCAGTTTTACAGCTTCATTGCCTGACCAAGCACACACTGATCTTGTTGACACAAGTCATTAGGGGCGTCAGCTTTCACTACCAAGGGAAAGCGGTAGAATGTGAATTATCTAGGCACCGGTTATCTGTCTTCCTTACAGTATCTCCCTATTGCATTTGAAACGAGAAATATGACATTTTTTGAAAATTTCTGCGGTTTTAGATGTTCCCACATTGAAACAACTGTGCGTTATATTTCGTATCACATGGTGGTGTGCGTACTTTGGTAAATGACGAACCCAAATACAGCAAATAATGACAAAACATATATTCTTTTTTAAATCAATTGATACATCTATTATCATCACCTCTATAAGTTTTGACAACGACCTTTCCCACTCCTTTTCATGACGACCACGATTGTGCTAACCTCTGCAATGTCTTATCGCCGAACCTTCCTAACTTATCCTTCTATCTTGTGCCTGGTCCTCTCCTACAGCGTTTATTGTTTCATGAATGCGAATCAGTTAGCTTTTTGGTCCATTTGTTGTTATCTCTTATCAGTGAGTTCATCTCCGATCTTAATTATTCGTATAAAATTTTTCTCTCTAGGCTAATGCATAATACCAGCTATGATTAATGGATGCGAAGCTTGGAAACGGACAAAAAGAATCTCTCTCTCTCTCTCTCTCTCTCTCTCTCTCTCTCTCTCTCTCTCTCTCTCTCTCTCTCTCTCTCTCTCTCTCTCTCTCTCTCTATTCTTATATATATATATATATATATATAAATATATATCGGTCTATTCATCAGCCAAACGCTTTTTTCTCTATCTTTGTTTACTATCCTAGAATATTAAGATGAACTTTTCTCGCTCATTTTCTGTCCCCCGACATTTTTTACCAGAAGAAAGTCCAATCCACCATTAAATGTCGTGTAACGAAAAACTACCAACAAAAAAATATGGATCGAAAAAATGCCACAATTAAGCATTATGAAGAGAAAAATTATTGCAAACGAATGGAAGACGAACCAAACAGCCAGTAAAAACGCTTATAGATTTGCTTAAATGAATGAAGAAGAAAAATAAGTTAGAATATATCTTACGTCAAGAGGAAAAAAAAACTTTTTTTATGCTTTGCTCTTTTACGATCAACTATCGAAGGACATTTCCTTATAAAAATTCGCTTCGATCGAATACATATATATATATATATATATATATATATATATATGGAATGAAACTGAGTAAAGACCACAATGGTACTTTTTCTTTCAAAGCTATAAGCCGACAAGCCTTGAAGTGTGTCTTTGGTATCAATTTGGTGTCATTTATCTCTAAACATTAACCTAAAAGTCGAACTCCAATCCAGCACAAAGGATATCTGTTCACATCTGCTTAGTGCCGTTACAACTACGAAACTTGAAGTATACAAATATTAACAGGAGTAATCTGCGATTATATTCTGATTCTAGATGTTCATCAAGCAGATTTTATTCATATCTTTTTAATCTTCTTTTATTTTGAGTTTCCTTTGGTGTATGCGGCGTTTGGATTTTCGGGTTGACATTTAGAATAATCTCCAGTTATCACCAAGACGGGTTGGGAATGATTCTAGCTCATCCGGACTTCTAACTTTATAATGACTTTCTTTATGCCAATTTTGTACATTTTTGTGCCAGCATGATGTAGCTCATTGCTGAACTATAATTCAGAAAATACTCAAAGCTATAAACCATAAGGTTCCAAATCATTTTTATTCATTCTCACAATTCTTGTATGGACATGCCATATAAATGTCGGTCTTTACACATTGAAACGTATTGAACCTATAACCCACCGATGAAACCAGGTCAATTATGTCTACGTGCCCCATGTGGCCAGGGCCTGATAAATACTATGATACTCAGACACTCCCGATCCTGTAAGTGTTATTACGCCTGAAAGAGGGTCATAATTTGAGGCACATACGCGCAAGAGCATATACATAAACACTAAAACTCAACCATCTTTTGGTACAAAAACTTACATTTCTAACTATTTGCCGACACTTTAACACACATGCATGTTTATTTTATGAACAGGCATACGCATAAATATGGTTATTTTGAGTTTTTATCCGAATTCTTTATCTCTCCTCTTCCTTACTGTTATGTCAACACTCATGCATCCATAAGCATACGAGCCGAGGGTGCAGGAGGGGAGTTGCAACCGCCCATCCACACACCAACATCGGGCGAAACTGTGTAAAATTTCAGGCAAATCAAGCCCTTTGTCCCCTTAACTAGAGAGTTCCCGTACGTCTGTATGTATGCGTCCATTTTAAAACATTTGAAACTAGATAACAGATAAACATATGCAAACACTTGATCTAAACCCCTATCTCCTTTCCGTTCCCCTCTTCTCTCTCTCTCTCTCTCTCTCTCTCTCTCTCTCTCTCTCTCTCTATCTCTTTGATTTCGACCTTTTCTTCTTTTTCGTTCTATGTCTCTCTCCCTTTATCTCTTCCTTTATCTCTCTCTCTCTCTCTCTCTCTCTCTCAGTAGAACTGAAGCATATGCAAGAACAATCACATTACATTCATACCTATTGGGTTTTTGATATACGCACTCGTGTACAAATGAACTTACACTCTTCTACGCAAGACTAAGAAATTTGCAGATACACGCACGCAAACAAATATAGTTTAAAATTCGCACAATCTCTTTTCTTGCACGCATAGAGATACAAAAAGATATTTTTGCACATTTTTCTGTTACTGTTTATCTCTCGTTCTCTTAATAAAGCACCCATTGGAGTACGCCCACGATTACATACCCCTTGACACGCGCGTAAAGATGCTCATGATGTGCGTGTTTATGTGTGTGTTAAAGCGTGTTAAAAATGCATTCTCCCACATAAGCTCTCTTTTGCTACACAAGCACAAACACACCTTTATACAAACATATACATATGTCCGTATACATGCAGGTAGTACATACATACCCGACCACACACGGTCGTGATCTCATCTTTACAGGCATATAAGAAATCTATTTAGTTAATGACCGTCTTGTGTTCGCTTTTCAGAAAAGGCCGGTTACTGTGCAAGTAACAAATGGAATTGATGTAGGAATTGTATGGTTGGCTTCCGGTCTATGGGACAGACTCAAATGGAAGCTGAATGAAGCCTTTCCATTTTCAATTCCAAAAATGTTTAGCAAAATGTCTGCTCCATTGATGTCCGCTAAACTGTTTAGAATTACTGTCTGGACCTCAGAGTTCTGATGACTTCCGGTTATAACTCGTTATTTATCGGCATTTTTTATTTGTTTTGTTTATCTGCTGATGTGGAGTTTTTTTTAATATTTTATAGCTTTTATATTTGGTCTCTTTCTTCGGTAATGGCGACTGTAAGTGGTGGGAATGCATTTTAATCTCGTCTGATGTGATGCTTGAGATACAAGGTTCGACCCACACCCACACTTTAACTCTTATAAACCATTACCATACCGACGAAACAAGTGGACTGAGCCGTCATTCAGTTAATCGTAACCTTGAGAATGACCTTATCCACACATATAATGATTAGCAATGTTCAGATGTCTTCTGTCATACTAAGGACATAACTGACGTAGTAAAAGAAAATTTCCTTCGAACAACTGATGGAGTAAAATGGAATTTCATTCATGTTTTAATGACGAAATAAAAATGCTAAATTTGAAAAACGATAAGAAAAAACATAGAATGCAATGAAAACGAAAAGTAATAAGAATTTGTTTGTTGTCAACTGAACGATATTCCCTACGTATATAAGAGACAAGTCGTATCAATATATTTCATAAATGCTGTCATTTTTTAAGGCACGGGTAAATTAGTGTACTTATTATTCTACAAGTACATTTTGTATCTTTCCAGACATATCTGTGTGTAGTGTTTCCTTAAATTGCATACATAGATGTCTATTTTCTCATTTCATTAAAAACTAATATTTTGATTTAATGCAACAACACTATCAATATGAAAATATTGAAACTAAAAAAATCAATATTGAATAAATAACCGATTTGCAGAAGAATGCATAGATTATAGAAAATATTGCAAATATCTATAAATTCACTTCTCATGCTATGATTATGTATGCGTGTATGTAGTAAATATTTACTGAGCTTAGCAAAGCCTACCACTGTGATTAAATCCATCCAAATGCGCATAAATAGAATGAGAAAAAAATGAGCGAGAAATAGTGTTTAAGGTCTTCTTGGGACGTTTCAAAGTTTCCAAACTGGGGCATTAAACGGGTATTTCAAAATTTTGTTCATTATGGAAACGACAATGGTAAAAATGATTAAATGATTTATTGTATTACACGAAGGTACGTGAGAAATGAACAAGCCTGACTGCGGCAGGGTCAAACTTCATTCATACTGCTATTCTGACTGAAGATGATTACTTCAATGTTTCCATTGTAGATATAACACATTTTAAGAATCATAAAAATATGATCTTAGTTTAAATGTATTTGTGTTATGGGAATGAAATAAGCTTATGTAACTGTCAAATAGATTTTGTAGGTATGTGAGACCTGTCAGTTCGGCTAAGTCGGTGAGAAAGCCGACTACCAATCAGTGATTTCGAATGAGGTCAGGGGATATTGATTTTATGGATGTGTTTATTTATTAGAATGTAAGAAGCCCCTCCGTATTTATAATATGAATTTTAGAAGAAATTCTTGTCAATTTAGCACAGACGGTTAGAGACACGCCTACCATATCAGCAGGTCGTGATTTCAAATCACAGTAGATGAATGTTAATTTTGTTCTCTTAAATTTGGGGAGGATTGTTCTTGTTAAAGTTTCTTCTTTTTATTTTCATTTAGTTATATGATAAAGAAATGAAGATCCGACAGAGTAGTTATTTTATTAGAAACTCTTTTTGACTGGCAGATTCACCGAGTAAAAACGGGATGTCGGTTCCAAAAGAGTTTCTGATAAATATAAAGAATATATATATATATATATATATATATATATATATGGGGGGTGTTAGTGTGTGTCTATCAGTCCATGTGTGTCCGTCCGTGTGTCAGTACATATTTTCAGGAATAAATGAGAAACAAAGAATTTTTTTCATTTTTAATAAATTATGTTTGTCAATCTAAAGGTGAAATGTATAGGCGAGTAAGCATAACATATTTTAAAGTTATTGACTGACAATATACATTGATGTATTCACACACCAAAAAACACGCAGTATATACATGCATATATGTACACACACATTTATTAATTCGCTCATAAAACACACACACACACACACACACACACATATATATATATATATATATATATATATATATATATATATATATATATATATATATATATATATTAGTTAATCTAAGTCTTATTTTTGCAGTTGATTAGATAATCAGAATAGCAAGCATTGATTAGTGTCATTCTATCATGTATTTTTCATGAGAAATAAGTTCTGATACAGATGTAAACGGCACCTCCATTTGCAGTAGTGTTTAGTACGTATTATTGTGCATTATTACTGAATAATAGAATGATATTCCACTGACCAATAAAACTAAAACTTTATTATAATTCTACAAAAATAGTATGCTTGCGCACTTGTACGCTAAAATTTGAATGAATGAGTTATTAGATAAGTATTTTTAAATCATCCTACAAAATCAAGTACTGAAATCTGATAATTAAAAAACTTGAGGTATCAGATTTTAACAATGCTTTTTTGAGACAACTGTAATTAAGATATTACATCTTAATAATTATCAGATATTGCCGTTCGTATTAGCCATTGCAGTGATCGTTTACTACTGATATAAATACAAATGTTGTTTTTTTTTCTTGGGAGTGAGAAGGCCAGAGTGGAATAAATAATTCAATCAATGAAATTGAAGGAAGTTTCTGTGTTGTTACAATCAGTCAGAATGAAAACTTGAAGGTTCCTCTCATTGTTTTAGTTCCATTTTGAATTATTTTAGAGAATTATTATTCATGCAAAAAATGAACTCAAATCAATAAATCTGATTCAATTTTGACCATGCTAGTGAAGAATATTTCCTAAGAAAGAATTTTATAAGCAGATTCGAGCAAAATAGATAATAGAGTCATTTCCAACAATTGAATGCTGAGTCTGTTCAATGATAAAATTGATTTCAACACTGACAGGATTTTTAAATCTTTCGTTTTAACATAGAAATTCCGACAAGATGAATATCAACTGTTCTTGGATTGTTTGGATTCTGTAAAACAAGCTTTACATTCAATCCATTTATTTCTATGTTACTTTTCGGGTTTTATATGAATACATACATATGTATATGTAAAAGCACATACTCACATTATAGCTGTTTATGATAATCACAAATAATGCTATTAAACAGTAATTGTTATCTAAATCAGTCAAAAACTCTCAATTTAAAACGACAATTTTATTGTTTTTTTATAACGTAAAGTTGTTTATAGCGATGAAATCAAAACATATCAATGAATCTACATCAATGAATGTCAATGAATAACAATTGATATAAATTATTCCAATTTTTGAATCCAATGCTTAACGTTATCATCTAATCTAATCTTTAAAAAAACTGTCCTAAAGTTATTACAGGTAGCATCTTCCTCTCTGGACATATTAGAAACCGTCGACCGAAACTGTCAAAACAGATTTCTCCAGTTTTTGAATTTACCTGACTGGTGACTTACTGGCTAGCTAACTGGCTATGTATTTATGTATCTATGTATCTATGTATGTATCACGCATACAGGCCACACCAATGGTGCTAGAGGGCTGAAAATTTAAACATTTATTCCCTTTTATGAACAGAAAAAAACGTATTCTTGTTTCGTTTTTTTAATCCCCCTCCACAATTAAGTTTTTGATGGTAGGGTATTCAGTTTGCAGTATACATTTATGCTATATTGGTCCCTAGTTTGCAGTATATGCTGACGCTTGCTTTTTGAAAAATCAGACTTCTCTTTTGAGTGATTAACCAGATAGATAGATAGATAGATAGATAGATAGATAGATAGATGTGTATGTGTGTATGTGTATGGATAGATGGACAATATTAGTTTGAAGCATCAAAAACTCAATATTTTAAGTCAAAATTCAAATGCATAATATTCTATGGCATGTGGCCTTCAGAGAGAATTCAAAGCAAAATTTTCAACCTTCAGTATAGTTGACAAAAAGCTTATTTTGACAACCATTGCCGTCCATTTTGCTTCAAGGCGAAGCTTCAGTATATATCAGGCCTTTCATTAGATTTCGTTTAATCTGAGTAAAGCAGAATACTGCCCAGCTCTTATGCCAAGGATGTTGATCATAATATTCTAAGTGGTAAATTAATTCTACTGCCTTATTTCTATTAAATATCTTTAATTATAATTTAATTATAATTATTCTAAAAACAATGCGACGTCGTATGCATTAGGTTTCGTTGTTGTACGAATACAGACAACTTGTCTCTCTAAGAAGAATAGCATGTCTCAAACTGGATGAAAACTTAGGTACCATTGACCTACGTATCTTATTAATCAATTTCAGATAAGTGGTAAACCTAGAACTTTATAATTTCAGATTGAAGAATAAGAAAAATACGAAAGAAAAGAAAAAAAAAATTTCATGTCTGGTTAGTCACTCAATCAAAACTGTCATGAGACCAATATCATTTGGCAGCAATTGGGGGCGGTCAATTAAAAAAATGGAAAAAGATCAGTGAATATTTTTTTCTTTTGGGGCACCGATGACTGAAAAAAGTCTGAATTTTCAAAAAAAACAATGCTGGATACAAACCAAGAAACCAATTTAGTATAAACTTACATCTGAAATTGAAACACCCAATAAAAATATGTTTAGAGAGAAAATAATAATAAAAAGTTTTTTGTCGGACTTCTTACTATAGAAGTACATGTTGAGATTTTCAGTACTCTAACCTCATTAGTGTGGCCTGTATGTGTGATAAATACATAGCCAACCAGCTGGACTAACTTGGAAAATGAGGAAACTTACGTTGAAAGTTTTTTGTGATAATTTGGTTGACGGTTTCTAATAAGCAAGGAGAGGGAAAGGTTTAACAATTAAAAGACGTAATTAAAGATAAGACATTCACGTAGAGAGAAACGAAAAGGAAAATAATACAGAAACAAGAAGAATAAAACAAATATATAACTTTAAAATAATAACCAAATGCAAATCCTATATAAAAAAAATTACCAAGCACTCTTCATTTGGCAGTGGGAGGGATAGGATCTGGAAAAAAATCCATGTCGTACAAAGAACAATCCATAATGAACACAAAGGCGCAATTATCCAAAAGATATTGACTCGAAATTAAGATATATTCCACTTCCTTTTCAGAACCGGAAGCACTTTTTCGATGATGTTACAGTACAATTGACAAGCATTTCCTGAAACTGATCGCAATTGATTTGATTTCTGCTCAGCCCAGTTTTCATCACTGTTCATATTTGCATTTAATTGCATCACATTTCCTTACGTAATGAAAGAATAACCCTGCACGGGATTTATACATTAATTTCTGAGAAAACGTTGAAGCATCTAAGTACAAGCTTCTAATACAATAAGGTAAGATATCAGAAAGCCAAAACCACTCTCACTCTCTCAAATGAATAAAAGTATGCATATTTATACGTCGTACGTATCATATCCGGAAGCGTCAACAAAAACTTTCACTAAAATTGAAAGTATAGACTTCTCAGGTTTTAAACTTGGTTTGGCCGGCCGGCTGGTTCACAGGCTGACTGGTTCACTGGCTGGCTGGCCGGCTATGTATATACGAGCTGCACCAATTGAACTAGAGTGTTTAGAATTTGAAAATTAACTCTTTGATATATCTTGAAAAAAAGTTTGTTGTTTCGTTAGCATTACCCTTAAAAAGGCTTTTAGTTTTTAAGAAAATAGAACTCGACCGTATTTGGGCCTTTGCATTAAGAGCAGCTGTTCATGCTCAAGAGCAACACTACATTGAAGTAGCTACCCTGTCGGTTGCAGGTTCGATTCTTGCAGCTGCTTCATTCTCTTCGATTGTTTATTCTATTTACGTTTTTTAGACTGAATGATACATTCACTGAGTGATAACGAGAGATCATTTCAAATTGGTGTTTTAATATGATACAGCGTAGTTTATAATCATTCTGTTGGATCGTGTATCCATTTCTAAATAGCATATATATAAACTCATAAACAAATACATATATAGGTATCCCTTGCTTAAAATGTTTTTTGTTTCACATGAGTTTTGATTGACACGGTTGAATTGATTGGGATATAAAATATGTAAATATTTTGAATAACGCAGCGTTGAAATTTCGAGATAAAGACACCGATTTTTTTGTTTCATTTCTTGCATTGCTTACTAAATCATCTTGTACTCCAAGAGTTATCAAAGTAATGTAGAGCGGAAAACGTTACATTTGCAGTTCGAAAACTTCAAATCTAAGGCAGTAATGAGAATGTTAAGATAAGAGGAGTATCGAAAATGCTGCATTTCGATTTCATATTGCAAAAAAGAAATAAACCTATGTTGATTTGAAGTTTTATTTTGGTCTTTAAGCGTTGGATTTTTAAAAAATGAAACAAACAAAGATCTGAGATTTCTCTAGGTTAATTTTATTTTGCATCAAGGGTGACTTAAGAAAAACAACATGATGAAATAAAACAGATAGTATAAGATAAAATTTTACAAATGATTAGTAACATGTGTCTTGAAATTGAAACCCCATTTTTAAGACGTAATCAAATATCAAATATTTTTTTCTGGAGAAAAGAAAACAAATTTTCATTAACTGTTGAGTAAAATTGGACTTTTTCAATTTCAATGTTTATTTTATGGATGACGTTTACTTTTTTGATATTTTTTTCTCAGAAAGTAAATGTGGCTAAAACTACTTTAATGTATTCAATTAGCATTCATTTTACATTTGTTCTTATTTTCTTCACAAGACGATTCTATAATGTACTTTATTTAGTAGAGATACTTAAATATTCTAAGTTGCTAATAATCGATCATGGATCTATTGAAATTTTTACCATTGATTGTTGTATTCAGTAACAGAATTTATAAACTGTATTAATCAAGGGATGTATATGTGTGTGTATGTGTGTGTGTGTGTGTGTGTGTGTGTGTGTTGATAGATAGATAGATCAGAGATATTTATTAATAGTTTCCAGTTT
>OY735208.1:53462077-53509577 GCA_963457665.1 Thysanoteuthis rhombus | reverse complement strand
ACAAATTTTCGGGTTTGTTCTTATAATCTTCAGATTGATATTCTTCGAAGTGATTTTCATCCTTTATGCTTTGTGATAATCAGTCAGACAATGTTTCGCTCCATTTTTATGTTTGCAAAGGTTTGAAGCCACAAATGAAAACCTGAAATTTCTTACTTTATAGAATATTTCATCCCCATATTACAAACCATCAACCAAAACTGTCTAGATAAATTTCGTCAATTTTCAAGTTGGTCCAGCAAACTTACTGGCTGGCTAGCTAATTATGTATGTATGTATGTATGTATGTATGTATGTATGTATGTATAAACAGGCTGTATATAACCATCTTTCACCCCCTTCAGATTGTGGGTTTTTACCAGATTGGATCGCTACGCTGATGGATGGCCTTACCGGGCTAAAGGGCCCCAATTGACTTGCTGCTTATCCATAGCTAAGGGAGAAGTGGATCCCTGCCTTTCTAAAGGGCGATTGTGCAAAGGAAACGCAAACCCTCCCAACCGGTGTTCATACTCCATTATTTCGACACAACTTGGCAAAACTAAACTTTCTTCGTATTCATGTCCCATAATAGACCAAAAGAAACGTGAAATAAGTAAGTGCAGTATTTATGGCAATGGTATTACCCATTCTTGCATGGATACCGAATCAGACCTACCATTTCCGGATTTATTCAGAAAAGTAATACAGGTTTGAGTAACTCTTACCCCCTTAACCGAAATGTCCCAAAATCCGAAACTTTTCTGAGTGGAGTAATTTCACACCAGTCCGATTCAAAGATGAGACAAAAGGTCGTCTTCCAAGACAATTTGATGGGTTATCCTTGTTTAAATCTATCCCAAATATGCAAATATTCCCAAATCTGAAAAACTTCTGATTTTAAGTATTTGGGATTGACCTCATTCAAGCCGTAGGAAATTATCTCTCCTCGATATAAATAATAACAGTATGAATTAATATTATAAATTATATTTAGGATAAAGTGGGGCATTTACGTGGACCAAGGATATTTTTGAACGCACTTGCGTGTATAAGCTGCACAAAATTTCAATGATCTTCACGATAATTACAGAATTTTTATAAAAGCCTGAAAGTTGATATTTTCTAATTTATGCATTGTATTCGATGCTTTTAAATAAGAACATGCAATACTGATTAGAAAAAAACAACATGTATGAAAAAAACTAAAAATGAATAAGAATGATGGTAAATGTTGATTCTAAAAGTCCTACATACGTCTAATATCTTCATGAAATTTTCCTTCAAGTGTTTTACTCTGTATTCACTAAGCTTAGATAGATATGATACAAGGTTTAAACGCAGGGAAACGGAGGCAAAAAAATTGTAATTCAATTTTTTTAAGTTCCGAGGTCTTCCATTCTTTGGAAATCACTATTCGAAATTTTGACTTCTACAAAGAGTCCAACGCTGACCACTGGTGCAACAAACTCACCCAAGAAGAAGGTATATCTGTCTATGAGACGTTTTAATTAAATATATATAGCAGGTCTGGTTAATCACTCAACAGAAACCGTCATGCAACAAATGTCTTCTTTAAGCATACTGTGTTTGGGGTAATCAATTAAAAAATTTGAAAAAGGGGCTTTAATGAGTTATTTAGTTGGCCTTTTGTTGATTGGTGATTACTAAAAACGTCTGAATTTTTAAAAAAGAACAAGCGTATACAAACTAAGGTGTCAACTTAGCATAAACTTACGTTGCAAACTGAACCCCCTGCCCCTCTAAAAAGTTTTTTTCTTCAGGTGAAGGAATTAAGGAAAAAACGTTTATGTTTTTTTTTGGGGGGGGGTTCTAGAAGAACTAAGAACTATAAGAAGTGAATCTTCGAATTTTCACCGCTCCATCTTCATTGGTGTGGCTTGTATGCATGACATATACATAAATAACCAGCCAGACCGACTTAAAAATTGAAAGAAACATATGCTGGCTTTTTTGGAGACAGATTTGGTTGACAGTTTCTAATAACACAAATCTAGCTGTCAACTCGCAGACACTATATAAGAATGATCAAATATTAAACATTTCCACTAAACCATGAGAATTGGAATAAACTAAGTAGAGATTAACATGGATGTTATTCATTTTTCTTTCTTTTCATCATCATCATCATCATCATCATCATCATCATCATCATCATCATCATCATCATCATCATCATCATCATCATCATTAAGCTTTTAACGTCCGTCGTTCCCCAGAATTCTCCACACTTCTCTATTGTGGGTGTTGCGGAGTCAGTACTTTCGGAATTTGTCTAATTCGTCTCTCCATCTAGTACTCTACCGGCATCGGTTGCGCATGTGGTCACTGGGGATCCATGTTATGAATCATGATGTCCATCAGTTGTCTGTTATTCTTGCAACATATCCAGCCCATTGCCATTTGAGCTTTTTATGGATTCTATGATGCCTTGGACTCCTGTTTTTCCCTTATATATCGTGCTGTCTTCTGGTCTCTCCCATGTGAGGTTGAGCACGATTCTTTCGGGTGTGCTTTGCATGGTTCTCAGTTTGAGGATCCGTCTCTTGGTTAGGTTCCATGTATGATAAATGCTTGGCTGATTTTTTTTCCATTTTACCGATGTATAAAAATGAAGGGAAAAGTCATATTCGTTTTGAGAAATATCATTTCCTTTGGTTCCACAAGGGGACTGGAGGAATATATTTATTGAATCACTGCATGAAATTTCAAAAGAGACATTTTTCAAACATGTTCAACGAAGCATCCATCATCCATGATAGTAGCTACAAGTGGAGAAAGAAGAGGAGGAGGAGGAGAAAGAATAGGAAGGAGGGGGTGATGCATCCGAAAGTCTGGACGAAGTTACACATGAATCCAGTATGATACGACTGGGAAAATTGATATTTAGCATTAATAGTAGAAGTTGTGGTAGCAGCAGCACCACGTGGAGTAAGAGGAGGAAGGAGAGGAAAATGAGG
This sequence comes from Thysanoteuthis rhombus, assembly GCA_963457665.1. Classification (NCBI taxonomy): domain Eukaryota; kingdom Metazoa; phylum Mollusca; class Cephalopoda; order Oegopsida; family Thysanoteuthidae; genus Thysanoteuthis; species Thysanoteuthis major. Next base: position 53,506,617 of record OY735208.1, on the reverse strand, counting down.
ATGGTTCATCCGAATATCTTGACCAAGTTTCATATCAATCCAACTTTGCACTGCTAAGAAAATTGATATGTAACATAAGAAGGACCGACTGACCAAAAAGTGTTTCATAGAGATGCATGGGCGCAAGTAAAAACTGAAAATATTTTCAAAATTCTGTTTTGCACTCATTTGATTTTCAAATGTGTCTTTATTTATTTTATTTGTGGCTATGTTGATTGAATTCAAAGTAGGATAAAGATCGCTATACGTGCAAGCGCATAAAATTATAAAACCAAGTCACGTACGTACGAGGACAACGAACTAATAATCTCAATATATGTTCGTGAACGTGTGAGAATGTGTATGTGTGTGTGTTTTCTATTGATGTAGGAGCATCAATAAGTCCATAACCTAATGATGAAAAAATAATTCATTTTATACAACAATTTTTATCTTCCAATATAGTCGCCATCCTCGTCAATGCATTAGATTCCGTGATGAATAATAATTACTTAGATCGAACATTATACAGAAAAAAATTCAGATCAAAATTCAGCTAATAATATCTTATTGATCCATTCTTGTAAGTAAATAGACACTGAGATGAACACTAAGCACCCACACAAACATACACACATGACCAACGTCTTTTCGCAGTATGCCGCATAGGGGTGATTAATACAATTGAAAAAGGGATGATCAACGGATAATTTATTTATCTTGCCTTTTATTGGGCAGTGATCACTAAAGAAAGAAGGCATGAAAGCTGCCGGACACGAACTTAGGGACATATTTAGTATAAACCTAAACTGCTAACTAAAAACATACGTGTTTTGTTTTGTTTTTTTTTTTGTTTGTTTGTTTGTTTGTTTATTTGTTTGTTTGTTTGTTTGTTTTTTGTTGACATAGTATGAAGTAGATGTTTTGATATCTTGGTTCATTGGTGTGGCCCTTATGCATGATACGTACAAAGTCAGCTAACCAATCACCCCAGTCGGACCATATTGAAAATTGAAGAAATTGACAATTTTGGTTGTCAATTTCTTATATCTTTGCGATGTGAAATGAAGCTTAAAGTCATTTGTGTTGTTTGTGTATATGTGAGTTTGTGATTGGTTGGTACAGTGTTCACTTAGATCGCAGTAACTTCCTTTGAAATTATTTCATTAAAACTCAAATATAACCAAAAGTAACCATGGAATACAGACTTCCCCTGTATGGGCCGTTTGAATCTGAAACATTGGTCAAGTTTATTACATCATCATTGTTGGTTTGAGAGACATTTCTCTCAAACCAACTTTAACTTTCAGAGCTATGACAAAACCTGGGATAGGTGAAACTTACGTAAGCAATTGCATTCTTGAATATTTGTTTGTTTTGTTTTTTTCTTAATTGAGATGTACTAAGTGGTTCCAAGTCTTTTCGACTCTTCCATATCGTCATCTTTTCCTCAGCACACACGCACAATATCCGCCTCAAGAAATCTAATATCATTGTTTAATGTGTCAGCAACATCTCCAACATTTTCATCGGCGATCACACCCTTCTAGCTATAGAAGACTTCACCTATTTTGGTTCAACCATTTACTGTTGACTTGCCCTAAACGATAAGATAAACACACGTATCGTCAAAGCAACAACAGCTATGGCCCGAATATCAAAGTGTCGACTACAAACAGTAAGATAAGGGTATACCGGGACCGTGTGCTTTGCATCCGATTTTATTGAGGCAAAGCATAGAGCTTGTACTCTTGCAATGAACGCAGATTCTACGCTGTCTAAAGAGGATTCTTAGTATCGCATGGAAGGGCCATGTCCCAAAGCAAGGACAATCTGGCACAAGCAGAATTGCCAGGTTTGTCTTACCGCTGGCTTCAGGCTTGTTCTTCGTCATGAATACGTTTGTAAACGAGACTTGAAGACTTGCAACATCAATCCCGAAGGCTAGGAAGTTTTGGCTGCAGAAAGCAACAGATGGAGTCTTGTCATCAGGGCGGGCATCCAGACAGGGAGATGAGAGGACCAGCGCAAAGGGTGAAGACACCGCAGATGGCAGAGGACAAAGATAGCATCTACAGAACTGCAAGAGTTTATCAATCAGTCATAGCAGACACTGCAATTCAATAATTGATTAATTTTTGACACACACACACACATGCACACACTCACCGTGCATACGTATATGAGAAAGAGAGAGTACGAATACAATTGCAGTCGGCAATGTTCTGAATAGTTAGAAATTTCTGAACTAATTTGTCTCAACATGTCACCAGTGCACATAGAGTTTTCCGAGAAAGTATGCGTTGGCAAAACGTTAAAATGAATTAAAGAAATTTAGTTCATAAAAAACACTATTTTTCATAATTGCCAATTCACTCTAACGTTATCGGATAAATCATAATCCATTCTGATACATCAAATTTAGCAAGTGAGTGTGTATTTACATAATTTTGTATATCAAAACGTTCAAAACTAATGATTTTACGATTACAAGATTGGTTGGGGTAAAAACATCGTTATTTTTGTTTTTTGTTTTTTTTTGGGGGGGGGTCGCAACAGGAACCGATTTTGACACCATAACAGAAACTACTTCCTTATTTTTCAGTCTCATGGTCTCTGATCGAATACTTTCAAGTGATTATGGTGATCATTATGGAAATATAAGATAATTTCAGCCTCCTCTTTAGCCAGGAAGAAGTATATAAGGAGGAATTTTAACCCCTTCATTCGGAACCGAAATGAGCCAACAGCGAGGCATTCAATGAAAAGAATTCGTGAAAAGACGGATATCAGGGCAACGTATAACGAGAACCCTCCGAACCGCTCAAAGTTTAACGATCGGCATTCAAATAAAGTTTTTAAATTCATTTAATCATGTCTGAATATATGAACTTGATACTTTCCAGAAACTTTACTCTATTCAATAAATAAATATACATTAGATACATACATAGATAGATACATAGATATGAAGGGCAGAGGGAAGGAGGAAGGTAGGTTCGGCAAAGTAGGTAGATAGGTAGGTAGGAATATTAAATATACTGTTCACTAACTTTTCTAAAGTCCAGGACATGATAATACAAAAGCAATGAATAAGAAACTAGAAATTATACCTTGTCTGGTAATGTAGAACACTTTAATATCGATTAGAAAAATATATTCCGAAAATTTTACCGAAATATCTAAATGGCAAAACCGACCCCCTCCTCTCAATTCTCTATCACTTAGCCTCTATCTTTCTCGCTCATTTACTCTCCCTCCCTCTCTTTCCCCCTCTCTCTCTCTCTCTCTCTATTCAACTCTTTCCCTATCTATCCCTCTCCCTATATTTCTCTGCTGCCTCTTGTTATTCTGTGTTCATGCACAATAATGAGAATCAGGCGGTAGTGTGGAGGAAGGGGAACAGCCAAGGGAATGGGAAGATAATAGTTCGTAAATTATCAGCCGGCGAAATTAATATACAAATTCAGAATCTTGGTAGCGTATGGTTCCAAAAAGGATATCGGGAAAGGAGATGTGGCTTACAGGTAAAGAGAGAAGAAGCGAAAAGGAAATGAAATAGAGAGAATCATTGAGAGGATGTGGGTGTGCTAGGTATTGGAGAGCAAGAATACAGAGATTTGTATACTTAGTTCGGTTCGCTTCCGTCTTTATTTTTCTGGTAAGTTTAATAGAAGTAGAATATCCGTCTGCCTGGAAAGGTGGATATTCAGGTCCGCTGGGAGGGGGGTTGAAGAATCGCCAATTTTTGAGTAATTTTATTATTATGATTAAAAATGTTATTGTTGTTGTTGTTGTTATCATTTTTATGTTGTTGTTGCCTCATTATTATAATTATTGTAATCATTATAATCTACGATGATAATAAGCTAAGTGTATTCGCATATATTTTTGTAACACTTTAAATCAATTAAGTAAACATTGTTACTAAAGGGACGTAACTTACTAAATAATGATGTTGAAGAGTTACGTCCCTTGCATAATTTTTTTTAATGTTCGCGTTTATAAAACGCAATGTGTATCCATATGTTTCATATATGCCGTAAAGATTGTCTCACTGAATTTTTTAGATGAGTTATTATAATTATCTCTATTATTGTTCAGACTATCCTCATCTTGGTTGTTCTCTATACAACGCTTCGGCTGTTGTACTCTACGGCCTTCATCGGGTATCATCTGGTAGGTGTGAGGGAAGTAACGAACCGAACCCTTTATCTAACCGATGGAGGTATATAGACTGCACTCCCCTCTTAGCAGTAGTCGTATTTTCGAATTATTATTATTATCTCATACTGGGATTGAACCTAGAACAATTAGATTACTTGCAGTAATTCTGTCCGACTCTCTGACCACTACGCCATGATGGCCGTAGAGTACAGCTGAAACGTTGTATAGAAAACAACCAAGATGAGGATAGTCTAGACAATAATAGAGATAGTAAAAAATGTTATTGATTCTTACTATGAAACAGAGATTCCTTATCGTATCATCCTTATTTCAATGATTCTTTTTCCCGTCATCATTCTACGAGTTATTGAATTGAAATGATCACCGTCGTATCATATTTATTAATAACATGTTTCTTTCCTTCATTATTAGTCTTTTTTATTTCATAACTCTGGTATTATTGTCATCACATTTTTAATTCCTGCAATTATTAATGTTTCAAACATTATCAAAGTCATCTCGATAATTCGTATCGTAATTTTTGCTACAGACGTTTTTGAAATTATCATCATAACTTTAATAGTCAGCACTATTTTTTTAACTCCAAACTTCAAAACAAGAGTTGAATATATTTTTCAAAATTAGCAATAACAAAAAGAACAAGAACAATCTTCAATTGAACTTACGACCAACTCATTTCCTGGGGGCTATCTCACTGACTGAACTAACCTGACAAATCTTAGATATCAACGAAAATTTATCATACAAATGCTTGATGGGTTATTAAATTCTGAGAAATACATTTATCAGAAAAATATACATTTCTTAGGGGGTGGGGTTCCATTTATTATTTATACAATACAAAAGTCGCAGGAATTATCTTTAGTCAGAATAAGAGTTTGAGTCAAGTTCGACTCTACAGTAACCATTCTCTTGACATCGATATTCATCTGGGCTTCGCTTTGCAAATGGTCACTATCTTGCTTCATTAGTAACTGTGTGGGAGGCTACCTTACTAACCATCGTTTTACAGTGGGTTTTTTTTTGTTTTTTTTTCTCATTATCAATATTGCAACTGAGATTTAGGGATATTTCAGATTTTATAATTACAAGACAGAGTGCTCCAACAAGGGACTCTTAACAATGGGACGGAATTAGAATTCGCCGTACCAATAGTCATATTACCGATTTCCTTAAAGGGTTACTTTTTGTTTTTGACTAAATACTATCGACTACAAACCTATTTTCACATACATAGAACGTAGAAAGTTATATTATTAGAATTAGTGAACCAAAAACAGTTTTCAAATTTATCTGGCTGGATATATATATATATATATATATATATATATATATATATATATATATATATATATATATATATATATATATCATACGGACAAGTCGAGTTTGAGGAATTATATTTTCAGCATTTACCCCTTTTTATGCTTAAAAAATGTTTTCTTTCCTAGATTCTCACTCTGTGGGTGATTCGATTCAATCAACAGAAATTATTTTTTATGCTAAATTGATTGCTTAGTTTGTGTCCGGTAGCATTCATTATCGCTTTCTGAAAATCCTGACTTTTTGTTTTACTGGATCACCCCTAACATGACATGAAGCTAAAAACCTGTAGTCCTGTGACCGTTTCTATTGAGTAACTAACCAGACTTACCATCAGTTATCTTCATTATTGAAGTTAGAGTCACTTGTCATTATTTTGTGTTATCATCGCTGTTTCCATTGATATCATCATGAACATATTTCATCATTATCTTTTTGATATCATTAGAAATGATTTTAGTTGAAATGATGATCACAGTGGATGAGGCATCGAAGCATTGAAATTTGTATATTCTTATCCCTAGTTAAATAGTTCATTTTTATCTTTCCTTGCCCTGATTTCACCCAGAGATCTTTGATCCTGATTACTCTCCTATTTTATTCAGACATCATTTACGAAATTAGAATTTGAAGATTACTATCCAAAAATCATGTAGCTGAAACAAATAAAAATTTTAACATTGTGGATGAGAGGGAAAAAAAAGCATATTTTTTTTTAGCATATTACACTTTTTTTATTATGAGAAATGCTAGTCGATCGCAAAAATAGATTTTAACATTTTACGGAGAAGGTGATGTAATAATCAAGTGTGTCGAAAGTGGTTTGCAAAGTTTCAAAATGATCGACGATCCGGTCGTCCAGATGAAGATGATAGAGATCAAGTAAGGACATTTGTGGAGAATGATTGGCATAATATGATTTAAGACACAGCAAACATACACCAAGTATTCCAGTCAAACGTTGAAAATCACTTGCACCGGCTTGGTTATGTTAGTATCTTGATGTGAGGCTTCTACATTTCCCAGATTGTAGAATCAATTGATTCGACCAAAGTTTTCTGTGGATTCCGCCTTATTTTTTTGTTTCTCGGCTCTAATTATATCAGGTAGTCAAGGTACTTCAATTCCTTTCATGAATTATTGTCATAGCGCGACCAAAACTCAAATGCAATGGCTTAAAAATATAAATTCTCAACAATCTATTTTCGTTGACTAAGCTTCCTTTCTGGGAGTCATGTAAGTTTCTGCCTGCAGCAGACACGTGGAAATCCATGTTTAAGTTGAAATGTTCAGTTAGTCTGAATACGAAAATGTCTGCTAGGGAAAACATATGGACACTGAAGACCAAGATAGCATCATAATTGTCTGGCTCGTCAATTCTAATATCAAGCATGTCCATTGAGAGTGTCTTCGAAGTAAAGTCAAGCAAACGTGCATTTTATTGACAAATTAGATAATTTCGTTGCAGTCTATCTTTTCGTCATTCTGAAGGTGTATCGTTAAAAACTATTCAATGAATGGCTTATTATATTATCAGACACTAAAAAACTCTTCTTTTGCGGAGAATTGAACGACGACAGTGTGAGACTGAAAGAAATTGGCTGTTGTCAAATTGTATTTAATTTATGCACATAACATAGAAGGAAGTGCAAGTGACGTAACGGTTATCACTGAAGGAAATCACCGAACCGAGTTTAAACTCAGGTCCTGATAAGTTTGCTTTCATTCCGCACGAGTGTCCTCGGGAAAAGCATGAATCTATCTCTCTTCCTCCCAGCTATGGATAAAATAAAACGACAGACTGGGATCTTAAGCCTTGGTTGGTAACCAGTCTAGGAGATGAATAACTGATCCCCGGATTCTGAAGACAATCAGTAACGTGGTTTGGAGCTTGAAGAGCACCGGGTGACATGTATAGCTCCCTGGTCGTCCACTGCAACCCAGTATATCTGCAGCCGTCTTGACGTGTCATGCTGCCCGGTCAGGTCAGACAGGACAAAAGAATGAAGCTGACTCACAATAATCCACATCAAGCGTATGTCATGACTACAGGAGAATCCATGGTCATCTTCGCCTATGAAGGACGAACAATGATAACTTGGAAGAGATCATTTTTCTCGCTCGCTTTTGTTAATGAAAATCACACAAACGTTGTATGTTCTCAATGACTCGGCTCTGGCCAAGTCGAACACAAGATGTGCGTACGTGTATGTGTGTGTGCGTATCTGTGTGTGTCAATGCCAGCATGTGTGCGTATTAGTGTGTGTAAATGTGTGTATATGAGTGCCTATGTGTGTCGAGAAGACAGGGTAGGTTTTATGGGAATAAGACGTGAATTATCACGTGAATTGAAAAAAAAAACGCGTATGTTGTTATAAATAGCAGATAGCAAACCGAGACCAGAAAGAAAACAAACACATTGATCAAACAATTCGTGCGAAAGAACCGGCATTTCTCTGCTTTTCATTCAGTTCACGTGTCTATTGTACATGCGCAGATGTGTAAAAAATCCCTATGTTTGCGCATTCACGATTGTACGAACACTGATCAAACTTGTCGAATGTGCAGATTCGTTCACGTATAAAAACCCATCATTATTCTTCAACTTTTGCTTCTACTTTTCTTGAATAGTGAGATCCACACTCATGGAAATACACTCCGGGGGCGTGACGACAGTCAACTCCACCAATAAGATTGAATTAAAGTGATGACACATGTAGAGAAATAGCTGAAGGCACAGGTCTGATGCAATTCTAGGGGTTAATAAGAAATCGCCAGCGCAGTTTTTATTACAAAGACATAATCTTCACTTTCAGTAGTGAGTTTAATTGATTGGCTTTTAAAATGACGATAGAGGTCAGGTGTTCCAACTCACTTCATTTCCCATCGTTAAGGCATTCATATACTCATTAGACAAGGGGGAAAATAATGAAAAAACAAAACTGGCTGGTGCAAACTCCTCTCCAATTTATATTCCGACTGAAAGTGATTACTGCAACTTTTTATCGTATACATAGTAAATGAAAATTTATTCAAAAAATTGTTTTTTTGATATAAACGTATTTATCTATCAGAATGAATGAGTATATATATTTGTTTATCTTTTGGGCGAACTTACTACTTTATTTGATATTTTATTGGTGATATTTCGGCTTTGCTGGTCAACACTGTTTTCGATTTACTAAGGATCTCATCAAAAATGTTTATCGAAATGAAATAAGGCCCTGTGTCTATGACAAATTTTCGTAGATATGAAAGACTTATCCGTTGGTAAGTGGGCCAGTTACCCGTCATGATTTCAAATCATGGTAGGGAAATGATAATTCTATAGATGTATTTATTCATTAGAATGAAATAAACCCTTCCATATTTTTACTCCGCTAAATTTGGTGGGGGATTTTTTTTTCGTTCTTATTGTTCTTGTCACGGAAGAAAAACTTAGTCAACTCAAAGTCCAGACTTGTGACAGTACGTTCGATTAATCAAAGCTAATCTTAAGTAAATAATGATATGATATGAAATGGCCTTATTTCTGTTTCTACAGACAGTGTCCCCACCAGGGATGCCCAGTTGTCAGAATCAACCTTTAGATGATGTTGTCCAGAAAAAAGCTGAAAGCAATACGTTTGGCATCAGCTTGAATGCAAAAACTACCGGAAGGTCGTCAAATCAGGAGTTTCACTCTCTAATATAAAAAAAAAAACAGAATTGTCTTTCTCTAACGCTATGCAAATATGCATGAGCGAAACGTCCATTTGAGTAGCCGTACAACGAGAGCTATCTCACCATTTTGTCCAATCCTACAATGAAAAAAATTCAAACGTCATCATCACCATCATCATCAGTCTTTTATCGTCCGTCGTTGGACATAGACCTTCCCTGGTATCTGCCACGTTTCTCTATCATGGGCGTCGTGGAGCCAGTATTTTCTGATTTTGTCTGGTTCATCTTTCCATCTTGTATTCTGTCGGCCTTGGTTTCCCATGTGATCTCTGAAGATCCATGTTGTGAGCCATGATGTCCATCATTAAGTCGTTCGAATCATAAACCAAGCTGTTTCAGGTATCGAACATAAATGATATTTTTAAGTAACCTTATTAGTAGTAGTACTTGTACTCGTTTAGTTTTTACATCAGCAGCAACTGGTAGCTTTACACTGGAGATCATTCAATATTTACTCATTATTATGCCCACAGAAACGTTTCTTTTTTTTTAAAACTGTCTCCCCCCATATAAGTTTCTGGTGGGGTTATTCAATTTGCTATGTAAGTTTATGCTAAATTGGCCCCTTAGCTTGTGTCTGGCCGTATCCACGCTTGCTTTTTTGGAAATTCGGACTCATTCAGTGATCACTACCTTGCAAAATGCGAGAGAGGTAGCTCATTCATTGCTAACCTCTTTTTCCAATTTTTCCAATTGATCACCCCCAATGCAAAAGACGTTGGTCACTTGACAGTTTCTATTGAGGGATTAACCAGATCTATTTTCTTTTTTTTTTTTTTTTTTTTTTTAAACATTCTTTCTATTTCATCTTCCCTTTCTTTGTATCCGTTATCTAATTTTCCCTATCTTCTCCTTTCATTGTATTCTATCACCTATTTGGTGGGGGAGGGGGGTTCACATAAACCTTTTGCATTTTTTTCTCTCTTCCTTTGTACCTTCCTTCCATCTCTTAAATTCGGTCTTGCTCCCTTCCTTCGTTTATCCGTCGAGAAGCGTCCAAGTCGACAGGTTGATAAAAGATCAGAAAAGACTGCCTTCTGTCACAACCATTTGCAACTTTATCTCTTACGATTCTCCCTACATGGACATCTATGCCAGTCCAAAAAGACCCCATGTAGATATCTATTTATCGATGGTTCGGGATCCTATTTCTATTTATTTATTTTTTTCTCGATTTCTCCATTTTTTTTTTAACCAACGATCTTTTTCAATTCTTTTTCTTCCCTCTTCTTTTCTCTTCTATCTTTTTCCCAACTATTTTTCTCCTTTTTTCTTTCCTAATTCTTTCTCTCTTTTTCATCATTTTCTTTCTTTTCCTCTTTTCTTCGATTCATTAGTTTTCTCTATTTCTTTTTCATCTTTTCTTTCTTCCAGTTGAAGTTTATCCATTCTCTCCTTATTACTCCCATTCTTTCCCTCTTATGTTCCCATTTTTTTCCCTTCTCTTCTGTGTTCTCTCTGCCATTCCTACCAAAGAGAACCACCGAACTGTCGTCGACGTTGAGATACCAATAAAAAAAATGTCGATCCTCAAAAGACATTTAAAAACCAGTTACCCTACACGCTGCTTTCGTATTCTTCAGGTGATACAAATTCACAACTTTTGACCAAGTCAGGCGTCACACCGATGGCCCCAGGTCGGTGTCTCCAGTCCCGATTTTCTATTGACCCCGATGTCGTCTCATTCACCCGGATGTTATGAACCGGGTTAATGTTCCTGTCGCCGCAGACTAAAGATGGTTGAGTATTTTTTTTTCTTCACCGAAATAACCTTGCCAATAAGTGTTCCGAAGAATTTCCCTACAGTTGCTTGAAACATTTTCATAATTTTATTTCAGGTTTTATTTTTCATTTCCGCTTCTGTCGCAAGTCTTTTTCTCTGAGAAGTTGAGGAAATAAGTGAGTTGGGCAGAGGGTTTCAATGTCCATTATTGCTAAATAAATGTCTTTAATGTTAACAGAATTACCATTAGAAACTGTCAATCAGAACTTTCGCCAAAACTGTAAACATGGATTTCTATCAGTTTTTAAGTTGACTGGCTGGCTATCTATGTAGCACACGTACAGGCTGCACCGACAGAGCTAGAGGGCTGAAAATTTCAGCATTTACTCCTTATCACGTTAACAAAAAAATCTCCCCCTAAATAGGCTTTTAGTGGGAAGGTCAATTTGTAATGTTATTTTATGCTAAATTGATCCCTAGATTGTGATTTTTTTTTCGTTTAGACTTTAAGAATTATTCATTGATCACCTCTTCTTCCAGTATTTTAATTGATCATACTCAATACAGTATACTACCAGAAGACGTTGGCCACATGACGATTTCTACTGAGTGACTAACCAGACCTATTATTAGTAGTAGTATAATTATCATCATTTTCATACCAATTACTTGTTCGTCACTACTGGACACTGGGTGACTGCAAGTCTTCTCAAGTCCTCACCTATCACAGCTATGCTGTGGTTAGTACAACCTCTATCATGCCTTTTTCTTGGATGTTTGGCCATTGCTAACAATTGGGGTCGTTGATCTTATATTTCCAGCACTCCCCTCAGTATTTGTACACCACCCCAATAGTGCTGTTGTCTGTATAGTCTCAATCCTTCTTCTTATCTCCCGTTTCTTCAATTTCGTTTTCAGTGTCTTTGGTGAGGTCCAGAGTGCACCGACTATTACTGGTACTACCCTGACTTTCATGTTCTGCATCTTCTTCAGTTCTCTTGCAAGGTCCTAGTATTTCCCTGTCTTTTTACTCCCTTTCATATTAATCAGTGATCCGAAGTCGCAGCCACGTCTCTTTTTTTTTTTTAGAGATTTCACACTAGATGTGACTCGTGGCTTTCACTCGGAATTAAGTGACAGCAAATCTTTTATACTCCACTATGATTCTTATTGGTTTTGGTGATTTTAGTAATGCTGTCGTGTAAATAATTTATATTCTCCTTCGGATTTCTAATTCTTCGAAGCACTTTGTAATGCTTTTCGAAACTGTTCGAAGCACCCAACAACGATGTGTAAAACTGACGCCTTCAAGTTCCACTTTTTTTTTTCAAGTCTCTTGAAATGAAGGCATTTGTACAGATTGCCATCCTCTTTCGACTTTTGAATCTAGAGTCTTCTGAAACAGTGACGTCTACAATCAGGCATTTTTCTCCTTGTCTACCGGGACTACAGCTGGTCTTCTAGTCTGTGATGCATGATCTGTTAAAAAATTAAAGTCTTAGAGAATTTTGTTTTTATTCTACAAGGCAAATGTCATTGGCGTGCATGTTTATAATCAAAGTCATTGGTACAGTTTACAATACATCACCGTCTCTTTCCATGGCCGCCTATTGTTATTATTATTATTATTATTATTATTATTATTATTATTATTATTATTATTATTATTATTATTATCACTTTCATCATCATCATCATCATCATCAACATTATCATTGCTATCATTATTCATTTCATCATCGTTACTTTTACTATAATCATCATTATCATTATTTCTATCATTATTATTACTCTCATCATCTTCATTATTATTACTATTATCATTACGACCATCATTATTATCATCATCATCATTATCTTTATTATAATATTATCATCATCATCATCATCATCATTATCTTTATTATAATATTATCATCATTATCATTGTTCAGGCGACTGCGTCTTCGTACCAAATGGCCGTTGGCCATCACTGAAGGCTGGTAGACAAAAAGCCTCCTCAATTTCTCGGTCCTCCTCTCAACATTTCTACAGTCTACGATTTTCTCTATCTCAACAAATGTCTGGTGTTCATAGCCGAGGGCTGAAGGACAGTAAATCTACTCAGCTCTCCAGCCCTCCTCTCATATTGCCCTCGCCTATCACAGCAGCTCTATGGTTTGTACTATTCTAACCTTCCTCTACTTGTCTGACACTTATGCAATGTTCGTTCTACACAGTCTACTTTATATTTTATATGTAAGGAATATTTGAGAAACTTTGCTGTTGGAATAATTTCTGATTTATACCTCGAGGTAAAATTGATTTTAGAGGTTCCAAGCATGGGATCTGAAAATAAGATACGAGCATATGCAGTCATACAAAGTTATTCACAATTGTCCAAAAGAATAAAGCTGCCCGGAAAATGTACATTCCGCCTTGTGAACGGTCATGATTCGAAGATAAAAACAAAAGGAATCGGAGATAAGATGACATGGACAGGGTTGCGATGAGATCATTTGAAAAGAAAAACAGGTGGTGTATCAATCGTGGCCCAGAACAATTTTATAATAATAAAATGTTAGGACAGAACAGAAGAAGAAATGTAGAGATACAATTGAAATCGCCCAGCATATAATGAGCAAATGACGCATGTTTACCCTGAATGAATACAAATATAAACATGACTGGTTAAGTGAGATATGAGGAAGTTGTGCAAGAGACTGGGATCCGGCTATGCAAACCAATGGTGTATGTATAAAGCAGAAATTGTTATAAACAATAAAGAGACTTTGTAATTCAAACAGATCACTCAATCCATAACAAAAGAACAGATGTAATCATTGTGATTTCTCGAATGATAGATGTTCCTGTTTCAGATGATCCCATAGAGAATGAAGTACTGGGGGAAATATCTAGACCCTACAAAAAAACTGAACAAACTTTGGGATACGGAATTGACATCCACTATCATCGGCGCATTTAGGAATTTGAGGAGAGATGTGATCCATCTAGTCGACAGCATTGCTGAAATCAGCAAGAATACCGAGGAGAGTGCTGCTGTATTCAAAAGACTAGTTGTCACTTGGCCCGCAATGAGAGCCACCAGTCACTTCTAGTGTCAAAACTCAATGCATACAAAGAAGCATGATACTGGTAACAGAGTCAGATTTAATAGAGTTATTCCGTATGTGAAATAACCAACATGAAAATAGGTCTGTTCAGCCACTCAGTAGACACCGTTACGCAACCAACGTATATTGGCTGCATGCCATGTTGGGGGTAATCAATGAAAAAAATGGAAAAAAGGGTGATCAATGAATAACTCGTTCCTTTCGTCTTTTGCTAGGCAGTGATCATTAAAAAAGTCCAATTTTTTTCAAAAACATAAAAAATAGGGATCTATCTCGCATAAACTTACATTGCAAAGTGTACCTCGATCTCAAAAGGTGTTTAGGAGGGAATTTAAAAAACAAAAGTTTTTCTAGGAGCAAATTCAGTCCAAATTCTCAACCCTCTAGCTCCATTGGGGTGAACTGTACGCATGATACATACATAGTCAGCCAAACCATCTTGAAAACTAAAAGAAACCTATGATGGTACTTTGGTTGACAATGATAATAATAATAATTAGAAGAAGAAGAAGAAGAAGAAGAAGAAGAAGAAGAAGAAGAAGAAAAATTAAGTAAACACATTTCAAATATCTTGTAGTCTTAAGAAATCATGCTACATTAATGTTCTGAACAAGAATCAGAATTTTCTAACTCTGAAAATGATTCAGCTTACATCTAAGTCTACTAAACCGGGTACTTATTCAACTAAATTCCACTGACTCATAGATAGATTTTGAAGTCACATAACTTTGCAAGAATGCGTGATTCTATGCGCCTACTCCTTTCTATAGAAAATTCAAGCCTCTGGCGTGACTGTCTGTTACCCAAACCCAAACCCGACTCCATTGTCTCGATATCAGTACGCTGGCCAAAAAAGATGATGTGAAATGTTTGGAATGGAGATTACCCCCACCTCCCGCCCCGCTGGGACAAAAATGTGACACAAGGTTGAATTTAATGCGGGAACCCACTCACGTGTGTGTGGGTGGAAATAACGTTTTCCCAGTTCTATCGGCATTTGCCATTTAGCGCACCTCAGACATCGGGTATTAAATCTGACCCTACACCTTTTAGTGCAATGAGGGATACAGTCTGGGTAACTGGGTCCCCAGGAACCAGACCGTCCACTTTTTGCTTCAGGCCATTAAGCCAGAAAAAGAAATGCTTAGGACGATTTGAACCAAACTTGACAGATATTAGCCACTAAGTTTAATTCAAATCACTTTCCGAATCAGTTGATGTCTACATATCTCCTGCACTCCTTTTATTTAATAGATTTGTTCATGAATGTATCAATCTATCTATCTATCTACCTATCTATTTATCTAGCTATTCAAGTGCCTACCTACTCCTTTCTATATTATGAGTGTCTAGTGTAATCTGAGAATAGAAGTTTGCATTCCGGAGCTGACGAAGTTTGTATCTCGGAGGGAACTTAACAATAGTTACAAGAAGCAATCAAACAAAATCAGTAACACGCACTTTCAAAAGAGTGTCTATAAAACAAACTCTTTACTGCAACTGCCACTTGGCCATGAAATTAGACGATTTTGTTTTATTAAAAGGAAATATATCAAGACCAGGACGTTTAGGAGCTTAGTTGTTTACATACGGTTGGGTTATGGCTGTTTTTATTGGTTAGTACTGTCTGGCTACCTCACTTGAGAATACAGCCCTCTATTGGAAGAGGGTTGTGTTGGGAAGGAATCTGTGGGTGGAAAGCCGTGTATGCTTTTCTGTATCGAGTGTGTATGATGTGTGCGTGTAACTTGTGGTATTATGTGTGTCTGTGCTTGTTAGGAAGCAGAGAGAGTGCGTATTGAGAGCGCTTCATATTGTATTCTTAGTGTTGTATCTATATATGTGTGTATGTGCAAATGTATACACTTGGTGTATGTTTCAGCGAGGTCAAGTGCAGACATTTTTTTTGTTCAGTGCCGTATGCATGGTGAGTTTGTGCAAGTATATATATATATATATATATATATATATATATATATATATATATATATATATATATATATATATATATATATGTGTGTTTGTGTGTGCGGGTGTGTCCGTATACGTGTAATGCTGATGAGTATATTAATAGAGTTTGTGAAGTGTGAGCATCTGTGAGCTCTTTGTTTCATGTTGGCATATGTATGACGGTGTCTCTACATACAGATTCATACATTGTTGCCTACCACTCAATATTCTCTATTGGGGTCCGAATCCATCCCATAGGCATACAAGGGGACAGGGGGTTGCAAAACGGTGGGGGAAATTCTATCAATAGATAGTTTTGCAGCCAGGATTGGTAGAAAACAATATTTCTTCTAAGATGCATGTTGTGTGCTTTGTACTCCGCACATCTCCCAAGTTAGGATGACCTGTGCTTTGAAAATCAGCATTCCCGATCTTTGCTGTTTACCAGGAACTCGAAAGACGATCACAGACGCCGGTGGAAAATACGCAGCTGCTCCGACCAGGAAACAAGCAAAGATCTTGACGCATTTGTTACTCTGCAACTACGTTTCGCAAATCCAATTTGTCTTTCTCCTGTGTACCCCGTCTGTCTGTCTGTCTGTCTGTCTGTCTGTCTGTCTCTCTCTCTCTCTCTCTCTCTCTCTTTCTATATATATATATATATATGTGTGTGTGTGTGTGTGTGTGTGTGTGTGAGTGTGTGTGCAGTAGCAGGGTACCTGGCGTTGCCTGATGACAGTAATAGTTTAAAACCATTTAATTTATGGAAATCACTGGACCCCTTTGTTTTGACTTTGACGGAACTGTTAGTATGTAATGAAGGTTTTTTTTTTACTATGGGTATTAGTGTTATTAATAAGACTTGCGAGAATAAGATTCATCATCATCATCATCATCAGTCTTTCAATGTCTGTTGTTGGACACTCCCAAGGATTCGCCACACTTCTCTACCATGAGCGTCGCGGAGCTAGTACTTTCTGAATTTGCCTATCTCGTCTTTCCATCTAATATTCTGTCGACCTCGATTCTGCATGTGATATCGGAGGAACCATGTCGTGAGTCACGAAGTCCATCGGTTGCCTGCCATTCTTGCAACATGGCCAACCCATTGCCATTTGAGATTTTTAATGGATTCTATAAGAGGAGAATAAGATTGGGTGGATTTAATTCTAAGTGTATCCTGACATAATTTGAGGTTTTATATACAAAATATGAAATGTGTATCAGGTCTACAGATTCTTTACTAACAGTAACATATATGGATGTATTAATCATGAGGGGTCAGTGTATCACAAAATATCAATAGAAAACTGATTCGATTTCTAATATCCAGTGACATATTACGCTGATGTATCAATCATGGAGTCATCGGTTTATCAGTTCATAACAATAGAAATCCGATCCTCCATTTATGTACAGATATTTTTCAAAGGGGTTTCTGCGTGTGTGAGTGCATTTACTAACTACTTTTCCGTAAAAGACCACTACCTTTTGTGTGAAAGCGTGTGCATAATTTTAAAAAAACTCTGCATCTTCATAAGAATATATTTTTTTACCAATCGCACGAAGAAATTTTGGAGAAAATTTCAAGAGTCCTTTGTTCCCAATGTTTAGAACCGAAGATTAGCTGGAGACTGATCTCTGGTCAACTCAAATGACCCCCAAGGTTAGACTACATGCGGAATGCTGGGTCGGTAAACCTTATAATTTTCGCAAAGAAGAGGCATGAACAAACAAAAGGCTCAAATAATAGTATAGATACCAGCAGAAGAAGCTGTTTGGACAAAGGTTTTTTCCCATTACGACGATGATTACGCTGATCTCTGACAAGTCTTATCAGATACCTTTTCTATCCTATCCGTCTGTCTGGTTTTTTCCTACTGCTTACACTGTCTCATAGGCACCAATCAGTTAGCTTTCTGCTTTTGTCCTTCCTCTTTAAGTGCCAAGTCTATCTCTATTTTTGTCGCTATACTTATTTATGTATGAGTGCGTGTGTGATTTATACAGTAAGTTCTGTCCACTTATCCGCCATTCGTCAATGTTCCTTCTGAATAACATCTATTTACCGTTCTATACCAACCATTAAATAACTTTTATTATCGCCAATAGAATTTTCCAAACTCCAAAGCTACCAAAACTATTCAACATCATTATAATAAAAGTCACCAACTCTTAAAGAGTTACGGTATTCCCCGAAAGATTTTCCTTTATCTTTCGTTGAGTGAGAACTTCTTTGTAACTGTCAGGCTTCAATTGACATTAGTTCACTCTATATTTACAATGCGATGGTATCACAGAGTTTGCAAGTATATAAATGAACTGAGAAAGACTTGCCTAAGGCTTGAATAAACTTGCAATATTTTTTCATTCTATATATATATATATATATATATATATATATATATATATATATATATATATGTGTGTGTGTGTGTGTGTGTGCATATGCGTGCATGCAAGTAAATTCAAACAGGAATACATCCTTGAAGGAAATTTTTATTCTTTCATTTTATTATTTACTTGGTTTGTTTGTGGACTATACATTCGACTATTTTCGTCTTCTTCTTCTTTTGTGCAATTTAAATTTCACAGAGAGCCTCTGGTGTGTGAGTGTTGCTAGAACAATTGTTAATTTATTTCCCATGACAGTCTGGGAAAAAATGGCGTCTACCAGTGGTAAGGCCATTCTTTGATGGGGGATCCCGATGTTCCTACTGCAAGTGGTTAGTGTGTGTGTGTGTGTGTGTGTGTGTGTGTGTGAACGTGAGAGTGAGTATGTGCGCATGTGTGTGTGCATGTACGAGTGTATGAAAATGCATGCGCACACATTGGGATGGATGTATGTGTACATGTGTTTCTGTGTCTGTGAGGATCAGTTTATGGTTTCTTTGTCCGTTTTCAATTATATAAACGTCTAGATCTTCTTTTCATCAATAGTGTAACAAAAATGCAAATAACATATAGCAAATAGCTCGTGCAGTACATATATATATATATATATATATATATATATATAATATATATATATATATAGAGAGAGAGAGAGAGAGAGAGAATGAGAGAGAGTAGACCCTCGAATTTCGTGAGGCGTCGGGATGCAGTCTGTTCTGAAACTTGCACACAATCAGACACAAACAACTTACTAATGTAACTGTACGGATTAATGATCATTTAATGGATTGATGATCATTTAATCATTTATTTAGTGGATTTGGAAAGTAGAAGGATAAATAACATGAAATTAATACAATGCGTAGGAATCAACGTGGACCTCGTTGACATAATTGATTAATTAAATGTAATCCGTGAGAAAAGAATGATACGCTGGAAGTGTTTTTATTTGTGTGTGTGTGTTTGGGGAGGGGTTCGATAAAAGCTTTTATGTAAGTATAAAAGGCCAAAATCTCCATCAAGGATATCAAAATATTGGGACGAAGGGCAATGTTGCTGTTTGTGTTGGGAGATGAAACTTTGTTCAGATAAGTGGCAAAATTGGCGGCGCAAAAGGGTGGTTGTAAATCAAATATAAGACATTTTTCCTTTACGGTCGGACTTGAAATCTCCTAAACGACATGTAAGTTTGTACACAACATGTGTCTTTAGAAAAGGATTTTGGTAATTACGAAGTCAGAGGTTTTAAATTTCTGGTAATATATTATGAGTATACAAACATATCTGTAGTAGGTGATAAATAAATGAGCCTATGTGTATATTCTATTATTCCATTGGCATTAGAGCTATATTCAAAGAGTTTTGGAACGATCGAATTCAATTTTTTCGTTAACTTTTTTTGCTCTCAGAAAGTTTCAGCCAATCAATTCAACGGCCTTTTCATGTGTAATATAATATCCGTATGGAAAGGGAGAATCTCCCTTCCAGCCTTTTTTCCTTATAGATATTACATATTACACCTGAAAAAGGCCATAGAATTAATCGACCGGAAATTTGTGGGAACAACAAAATTAACAAGGTGATTGAAATCAATCGTTCGAAAAGCTCTTTGATTTGTTTATGACTCTTCTCAATATTAAAACCATACTGTTAGACATTTGTAAAATAATTGTATAAATGGCACCTTGCTGAAGCATTTTTAGTTTTTGGATCAAGAAATGAATTTTTCTTAGTAGTAAAACTTATCAGTCTTTTCTGTATTACTTATAACATAATATGTCTTTTTAATGTCATTTCAGTTTTCCTTTATCCTCTGTTGCTGAGTTGATACCAACAATCAAAAGAAGGTTGAGGTGAAGTTCAATTTTTTCCTCCCATTCCTATTCTGGGTTGCAGTTTTTTGTACTTGTAATAGTTTTTTTGCATGTGTTGCAGTTGATTGCGTATTTCTTCACTCATTGAATTTCCATAGCAGATCTGACAAGTAGTCAATCCTATATAAGACAGTATTTCTGCTGGTTTCAGAATGCTGACCTCTGCATGTTCACAATCCTTCCTCGGGGTTTTAGCTCTTGCAAGATTTTTGTAAGGTTTTTTGGGACAGTTCCTAATGTTCCAACAATGAGAGACACAACACATACTATAATTATCATCATCATCATCATTGTCATTATCAAACTTCTTTTGAGTTCTGGCTTTATTTTCCTTACCTATCAGCAATGACAGTTTCAGAATTCCAGTCCAGACTAAGAAGTGTAAAGTTTAAAAAGATGAATAGAGACACAAAAGAAAAGAGAGCAACTGACTATATATTTTTTGCATGTTCATATCAGTTGCTTGGAGGTCACCGTTAGAGACTAGGTTACAGCAAGTCTCCTCCAGTTTCGAGCCCACACTCACAGTTCACATCAATACCATGGATTACAATTTCACACCACTTGTCCGGTGGTTATCGCTGAAAGCTGAGTAAATGTAATTATTCTCAGGTCATTGTGGTTTGTACCGCCTTCATCATGCTCTTTTCTTGATTTTTAGGCCATTTCTAAGAACTGGGGGTTGTTGATCTCATATTTCCAGTACTATCCCCAGAATTGGTGCAGTCCCCAGTTTTGCTATATTCTGTATGGTCCCAACCCTTCCTCCTATCCCAAGTGCTTTTTATCTTGTTTTCAGTGCTTTTGGTACGATTTTTAGGTGCACCTGATATTATTGGTACTACCTTGACCTTCATGTTCTGCATCTTCTTCAGTTCCCATCCCAGTCCTGGTATTTCCCAAGCTTTTCTCCCTCTTTCTTATTTGCTCAGTGATCTGCGTCTTTTTTTGGCAGGTTTTCCTTCCCTTTTCCACGATCACCAGGTCTGGTCTTCTAGCTTGAAGGGGAGATCAGTTTGAATGTTCTAGTCCCAGAGTGACTTGTGGATTCTATTTTCCAGGGCTGTGTCTGGTTTGTGCTACCATGTGTCTGCATGGTCGAATCACATATGTCTGCTAAGTTCCCAGTGTATCACTGTTGCTACCCTGTCGTGCCTGTCTTTATATTCTTTCTGGGATAGTTGCTACATTTTTGTTGCACGGCTTTGGTCACTTTTTATAAAGTCCTCACTATTTTCCTGTGTATACCTTTCTAATCCTGTTTTGGCCTTTTCGGCACAGTCTTTTATACTGTTGAGTCTTTTACCGCCTTATTTCCTCCTTACATACAGTCTATCTGTCTCATCGCTGATACGTAAAGCCTTGTGTATTGCCATAAGCTTTGTCTTTCGCCGATCCATTGACAGGAGATCTTCCTTTGTCCATCTAAGGAATGGACCTGTGTATCTTACTACCGATACTGCCTATGTGTTCATTCTTTTTATCAGAAATATGCAAGTTATTTTGGTCTTTAATATTTTTCTTATCCTCCTAAGGCTTCTTTTCCTATTTTCTCTTTCATTTTCCCCCGTTTTATCGCGCCATATCCGAGAACTCACGGGTATTTATATCGGTCCTGTGTGGTCAATGCTCTGATTTTTTTTGTTGCCCGGTAATTCGATTCCTTTTGCTGCTATAAACCTTCCTTCATGCATTACCATTTTATGTGCATTTTTCTATTCTAAACTCCACCCCAATGTTGTCGCTCTGTTTTTTCGCTTTGTTGAGCAACGTTTAGAGATCTTCCCTGATCTTTGCTGATAACTTTATACCGTCCATGTACATGAGGTGGTTGACGCTTCGTTTCATTTTTGGAGAATTGGTATCCTTTGATGTGGTATCATGCTTAGATCAAACAGTAGTGGGGACAGAGAGTCTTCAGAGAAAATTTCCTTTTTTATACTTACGTCTGATAAGTTTTTTCTTGTAGATGTCTAATCTATTTTCGAGTTCCGTTTATAGTCGATCGATCCTATTACAACATTGATCTTCTTTTTTTCTTACTTCTTTTAGCTTGGTCAATGTAGAGTTTGTAGTTTGACAGTTTGGTTCCTCTGCTGTATCCTTCCTGTTCTCCAGGTAATGATCCTCTTCCTTCCATTGAAATATATACTCTCTCTGCTATCTGTCCGGTCGGGATTTTTCACTTTAGTTGTAGGCACGTGTTTGGTCTACAACTGGTTGCTTGGTTCCTCATCTCAATGTCCTTTTGAATGAGGGTCGTTCTGCCTTTGGTCATCCATTCTTGGATCTTACCTCCATCTAAGCAACTCTGGAGTTGGTAGATGTCTGTCGTGTAATGTGCTGATTTTTTTTAACCAATATCCGTGAATCCCATCAGGTACCGGTGTTTTCCTGTTGGCTATGGATATGAAGGTGTGTTACAATGTGGTTTAGTTCAATAATATTTGTACTCTTTTATCTATGTCTTAGAGCTCTCTTTTCATTATTATTATTATTATTATTATTATTATTATTATTATTATTTGGAATCTCACACCAGTTGCCTGGTGGTAACCGCTGGAGTTTGAGTGACAGCAAGTCTCCTCAAGTCTCCAGCCCTCTTCTCCTAGTACTCATAGGTCGCAGTAATTCTGCGATTTACAGTTTCACACCGGTTGCCCAGTGGTTATCGCTGAAGGCTGAGTGACAATAAGTCTCCTCAGGTCTTCAGCTAACGTCTCCTCTCTTTCGCATATCATGACAGAGCTACAATTCGTTGCAGTACTTATATCTCTAGCACCTTCCTCGGTATCCGTGCAGTTCCAAGTAGCGCTGTGGTCTGTACGGTCTCTATCCTCCCCCTAATCCCGATCTCCTCCAGTCTCTCCCTCAGCGTTTGGGGGACAGTTCCTAGTGCTCCCACTATGACCGGTACTACCCTGGTTTTCATGTTCCACATTCTCCTTAACTCCCTTGCTAGGTCCTGGTATTTTTCCCTTTTTTCACCCTCCTTCTTTTTTACTCTATGGTCTGCAGGCACAGCAACGTCTACTATTTGGCAGGCCTTCCTTTTTTTGTCTACTATTACTAAGTCCGGCCTTCCTGCCTGGATGAGATGGTCAGTTTGGATGTCAAAGTCCCACAGTAGTTTGTGGTTGTCATTCTCTAAAACTGCCTCTGGCTTGTGCTGATACCACTTTTCCCCATGGTTGAATCCCATTTGTTTACTTAGTTCCCAGTGTATCATCGTAGCTACTCTATCGTGTCTATGCTTATACTCCTTCTGGGCGAGTTGACTACATTCACTAGTTATGTGGTTTACTGTCTCATCTCTTTCACCGCACATGCGGCATTTGCTGTTTGTCTGTGTTCTGTCGATTTTTGCTTTTATGTAGTTTGTCCTTATGCTTTTGTTTTGGGCTGCCATGATGAGCGATTCTGTTTCTCTCTTAAGGTTTCCCTTTCGTAACCACGTCCATGATTTCTCGTCTGCTATATCTTGTATCTGTCTTTTAAACTCGCCGTATAATTTTTTCCCTTCCCATCTTTCTTTTCTTGCTTGCTATACTGTTCTATTGTTTTCTACTTTATTGTTTGTTGCACTATCTCTCGCGCTCTTTATGATTTCTTCACCATTTGTTTGCACATACCTTTCTTGGACTGTTTTAGCTCTCTGGACACAGTCTTCTATGCTGATGAGCCCCCTACCACCTTCTTTTCTCTTAACGTATAGTCTATCTGTATCATCCCTAGGGTGTAATGCTTTATGCATCGTCATAAGTTTCCTTGTTTGCCTATCCATTGATTGGAGCTCTTCCTTTGTCCATCCTAGGAATGGTCCTGTATACCTAACTACTGATACAGCCCAGGTGTTCATTCCTTTTATTTCTGCTGTTTAATTTTGTTTTCTAATATTTTCCTTATCCTTCTAAGGTATTCCCTCTTTATTTTCTCCTTCCTTCCTTCCCGTTTTATCGTGTCTCATTCAAGGACACCTAGGTACTTGTATCGGTCTTGTGCGGTCAGTACCCTAATCTTGCTGTTGTCCGGGAGTTCAATTCCCTCCGTCATTGAAAGCCTTCCTTTGTGCATCACCATGATAGCACATTTTTCTATTCCAAACTCCATTCCTATGTCCTCACTATATTCCCTTACTTCGTTGAACAGAGTCTCAAGCTCTCCCCTGTTTTTTGCGAACAATTTTATATCGTCCATGTACATTAAGTGGTTGACCTTTCCTTTTGTTTTAGAGAAGTGGTATCCTTTGCTGTTTTTCAGGATTCTGTTAAGCGGTATCATTGTTAGAACAAATAATAGTGGGGACAACGAGTCTCCTTGGAAGATTCCCCTTTTTATCCCTACCTCTGCTAGTTTGTCCCCTGCGGCTGTCAAATCTACTTTCCAGTCTTCCATCGAATTACCAATGAATTTAACCACCGGTTCGCTAATTTTGAACATTCTAAGGCATCCGAGTATCCAGCTATGTGGAATCATATCGTACGCCTTTTTGTAATCTATCCATCCCATTGTGATATTCTTTCTCCTTTTTCTCACTTCTCTTAAGATCATCTGGTCTATGTAGAGTAAATCGTTTGCCCCTTTGGTTCCTATCCTACACCCTTTCTGTTCTTCTGGTAGTAGTCCCCTTCTATCCATTGACATGTATATTCTCTCTGCTATTTGCCCAGTCAGCATTTTCCACATAAGTGGTAAGTACGTGATTGGTCTATAGTTGCTTGCTATGTTCCCCTTTTCTGGGTCTTTTTGGATGAGGGTGGTTCTGCCTTTAGTCATCCATTCTGGTGCTTTGCCTTCGTTTAAACAATTCTGGAGTAGGTGAGTGAGTCTGCCGTGTAACGTGGTGAATTTTTTGAATCAATTCCCATGGATCCCGTCGGGACCCGGTGCTTTCCAGTTGGCTACTTTCCTAAGAGTATGTTTCAATGTGTATTATTATTATTATTATTATTATTATTATTATTATTATTATTGCTATTGTTGTCGTAAAATGCATATATATATATATATATATATATATATATATATATATATATATGTCCATTTGTGTGTGGATATATAAATATATAAATAAATAAGTATAAATTCATAAATATATGTCAGCATATAAATGTTGATATATACATACATAGTGGAGACAAAATGTCTTTGAACACGACCTAATGTTATCACAAACAATGTACAGATATTCAAATGTATATTTGAGACATAGTGAATCAGAGCACATTGGATCACGTCTTTTGATGGAAATACTCCAGCCAATTAATTTCATCTAACTCACTTGTAAACTGAAAGAGCATTTCAATTTTGCTTTTGTATCATTCCCTTTTCTTGAAATGTGTAGTTGTTTCCACTCCGGGGCTTCTTTGAACTATTCAATCATGTTGATTCAAAGTTCCCCGAGGAATGATTCACAGTATACTAGGGCTGGGGCGCAATGGATCAGAGATAAATTTTTTAAAAAAAACAAGAGCATGCCAGCTGCTAACTTTGAGAGATTTTATTTTTTTATGTTTGAACAACATATTTCTCAGCCTACAGTTAATCTTTCTCTTTTTTATCTAAATGTATTAACTTCTACCAACAATTAATTTTTCTGATCCACTGTGCCCCGGTTTCTATACACATAACTTCCCACCTTACAATGCCCTTGCATTCAGTCAGAAAAGAGATATCGATGATGATGATGATGATGATGATGATGGTGGTGGTGGTGGTGGTGGTGATGATGATGATGATGATACTTTGATTGTTTATAAAGGTGTATGTTCGAGTCATCAGATGTACAAAAAGGAAACAGTATTCTTCTCTCTCGATAGGAGTTTTAGATCATAATTACATTTGAGAGGAATAATTAATTTCGGCCATCACTTAAAGAATTGCAGCAGTGGGCAATCAGCAGCAATTAATTTACTAGTGATCTTCAAAAAGCAGTGCATAACATCGATTTATTCTTATTTTGAAATTTCATATGTCATCTTCACTGGTATACATATATATATATATATATATATATATATATATATATATATATATATATATATATATATATATATATATATATATATATATGGGGGGAGTGTTTATAATATGGTGAATTCAATAGAAGTTAGGTAAAATATATCGTATTTATTTCCATCACATGTTTCGTGAGACTGTTTTATCTCGTCAGCTGGTGAAAATGATGAACCAGTTTCTCGAAAAATGTAACAGAAATAAATACGATCCATTTTCCCTAACTTATATGTTGTCTATTAAAGTCACCAATATGTCGGATAAATCTCATCTATTTCTTAACCATAATTTGAATGAAGTGTAGAACACGTATGTACCCCCCCATGAGAATATATATATATATATATATATATATATATATATATATATATATATATATATATATATATATATATATATATATCGATCATAGAATAAAGGATTCGCTACGTTTATGTTTCTGCCCTGTTTGGGCTACTTGTGGCGAATCACTTCGACTGAAAAAATCCAGGCTCAATTTGAAGAATTACATTCTCCTCATTATTACTTACTCAACTGCTTCTATTGTTATATTTTGGTTTTTATTGGAAAATGAGGAACAAGAAATAGTTTTTGCATTAATGTGGAATAAATTACAGTATATTATCTCACTTTTTATTCAAAGAATTAAATTCAAATATTGAATATCAAAATTGACTACACTGAAGAGGATTAACCAGAATACTTCGTAGCCGTAGTTTTGTACGAAGTGGGGTCCATTCCAAGAATGCATCTTTCGAACGGGCATGCCAAAGCAATTAATTCAATATTGAAGAGTCAGATGGGCGGTTTTAGAAGATCATCACCTCATTTTGTATTCTGACAAATAATCGTGTATCCCACTAACATATATAGATATATAAATAGATGGATACATACGTACATGATTTGATAGATACAAACATACATACATGAATTGTTATAAATAAACACGCTCACATGCATAGATGGATAAACATACAGTCAGATAGAAGGATAGATAGACAAACACTTGGATATATAATGCTAAATCAATGTAGAACTTGAACAGTACGGTTTAAACAATACGGGAAATTCTAGAAGTTAATTAATTAACTGCACTAATCATGGCATACCACCAGATAAAACCCGATCATAATTTTTCAATCAAAATAGAGCTGTAAGGGTAGTTTGAATTTATGATGCAAGGGACATAACTCGTGGGAACTTTTTTCTCAGAGAGATGACAGTGTTGAACTTGTAAATGTAAAAAATGGACTCATTTATTGAAAAAAAAAAGTTGGTGCATATATATATATATATATATATATATATATATATATATATATATATATATATATATATATATATATATAATGCTTCTCCCGCATATTAGTATGCGTTAGTAAAATATATGGTGGTACAAACCATACCCAGTAGGCATACAACACTAAACGGGGAAAACAAACAATGCATCTTCCTGAGATTAAGATATAGTAAAACATTATGTATTTCGTATCATGATAATTCTAAACACAATTGAGTGCTAAGTTAGATGTTCACAAAAAAAAATTATACGTACATTAGAGCTAGTTGTGTGTACGCCGGTGTAGATGAGTATGCAGTGGGATTAATATCAATGCATTCATGCACACGTAGGTTCGTGTGTGCGTTTGAGTCTGCACACTTGTGCAGGTATGCAATATATATATATATATATATATATATATATATATATATATATATATATATATAGATAAATATATATATATATATATATATATATATATATATATATATATATATATATATATATATATATATATATATATATATATATCCTCAAAACCGTTGCATGGTAAATAACTAATGATCACCCCAAAAGAAATTTCGCTCGTAGTACTGTAAAAACTATTTCTGTGTGAAACTCACTGAACACGCTTCGGGAACAGCCATAGGATTTGGGGGAAAATAGTTGATTTCTGACGACTCAGATGACAGATACATAATGAAATGAATAATGTATATGTATATATATATATATATATATATATATATATATATATATATATATATATATATATATATATATATATATATATATATTATATATATATACATACATATATATTGAATATTGAACGTGAATCTTAATATTTAATAATTTGTCTATTCCGGCATCGATACGTCTACAATTAAATAAGAATCAACTTGAAATATACTTACGTGTATTTAAATTTATATATATATATACATATATGTATATATGTGTGTGTGTGTGTGTGTGTGTATGTGTGTGTATGTGTGTATGTGTGTGTATGTGTGTGTGTGTGTATGTGTGTGTGTGTGTGTGTATGTGTTTTTTATGGCGTCCATTTCCTCGTTTATGTATACATCTACATCGATATTGTTAAATGTGCTTTACATAAATCATTGCATAAAACCCTTTGGCAAATTTTATATCTCACGCATCAGACCCTTGAATCAGCCCTCTGCAAATCCCAACACCTCCATGGTCAAAGTAGACAATCTAATTTCGAACAAGTTTTTGCTTTTTAATTTTTGAATAATTTTCCGTAACGGTTTACTGAGCTTGCATTCAAGTTGTCTTATACAATATCATTTGAATTGTTACTCGTTTACATTTGCCGTCAAAAAATAACGCCGTTAATTAAGTTATCTTACAATTGCATTGTACTTATAAAATATTAGAAATAGTAAGTTGGCAACATTTTCTTGTTTATGTTAAATACTTTCTGAAGATTGAGCTAATTTAACGCTGAAATTAATTGAACTTTCAATCGTGACATAAAATTTCTCTTTCAACTGAGTTACGTCACCAACGTCTCTGATGACGTTAGCGTGACAGACAAGTGCACATTGCCAACTTTATATGTGTGGATTATTTTTGGTTATTCGGATATCATTATTAATATTAGTAGATTTATGCTCCATAATATAATAATGACAGAATGATGATGGTAATGATTACGTGTAAGTAGGATCACACCTTTTACTATTATTATCATTATGGTGTATGTGTGCGTGTGCGTGTGTTTGTATGTGTGTGTGTGTGTGTGTGTGTGTGTGTGGCTTTGTATGTGAGTTTTAGGATGTGCATGCGTGCAATCTCCTATTCAAATCATTATTATCATAATCACCATCATAGTCATAAAAAAAAAATAAAAAATATCCCTTGACCAAGTAGATCATCGACGTACCATACTGGGTACTTCACGATAGTTACTGAGGCAAATAAGTTGCTTGGCCGCGCCCATCTCCTCTCCAAGAAACATGAGACAGGTTGTACTTGGTTGCAAAGCACTATGGAGTAATCCTTGACCTGGCATATAGGGAGAGGTAGATATATGCTTTTCCCAAGGGCATTGGTGCAGTTTTAACCATTTGGTCAACAATATATTTAACCGTATTCACGAATAATTGGGTTTAATATTTATTTTCCGTCACTTTGTTAATTGATGCAAATACATAGGTCTGGTTAGTCAGTCAATAAAAAAAACGACATCCGATCAATGTCTTCTGGCAGCATGTTGAGTTGGGGGTGATCAATAGAAAATTTGAAAATAGTGTGATCAATGAATAAGTTATTTTTCTCGCCTTTCGTTTGTCAGTGATTACCAAAAGATCTAACTTGACACAAAATAAGGGACCAATTGAACCCCACCCACTGAAAACCAATTGGAAAGATTTTCGAAAAAAAATTTTTCAAGTATAGTCAAGAATGAATGTTTGCATTTTCAGCCCTCTAGCTCCATAGGAACAACCTGCACGTGTGATAATACACATATAACCATCTAGCCAGTCAACTGGACTAACTTAAAAACCAGAAAAACCTATGATGACAGTTTTGATGACACTTTTAATTGACGGTTACTAATTGATATATCGATAGTTATATTGATAGATATCAACACGTGCACACAATATCTATGAAAGAAATGCATGTAAATAGATATATATATCATCGAATATTCATAAATGTTCATCTGTGAATTCTTCATAAAACGTGCATGTATGAACATAAATATATTTTTATGAATGCATTTCAAAATATTTTTATATATCTATTCATTAATATGATTATATCAAATGCACACACACACACACACACACACATATATATATATATATATATATATATATATATATATATATATATATTGTTCATAATGTAAGGCATGCATTGCTGATATACATATAAATATCCTTGTCAATTTTATAGATAGATAGATAGATATCTTTATCTTCATGATTGAAATATGAATAAATGAATATGTATATATGTGAATTCCGTACATATTTTAAGTTTTATTACCTACGTATCTGTACATGGGGTGCAGGCCTTTGAACCTTCTTACTAATGTTCTCATCAAAGAAAGTATAATTATATATATACATATACAACAAAATAATATATACTAAAATATGAAGACAAACAGACAGAAGAAAGGAGAATTAAGGTTGAACTCAAAAGTAAATTGAGAATGTATCCCGAGTTGCAAAGATTGTTGCGTTGAGCAAAGGACTGAAAACCGTTGTATAGTCTGCCATTTCAAATATTAACAATTTCAACTCAACAAAAAAAAAACAGGTTAGATTATGACAAAGCTTTTCTGTTTAACACCAACGTTTTAATACATTTTCAGTACTCCACCTGTCAAGCTCCAAACAACTTAAATAACGTAAGGTCTTCGAAATTTCCTGCTTTGTCCCCATTTTATCCTCCCTACATTGCTGTCACGAACGACTGCTTTCCAAAGATGCAATTTAGTCTTTGAGTCCTCTGTTAATCAACATCATTTGGAGCTGAACGTGTTAATTCGTTCAGGGACAGACTCCATTCTGTTACAATGGTTGAACATCAGCGTCAAATCGTAGTGTAATAGTGAGCAAGCATAACAAGGGTCGAACAAAACATGGATAATGAGTTCGATCCGCACTAGCATTTTATCAAATATTTTTCTTGCTTAATATACGAAAAAAAAGGGACTGGAAATAATTCAGACGACGAATACTACCCAAAATATCATTGAAATTCATTGAGAACTCTCGGAGATATCGTGTGTACAGACATGATGATTTTGCGATAGTAAGTGTCTAGGACATATAATTCTAGACGTAGGATGGGGGGGCTATTCTGCATAGATCCACTCAAAAATTTAATCAGGTATCCAACCCTTCACAAGATTTAAAAACGAGAAAATATCTCCAATCATTATAAAAAGAAATCTGTATCCAACCCAGAATTTTACCACCCCTTTGTTACCACATCACCCATCCTTTCAGAAGATTTCACCGAAATCCATTCTGTACTTTCGGAGATATCGTGTGGACAGAAGCGACCAAAAACATTTCGTTGATAGATGTAAAAATGCTGAGAACGGTCGAATGTGTCATTGATTTTCCTCTCTAGGTTTAGATTGTAAAGGGCAATCGTTTCCACACGAGTTCAAGACGTGACATATTTGAAGTGAGGGCCCATGTACATTTGTATGAAGGGGGTTGCAAAAATTGCAAAATTCCACCGGCTGTTACGGCAGGTATGAGGGTGTGTCCTCCGAGCCAACTTACTCGGTGCATGGGCAGTAGTTGTCTGGGAGACAGACCCCCAGGAACCCACCATTAGTATATTTGCCCGTTACGTCTTAAGAAGAGCCAAATAGCAAACCAATAGCAAACCTCTTCCACTTAGAACACCCAAGCAATAGATAGTTTCGAGGTCGTTGGGGTTGTAAAGTGTCAATGAATTGAAGGGGAAAGAGAGTCAAGACATCAGGTATTATAAAGATTTCTGTCTGATTTTTTTTTCACATGAGGAATTATCAAAATGTATTTATTCTTTTGAAGGGTTATCCTCATTTATGGCAGCCACCTGAAGAAGAGCGAAGGATACAACGAAACGTTGTGTTCAATAGACGAACCAAGACAAGGACAATAGTCCGAAAAGAACTATGAATATTATAAAGATTGTTTTACACTGTGGGGTCATGTGATATGATTTTTTCAAATCCTACGTTTGTATTACTTCAAGATCAAAGTATATTATATGTTCTTATGAAAGAGAAACATATAGCATTAACTTTCCGTTTGCTATTTTAAACAATCTTATGATTGTATTCTAATTGTTTCCTCCATGAATTTTGATTTGATGCAGGGGGGCATTTTTTCTTATTTTTTCGAACTAGCCCCCAGCTCCATTGAGTTTGCATGCCAAATTTGGTTGAGCTACACCCAGGCATGACGATATTAAAAGTCGACTTAAATCCTTCTTTCTGAGGTGTGTGTGTGGGGGGGGGTTATGGTGAAGTAAACAAGGGCAGGATCGCTAAAACTTCTCTATTCATGATTTATCCTGATAAATTATCGACAAGACGACGTTAAAACCTGGACGTCCGCTGCCCCCTTTCCTGGGCGAAAGGGGTTGAAGGCTATATTCAGGGGGGGAGAAGAGGATATATTTGGAGGAGGAAGCAAAAGGATATCTGCTCCTGAGAGTCATAGTAACCCCTTGATGATCGGCCTTTATAAGGTTCTAACTTTCAATCCCTTTCGCTCACATCAAGAATGCCTAATTTGGGGGGTGGGGACTGTATGCCCCCACTGCCACAAGCTAATGCCCATGCTTTGAAGTGAGATAGAGCGTTCGTTAATGCTTTTCCTACGGACAAAAATTTGAAATCGATCAACATTTGGCTACTAAAACTTGACACACCTTAGAACCCATAAGGTCCGACTGCACCCCACAGCAAATATTTTAGATAATCTCTCAGATTATTCAGGGCTCCTTATATAAATTGCGCGCCCTCCTCTTTCTCACCAATAAATTTTGACTAGGTTTCCTTCCATAGTCCATGTAAGAAATTCAGACAACTTTAATTCATTACCTGTTCTGGTTGTTTCGTACAGGCAAGTTTTTGACTAAAATTCCTACAAATGGTCAGCGTAGAAATATAAAATCTTTGAACTCCTTTGATTTGCAGATGCATTTTAAACAGAAACAACTACATATGCACGTATATATTCACAGCATATAGAATCTAAGACAATGTCGTGACTTACTTTTAAATCTTTTTAATGTTATTTTTTCAAAACTGGATTACATTCTGACGTTCCATTGCCTGAAGAGTGTCAGACGAAGAAAGCTTTTTGGGAACAATTCATTTAGGGGCATAATGTATTTAGGTGATGAAGATATCTGGATATACGCAATTGTTTCTGTTGAATATGTATCCGCTAATTACGGGGATTCTAAAATTTTGTACAACTACAAAACTTTTCAAGTGTAAAATTACGTGTTCTAAACATTTATTAAAGCATCTTGATAAACTTTAGTTTCATAATAACTTGACAAACCTCACCATTAGCAACCCAGTGAGGCTGGTAAATGATAGACGACCCTCATCAAAGTCGTATTCATAAAATTCTCAATTTTTTTTTGTAATCTAATGAAATGGTTGCTGAGAAAAATCGTTTATATACAGTTAATTACGAACCAAAAGTTAATGCAGCACGGGCAATAAAAACAGAAGATAAATATCACTGTAAATTAAAATATTTATGATGAATTAATTGAAAAATAACAGGAGGAAATTTATTATTTGTCTACATTTTTCAAGGATATCGTACAAATGAATATATGTAATCGGTGACTGCGCATGAAAAGTGCCCAACGAACCATTTCTTAAAAGTTGATATTTTCGTTAATGCTAATTTGTTTCTAAATCATTTTGAAGCTTGAACACTGCACATTATAATTCATACGTCCAAGCTTCAAAATATTAAAAGCTCTAAAAATAACGAAATTGTTAACTTTTTAAAAATGGTTCGTTAAGCACTTATGCAGCAACTCATATATAATCATCTAAAAATACCAACTATACATACATATGCATAGGGAAAGGTATATGTGTGCGTCTGTGTGTGCAAATGTGTATCTGAAGTTGGCATTTTTAGCAGATTTTAATGGTTATACTCGTGACTCAAACACCACAAAATAATACTTACTTTAGCGCCCACTTAAAACAATGATAAAAATCTTGTGATTTTCATGTGACTTCTAAAAAAAGTTTTTTTTTAAGTTATTCATAGTGTTAAAACAGATTGAGTGAAAATATACACCAGTAAATCCATAATGCCAGACCTCTGGGAAATGGTTATCTTCACCAGTAGTATATGGTGTTTTATATCTAGGGTGTGCTGCGTACTACGGGTGCTCGAAAACGCAGAAATACTTCAGTGTCTATATAAAACAACAGAAAGTAGAAATATTTTTTTGGTACAAAGTTTGGGAAGGTGGTCCCGACGGTAAATTGTGAAGTTCCACACCTCAGCGCATCCGATGTTACAAGTAACGAACAAATAATAAGAAATAAGGAAACTAATGAAAGAAAAATAAAATTTGGATTGGACTCCACTATCCGCTGAAAATAGTGTGTAATTCAATTGCTTTTCAAAAACACTGAACAACTTTTTACGTTTTTGTGCATGCGTAGTATGCAGCACACCCAAGATACAAAGCACCATACTCCAATTATCTTTACATGAATGAATGCTCTATATCTGGGACATGAAGAATAATGCAATATCTCAGGCATACCCGAAAAAGTTTGGTTAGAAATTGGTGAAAAATACAAAACGAAAGACTGGCAGCTGTAAGGCCAAACTCCACTCCGAATTCTATTCTGACAAAAGATGATTATTACAACTCTCGTATTATATATATATATATATATATATATATATATATATATATATATATACTAGAACGCTTTATAGCTTTAAACAATAAACATTAAAAAAACCTTTTGAAAAGATATTTTCGTGTCACTTCAGTCACTTATTTCCCACTATTAGTCAATGCAATTTATGCAATTTTCGTCGGTGTTTTTCCCTGATCCACAGATACTTTGATATTATACTCAACGTCTAGATTTTCACTCGATGGGGACATCAGTTGTCTATCATGTAACTGTTCCGGAACGCTCCCTTATTCAGGGTTGAGCATTCTTAAAGTGAGGTAACTCGCACATTGTAAGCTTATGCAATGCTCTACCAACTTAGGAATAGAGCACTCTGGTGGATGAGGAATTATGCATGAATAAATATATTGCTCAAATTCAACCTTGCTGACCGTCCAGTTCTGCGTAGGGCAGAGAGAGGATGCAGAGGTTTCGATCGTAGCTCGTGGTACTGGATGGGATAATGGATAGTCTGTGGCCACACTGAAGAGTTGTAATACAACGAAAAAGCTGTCTGTGAATGACTTAATCATCATTTTATATATATATATATATATATATATATAGTCACCATAAAAATCTGCTAAAAATACCAACTCCATTTATTTATATTAGAATGATATAAGCCCGTGCGTCTCTTGTATATTTTTCATTGATATATGAAACTTGTCAATTTGACTCAAGACAGAGTCCTGGCAATCAGCTTGCTGAATGTTCAAATCACAGTTGGGGAATGTTCATTTCACACATCGGTTTATATCCTTCATTTTAGAGAGGATTGTTTTTGTTGTTTTTGTTAAGATGGGAAGACAAAGTTGACTCCAGACTTGGTACTGAAGTGTGACCAAAGAAAAATTGGCGATGCAGACACCAACAACACAGGCAATCACCCAGGGCGCCAACTGCCAAGGGGCACAGGACTTTCCAAATATAACTGGAAACATGCGAAAATGGACGTATTAAACTAACTGGAACTGATATATCGCTTTTTCTCATTGTAAATCATAAATAAACTGGCTGGTATACCAGTCTACGCCAGGCAAAATATTCAAGGAGAGAAAATGGGCTAAAATTTTGAGACTCGTGAAAAGGTCTTCCTCTGCTTCTGATCCCTGAATGTAAAAAAGAAATTAATTCAATTTCTGATTGCGTAAAGGAGGATGAAAAGTCTCCCTTTACGATTGACTCGCTTAGGCAGAGAGACTCCCTAGCTGTCTAATTCCTTATAGAAAGGAAAATATCTCCCTTCACTTTTGATCACTTGAAAAATTATATACAGACAAATAAGATAATTCGACGTAAATGGATGTATTTATATTGAACGGAAAGTAATGTTCCACTAGAGCAAATCTAGTCACAGTGCAAATAGACCAGCTTCCAAAACTCTCGTTTTTTTTTCTCAAAACCTTTTTACCTTAAAACCTCCCCCTAGGTCCATTGAGTATGCATGCTAAGTATGGGGAGACTGTGCCAACGTTAGAGTGGTTCCTGTGGTTCCTGTGGTTCCTGTGGCGTGGCAGACGCTACACAGACTGACCGTGTGACCCCACCCTCTCTCTCGTGCACGCGCTCACGCGTGCTCTCTCTCTACATATATATATATATACATATATAATGATAATGTACTTTAAAGGGCCCCGGGGTTCAGTTTGCACCAGGAACCCCAGGACCGGTTCTAAATGGTGGTGATGGTGGTGGTGGTCTCAGAGAAGAAGATATTTTTTCTTTCACAAATCTACCCTTATCTATTTACAGAGTGCAAATATGTCTGTGTAGAAGCCTCTTAATTTAAATTAGAACCTTATAAACGCCCATAAAGCCATAAAATATTTACTCAAGTTCGTTTACGGATGGATGCACATTATCAGGAATGTGCGTATCGATGATTTTGGGCGTAAATTCATTTAAACTCGAATAGACATGAAATCATTCATGCTCGTTTTCATTTTATTTATTAAATATTTTACCCATACTGTCAAAAATGGCGACAGTATTTAAATGATTTGGCAACTGCACTGTACTCATAAATATCACAAACATTATGTTGCTCTAAATGATCTTCTTTATGTTCAATAAAAATGATAAACATCTGGAAATAAATGAATGGTATAAGTAATCGACAGTGTGGAAATGAATGACTGAGAAAAATGTGTTACATTTCAAAATGTTTATTCTCATTGAGATAAAACTTCAGGTATTTTACCCTCTTACAGGCATCATTAGCCTGACCTGCATCTGGCTTCTTCGAAACTTAATGCTCAGCCAAATAACGCCGAATCACATTCATTTATTTCTATTTCATTTTCAACAAGTAACGGTTGCATCCGACCACTTTCTGCACTGCGCAACTTCTGATGATGCCCCTAACGAGGTGAAATGCATAAAGTTCAGTAAGAATACAAATTTTGAGATGTAACGTACGTTTTCCAAATCAATCATTTCGCATTGATACCATTCTGTCGAGTGTCTCACATCCACACAGTAAACAAACAAATTGATAAACAGATAAGAGAGATTACTCTATAATTAGTACAGGGCAACCAAAGGCATTTGGAATTGCCGTCAATCATATACGAAATAAACTTTTAGCTTTCATGAGATTTTAACATTTTTCCTTGTACCTCTCTCTCTAAATGTGTAAATTATCACACTGTAATGACTAAAGAATTATTCTCGCAAGCTATTTATAGCAATGCTAATACTTATGAGGTGCCTAACTATAGTGTCAGACTAAACTAAATGTTTGAATATTCACCTAACTCTTTTTACATTTATCCATATCTGTATTACTATGCGATTCACACACACACACACACACACATATATATATATATATATGTATATATATATATATATATATATATATATATATATATATATATAGCGTATATTATGCCATTTTATTTTTTCACTTGTAACATGGAAATTAACAAAATTGCGAATAAAAATCCGAATTGTGTGGAGAGCCATGGAAGGAGCAATGCTAGGAATAACTCTCCGTCTTATAATCAGTAAAACGATCTCTACACCGTTTTAGGAGCGGAAGAAAATATTATCTCATCGATAAGTCCTATCAAAAACTGATGATATATATTTTTTTAATATTAAAAATGACTAGAAAAACTTGTATTACTATATGGACATGTTTGTTTATCTCTCTCTAGTTGATTTATTTTAAATTAGTTGAAGCCCGAAAAGTCAAGAGGTTAAAATCAAAGGAAATGAAATCGGTGGACGGAGATCAAATATATCTTGTGGACATTTGCATGTCTTGAGAAACAGCATTCAAAAGTTTTAAACAGGGATATATTCACGATGTAACTATAACGCTAAACTTGACCCTTACTATTAGTTTGTCGTTGGTAACTTAGTGCTTATGTCAATTTGGTAGTATTTTTTAAGGAATCTGACACTAACCC
Organism: Thysanoteuthis rhombus; assembly: GCA_963457665.1. NCBI lineage: Eukaryota > Metazoa > Mollusca > Cephalopoda > Oegopsida > Thysanoteuthidae > Thysanoteuthis > Thysanoteuthis major. Next base: position 53,468,181 of record OY735208.1, on the reverse strand, counting down.
AAGAATGAAACATGTTTTTCTTTGAGCAAGAGTCCTATCCCTGCACCTAACCCTAACTCAAATATGACAATGAAAGATTGACAAAAGCAAGCGCGTGAATCCTCAGTTTTAAAGAAAATTGATATTTCAAGGTTTCCAGGAAGAACTATGTATACCATCCCGAAGATGTTTGCGGGCCTGCGCAGGCCTGCTCGGAATTATGAGCGGGCTTGACACTCCCCATTTCATTAACTTCGTGAAATCCCAATAAGATATTATTTGCTTCACTGCGTTCTTATATTTGAACTTATACCTCAACTAGTATATATATATATATATATATATATATATATATATATATATATATATATATGGAGAGCGAGATAGAGAGTGAGAGAGAGAGAGAGAGAAAGAGAGTGAGAGAAAGGGAGAGAGAGGCAGGGAGATACGTAATTACGATGCTTACCTTGACACAATGTCATATTAGTGTTGCACTCAATGAGAATCGAACTCATTGCATTAGTAATGGTCAGCATCACAAACTCGTTAACCATTACTACTCTGATTGTGAATCTACGGATTTTATAGAATTACTGAAATGTTCAGGGTTTACACAAGATCCCCAGGGATTTCACAAAATCACTAGTTTCACAATCCTACAGCCATAGATATCCTCAGTCATTTGTGTGCACACACACACGCACGAACATGCACACCCATTCATTATATTGCGTGATAACTCGATTTTTTATATCCATTTTTAAATGCATCTGTCTACATTTGTGTGCGTATGAATATGTATGTTTATGCATGTGCATGTGTGTGTGAGTCTGTGCCAGCGTGTGTATGTGTATAAGCATAAACAGATCAGTCCACTCATAGGCACGCAAGCACACACATAGACACGCAAGCATACACGCATATATATATATATATATATATATATATATATATATATATATATATATATATATATATATATATATATATATTGGGGAGTAGTACTTGTTATATGCTTATATTTGCATGGATGCGTGCTTTGGTATGTTTGTGTATGCATGTGCATGTTTATGCCTATATATATATATATATATATATATATATATATATATATATATATATATATATATATATATATAAATATATATGAGAGGAGGGCATATATATGTCTGCATGTGTGTCTATGTGTACTTGCGTGTGTATAAGCATACACAGTTATGTCCACGCAATCACATGTACAGGCACATAAACGCAGACATATATTTATACAGATATACATGGAGGCGTAGGGTGATGTATGTCGGTGGCTGAGAACAAAGCAAGAGAAAGCCAAGTTTATTTTTTAATATAGGTCTCTCCGTTAATCAATTATTGATAATTTTGATAGTCTTTTTTTCTGTCTTCCATCAAATGAATTTATTTATATATAAAATCTCATTTCTTTTGTGAATTTTAATGGAACTTTTCTTTTCAATGTCGTTACAAGGCAGATCTCTGTTGAAGGCATGATTGAAAATATAGTACTGGCGGCGCCTACATTTTACTGTCTACCTAAGCATTTGTTTCCCACATATATGCATGAAATAAGGCTGAGACGTTACCAGAATATACTTGTACCTATCTGTGTGTGTGTCTGTGTCTGCGAATATATATATAAATGTGTGTGTATGTGTGTATTTGTATCGACTCTATTTTGAAAAACATGTATTCATATGTCTATACACACATACAGATAGATAGATATTTATACTTGAGGTGAATTGTTTGGACATATTTCCTATAGTCACCAGTGGAGTGATTGGGATACATACATACATACATACATACATACATACATACATACATACATACATACATACTGATAGACGGGAACGTAGGTACATCAATAAATCAAAAGCCAAATGATTAAATAAGCATTTATTTTCACAAAAAATATTTCTTCCAACATAATATCCTTCCTTATCGATGTATTAATTTAGCAGTCAATATCAATGACAAATATCTTACAATGACAATTTAAGATCCAAATTCAGCAAATAACTATGTCAGGCCACGGACATTGATCCAACGCTCGTGGGTTTCGTCATCAGTCTTTTAACGTCCGTCGTTGGACATAGACTTTCCCCAGGATATGCCACACTTCTCTATCATGGGCGTCGCGGAGACAATTCTTTCTGAATTTGTCTAGCTCGTCTCTCCATCTAATACTCTGCTGGCCTCTGTTGCGCATGTGATCTCTAGGGATCAATGTCTCCAGTAATGATGTACATCGGTTGTCTTCCATTCTTCCGACATGGCCAGCCCATTGACATTTTTTCAATGGATTCTATGATGACCCTGGCTCCTGTACTCTCCCGGGTGTATCATGCTGTGTTGCTGATTGATCACGAGTTAAATATCGAATTGATGATCAGTGATTTGCGAAATCGACGCTATGACTGATCAAATATATCCTTATATATTGAGGACACTCTCATATAGGGGTGCTGTAGCCCCACAAACTAACAAGTAGGCCATATAATTTTTCTCGCTTTATTCGCCCATGTGTGTGTGTGTGTGTGTGTCCAGGCGCTCCAGGTCATATTTTGTTGTCTACAACTTTGAAAATTTATTCGAGAACACCACTAAGCATAAACAGTTTCTATTTTTTTTCAAAATGCTTTGAAAGGTCTCCATGGTTTTTCCAGGGCCATCAATGCCCAAATCTCAAGTTGTTTGCTTTTGTCTTTGTTTTTTTAGAAAGATATGCAACATTGTGGCCCACAGAAAGTAAAATAGCGTGACGAGCAGGATGAATTCAGTAAGTACTGGTTTCACGATGCCCATGATGAAGAATTCTGGCGAATCTTGGAGGAAGGTGTATATCCCACGACAGACGCGATGATGATGATGATGATGATGATGATGATGATTTATACGACCATGTCAGTCCACACGATATCTTCAAAAGTTCTAATTTAATTTCGATGAAATTCTTTGGAAGGGTGGGTGATATGCTACGGAATTAATAATGATAAACTTGAGGGTGGATCCATGCACAATTACTTCTTCTGATAACAACATTGGCAGAGAAATGTACTCTCCGAGTGCTCTCTAGTTATAGTGTCAGTGTTACATCACCGTAGTTAAGCAATAAAGAGCCTGATCAGTACTGTGATAGATGACTATTTAGAGACAGCAAGTACTGTAAGCAACCTGCAGTCCATATCCCTGACTAAGCAGAGCTTGGTAAACATCAACTATATCAGTATTACTGTAGAGGTACAAATATATGTGCACTCCCATCATTTGTGAAGGCACGTTTACGTAACTACTTGCAGCTGCATTCCGATGCTTGCTTAAATAATTTAAAAGGAAAAAAAGTAGCCTTCTCTAATCTGAAGTCTCTGAACAGAGGAGACAAGATCAACAGAATTTCATGATTTTACGTAAGTCTCAAGGTTTACAGAATACACTTAGCAGCGGTTGGGCGTGACTGAACGATCCGACTACAGAAAGATCAAGTTACCAAAAGCGAAGTGGACGGTCGGGAATTCGGCTGCTACTCAACTCTAGGGCTCAACATATACAGACAGGGATATGTTGTTAACAGATAGAAAAAGAAATAGAAAAATGTTGTTTTATAGATAGATAGATAGATAGATAGATAGATAGATAGATAGAAAGAAAGATAGATGGATAATTAGATAGATTGATCGATAGATAGATAATTAGAAAGATGGATAATTAGATAGATAGATAGATAGATAGATAGATAGATAGATAGATAGATAGATAGATAGATAATTAGATAGATTGATAGATAGATAGATAGATAGATAGATAGATAATTAGATAGATAGATAGATAGATAGATAGATAGATAGATAGATAGATAGAAAGAAAGATAGATGGATAGTTAGATAGATAGATGGTTATATAGATAGATAGGTTTGGTTAGTCAACCAACAGGAACCGACACGTGACCAATGTCTTTCGGCAGCATATCGCGTTGTAAGTTATCGAATCAATTGAAAAATTGGGAAAAAATGGGGTGATCAATGAATGAGTTATTTCTTTCGCTTTTCGTTGGACAGTGATCACCGAGGAAAAAAGTCAAATATTTTCAAATAGCTAATGTTAATGCTGCCAGACACAAACTGAGCGACCAATGTAGCATAAAATAAAATTGAAAATTGGATCCCACCCCCACAGAAACAAAAAACATTCAGGAGAGGAGATATTCGGAAAAAAAACTTTTTTTTCTATCCATAATACGGACTAAATGTTTTAATTTTCAGCTCACCTGACGCAGGCTGTACGCGGGATACATAGATACATAGCCAGACCTCTCTGAAAATTGAAGAAACCTATGACGATTCGGTGACAGATTTGGTTGACAGGTTCTAATAGATAACTAGATAGATTGATATGAAGAGGCTAGGGGTAAATAGATAGATATATTGCAATACATTTCTATTCAGTCACACAAATATCTGTAGAAAAAAGGTATTTGACGGTATATAAGATCCCACCTCCCTCTTTGAAAAAAAAACGATCGCTTCAAAATGTAAACGTAATCTTTGTTGACAAGCCCTGCATTTGTGAGAACTTGAGAGTTAATTATAGAACAAGACGGGGGAATAAATTAGAGGAATTCAATGAAACGCGTTTTTCTTAATATTTCCAGCTGAAATAAGGGGAGGGTCTTGAATGCAATCAAATACGGTAATTGATATTTTCTGTTTGAACTAAGCTGAACTAAAAATTGCTTGGCTTCAATCGACCACAAAAACGTGATATTGTCAAACTCCAGAATTGACTTAGTTTTCAAACCGTAATAAGAACAACAAGATCAATCTTCACCAAAATGAGGGGTTGTAAATTTATATATAAAATCCACATCCTCTTACCTATCAACCTACAAATATAATCGGACAAAAAATAACTATTTATTGGAGCGTACCTGAAGATTTAGCGAGTTTCAACGGCCAGAGGCTTGATTCTTTGAAAGGCCTCTCCAACGTTTCATGAGATTTTTTTATTCTTTTCAGTAGAAATACAGTTATGAAGCCACCCTCTATTTGAAGCTCAGAAAGGGGCTTTCACGAAGAGCTCTCTCCCCCACAGCTATGCTTCTGTCGACATAAACTTATGACCAAAATATTTGGATACTGAGCTATCGTGTATTTTCAATATGTCGTCCATGGAAGCCATTTTCAAAATAACTGTCACTGACAACTGTTGTCCGATCAATTTTCTTATCGGCGATGGATATAATTTAATGTTGAAGACATAATTAGATTGATTTATTTACCATACATAGTTTTTTGGAATTGCAATGTGGATAATACATGAAAGTCGTTCAAAATTCAGGATGACCGCCATTTTCGCCAAGATTGGGGTAATGACATGATTCCAAATTCAGAATATGTGATTACAATAACAACGAAGATCTTGAGTCAATCGAAAAGTCTATCCAGCAATTATACTGCCTGAAACAACCCTCGTTACATTTGAGGGAGCCATAGCTGGACCGGCTTGCATATGATAGATCTCGTTGAGAATATCGTGTGTGTCATTTTATGATTTTTATCATCATTACCAACATCACCACCATCAGTATCATTACCATCATCATTATCATCAATATCACCGCCACCATCACTATCAATATTATCGATGATAATCGTGAAAATTTTTTATCATTAAAGATAATGTTATGATGCATCTATGGGACCGTGATTAGCATTTCAAGATCATCTCTGGCCATAATCCTTAAATCCACGTTGAAGATTCCATAGGATGAACAATAAAACTAAGATTAAATCCACTGTAAACAGTAGAAGTAAATGTATCTATTTATGAATTAGCTATGAGAACCAACTTTTCACTCGTTCTGTGATATTTTATGATTTTGATTCCTTTGTTTTCTGTTCACAAGCCTGAAATGGCTTGAAATAGCCACAAAGCAGGGCATCAGGACAAAAGCTTAACCTTTTATTTCAGATTTATCTTTAATGCAATATAAAAATGTCATTTTACATGAAATTCATCATAGTTTCAACTAATGGAAATAATTGTGAAATCATTTTCTACTTACATTTATGATTATATGTCAACTTGAAGTTTGAAACATTTTTTCT